>CM073123.1:48965794-49565794 GCA_037039145.1 Fundulus diaphanus | reverse complement strand
TCTGGAAATCTGTTCCAGTTTATTTTATCTAAGCAATTTCCAAGTGGTGGGATATTTTTTCTCCACTAGTAGACTATCTATACAAAAGGTAGTTAAATAACTACTTCCATTCTTTCAAAACGTCTCAAAGAACAAGACAGAAGTTGAAGCTTAACGAGTTAACATCAGGGGTTCATCAGATAAGTTCCTCTGACAGATGAAGCCACATCTGGGAAGTATCCACAGCGCTTCACTTTTTCAGGCATGCTGCCATGTGCCTTACACTAAGGCACTCGGACATTCCCTTAGGTGCGGACTTGAACAATCCTGTTTCCGAGGTCCACAGACAATTCCTTTGAAATTAGGGGTGAGCCTTTATAGTATCATTTTATCATTATCGCAAAATATTTCTTATTGTGATTAGAATTGGAGTTTATCTGGACAACAAGACATTCCTACTAGTGGAGTCTGAAAACCCCCAACACAGCCAGTATTGTCAGGATTGTTATTTTTGCCATTTTCTTCAGTTAGTTTCTTGACAGCATCAATAAATACATAAAAAATCTTATTAAATGCTGTTACTTTGGGCAGTGTGGTGATAAAAAAAACCTCACTTCATTATGCAACTAGTGTCCTGATGAAACGTATTTTGAATTTTGTTTTAATATGTTACACTATTAAATGTTTTTTTAAGGACTGTATTTGTGTTTATTGGGCTCACTGACATGAGGTCTCAGCCAGTTAGGTAAAAAGCTGCAAAAGGCTGTAATTTTATCGTTATTACAACAGTACCACACTAAATCGTGATACATTTTCAGTCCATATTGCCCACCCCTAGTTGAAATCATGCTTGGTTTGCTCTCTGACATGCACAGTCACCTGTGGCACCTTCTATAGACAGATGTATTCCTTTCCAGATCCTGACCAGTCTACGTACTGCAGGCAGACTCCAATTAAGATGTAGAAACACCTCAAGGATGATCAGTGGAAACAGGAAGCAACCGAGCTCCATTTCGGCTTCGCAACAAAGGCTATGAATACTTATCAACTTTTTTAATTAACGCAATTTTCAGAGGACAAGCTTCTAGCAATCATACATAGTCTTAGGCTATTTTCAACCAAAGTTATGTCAAAAACAGGTTTGCATTAGTTAACTGATGTCTGGATTTGCCTGTGGTTTTGTAAACTAACTGGTCTGTTAAGCAGCTAATGTTCTGCTCAGAAACTGAGGCCACCAGATAAACTAATTTCCTTTTCTCTACGCTTAAGGTTAGTGATGGATCTCTCAAGACAATAAAACTGAGGCAAATGTATTATAAATCGTGTAGAACTGAAAGAAAACAACCCCGATACGTCGCTTTATATCAATGAAAGGGACTACCTACGCTACAGGAACACACAGGGACTGCCGTTAGTAATGCTGCTGCACTAATTATGGTGATCTCTTATATTTGATTATCATTAATTAAAAGATGCTACAGACAGATTAAAGCATCTTCTCTATAATCATGTTGTCTTTGTTTTGAAATATCAGTGAAATCCTGTGTAACTGTGGAGGTGTTTAGCACCAGCTGGTCTCGCTCTCTCACACACAAGCGGCTCCTCGCTACAAACCAAAACCCCTGATCCTGACAGCAAGGCTCCTCCATAATTACGATAAATGAATGATTTGACTACTCAACAACGGCAGCTTTATTTCCTTCTCCCAGATACTAAATTTGACATATTTTGAATAGATTTTTGTGATGTGGCGCAAATGACATTTTCTGGTGGGAAAAGTTAATGAGTAATTTTTGGCAGTTGGATTTAAATTTTATATATACACACTTCTGTCCCATAACATGGAGAATCTGACTTTATTTGAATATTTCGACTGATCTAGGAGAGACAGATCTTTCATTTTGGGCTGTTTTTAAGAAGTCCCTGTGATTTACAACAATTAAATTCTCAATTTATCCGGAATGTAGAAGATCTTGGTGATTGGTGCACCTCTAAGTGACTCATGAATCCGTTTGCTCTTTCAAGTCTTTCATACTGCCCAAGACACACTGTGCATTATGAGACAAGTGTCCCGTAGTGCCTAATGAGACACTTGGCCTTCTGTAAGGACCATGGTTTGTTATTTTTTTAAGAGGAAGTTAGGGCAAAAAGCATGAGCCACATCCTGTGAACAGAAACATACCAGAAAACCGCTAAAACCTAACGTTCTGGCACCGTTAGGTTAGCACACCAAAACCGCGATCTGACATCTAAATCCATCCATCCAAGTTTATGCGCACCGTGACAGCCAAGAAATTTCCCCTCAGCTTACTCAGTGAGTACAAGTACAATGTTCAAATAACTGAGGTCACCACGGAGCACTGCGGCAGACGTAGGACACAGTTTATCTGAAATCAATGAATAAATAAAAGGGCGGGTGACATTAAACCTTCCTCTATCAGGCTAGCTGTTGGCGCTTTCAGGCCAGATGCTCTGCTGCCATGAACAACCAACTACAGCCACAAGCATGAGTGCAGCAAAGAAGGAAAGGACAAGAGGAGAATGTGACCAAAAGGAGCTGCTGAATGCTGCATACTCTGAGGCTGAGGCTGCTTTTCATTAATTTCACCAGACTGATAAAAATGAGATAAGTAGAGGGGCAGATGGCTGATTAAATCAGAGAACCTCAATGAAAGACGAGGAATCAATTAGAACTAAAGTTAATATAGGTTAAACCGTGGGGCGAAACTACTCCATGATAAATCAATAACTGGGAAACTAATTATAATTTATGAAATTGTAACTTTCATAAAAAAAACAGGTAAGTAGATTGTGGATGTTTTAGAAAAACATAAAAACTAAACATTCAAATAGTAACGACCGTGACTGCTGAATTCTCCTACTACTCTCCAAATTTGCATTAATAGTCATTTCAGCTTTTAACTTTATATCCTGTTTTTTTCTCTTCATGGTAGCGACATCTGGCCTGGCGTTCAGTTTAGCTGTGACAACAACATCCTGGGGGGCAGACTGGGCTAGCTACTGCTGTCAACAACTTCATCTTACAGATCAGTGGTTTTCAATCCTGCTCCTTAGGATGCGTCTCTGCTCCAGCACACCTGAATGGCATGACCTCCTCAGCACCCATCAGGGGCTGCAGAGGCCTCTTCCTCTCTCTTCAGGTTATGTAAGACAGGTGTGTGGAAGCAGGGAAACACCTAAAACATACAGAACGGTGGGTCAAGAGGACCAGGATTGAGAACCACAGTTATAGATGATCCAGCTGGCCCCTTCTCTCAGAGTCTAACTCAGTTTCTCTCTTAGATTTGACTGCAGCGGTCTGTGCTCTCATTCCTCCTCTTGACCAGAAAACTGGCTCAGAGCTTATCTGCGTTTCCTTTATAGACACAGGCACCTATGGCGCTAGTCTGTCACATTACCCTGTCTAACATGGAGAGTACATCAAGTCAGTGAAGTCATTTCAAGGTAACCACAGACAAATCGACATTAAAACCCAAGTTTAAATGACCAATGTGTAATATACATTAGTAACGTTTTCATGCTGCCTTCGAGCTATCAATGGCACAAATTTACAGTGAAATTCTGTATTAGGAGCGCAGCGTATTAAACAAAATCGGAGTCCTGTTGACTGATCATAGCTGACAAAGACTCAATTTATGCAAGCAAACGTTGCAGCATACAGATATTCAAAACACAGCAGAACTAGCATCAATAATGATCCTTTAATTTAACCAGTAAGCAAACAACGTCTATGAAAGAAATGCAGTTGCCTTCACAAAGACAAATGTTGCTACAGAAACTGTGCTTAAGTACTAGAGGCTTCTTCAACCTTTTAAAAACCAAGTGTTGAATTTGTTGACAGGAAATCCAACAAGGAAATTTGATCATAAACTAAAAAAAAAAAACTTCCTTTTTTTCCAAAACAAGAGCATTAAAAAGCAGCCAACCTTTATATTCAGGGCTAACCCATTAACCCACACGCAGAACGCAACCGGACCGTGTTTCGCTACAACACAGGCTTCACTTAGACAGGAAGTATTTTTTTAAATGCATTTCTATATGACCGGACCTTAGAAACCATTAGAAATGCTGACACTACTGTCACTCACCGCCGCTTACACAGAACACACTCATTCAAGGCAAACAAAACCTGTTAATTAGATCAAAAGTGGTATTGAATAGTGTCAAATTTGAATTACCTAGAACAGAAAATATTATTTTTGGTCCATATCACCCTAAAGGAATATGTAGATTGTGACCTGCAGTTTGGATAACCTGTTTTTGACCTGTGATAAACTGGCAACCTGGCTGCTGTTCATCAACCCAGTCCGAGATCACTTGGTGCATTTTGATTTTGTGTATTACTCTCCTTTTACATAAATAGCTGATCACTAACGGAGACAGTCCTGGGTTCTTGGCAGTGAGTCTGATTGGTCATTGTAACCCGATCACACAGACTTCTGGTAGAAGACAGTGTGTGTGTGTGTGTGTGTGTGTGTGTGTGTGTATAGAGGATCCAATCGATCGGTCGCCATGTTCCCTTGTAATCTGTTGAACAACAGACGACTTTCTTCTCGTGTCTCCGCTGCTTGACACCTGCACACACACACACGCACCACCTCGCCTGCAAGCCTGTCTCGGCCTTTTAGCTGAGAGAAGCTCCAACACTTGCAGCTCTTCTTCATTAATATTCTCTCAGTGCATCATGCTGCAGTGCGCTACTATAGTAACACATTTCCTCACCTTCAGACGAGCAGTGTGGAAATCAGCTGCATTTAGCCCCTCTTTAAAAGTCAAGAACAGACCGATAGAGCAAATATTTGGCCTTGCTGTGCAAACTTTTTGTCACATGGGCCAAAATTCTCAAGTGAAAGAGGGCCAAAAAAAAAAAAAAAATTTTCAAAAATGACCAAACATTTATATTGTGTGAATTTCTTTTTCACCTGTTCCCCAAGCTATGAGCATGCAATATTTTCCTTAAACAAATTAGTTAGACTTTCTGTGTGAAAAGGATGTGTAAATCATTGTGGACTGTGTCAAGTTTTTTGTTTTATTACTGTTTTTTTAAAGAAACCATATTAGTTGTGCTACTATTATATTACATCTGACAAAATGTTTAAGGTCAATCTATCCATCTTGTAAACTATCATAAATCAGTCTAGATCTGAAACTCGTCCTGAAAGAGGAGTTTTTCTTCTTCAATGAGGGATCTTTATCACACGTAAAAAAAACAAAGATTAATGTACATTTCTCAGCAATAAAATTTATTTACACCCAACGCTAAAATGACTAAGACCAAGAAGCAAACAAATAACTACATGACACCAAAAACATGCTCCTTTATAAATAAAGTACACAATATACTTAATATAATAATATTTAATATTTGTTTTTTGTTTCCATTTTTCTCATCTTTTACTTTGTTTAAATTTTTCTACGTTTTATTCCAACTTGCTTTTATTCAGTTTTTATTTTCCTATGTTTTAATCACGGAAAGCACTTTGCGATGTCTTTGTACTGAAATGTGCCATACAAATAAACTTGCCTTGCCTTGCCTAATGCAACCAAATGAGACGGGTCGATCAGGCCTGCCTCTGATCTAGCAGGGCGGGGTTTATCAACTCCAGTCCTTGAGGTCTGCTGTCCTGGAACCTTTAAATGTGTCCATGATCCAACACACCTGAATTAGCTCCCAATGCAGTGAAGTTCCCCAGAATCCTGGGCCGTTTCTCAATATGCGTTCTTGAGCGGTCTCGTGTGCTTGTGACTCGTCATCAGCCTCAGCCCGAGCACTGTTCCAATTGCCGAGAACGCCAGAGCGAGAACGCACCACATCCCCGGATGTTGTTCTCGCCCCGCCCTCTTTATCGAGCATGCATCAGAGCAGACTTGTGCGTTCTTCAGACTGACCGCTTTCCCAGAATGCGGCAAGATAATTTTTAGGCTTTTTAGAAATTAAAAATGTTGTTTTAAAAAATTTTTCAATAAGATTTATTGTGGTGTAGTATATAAATAGTTTTGAATATTAAAGAAATGCTAAAGAACTGTGCGTCTCATGACGTCACAAGTATGCTTCTGTTCCAATACACCATACGTGCTGCGTTCTCGCGTTCTTGTCAAGTCCGATCTTCCTGTGTTCTCGCCAAGACCGGACTTGACGAGAACGCAAGTCCGTACTCGCGTTCTCGTGAATTGAGAAACGGCCCTGCTGTTGACCCGGTTATTTGACTCGGATGTGTTGAAGCAGAGACACGTATAAAAGTTGCAGGACGCTGGACCTCGAGGACCGGAGTTGACGCTCCAAAGTTCCCCTCTCATTGGTTGTTCAGTGCCATGTGATGACTCCTGTCCCTGATGCACATGCCCCTATGTATGCATTTAGGGCGATTTATGGATGGATGGAACTTTAACAACCAAAACGTTATGTTTAACATTACTGTTTTTCCAAAATATGAATAAAAATACCTACTTAGGAAAAATAAAGGTTTAACTCATAATATGTATCAAAGTCTTGTCTCAAAGATGGCACTCACAGTGTCACCCTTTTGAGTAACTGGGGTAATCTAACTTGACGCGAGGCAGTGAGCACAATGCAGTACTGAGCAACCTGATAAACTGAGGAGGAGGAGTGCTTGGCTACTCCTGACTGATGTCAAGTGAGAGGAAGATGAGGCGCAGTCAGAGAGGAGGAAGGCATTCTGTCTGTCACTCGACGCAGAAAGCTCCACTTAGACATACTGTAATGATAACCAAGCAACTGAGCTGGCTCTTTAGACTCATCCAGCACAATGATAAGGACGAAGACAGGCAGCGGGATGTGGTAGCCTCTCACGTGTAAAAGCAGAAGTGTGTGTGGGCTCTTTGACATGAAGACTTGGATGGCTGCTTCTCCATCCAAGCTGACCGGGTAGAAAGGCCCAGATTGATTACTAGAATCAATAGTGACCTGGATTTGCTCAGACTCCTTTGCTTAGCCTAATTTACACAAGTCATTATTTAGGTGCAGCACAGCGAGGAAGGAGAAACACTGCAGCAAACTGCAGCTTGAGGCCACGCCTGCTCGCTCAGACGGTTTTCCCCTCATGGCTCACTTTTCATTCACTCTCATCTTCAGAAAATGAAAAAAAAATCTGAGCCATGAACACAATAAGAGAGATGGAGCAAATCAGTATTTTCAAATCCGCACCCCTCCTAATAAATCAAGCTTCCAGGCTCATCTAACCATCCTTGGTGGGTTTTTGCACAGGGAATGTCCCACTTAGGTTAGTCTAATATTTTGTCCCCGATACTAATCCAAATCATTTCAGATTAGGCATTTGCTGATACAGAGTCCCAATCTGATACTGCTATCTCTCCCATCTGTTCCTCCAGAGTGGAGGAGATGTTTTATCCTGACTGGTTTTTGCAGAGTCGATAAGATGCTCCAACATGGGGTTAACTAGGTTACAAAAGCCAGACAGACACATCTCCAAGCTTCCAGTTTTATTATTTCCAAATTGATTCAAAACCATGCATGTCTGCATTGTGATGTAAAAAAAGATATTTTATTCTCCACCCCAATAAAAATGCTCATTTCCCCTGTAAAAATGTAATTTGAATGTGCATTATGTGGAATTTTTTTTTTATTGCACTGTATTAACATTTATTAAATGGAAAAGAAAATTTGTTTAATTATCTGTTGCCAAAGAAAGTAAGAATTTTTTTCCCTGGCAGTACAAATCAAAGTTTGGTTGTTACAAAAGGTCCCATGATAGAAGACATGAAATAGATCTGTATGAACCGAAACAGTCCTCCACGTCGAGAGGAGCCAGTTGAGGTGGCTCGGGCATCTGGTTAGGATGCCTCCTGGACGCCTCCCTGGTGAGATGTTCCGGGCACGTCCCACCGGGAGGAGGCCCAGGGGAAGACCCAGGACACGCTGGAGGGACTATGTCTCTCGGCTGGCCTGGGAACGCCTTGGGATTCCTCCGGAGGAGCTGGCCCAAGTGGCTGGGGAGAGGGACGTCTGGGCCTCCCTACTGAAGCTGCTACCCCCGCGACCCAACCCCGGATAAGCGGAAGACGATGGACGGACGGATGAACCGAAACAGCGAAGGCAAGTGAAGCGGTGAAAGGTTTGGTTGAGTTTGATCAGTGAATCCAACACCAATCATTTAAAAACTGTCTTGATTTGGGATTCCGATTCGATAATTGATCGATCAGGACGTCCCAAAATCGTTAACCAATTGAAAGAGCGCCATTACATAATGGTTTTGTTCTGACTGAGCTCTTACAAATTGCCACCATCTTTTCCTGCAGTCAGGACCAGCTGGTTTGTTGTCATTTTTGGACCCTCCAGGAGAGTTTGTGATGAATGAACAAAGGGATCCGGCGCTCACAAGCAAGCCAGTATATTTCTCAGATCTTTTTTTGGATAGAAATGCCAAACTCTGAGCAGTACTGAGCAAAAACTAGACAATCTTTGAACATCAAAACCCTAACTACTAAATATGTACAAAAACTCTTCCTTAATATTCTTTGCCCAGCAGTAATTAGGCTGGAGGGGGGGGGGGGGGGGTTTGATGAACAGCAGCCAGGTTGCCAGTTTATCACAGGTCAAAAACAGGTTATCCAAACTGCAGGTCACAATCTACATATTCCTTTAGGGTGATATGGACCAAAAATAATATCTTGATATTTTTAGGCTGAATGCCGATATACGATATTTATCTAGATGTTTTTCTTTTCATAAAGATATTATAAAAAGGCAAATCTGAATCAAACCTTTATTCCAAAAGTCTCAGACACACCTACTATAACCTACTGGAATACATAAAAGTATAATTTTAACTCAACATCTGAATATTTTTTAAATCTTTATTCATCGACCAGCCCTATATTCCTTTACAATTTAATACCAATTGATTAATTACACAGAGGGAGGATGCACAGTCCGTATGTGGGCAGTTAATCCTCATTAGCGGACTGACCACCAACAGGAACGCTGCCGGCTGTGGTGTAAACTTCTTCACTGGGAAAAATAAACACAGAGAAACTCTGAACTTCACGGTTGTCAAAGCTGGCATGATCAGACCAAAATCGCAAAGTCAACAGTTGTTGTGATTGTCACTATTTGGGCAGATGTACTGGGACTAAACGTTGACATCCCGTTGCTTCAGCTCCATGCTGAGCTAGGAGCAATTTAGCTCGTTCTGGATTTCAGAGATGCTTAAAACGTGTTAGTGTTTATGTATTTGGCCGGTTTGATTTCCCCTGGTTGCACTATCCTGTGTGCTGGAAAATGCTGATTCAGAAGAAATCAATGTGATGGGCTGACAGATTTAAGGGGAATCGGGAGCACCGCATCGCACACTCGTCCCTCCTTTGTTAGTCTTTACAATTCCTTACAACGCAATGAGCTTTGGTCAATAAGACACAAAGCAGAGCAACTGATCCCATACCTCTGCGATGAAAGTGGTATCAGTGGGGCAGGAAAATAAGAGCAATACTTGTTGAAGTCTGGCTATACACGACCTCCCCTCTCTTCACATACACTCAAACCCTGCTCTCCGTCTACCTCTGGTCCTGACACAGAGGCATAATAGGAGTGGATAATCCTCAGGCCTGGATTGAACCCTTTTGTGGATAGGGTTTATGGCTCGTTGCGACAGAGCAAGCATCGTGCAATTCCCTGGCTGCTTTGTCACCCCATTCCAATCAAAGACAAATTCTTTCTGCCTGGGTTTATGTGGCCGTAAGTGTGAATCCGAAATCTCAGAGGATCGCCTCTCAGCCTCCTGCAGGCTGACTGAAGCCTATTGATTGGACCACACAGGAAGGATGCAAAGCTCTATTAAAAAGAGAGCAGGCACGAGGCCTTTTATCCAGCGGGTCCAAAGGGAAATGACGAGAAGACTAATGGCACAGACCGTCTATTACTGAGCAATCTCCTGACTGTGTAATATGAGACGGAAAAAAAGAACCAATAGAAAAACCGAGATCAAAAACAGGAGAAAGAAAATACACCACCTTCTCAAACAGCAAGAGCTCTGTGCATTAGGGGACTGAAAAAAAACAAATGATAAAATATAAATAATGTGGATGAGCACAAACGGGCACCTGACAGAAGGAAATCAGGAAGTCAAGAAAGACGATCATGAAGATGGAAAGAGAAGATGGCGACATGGTGCTAGGGAGGGGTCGGAGGAATCTGATGGGAAGAAAATGAAGACGAGAACAGAACAGGGTAAAGAAGAGGCAGCTGCCAGATCAACAAGTGGGAGATCAAGACGGATGGAGAAACGCAAGAGCCAGAAATAGACAAGAGTGCGGCAAGCGCAGTAGATAGTAGTGACATGAAGAGAGGTTTGGGAGGGGGTACGACTGGGTAGACAGAGAGTGCACAGTCTCCCAGAGGGGCAGGACCAATACTGCAGAGCAAAAAGGGAGGACGAGATGATGAAGCAGGGAGAGAAACAGGAATGAGGGCAGAATCTATAATTTGCCTCTATGGAAGCTGGTGTGGTCTGAGCAGAGGGAGGAGGACCCATTATCTAAGAAGCTGGACAACTGGCCAGTCAGCACCGCATCACATCAGGGGACTTCATCTCTGGCCTGCTGGAACACTGAGAGCCAAGGCAGGCTCTGAATGCGGACTGGGAGGGTGGGCAAGGTAATAAATAAGGCAGCAGGGTAGGAGGGAAACATCACATAATGCTCAGAGAGAGGAGGAGAGGAGAGGAGGACGAGGGGTAGATGGTGGCGGAAAGTGGAGCAGAATTTGGGGGAAAGAAAGCAGCATATGAAGAAAGGAGAGCAGACAGCTGTTTAAAGGTGAACCTGAACAAGGGCGAGGTATGCTGTGACCTCATTCAAGATTGACAGTAAATATGAGCTGCTTACATCCCTCTATAGCAGCTATTACAGGCTGAACAGGAGGGAGTTAACGCAAGGCTTAGGTTCATCCTGCGTAACATGACCGAGGAAGAGCTGTTGCAGTTAGAATGTGACTTCATCCGGTGAAGTAGGTAGACGCTATTATCATCGGCCCCAACTATGAAAGTGAGGTCTCAGCTAGACGCCCAGAATCTATACTCACCAGCCACTTTATTAAATACTCCTTGCTACTAGCGCCCTTAATTCTACATGTCAGAGTGAGCAAAGTGTCCGAACTTCCAACACATCCCAAGGCTTTCATTGGGATCTGGTGACTGTGAAGGCCCCTGGAGTACAGGGAACTCGTTGCCATGTTTAAGAAACCAGTTGGAGATGACTTGGAGCATTGTCCTGCTGCAAGGAGTTAAAAACGGCTATACCGTGGTCATAAAGCAGCGGAGATAGTCAGCAGGTTGGCTGTGAGAGGCAGTAGCAGAAAAACTGATGTAAAACCACAATAACTGACACCAACAGAGGCAGGAAGTACAGATCTGTAGTTCCTGCCACTGTTAGTGACAGCAGAGTCGTAGAAGCCCCCCCAAGCTGTGAAAAAGGCCAAAACAGCTATGGAGAAGGCGGGGCTTAGACTGAGCTCTGAACGGACAGTGAACTGATCATTCACAGCCGATTCAGTATAGGCTTTGTTTTCAGCTTGAGGAATATCGTATGTAGCAGCCATTACAGGCATCGTGTGTATATACGTCTATCGTTGTGCGGACCAAAACTTGACAGTAGACAGGTTGTGTGGACAACTGGCATTGGGCTAATGCTTAGGTTTAGGGCTAAGGTGTGAATTGAGTTTAGGTTAGGGTTCGGGATGGACCTGTGACCTTAGGTTTAGTGTTGGGTTCAGGGTTAGGGCATAGAAAGCAATAGAAAATGAATGGAAGTCTATGTACATACCAAGGTGTGTGTGTGTGTGCGTGCGTCAGGAAAATATAAGCAGTGCGTGTGCCTACTGCCTAAAAGCCGCCAAAACTAGTAAATCTTTGAGATGGCAGAAAATAACTAGATGAACAGAAGATAAGGTTCAACTGTTGTTTAAGGTAAATTAATTATATTCATGCTCAGCCATAGTTAAAGAGGAGTCAGCAGTCAAAACAGTACTCTGCTAGCCATTGTTGTTCTTCTGTGGATTTTAAAATTGTAGACAGCCGTAGCAGGGTGTATCTCAATAAAGAGTCGACATCTTCGAAGGATACGGTCTGCTTCTCTTTGTACATTCCCGCAGCAAAGAGTTGCATATTGGAGCTTGAAGGGAGCTGTTCGTCAACCTAATAGCAGCTAGCTTTAGCTTATGTTGTTTGGGAGGTTTATAGCTGCGCTGATGCAAGAGTATTATTGACTTTTCTATGTTGCTCTCAAACATACATGTTGTACTGACCATTAGGCTCATTATAAATTAGCCCAACAGTCTAATTTCAGCGCAACTTTCAGCCCAACTAACTCTGGCGAGAACCCTGAGATTGCCATTTGAATTGGGACGATCTGGCTTTGAAAGGCTGTCAGTTTTGCCAGATCTTGCGAGTCAAACAAGCGACCTGCACTAGGAAAAGGGGTTCTGTTGAAAGCAAAGCCGACATATTCATGATTGCTCACAATCTTTTGTTGTTTAATCATCTTTACATTTATTCTCATTCATCAATCATCCATTTGAAATGTTCAAAGTAATTTTATGTTGATACAAAAATTGTAAAAAGAAAGACAAATCTGGTACTCTTAATTAACAAGGTGGAGATGGGTGATTTTCACCCAATCAGCACTTTTATTTGAACCTTGCAAGGAGAGACCAGAATAAACGTTGCAATGCTCTCAGCACCCACCCATCTGATAAAATCTGTTCCAACTAGACATATAGGGGAGTTTTTCATTTTAAGTCTACTCCAAAACTAGACAAAACCAGACCTTCAACCATGGCACCTTCTAGGATCTGGGTCCTAGCAAGATGGGATAAACAATCCACCCAGACATTATGAACACTGCCATTGCACAGGGGAGTGAATGCGTTTGTCAGGTCATACAAAGTCCTATTAAAAGGTCATAACACCAAATAAAGTTAATTGATGACGAATTCTAGTTGTGTAATATATTAGTAAAACTTTTAAGCAACTTAAACATATATAACCTATAACTTTCTGAGCAAAGTTTAAATCAATTTATTTGTAGCGAATAATAATAAATTACCAAACATTGACATCAGATACCTAACCGAATTGATATTGTCTGAATTATTTCTGCTTTTAACTCTGTTTTAAGCCAGCGGGAGTTTGAAAGCAACGTGCTGAGAGACAGGCGTTCTCTCTCAGAATAGCAAGCCTTGGCCAAACCCCGGCGAGGCGAGCTGTCTGTTAGTGCAGCGGCAGTAGACATGTATGAGCACTTTTAAAACCAGGTCAACACACCGAACAGATATTTCAGGCTTACGTTTAAAAACTACTTTTAAGTTATAGAAAGCTTAACATATCAAACTTTATTTGAGCATTTGCCCCCTGTCCACTAATGCCGTTTCCGTTTGAATCATGGTATAAGGTGGGCCACGAAGGATACACCGGAACCATCCTTTATAACAGGGCGAAGAAGGACACATTTGTCGGCCACATTTGAAGGATCCTCTGAAGGAGTCCTTCGAAAGACGCAGCCCCTGAAATGGGACGCACCCATAATGTTGTGCCTGTGCAATATCGATCTCCGTCATAATGCGCCTGTTTTCAAACCGCACCATCCAAAGAACAGGCATTTGCCGTCGTTGTGTAAATGAACATTAGAAAAGCAACCAAACTGTTCTGTTTTCACCAGAAAATGTCATGTAAACAAGGCTTTAAAGGTCATAGCAGCAACTTTTTCATCAAATTGTTTAATTTAAAAAAAATAAAAATTATACATCCACTAAATTTACTCAAAAATAAATATATAGCGTACAAATAATTGTTTAATAAATTTTTGACAGGTCCAGAATATATAAATCTTTACTTCTGGTTACAATGCCAACACTACAAGTACACCAATAGGAATAGTAGGTTGAAGTCACATGAGTACCGTGATAGCTCTGAGAAATGGCTTCATCTCAGCATTACATTCATCAGACTCAAGTGGACCAAAAAGAAGAAAAACAAGGTAGAACATCGGTCAAGCTTTTGGGCATTAGAGCCGATTTAAGGAAGCACAGGGGCTCAGAAGCTACATGAAGGTTGCCGCTTTCCTTCTGGACAGGTAACTTAAATTTTTGCTAATGCTAACCATTATGCTAATGCTAACAAAAGGACCTGGCAACCGGCTAGCAAACAGTACAACTGAAGATTGAACCGAGAAGGGGCAAGTGTCAGTGTGCCACCTACTTGCCGGGAGGAGTTAGACTTGTAGCCATCTGCTTTAAAGATACGGGTGTACACAATTCTTATAAAGGTAAGGCAAGTTTATTTATATAGCACTTTTCAGTAGCAAGATGATTCAAAGTGCTGTACATGAACAGAAAAATATTACAGACATTGGAAAAACAAAGGAATAAGCTAAATAAATTCTTGACTAGATTTCGTTCATACATTAAAAATACAGAAAAACTTAATTGTTTCTATTAATAAGAAATAAGCTAAGTATATTCTTGTAGATTTCTGATCTAAAGTAATTTTGTCTAACCTTTCCAAAGCTACACAGAATAACTTCTTTTGTTTCATCGTTTCACAGGAACGAGCTTCATCACTAAAAATTCTAAGGTTAATTGTTTATATTCATAATGTTAAAGCTTGAGGTCTCTGATCTGACCTTTCTGATACTACAGCTAAAACAGAAAGCAGCATAGTAAGGGAAAAGCACAGCAGAGACAGTGTGTGTGTGCCTGTGTGTGTTAGTCTGAACTGTGGCAGATAGCTCTCACAGCCAGAGTCTGATTGTGATGATGTTATCAGGCAGTCTAGTAGCACTCTGTTCTAGGTCACAGATGTCACAGGTCGTCTTGTGTACATAACATCCATGAGAAATTAAGATTGCAGGAGGTCAGTTTAGATAATAGCATTTGTTTTGGGCAGGCAGACTCTTGTTTTTCTGTCTGCCTTAAAGTCTCACTGGTACATCTCAATGGCGATTCCAAAACAGCCAAAATTGTGGTCATTCTGCCAGAGTCCAGCTTCCAGCTTTCTCCAAGATCGTTCCCATATTGCCAGCAAGTTCAAAAAAACATAGGTGGCCTGCAGTTCTGCTTACACAGCATTTCAGTCTGAGTGCTGGTAGCTGACATATCCCTCACATTGTTCAGGCAGCCTTGACATGGGCTGAAACAGCTGCCGAAGTTTTCACAATCTCTTGATACTCCAGGTAACCGCCAGCTCCAAAAAGCAGAAATCCTATTATCATAAATCCAATTTTGAGCACATTTTCAACATCCTTGACTCACAAAATGGATAGACATACAATCACCCTCCCACCATGTGTCCAGCTACACATGTCCCATTGGGCACAGGGGCTCTCCTTCGTCCAGTCTTCTCGTTGAGAAAATGTTATTAATTGCGTTGAGAGTCCATCTGACCAAATCCACAATTTACGGTTTGGAAAATGTGTAAAAAGAGGCTCCAAAAAAGATTGATAGAAGCAGGCAGGGACATGGGGGAGAGGAGAAGAGAGAGGAGAGGAGAGAAAAGAAAAGAATCTGCCTTCACTGAGAAGCAGGAAGAAACTCAAAAGGAGATATGCTTCCATCTTGCAGTTTTTGCAGCCTTCTGCTGGACATTCAGCTGAGGAACCAGACTGAAGCTCTATAATGAACGGATATGGACGTAATGAAAGCTTTAGATGGATCAAACATCACCATGGTGTAGGGTGACTAAACCTGTAATGTGATTACAGTCAATGATCACACTATGCTCTGCAACGCCGAAAATGGGAACACGAATACAGTATGTAGACAGTGTTCTAAAAGTATTTGACACTTCCAGATTTCTTCTGTTTTTTAATCACTTAAAGAACAAAAGAAGTCTATGAATAGAAAAAAAATAAGCTTGTTAATGTATGACTAGAAACAATTAATCTGAATGTTAGTGATAAAGCTTGTTACTTACAATGAAACTAAAGAAGTCTGGTATTGTTTTCTTTTCCTATGTCCTATTTTCCTCTGTAATGTTAAACTGTTCATGTAGAGCACTTTGAAACGTCTTGTTACTGGAAAGTGGTTTATAAATAAACTTACCTTGCCTTGCCGAAAGGTTTGAGAGTGAAAAAACAAGGTCAACAAGGGGAGAATACAACAGATTAATAGAATAAAATACACTTAAAAATAAAACCATGTTCATTGGGCTATTAATGATCACTATTTTTCTCTGAACACAAATTCATATTTAGATTGTTCATAACAGTCTCTATCAATGTTTAAGTAAATGTCCTTGAAAAGTTAAATTTTATATATTTTAAGATTTTTATATTTGTATTATTCACTGTAAAATTCTTACTGTTGTGTTTTTAGGTAGACAATTTTAAGATCTGTCCAGGGACAACAGATGAAAAATAGCCTTTTGGCTAATTCTGGTGCATTTGCAGCAATGCTAATTAATGTACACTGTCACTGTCAAATAAATAAATAAAATAAAATAAAAAAATAAAATAAAATAAAAATAAACCAAAGGTCAAAACAACAACAAACAACGCAAAGCAGTGTTATAGATTGTGTGCATCCAGAGACACTTAACCTGTAAATGACTGCTGAATATCTGTCTCCTTCATTCAAACTCGCTCCTCTTTATTTGCACACAGATAATGCGGTTCAAGACCAGCAATGGCTATTTTATACCCATTTGATTACATCAAATTAATGCACTTTATTACACCCACTAGATCATTACTGAGTAAAGCCATAATTATTCTTCTACCTTGTTCAAAAAAGCTTCTTTTTTTTTTACATTTTTGTTTTTCTTCACATCTAGGGTTGTCCCGATACTAAAATTTCAAACTCGATATCGATACCCCTGTGATGGACTGGCGACCTGTCCAGGGTTTACCCCGCCTCTCGCCCATTGACAGCTGGAGAGGCACCAGCACTCCTCGTGACCCCACAAGGGATAGACGTGTTGGAAAATGGATGGATGGATATCGATACCCAGGAAAATATTCGATACTCCATACCATTTTCCATACCACGGGGATAAAAAAAAAAGAAGACAATTAAAGGCATAAAAAATATCAACATGAAAAATCTCACCATGGAACATGCTTTTCAATCTCACCATGGAACATGCTTTCTCAATAGAATCACAGATGCTACTTAAATAAGTGTGTAAATAAATGCTAATTAAATAACCCAAATATAGCACATGCTTAGTAGCATGCTAGCCACAGATAATCATACAACATCAATGCGGACCACTGGTCGCGCTAACATCAGTAATGTTTAACGTATTAAATTATGAAGAGGAACTTAAATTTACTAAACTGTCAGAATTCATCATGAAGGCCAGGGTGTCAGTCCTTGAGATGTTTGGCCTAGTTTGTTGAGCTGCTTGAGTATGGAGTACCGGGCCCTTTAATAAGGGCTGTTGGGTCTCTGTATGACCGGTGTCAGAGCCTGGTCCGCATTACCAGTAGTAAGTTGGACTCATTTCCAGTGAGAGTTGGACTCCGCCAAGGTTGCCCTTTGTCACCGATTCTGTTCATAACTTTTATGGACATAATTTCTAGGCGCAGCCAAGGTGTTGAGGGGATCAGTTTTGGTGGCCTTAGGATCGCGTCTCTGCTATTCGCGGATGACGTGGTTCTATTGGCTTCATCAGGGCGTGATCTACAGCTCTCACTGGAGAAGTTCGCAGCTGAGTGTGAAGCGGCCGGGATGAGGATCAGTGCCTCCAAATCCAAGACCATGGTCTTGAGCCGGAAAAGGGTAGAGTGCCTTCTCCGGGTTGGGGAGGATGTGCTGCCCCTAGTGGAGGAGTTCAAGTATCTTGGGGTCTTGTTCACGAATGAGGGGAAGATGGAGCGGGAGATCGACAGGCGGATTGGTGCGGCGTCTTCTGTGAAGCGGGCGCTGTACCGATCCGTTGTGGTGAAGAGAGAGCTGAGCCAAAAGACGAAGCTCTCGATTTACCGGTCGATCTACGTTCCTACCCTCATCTATGGTCACGAGCTTTGGGTCGTGACCAAAAGAACGAGATCCCGGATACAAGCGGCCGAAATGAGTTTTCTCCGTAGTGTGTCTGGGCTCTCCCTTAGAGATAGAGTGAGGAGCTCAGTCATCCGGGGAGGACTCAGAGTAGAGCCGCTGCTCCTCCACGTCGAGAGGAGCCAGTTGAGGTGGCTCGGGCATCTGGTCAGGATGCCTCCTGGACGCCTCCCTGGAGAGGTGTTCCAGGCACGTCCCACCGGGAGGAAACCCAGGGGAAGACCCAGGACACGCTGGAGGGACTATGATTGTCGGCTGGCCTGGGAACGCCTTGGGATTCCCCCGGAGAAGCTGGCCTAAGTGGCTGGGGAGAGGGACGTCTGGGCCTCCCTACTGAAGCTGCTACACCCACGACCCGACCCCGGATAAGCGGAAGACGATGGATGGATGCATGGATGGATGGATGGATGGATGGATACATCTGACACCCGTCAACGTGCTGCAACATTAAATTATCATTTTAGATGATGGCTGTGGAAAGAGAAAGAGACAAGGGGACATAGAACTAAAATGGCTTTCTCCTGCTTTAAGAAAAACTGAATTTCACAGAAGGTAGCAGGTTTCTGGGTTTGTATTTTGCACAAATTACTCTGCTTTGTGGAGTGCTGCATCCAAAACAACAAAGGTGTCTTAAAGAGATTAAAGACGCCACCTTCATCTGCATTGCCATCACATCTTCATCTTCTGAACAACTTCCTCACCTCCAACAAACCCTCTGCGTCATCCTGGCTCGTGTGTGATGACAAGGACGGGCCTAGAGCACACTGAGGGTGCAGTGCATGTGTTTAAAGGGAAAAGACAGCAGGAGGATGAGACTGGTGAAACAAAGTCAGAGGAAAAAAAGAAAACGGAGCTTGGTTTTCCCTTCATGTTGCACAGCTACGGGGTTTTGAACTCCAACGGCACAATCAGCAATCGAGAACAGATGTTGGTCAATGTTTGCTAGTCCTGTGTGTTAAGCAGCAGACTGCAGGCTAATTACCAGTCCAGTCAGCTCCTATCTACATGTTAAACTCACAGTATTAACGTATTTTATGAACTATAAGTCGCACTTTTTTTTCATAGTTTACCTCCCAGGTATGTTCCATATTATTCAGCTGATTGTGGGTGCAGCTGTGTAATTGAATAAATCGGCGAACCAGATTAAATGTCAGTTTCTAATCTTGGATTGTGTGAAATAAATTTGTAAATAAATGCGATTTATAGTCCGGTGCGTCTTATAAATGTTTTCTCCTTCTTTATGACGCATTTTTTGACTGATGCAACTTATATTCCAGAGTGATTTATAGTCCGAAAAATACGGTACTCTAGAATTTTAATACTTTCCCATAAACCTTTAACTGAAAAAACATTTTGTAATCATTGTCATGAATATAAACTTTCAACTCACATCTGTCTTCTCACTCTTCATCTATTGTCCGTTTCATAATTAATAAGCTAAATCTTTGAGCCAACATTAAAACTATAATAATACATATTTTATCAACAAAAAATTACTTTTTTCCATTTTAAATTAATGTTATACATAACTGTTAAAAGTGTGAAGGCATGTGTGGTTTTTACTCAATGTTTTCACACAATCTCATACCCGTCACCATCTTCGCCAGGGTTTTCAACAGCATCAAAACCTGTGCAAATATGTATCAGTGTGCAAAGATAACTATACATTTGTTGTGCTCAATTTTGTGAGTCAAGCTATTGTCTAGACCTGTGTTTTTCTAAGTGGGGGCCCTAGGGGGGCCTCAGAAAATTGAAGGGAAAACTAAGAAAAAAAATATGCAAAACTAAAAAAATAGAATTGAATTATTTATCACTAGCAGAAAATATTCTCATAAAAGTTTAAAAAAATGTTTTAATAAAATATAATTTGTATAGATATGTCACACTGAGATAAACCGGGGAGATTTAAACTGAACTTTGAGGCACTTCCCTAGTCTTAGAAAGGACAATCTCACCTTGGCTTCTTCTTCTGTTCTGTTCTTATCAAAATCAACAGTTTGTTGAAAAGTTAGTTATTCAGTGGGAATATAAAAGTGTTGAAACATGTTAGTTAACATTCTGATGCTAAACAAACATCCAAAAAGTGGACTTTTCTTTACATATGTTGTAGCATTGTCTATGGGTGTGTAAAGGGGGCCCCAACCAGAAGCTGTTTAGGGGCCATCATGGCAGCGAAAAGTTTGGGAACCCCTCTTTGAGGAGAAACGCTTCCATGAAATTTGACACATGATGTGCAACGGTAATAAAATGTCAACCTGTTTCTCAACTCACTCTTTCTAGCACCAATGCACAGCTACCATCTGAAACAAAGATTTTTAATTAATAGCTGGATAAATTGCCAAAAGTGTCTGTACTGGCAGGGGTCTTGTAAGTTGGGATTTCAGAAAGATTTCAGAAAGGAACCATCAGAGGAAACCTCTTTCTACATCCTTACTGTAACATGAAACAATTATTTTAAGCACTTCCAAATTTGTATAACTTTGCTTTTTGACTATGATCTGATGAAAAACTGAAAATATGTAAACGAGAGACAAACAAAGCGAATTGGCTGGTGTCAGAAAACTGAAGATTTTCAGCTTGATGAGCCTTGATTTGAGCCAAACCATTTGGAAACTCAAATCTAAGTGTTTCTTTTTCAGTCAGTGAATGCTTCATATGTATATTCAAGTGGGGCAATAACATACAGAGTGGAAGATATGAGCGAGTAACCTGACTCCGCCAGATGTATGTCGCTCCGCCTAGCTCCACTCACATACATCTGGGACACCGCCATAGGAATTGCCTTTATTGAAGGCTGGGCCTTATCAAAAATTCTTGCATATGATTGGATAAGCCACTTGTCTGTCATCTTTATCGACGTGCTATTTCAACCACTCACACCGAAGCTAATCCGTGACGCTGATGAGAGGAAAAAAAAAAAACTTGTGTTTGCGGCTCTAGTGGCACGCGTTTTATTGACAGTGAGCTGACAGGAAGAGGGGGGAAGACAGGCGGCAAAGCGCCGCGGGTCGGAGTCGATCCCGGGCCGACCGCGTTGAGGACTAAAGGCCTCCTAATATGGTTTGCGCTAACCGCTAACCGCTCCGGGGCGCGGCAAGTTAAAACAAAACTTGCCAAATCCGGTCGCAAGAAGGGCGAAAACATGGTTTCCACCAACAAAAGCCTTCAGAGCCGTTCTCTGATGTTCTTTTAATGAAACAATATTAGGTAGATTGGACAACACGGAAGAAATAGCAGCATTAATGCTAACGCTTGCTTCCTCGATGAGCCGCCATTGCTATCAAAACAGTCTCACGTCATGGTCGCGTCTCCACTACGTCACATCTATGAAACTCCAGCCCTGCGTCCTGATTGGCCAGACCATAAAATTGGTTGGAGAAATCACTTTCGATGGGCGATGTCCCAGATGTATGTGAGTGAAGCTAGGCGGAGCGAAATACATCTGGCGGAGTCAGGTTAATGAGCGAGTGACAACTTCTACATTAAGGAAGATCATCTGCAGCATCAGTGAGGTGTTTAAATGTATTCAGAGGAAGCACGGAGGTGTAAGAAGCTATTTAGAAACAACGTGCCAAGACATGAGTGGCTCATTCGAGACATGAGAGAGCAAGGCGTCTAGCTGACACCAAGAAGGCTTAATGGAGAACAGCAACGTTGCTATGGTTGGTCCTTCCAATCGCCACATCTTGGATGTGACTAAAAGAAGATGAGTGTAGATTACAGGAGAAACAGTAGTAGCTCAAAAAATATTTCTAAGATGGGATAAAAAGCAGTGGTGAGGGAGGAGGAGAAATATCTGCGTTCACCTGGGCAACAGACTGGACTTCAGACTGGTTCTGTTCTGAGTGCTGCAGCTGAGGGTTTGGGGTTGGTGCATGAAATAAAGAACATAACCCTCAGGATCACGGTCATGAAATGGACACAGAACGAAGATCAGATCCGCTATGATAGTAACCAATACAGAGGAGCCTTCCTCCCCACAGCCATCACCATCTACAATATTTGGACCAACCTAGATGGTTGGACTTAGATTTAATTTCTCTGTGGGATTAATACAGTATTTTTAATTGAACTGAATTAGGACTGTATATATTGGCAGCTTTTTGGAAATCTCAGAGTTCAGATAAGGATCGGTGCCTTAATCATGCCCTCTGTGCCAATATGTGATGCTAAAGAAGTTTAAAATGTCAACTCTGTAATGTTTTGTTTTAGTATGAAACCGTTAAAATGTGAGACGAAACCTAAAGCCTCTCAGAAGTATTACCAGACGGATGCCACCCAACTCCACCTGCAGCAGCTTCTGATGTTGCTTTTAGATAAAGTGAAGACAGTCAGAGACCATAGAAAAAAAACTTTGTGGGCTCCCCACTTAAGTTGTACGTGTATCTGGTTGTGATCCAGAACCTTCCTGGCACCGGCTTTAAACCCAAAACCAGGCTTTTATTGTTCCAGAGCGCGGTGAGGCGGGCCTTGGCAGCAGCCTCGTGTCCCAGATTATACCGTCTGTCATTCCACCTGAAGCACCTGCAAACTTCAGTGCAACAAAAAAAGAAAAGGCACAATGTCTGTCATTAGGAGAACTGCGAGTCTCTGAATTAAATCCTAAAGAAAAAAAACAAAGGAGATTGTGCTTTTCGATAAGAAAAATACATTTTTGAGGAAAACATTTGGATCAAATGTATTAATCTTACTGTGCGTTTTTGAAAGACGGGCTCAGAAAAGCGAAATGCACCAAATCTCCTGAATATCTGTTGCCTCCCGACTCTTTGGTTTTACCTCAGCAACCCAGTCCCTGTGAAATGGGATGGACTATGCTAACGTGTCTGGGAAGCAGTTGGGTCATCGCTTCAGGTGCTTTTCGAGGCCCCGGCTACTCACCCGAACACACAGTTTTATTGTCCTTTCTCATCCTGCAAAGCATATAAACCAAGCAGTTGACAAGAAACTGAGAAACTACCAGTTCATAAGATTTGTAAAAAGATATTGGATGATATAGGGATGACAAGCACAGGCTACTTAAAGGTGCCATGACATCACTGTACAAGTCACTTCATGTAGTTGATATTGCAGTAAATTGTCGTGAGTGGAGACTTCATGCATGTTAGACCACCCTCGGACATATCAGCTCCCCTTTTAAGTAACCGCTGTGAAGTTAGCTTCACACAGAGTGCAAATGTGGGATATTTGCGCTCTGTGGCTTCAGCGGTGAGCCGATAAAGGGAGGCTGATCTGGGGCTGCTGTCTGCTCACCGCTCCGCCTTCCTCCTCTCAACTCAGATGGTGCATCAGCTGGGGGGAGGAAGGGAGCGGGGAAGGCTGCTTGCTTGATGGTGTGCTCTGATTGGAGAATAGGAATTACTTAGAAAGAGAACCCGTTTTCTGATCTGAACTTTTTTGAGCCAATTAAAGCAGACTGCCCCTGAGCAGGTGCTTTGATATTCACTTTTGACATTAACGTGGCCTCGTCAGTGCACAACAGACCATATTATACCCCCAAAACCTCAGAAAAATGAAATTTGTTGTCATGGCCCCTTTAATGCCTATTCACCTAGTTCTCCAAAAGAAAGTAGACTGGAGCTCCAGGGTTACAGAAAGAGAAGTGCTGCAGTTTGAGCATGAAAATGGAAACGATCCTGTCAGAAACCAAACAAATTTGTAGGAAGTTCTACTGTATCACTAATTTAAAGGGGACATATCATGCAAAATCCACTTTTGTAGCACTTAAATTAATCTTAAGTTAATTAAAGAGTCTCTAGGAGTGCAGAAAAGTTGAATATAGTCTGTCCAGGAGCTGAGTGGATCATATTTTTTGAGACCTTTGGTTTTCTCTATTTGAGATTTGCAATTGCAACACAGTATTTGCTGCAGAGCTGCTAAACAAGGTCATGGAATTCTAGGCTTACCAATTTTGTAAATCTGCCAATTTTATTTCTTGGAGCAATTTTGTGGACCAAGCTGAAGGATGCTGACGCTACAAGAGGATGAGTCATTGGTTGTCCATCACAACATCCCCCAGCATACTACATAAATGGGTGGAGTGGAAGTGCCTCCTTCAAATTTAAAGAGACGGCACCAAAACAAGTTGCTCTCAGACGTGCCTCAGAACAGGGGCAAAAGAGAGGCTGTGGGGCAGGAATAACGAGGAATTCAGATCAAAGCATTGCAGCTCCACTTTATAAAGAATACAGCCAAATTATTTCAATGTGAAAAGGAAGGACTGAAAAGCATGATATGTCCCCTTTAAGACCATTGTAACAGAAAAGGAATAAAACAGGAGCAAGTCCAGGATTTGATTGACTGGAACAATGCAAAAGCCGATGAGAATTTTAAACAATTCGGAGAACAGAAGGTGGGATAATACCATTTCAAGAGGCAGAAGCCTACACATTACCATAAGAGCCATCTGGTACCAAACACAGCCGGGCTGATTCAGTCAGAAGTTATTTTTTAAACCTACGTTATCTTTCTCCAGACAGTTTTAAGATGCTGGTAGCATTTACTATCAGTATTGGACCCGCAGTCAAAGTTATTTTTCCCCATATGGCTCATCCATACTTCTCAATCCCAATTACCTTTCCCCTCAACCCCACCAAGTCAGCAGCAGCCAGACCCGCTGTGACCTTCCTCCTTATCTTCGTTAGCATACCCACGCCTCCACCCTCCAGCTGCTACACCCATACAAAAGCTGCTGCTTCCTCAGAGGATGCTCTGCTCTGGGCTCAACTCACATAGAGACGCGTATTCATGTCCCGTGGAAAGATGGATGCGTTCTGTACCACAACAGGTCCCAAACAAGCAATGATGCTAAAGAAAGAAATGGCCGAGAGGCAAACTGACCAGCACCAGCCTCCCTGCTGGAGCAGCCTCTCTTCTGTAACAACTTCCACACTGAAGAGGGTTACCGTTAATATCACGTATGATGCGTTTACTGATTAGAAAACAGGTGGATTTTTTAATTTCAGACCCGCCAATTGCTGATCAGGTCCAGAAAAGCAGAGTTATTTGATTCAGATCAGAACAGGCTCTGCTTGTGTGCACCAACAGGGAATTAGCCTCCAGTTTCCCACGCTGACAGCAAACAGACATCAAGTATAAATATATAAACTAGAGGAAAAAAAAGAACAATATGTACATTTAAGTGCATGTACACACTCAATATTTTGGGGGGTCTGTTAGTGAATCTCTAACAAATGACACCCAGTACCAGTTAATTCAGGCTCTGAACGCAGCGGGCTGGAGGCGTTCAGTGTCATCAGACAAGTCAGCTGCGCTCCTGGCTGACTTGTGACCGAATCAACACTGAAAGCTAAAGAAGAGCAGCAGACAGTTCTGGTGTCCTGATTCACACCTGCACTGAAACAGAGCTGACGCTCATCACTTCCACTGGGGAAAGGTATTAAGATTTCATAGGGTGGCTGTGAGGGGGGGGGGGCTGCTGCAGATACACTACCATTTCATGGCTGCTGCCGTAACTCAACTCCATCCTTCCAGATTATTTCCTATTATCTACTTTCATTTACGGCCCCAAGGATGAGAGCAAAGCAACAAATCTACCGATATGGAAAAGGGGACGTTTCCTACTGAAAATAAAAGAGAACTGTTGTAAAACAAACATGTATTTTAACTACTTGGATGGCCAAAAACCCGCTCTGCAAAACAACAGTGTTTTGCAGACAAATATGTTTGCAGAGTCAACAGACGGTAAACTGAACCCACATGAGGCAGTGATTCAGAAAAAAAACCCACCATGAAACACTCCTAACACCCCACCGCCTTCTGTGTGCCTTAAACTGACAGCAACACATCTGCCTGACCCAGCTGTGTGTTGTGATGACCCTTATTTGGCGTGGGGGTCATTCACACAGGTCAGGTGTGATTAGATGGAGACAGGTAAACATGGCGCTCTCTTCTCTACTCAGCAAGTGTGGGGGTGGGGGGGGGGGTATGGGGGGGGGGACTATGGCTTGGATTCACTCTGTAGCCTGAAGTTAACATAGGAAATAGATTCTGTTTTTAAAAGTCAACCCTTTTCTGTGAAAAAAATAAGATCTTAATAAGCAAAACAAATCTCTCTGTGCAAACGTGTTCTTTTACCTCCACTGCGGCGCTCATCCAGCCCGATGACAGTAACTCGTTTATACCGTTATCAAGTTAGTGCTGCTTTCAGGTGTCCCACTTCTAAACGTACCAACTCGTGTTGCATAACTGAATGAGCTGCAGTTCTCAAAGTTCACTGAAGATTTGCTTGTGAGGAGTGAAGGAAGCCGAGCATCGCGAGCAGTCCCAGCATGCTAGCAGCCACGTCTTATTTGCGGGGAACTAGCCTCGTTTACGCAACGCACCGAACCAAGTTCAGCGCCCACAGCGCAGGTCACGTAGGTAAAACAACAACAAAAAAGAGATTTCTCTCAAATTTCAAAGTCATGGAATCAAAACAAACGATTAATTGACCAGAACCAGTTTCTAATATAAACAAAGTCCAGCAAATGTTGGGTAATAATAACAAATGTAAGGCAAGTGGAGGCCCAGAGTTCCCTATTCCCTATTAGTTCCCTATGTACAACACAGGTTGTCCTGCTGGTCCAAAGCAGATCCAGTCCTCCTGCAGTAGACCCGAGTCACCCCTCCACCGAGGTCCTCTGTTGTAATGAGAGCTTCTCTGATCTACAAAGCCCAGATGGTTCTGGTGTAGATCTGGAGTGCTGGGTTTCCCTCCTTTGAAAGATTTTTTTCTACTTAATAAAAAAAAAAAAAAAGTTTTGCCACACCCAATCAACAATGACCATCCCTTAGACTGATGTTACACATCAGTCAGAGATACCCCACTACAGGCGATTTAAACATCTTTCCATGCTATTCTGCATCTTGTGTTGCAGAGATCGACCAATTTATTTTTTTTATCAGATACCGATCCGGATAATTTAGACATCAGTCTAGCCGATGCCCGATATTTTCTGCTGATTGTTTGGGGCCGATTCTTGAAGCAGATATAGCTTTTTCTTCCTCCATTTACATGGGGGGGGGGGGGGGGAAGTAGCCAGCGATAGCGAATGTTAAACAAGTCTCAAAACTTGCGTTTAAACCCGCCAATGTTAACAATCAGCTTCAAACCGGCTGATGCCGATACAGGAAAAACGCCTGAAATACCGGATCGGTCGGCCTCTATTGTGGTGATTAATGTTCAGCCTAAGCAGGCAGCCATTAAGCACAATCACAGTGGAGAAAGGAATTTCCTATTTCAGAAGCTCAAAGTTATAGTTTATTTACAACTATCCTGCAGCAGGCTAGGAGCTCTTTATTATTTTCCACTCTGGTTTCCCATGGTGTTGAAGTTAAAACAACTTTGCATAGCTTATGGCACATAAAAAATATAAGAAGAAATATTATTGATTAAATATAACGCACAACAAACATATCAGCTTAGGTCTTGCACAACAAAACCTCATTTTGCATGTATTTTCAATAGCTTAATCTCCTCTGCTGAACCACACTGTCCACACTGATAGACACGTGCACCTGGAATATGGGTCTAGTCTACAATCACTTCCAAATTCCTGCATCTGGACATGGGCTCAATCCAAATACCCTGATAGTCAGGACTATTTAGCCAAAGTGGAAGTGCGTCAGCGGTCGCCATGATAAGTGCTGTCTAAATAGTGCAGTCAGTAAGGAAGGAAGTAGGAAAAGGAGCCTGCATGCTCCCTCCTGTGGCTAGTTTTGCCTAAGAACCCCACGACGTCCCTTACCAGAGATAAGAAGCCTTAAGGAATCCCACAATCCTTTGCGTGACATGACGTATCAACACAGCCATCTCACGAAAATCAACAAAAATGTCCAAAGAGAATAGACTGTGCACTTTGTAGTTTATTTTCAGAAGGCTGTAGGTCTTGATTTGACTCACATCATCCATGAGAGTTTCTGACACGTAATGATGTCGGAGTTAAAGGCTGTCTGAAGTCGGCAGAGCAGCCTGAAGCTCCTTTCCTCCCCGTGATAGAGTTCTTACTGTTGACCCCATCAAAGGTCAAGGAACAGGAGCTAGGAGCTATTAAGGGTATTCAGATGGAGCCATGAGCTTGAAAACGATCACGCCACGCCCCTTTTCCCACCATAGAACGGCCATTGTGTGTTGGTAGCATCTATATTAGCATGAGAGAACCTTCCGTCACTCACCGTCTCAGTCACTCATCATTGTGTTTTATCACATCAAACGTTCTATTCAGCCAAAGATGATCAACTAGTCCAAAACGTAACTTGCAGGGCCATGGACCAACTCAGTGACGCAGCATGCATGCATGCAGAAATAATACATTTATTATAAACTGTCTGTGTTCTACGCCCTTTAAAATACAATTCAAGCACATTTCTGAAAAGCCAGCTATTTAAAAAAAAGTTAATCTTTCTAATGCAAAATAGCCCAGTTGTCATAAAACATCTGAAGCTGGAGATGAGCGACTTGGACTGAAAGGTTGATCACTATATTTTGTGGGATTAGTCGCTACAGCGATAAATATCAAACAAAAAGAAAATATTTTTTTATCGTTTGGCAACTTTAAGACAAGCTACTTGAAGGAGTTTATCACTAAGCAGATGAGGTAAATGATATCATCATATTTTATCTGTGGTCGTCACACATGGGGTGAACCCTCCTGATCAGCAGCAGGATAGGCCACGCCCACACAGCATAGCTCCTTATTTATTACTAAAACAATCCCAGCAGCTCCTCTGGTTTGCAAAACATCCTCATGAACAGAATTATGAATAAAAAAAACCTGATAATGAAAGACGGTTTAGTAACAGCCTGTCCCAGACCTAGAAGGAAAGCTCCAGCCTAATTCCAGCATCACAATCATTTTATGAACATTATGTCTGAGGATTTTAAGCCCCTGAGACACTTTCACATTTTGTCACATGATCACCACAGCCGCCAATGTGCTTTGAAGGCACTTTATGCAGCAGGTCAACACAAAACAGCACATAATTCATAAATAGGAAGTGAAAGGAAAATTATGTACGGAGCTCAAAAATCTCAGGAGCACCTCCCTTCCAGAAAAGACAGGAGAGCAGAGCTAACAGTTGTCCTGTCAGCAGACTCTCTAACCTGAGCGCTCCATCCCCGCAGCTCCTCCACAGGTGCTGTTGGCGGCCTCCCTGACTAACGCCCTCCTCCCGCTTCTGGACTGAACCGTGGTCTGTGAGATGTTCAGAACCAGATGTTTTGCATTTTAAATCCAACGAGACTTTCTCCCCTGACCCCCCTGCTGTGTTCCTTGGTCTTCGCGTGGCTGACTGTTCTCTAATGTTCTCCACCAAACCCATGGGGCCTTCCCAGATCAGCTGGATTACACACAGGTGCGCTCCATTTACTACATAGGGTCCACCTTTGGGAGCCAGACCTGAATAGTTGTTCTTCCCCTGAACAGCTGAAATAAAAAGCCAGTGAGATGGGCTCAGGTTTTGGAAAAGGACAAAATACTACGTACTTGTAAAATGTTCTACATCATCTTGCTGGAACAGATCAAGAATCAGTGCTGAGGCCCTGATGAGAGCCTTTTGGGGCCCATGGGGCGTCTGAATGTTATTGTTGAAGTAACACTGGTAAACCTTTGTTATGACGGGCTGAATGACCCACCAGAACTTTACTCATTCAGCTGAAAAACAACAACAACAACAAAAAAACACAACCAGGCAAAGCAGCACTGAGCCGGGCTTCTCCTGGTGCCATCCAGAAAAAGAAAACCAGGTTGCCCGGCTTTTCCCTGAACCTTCTCATTATGGTGCCGCCTGGTGCGCCCGGCCTAGAGCAGGCGCTTCCTCGTTTCTTGGTTAATTAAAGAACAATGCACACCCAAAAACGTGTTCGACAGGAACCCAGCACGCCCACAGACGCTCTTATTTTCAATCCTGGCACACTTAATGGACCTGTGCAGCCAGCACAACCAGAACCAATGTCTCATAGACGGGAGCCCCATTAGTTAAATCGCTGCAGAACATGGTCAGAGCTCAGATTTACTCAGAGATCGCAGGTAAACAGCCTCTCCATGTTCTGTCAACAGTCCGCCCATAACACGCAGCGTTTCGTGTCCACACTATAGTTCAGACGGAGGTTCTGGTTCTGCGTGGGGCTCGTCCGGTCCGTTCAGGGACATGGGGGGTGCGTTTTAATACAAAACCGCTCATCTCTCGCTCCAGAGCCCGGTCACACCCAGCCGAGGAACTCCAAACCCGGGATGAGCTAATCGGTGGGGGTACTAGCCGGCCTCCTGCACCTGCCGGAGCCCTGCGCTCTGTCGGGGGACTACGTCCAGCGCGAGGGCAGCTAGCGGGGAGCGAGAACCGCCCGGACCAGCTGGGAGACATGAGACAGCGAGCTACGACGCTAGCTAGCTTGTGTGCTTAGATGCTAGCCAATTAGCGAGCTAGGTTTGTAGTTTCAGGCAGATGGATTAGGGGAACCTTATCCCCGACTGACTGCTCTGTGCGGATTTGTCCCCCTCCAAAGATTCATGAACAAGCGGGTTACTGCCCGGCAGCCCCAGAGTCCGGCTGGAAACAGGCACCGGTGTCAGTGTAGGCAGTTAAAACAAAAGCCGCTGCTGCTGGGTGTACCTTTGTCTCTCTGATGTCCTGCTTGGCTCCTTCGGGGTACCACTGCACGCGGACAAATCCCCTACCGAGAGGCCGACTCGGTGTGTCCACGCCACTTTCCGTATCCGAACCGCACGCGACTCGTCCTCCTCCCCCTGTGCCGCCGCCGCCACCATCACCGCCGCCTCTCCCTCTGCCGTCGTCGAGGTCCGAATCTGAGTTAAAATCCTCCTCCCCGTGGATCATTCGCACGATGCCATACCGGACTGAGCCGCGATACCGTCCGGAGACCAGGTCGTGGGAGAACAGCAGGCGCTGGGAGCCGTCTGCAGTGGGAGACAGAGCCATGGATAGAGGCTCCGACCCCGGGCTCGGTGCGGGAGACAGGCCGTGTGTCGGGGATGCTGCCGTGGCCGTTTCGTCCGTTGCTGCTGCCGCATCCGATGCTACGGGCTCCGCCATCGCTGCTGTTGTCAAGGAGTGATGTAAGTAGCGCGAGGATGACGGCGGAGTGAAAAAGCCTGAAACTGGAAGCAGCGAGGTGCACGTGTTTACGTAGCTACGGAGCGATAGGTGGTAGCTGTTAAAAGAGCGTCATCACGCAGTACCCTTCGCCGCCACCAGGAGAGGCCAATTAACACAAACTCAAAGTTCACTAATTTGAAGGCGTGCCATTTCGCATTAAAATTGTTGAGAGACTTAGAGCGTACCCAAATTGAATACATAATTAATTCTAGCGTTAAAATGAACCAAATACACCAAAAATCAAAGAATAAACCAATACATTAAGGTCGAAAGTTAAAATCACACATATTTCAGTATTCATTTTTTAATTTCATTACTACTGAGCATAAGAGGTTCATTAAATAATATTGTTGCGCTGATTTCTGACTAGCACAGCATGCCAAGTTTAGCCCAATAATATTTGCTTGATAAGGCTGATGATTAGAATAATGCCAGGAACTGCTGTGGCATGTATTCATGAAGACAGAAAAATTCATAAAATCAGAGAAGGTTACTCACTTCTGAATGTTAATATAATTAATATCCAGGGTGCGATTTGCTGGGGGGATGGGGGGGATTTCCCCCCCCCCCCCCCCTCTGGTTGTGACGTCCCCCCCTCTGGTCATTCGTGTTTTATCCCTGGGGGGGGGGGGGATACATTCCTCCCCCTTCTGATCTGAATAAGTAATATTATCAGGGGTTTAATGTTCTCCGTCGCTGTGAGGGACTTTCGTCATTTGGAAAATGAGCGCAAAATGTTCCGTGTAGACGTTTTATTCAAGATTTTAAACAGAAGCTCCGCTTAACCAATGAAATCTGGCAGAGCTAGGACATTAGCCAATCAGAAGGAGAGTAGGGCGGGTCTTTGCAAAGCGGAAATCTACCAGTCTGAGGTTTATCGGTGTTCAATCATTTTAACTTTTGAAAGAAAATCTCAAACTGACCACAGATGCATGAATGAAAGTAGCGGTAGTCAAAGGTTTTCTTTGGATTTATGTAAACCAGCAGGTCAGAAAGTTCAGTGCATAAAACAGCTGACAACAACATCCCTCGGTAAGTACGTCTGTCGCTGTTATGTTTTATTTAAAACTGAAAGAGTAACGCTCTAGGTCGGCTCATTTAGCATGACGCGCTTTTTTTTTAAGAAGTAGAAAGAGGGTCGGAATGTGAAACGATGTCCCGGTTTGACTGGGTCTGATTCGGAAAAAGTAAAAAAAAAATCATAAATATTATTCCACCTGCGCTTTTCTGTAACAAAGAAGGTCGTGGAGGGGCTGTTGACCATCTCCAGCAGTCAATGAGCGAGAGGTGGGGGTCACAGAGTATATAGGATTGATTTATATTGAATGTTACAGTAGAGTTAATGTACAGGTGTTGAAGAAGATGATGTAATGATGAAGCTGCTGTCTTTTGAATTAGCTGCAGTTTATGGAGGGTTTTGAAATTGTAAAGTGGAAAGGTGAGTGGACTGTGAACCAGTTTGGCAAAAGTGTGAAGGCAGAACTTGCTTGATGCTGCAAATATGAAAGTTAACCAGGCGATGTTATGGATGTGGAAAGTGAAGGAGATTATGCAGAGGGCTGTCCTTGATGGTGCAAAGGCTCTGAAGCTGGAAGGTGGGAGAGATACAGGAATTGTCAATGGAACTGTCAAATTTGGTTAAAATGGACTCGTTACAATAAGCAAATGAGGTTACTAAGGTGGCATGACGTTCACGGCCCGGGAATATATGGGCTCACTAGAAAATGTTTTCAGTCAAATTGATTGTTTTTGCTTTAACCCCTGAATATGATGGATTTTTCACAATTGATATTAATACACGTCTTGTGTCCTTCACATTTGTAAATTAATTTTGTTGTTTGTATTTAAAGAGTATTATTACATTTTCTGCTCAAAGCGGTTAAAGTAAATTAATATCCACCCCTGAGTCCCGACAGTAGATGGCGCAAGTTTAAAAACAATAGTCTAACCTACTGGATCTAGCTAGCTACCTGAAAGAGCACCTGCTAGCTAACCATTATTAATAAAACTTTGATTCATTAATACAACTTTTGAAATTATCCCCCCCTCTGGTTTTTTTTGCAAATCGCACACTGTTAATATCATTATATTTCTTTAAAGGTAAAATTGTAATTGCTCTACTAGAACATACATATCTTAATTGTATATATATATATATATATATATATATATATATATATATATATATATATATATATATATATATATATATATATATATATATATATATATAGATAGATAGATAGAGAGATGTATATGTATGTATAGATACGTATATTCATATATACTTATATATGTATATAATAAATAAAATCTTAAAATATAATCTTTATTTTAGAGCTAACTGTTATCGTGTTTTTTTTTTCTTCCAAAGAGTCAATTAAAGAAATAGGACAAAAATGTGTCTTTGTGACAGGGGGCTAAGTCAGTTCCTAATGATCCAATATGAGAATTCCACAACGCTTGTTCACCTCTTAATCTTAGCAGTGTCTTATACCTAAATTAATCAGAATTATGTTCAAAATGTTTGATGCCAAACTCGACCATGCAGTGGATAAAATAGTATAGTCATTGTGCAAAATAACTAAAGCTCATTTCTGCTTTTTTTTCCCTCTGAGACTGTACTTTCAACATTTTACAATTTCTTCAGAAAACAACTTCAAATAAGCCGAGTTTACCAGGAAGAATAAGAAAAACATTGAAAATGCAGCAGTAAAAGAGACACTACATCATAATTTTTTTAGCAAGATATCACTATAGGAGTTTGGAATAATAATGTTATCCTTCCAACATAGGGAACAATAGCATCTGATTTTGTAACTCCTCGTAAAGAAATTAAAATGTAATTGAGAGCGAGCTTTGTGAAAGCAGTTGGCTCTGGTTTTCTCATAGACAGAGGGAGGAAGAATGTGGCAAAAGCTGCTTATTGTTATGGAAAACAACTTGCCTTACGCTGAGAGAAAGCAATGGAATCTCCTCTGTTACAGACTTTTTCAGTAACAACTTGGATGAAATTCATTCATTTGCATAAAAATGTGAAGTACCTTCCATTTTTTTTGGTGGGGGGTTATTTCTAAATCATTTTAAAAAACTAATCAGTCCCTCTACTGTTATGTTCTGGATTTGCCACAACTTGCATGTATTTAGATTGTCCAGAGAAATCAGTGCCTTTAATTCCACAGCTTCGGTGCTGATGAGGTGACAAACAAACTCCAGCACATCATAATCCTCTTACAGAACTGGAAAATAAAGCGGGTAAAGTAACGTAAACTGTGCTTAAAGGAGCAAATTCAGCTGACTGAAAGTCTCCACCAGAAAAAAACAAGATCATGTCCTTAAGTCCTACAAAACCCCCAATTAGGCAAGACCGGCAGAAAGAAATCAGACCTTTACGTGTCACGGAATTGACTAGAAAAATGGTCTTTATCAGTCAGAAAGATTAATACTCATATCTGTTGTCATGCTGCAGAATTTAAAGGGGAAAAATTTTCAGTTTGATAATCCAAAAACATGATGCAAGAAGTCTAAATCCGATGATTGACTCATGACAAGGATCATTCTAAAGACACACGTTATCCCCACTGACCTCCAGTAAACATGTTTATTGTTCAGCCTGTTCGCTGGGAAAGGAGGCTTTGGGCTTCCAGCTCACCCCGGGATTAGAAACAACCGCCCCTGCGCACCGATATAAATCCTCCCGATGCGCCGCTTCCAGCTCAGTCTTTACGCACGGATCCTACAGCGCGCGGAGGAGACAGTCTTGTGTTCACGGGTGGACGCGAATAAAACAGTTGGAGGTGATAGTATCAGCATCAGTCTTCAACCTGACCGTTTCTGGAGCCAGACAGGACCGGATGATGTCGGTGCAGAGCGCACTGCCGTTCATGAAGCCGCTGCGCCATGTGCGCTCCCCGGTGCCGCAGGGCCGTCGCCACACGCTGCCGGCCAGTGAGTTCCGCTCCCTCAGCCCGGAGGATGCCATCAGCGTGTTCGAGATAGAGAGAGAAGGTAAACGGGCTTTGACTTGGAGAGTGTCAGCGCTAGGCTGCTGTCCTAAGTCAGTAAATAGATCACAGACACGCACATTCCAACTCAAAGCAGTTTTAGTAAATCAATCAATCTATCTATAGTTTTTATTAAATCTATTTTTAGAACAGGGCATGAAAATAGAAATGAACACCAACGAATCTGTTTAGAACATGAATTTGGACCAGTGATCCTTTTTGTAAATAAATCTAAAATATTTTGTTACACTCTAACTGATGCTTTCAAGCCTGTATTTCTGTTCATTAAGATTTTCTGCTCAAGCAAATGTGACATTAAAGATTAGAATATTCCATCAGACCAATAAAAAACAAAACGGTTTTAAGTGAGGGATGGCGCACGCCACATACAGTATTTTTATGGAAGGCTAAATGTCACAAGATATTGCTGTTAACGTGAGTGTGTAATGGTCCAAACGGCACCCTGTAGTCTAAAGTCACAACAACAAATGATAACAGATTCTATATTCCATAACTTTGTTTTTATGTTTAATGTCTCATAACTATCCCAGACATGACAACCAACTACAACTGTGTCAGTTTAGCTTATGAAAAATGATTAAAATCAAATATTTATTTTAAATGGGTAACATTTTGAGAGCTTTTAATAGAGAAACAAAAACATGAAAAAATGACTCTGACTCAGTAGTTTCTATTAAAATTGAACTGAAAATGCAAGTTGACAGCTGTTTGCTCTCGTTCTCTCTGATGTTTTGGAGAACAGTAGAACTAACACATTTATGAGTTGTATTCTGAATAAACGTATCAACTCAGTAAAAGTTAAGCTTGTTTAGCCACAGCGCTAATGCTAAAGCCAAACTGGCTAGCAAAGCTAAGCTTCTTAACCACGAGCCTTGGTCTGACTGCGGTTGCCGGTGGGAAAAGCTTTACATGTTACCTTTTTAAAAAATGTTTATTGAAAATTTAGTAAACTTGTATGCCTCGAGGGAGTATTTTGAATTTTTCACAGTTCTGTGAAGGTATTAGGGCTGAACGATTTTGGAAAATAATCTAATTGCGATTTTTTTTCTTAATATTGCGATTTAATGTGATTTTTTTTCTCCTGTTTAATTTATCATGTCTTTTTAAACATATACAAACAACAAATCAATTTGTTTCATCGCTGTGCAGATTAGGTGCTAAAAGACCCACAGCATCTAAACTCAGAGCAGAAATGATTGCGTTCTGACTACGATATATTTCAACCAAAATCGCAATTTTGACTTTTCTCTGCGTTAACCACAAGCAACAAAAATGGCCTCTAAATAAAGATGTTTGTAAACAAGGCCTATTTAAAAAAAGAACTTTTAATGTTTCTATTAATCAAAATATTGTTCAAGAGAACAGCTTTTAGTTGATTTGGAAAACAATCCTTGTTGAACATAAAGTGCAACCAACAAGCAAGTCTATGTATTAAACTGATTGACCTGTTCTTAATGCTATGTATGATTATATAAACTCTAAAACATGTAATACAATTAGATTATCTCACTGCTGCAACTGTCTTCCCTTCCATGTAGAGGCAAACCCACTTTAAACATTTTACCAACACCTAATGGACGTGTCTAATTCTCTAATTGTTACATAGCCAAAAGTTGCAGACTCTGCGATTTGGAAATTGCGTTTTTTAAATCGCGATTATATTGAAAATGCGATTAATTGTTCAGCCCTAGAAGGTATCAGTAAGAGGTCGTTGGACCTGTAGCAGAACGCTGTTACAAAGCAGCAAGTTTATAGAAAAGTAAAGAAATCCTCATCGAAAGCTAACTGGTAGCTCACCAGTTCCCAGTTTTAGCTGATTTTAGCTATTTCTATTTGAACGTTAACTTTGTTGCCTTGCTCAGTTGAAAATGACCATGTTACTATGTTAAAGTTACCTTAGGGGAGGCTGCTGGCTGTTCCATCCACCTGAACAGCTGAAAAAAATAAGCAAACAGGAACGTAACGTTAAACAGAGAACAGCTTGTTGCGAAACCCAAAAGTTTATTAAAGACCTCTAGCAGACTGAGAAGTTGCAGCTGATCAGGCTAAATGATACACGTTACTGGGCTGAACCTTAGCCAGGTAACGCGTTGTTCGGCTGAGAAAAAGGCGGCAAACTGAACGGTCTGTTCTGGAAGTGATGACTTTCAGTACACGCTAATATGACGCCGTACTCCATAGACAGTTTGAGTTGTTTTAAAATGGTTCAAATCTGCTAAAACGGGGAGTCATGAGCCAGCTCTTGTTTGTCTTTCCGTTAAAACATGTTAGGACAAACCAAGGGAGAGGAATAATCAGAACAATCTGCGAGAATTTAAACGAATTTAGTTGCATTGGTGCAGTTTAAATGCTGGTTTGAATTCAGCTAATTAATCTGGGCGTCTTTTAGCTGGTAAACTTAAAAAGATTTTTCCACCAAGAAATGCTGAATGACATCTACTTAAGTAAAAGGAAAGTCATATCGTCCCTTTTAATTTCTCTGATATTGAATTCAATAGTTTAGTCTTTTGCTTCCTCCACCTCTTTACCATTTTTGCACCTTCATTTTGAATATTTGGGAAATAGGATTTTTAAATTTATTTATTTGTTTCGTGTGTTGCGTGAGCCACAGGTAACTTTCCACTCACACCAGCTCCTGCTCTGTCTGTTCTGCTGACCTCTCCCTCCTGTTCCACACACAGCCTTCATCTCGGTGTCTGGAGAGTGCCCTCTCCACCTGGACGAGGTGCGTCACTTCCTCACGCTGTGCCCCGAGCTCTCTCTCGGCTGGTTTGAGGAGGGACGCCTGGTGGCGTTCATCATCGGCTCTCTGTGGGACCAGGAGAGGCTTACCATGGTGAGACAGCGCAGAGCGCACCTGGAGAGGGCGAGTTAGCCATCCATCTCCGACTGACTGACTTGGAAAATGCGAGGCGAGGTTAAAACAGATCACGGGAGGAAATTTAAGTGCATGTTTAGGGAAGGGTGTTTTTAGCCGGTGATGATAATCCTAAATAGATTCAGACTGATGAAAGAGACTTACATCAAATTCCAGCTCAGAGTGATCCAAACAGTGCCAGAAATATGAAAGTTATAGTTGCCGCTTTCAGGCAAAATCATGTATGTGATAGCAAACAGGCCCGACTCATTCATTAGTTTCTGTTTTTTCACAAACCTCAAACGTATAATATTTAATTCCCCAATGATTCTTATGTCAGAGGCCAATTTAGACTCAAAAACCTGACTGAAGCAATGTCCAGGAGATTAAAGCCAACACTAAACTGCCAGGCCATTTCTGACTAAAACGCGTGCGCTCTGATGACCTCAACTCTAAACCTACATTTGATGAACTCTGGATTTTAGGATACTCTCTGGAAGTTTGAAAACGCAGAGAAGACTTCATAGCTTGGTCATCCTTTTACCTGTATTATTAATTATGTAAGGAGATATCCAACATTATGTGCTGTGCTTAAATGGAGCATGTGTCAAACCTGAAACTTATTACGTAACGTGAAGTAATTAGGATATAGTAGATGTACACCAGGATCACAGTAATTTGTGACAGAAGGAAGGGGAAGGTTTACAAGATGGTGGGGATACCTGCTATAATGAATGATTTGGAAATGTTCAGATTTACATTAAGAGTAGCTAGCACAGACAGAGCTAGGATTGAGCAACTCAGGTTGGGCAGTTTGGAGTGAGGCAAGGAAAAGAACCTTAAAGTCCTAAAGTATCATTTCTGAGATGTTTCCATCTCCAGTTGTTAACCACAACTACATACTGGCAAGGCTGCCAGTTGGTCCCTGGCTGCCTCTCTCTGATTCACATAATCCTCCAGCTCTCCTGTTACTCTCTTTTCTGCAGGATGCATTGACGCTCCATAAGCCTCATGGAACCACGGTCCATATCCACGTCCTGGCTGTCCACCGGACCTTCAGGCAGCAGGGGAAAGGCTCTATCCTGATGTGGCGCTACCTGCAGTACCTCCGCTGTCTGCCCTACGTGCGGCGCGCTGTCCTCATGTGTGAGGACTTCCTGGTTCCCTTCTACCAGAAGTCAGGGTTCAAGATGCTGGGCCCCACTGAGATCACCGTGGGGCCCCTCTGCTTCAGCGAGATGTTCTACGTGGTCCGGGGTCATGCCTTCATGCGGCGCAACAGTGGATGCTGACGGAAGCGGCTCTGTCCAGATGTAACGGCGAGAGGCTTTCTGGCTCCCACTGGACACGGCATGGGGACGGTTTTGTTGCGTGCCGTGAATGGTGCGGAGATTTGGTAAATCTGAGTGAAACGCGTTCAGCCGCCAGCGAGAAGAGAGTCTCCATAGAGCTGAAAACAAAGAGCTGCCCTACAGCCTCCAGCAACTGTTGGACGACATGTTTACGACTGAAGACTCATCAAGATTTGTGCTGAAGGGCGAGAAAGTGAGTCGTTGAAGCAAAGAGCGCAAGCAGCGACTTCAAATGTTTAAAAACATTTGTCTTTGAAAATGCTGGACATTTATTAAACTGCCTTTATGACTTCATCATTCTAAATAGTTTATGGGTTGGGCTCTAGAACATTAATGCTAAGTTTATCCTTGTACAGATGAGAACAAATTTGTTGGCACGTGTAGTAAAGCTGTGCAAAAAGCCTTAAAATGAACAGACATTTTACTGTAGTGACATAATCATACAGAAAGAAGAGAAAAAAAATAATCTAATCTTTAATTTAAAAGAATGTTCTGTTTGGGAAAGAGTCCATGTTGGTAAATACATGTTTTGTATGAAGTGACACAGTCATGGGCACCCCTGTTGTCTTTGGTAAACAGAAGAGCACTTGTTCTGGAAGACTTTACCAGGCTGGGACTTTTCAGAGAGAGAGAGATGTTTGAATGCTCCTCTTGAGATCCTCCTGATGCCCTCTGCTCTTCAGCTCCCCCTACAGGTTGCTGCAGGTTTTAGGTCTGGAAACTTGGAAAAAGATAGATTTTGATGTGTGCTGACCCATTTTCTCTGTTGTCACATGCTTTGGGTCATGCTCAAAGAAAGAATGACGACCGATTTCCTTATAGATGCAACCAGATTTTTATTTAAAATGTAAGTATATTTCATGATGCCTGGCTCTAAACAAGGCTCCAAGGACTTTTGGAACAGGCCCACAGCCTCACAGATCCCCCACTGTAATTACCAGTGTGCTTGAGGTGCACAAACCCACCAACAGTGTTTGTTTTCAGAAAGGATGAACTGATCCAACCAAAGTTTATGGATCAAGTTAAAATTCCAGTAAAGATGAGCAAACTCCATGTTTCCGTTTGTGATAGTTTGAGTCTCTCTTTCTGGCATGTCTCCCAAACAACCAGTTGGCATGTAGACGGCATCTACTGGTTGTTATGCAGACGTGACGATTGCAATAGACCACCGTTTCCTGCATCGTGGGATTCAGCCAATCTGGTTGCTCACCCAGCCTTGTAGGTAGTGGTTAAAAATTAGCTGCTGTGACATTACCTTTAGGGTGTCTGTGGCTCAGTGGGTACAGCAGTTGTCTTGCAATCGGAAGGTAGTAGGTTCCATTCCAGTTTTCACATGTCAATGTGCCCCTGGGCAATGGATAATTTTTTCTAAACTTTTCCCCATGAGATCATGCAACTGTAATAAAAGCTGAATTTATTTTAAGGCTTTTTGCATATCTGTAACAGAGGTGCCATCACGTCGGTAAAAGGGAACGCCAGTACAGCATCTGCAGAAACATTTTGCCAAAGTAAAGACGTTAGCTTGTGTCACGGATGTAACTGCGAAGGACTGATGTAGCAATCAGCGACCGGGGTGATGTCTCGGAGTTGCTTGTCTGTTGCTTTTCATTAACTTCCCAGTGTTCCTGTTAGTGGACATCCTGTCAATCTGTTTACCCATCAGGTGTGTACAGTATGTATAAAACCAGATACTGACACTCATAAACAAGAGCTATAAAATCCACAGAAGAGTGAAATGTAAGCAGAATGTGCTTTTTTTGTATGTTGTCACCAAATTTGCCTCTTGAAACCTCAAAGGTTAAATGTTTTTATTGTACTGTATTGTATTTTGTGCTTAAAACAAAGGTTTTATTTTTCTGACTTTGTTCTATGTGGCAATGTTTATACAGTATATTATATATATTTATGAAAAAAACAAACTATCAATAAAAACCAGTTACAGCTGTGAGAATTAAGAGACCACTAGATTTTCTTTCTGTAATTGGCATCTCTTCCTGTTCAGTGCCATCGCTTCATTTTCTTCAACATTTTCTTCCACTGCACTAAGTCGAAAACAAATTTAGCTTAAAAAAAAACATTACATGGTTCATAATGAACTGAAAACTCCCAAAACCTTAATTCTTTTCCCGCTTTGAACCATTCAGAGGTGGACTGATGGAGTGCTGTGGATCATTGTTCTGCTGAATAACCGAGGGAGCTCGGCTCTTAAACTGATGGCCAGCTGTTCTTCAGGGCTTTCTATCAGGGAGCAGGTTTCCTAGTTGCATCAGTTAGTCATCCCGCTCCTGAAGTTATCCCAGAAAATCACACTATCACTACTATGCTTGAATGTAGCATAGTGATTTTAACAGCATTTTAGAAGTGTCTGATTTTTTTTATTTTTATTTTTTTGGCAGATGTAACAGGATGCACTTTCTACAAAATTCCACTTCTCGTCAGTTCACAGCATCTTTTTCCCAAATTTCTTGGGTATAATTTGTATCTTTTTTCGTATTGGAAAATGTGATTTGGGTCTTTGTTTTCTTTTTCTTTTTTTATGCTTAGCAGAAGCTTTGGCCTTGAAACTCTCCCTTATGATGCGATTTTGAACTGAGTGAGGCCTGCAGAACTTTAGATGTTCTTCTGGGTTTATTTGTGACCTCCTGGTTATGTTGCTGACACCCTTTTGCTGCAATTCTTACAGACCAGTGACTTTGGTCCCAAAGTCTTAGAAATGGCTTTGTAACCCTTTTTGACTGATGGATGCCACATACCTTGTTTCTAATCTGTTCTTGAATTTCTTCAGATTTGGGCATGGGCACAAAATTGTTAAACCTGACGTCCATCACCTAGTTTAGCAGCTCTGCAGCAAATACTGATGTAATAGTTAAAAAAAGTCAGAATAGGGAAAACTGAACTGCTTAAAAAAATATAACCCAAACAGAATATAAAGATATCTACATTCAAATTTTCTGCACACCTAGAGCCTCCAAGTGCACAACAAAATGTATTTAAGAGCAAACAAAAGCGTATTTTGCACGGTATGTACCCTTAAAATAGACCTTACTTGTCTGGCAGTATTCAGAACTGGTTGTTTCCTTAAATTATCACTTGAAAACGGCATTCTGTATTTACTTAGGAAATCTTTGCCTAATATTAACATTTGTTTGAGAATGTAAGATACATAGAAGTGGCAAAACTTCAAGATCAGAAGAGACCTATAAAGGGAGAAATACTTTTTACAGCACTTTACATTTAAATAGCAAAATTGGAGAACTTCACCTATAGAATTGGTCCCAGAGCTGTAAAACTTGGCCGCTGCAGTTCTGGCAAAACCTTCAACAGAAGTGGCTTTCACTAAAAGATTTTGAAGTTTGGATGATGTTGATATTTGAACTGAGAAATTGATAGCAATTAAAAAATGACAAAAACCAGAAAAAAAAAACTTTAAAGACAAGTTCAATGCAGTGGTGTTTTTATTTTAACGTGGCTTCTTTAAAAAATTACATTTTTTAACAGATGCAATAGAAGTGAATCAACACAGAACAGTATCAAAGCCATCACCTTAGCTTCAGTAGAAATTTCCCATTTTTCCCCCTTAAATAAATATAAAAAAAATCAACATGAATGATTTGGTCCTAACGGACAGCAGGTTGCAGTCATGATGGTTGACGTGAGCCGTTTCAGCTGCTCCAACATCAAACGGCAGAGGAAGCAGCCTGATTTACCCGTTTATCGGTTGTTTTCTCACAAATACCAGATGACTGGCGAGTCCGTCTCACTGACTACTGTGATTTTATGACGTACACCCACACAACCCTCCTCACAACATTACTGTGGCATTTTCAGACAGCTGGCCGACGCATAGCCCAATACTTAAAAAACAGTCCCATCCGGTTTGAATTTTTCACTTGTCAGGGTTCTTACGCCTTCCCTGCTCACATTGTCGGGGGGAGCCGTCAAAACAGCAACATGGAAAGTCATTAACCAACCAAGGCAACAAACTGGGACACAAATAAAGAGGGGCAAATGGACCAAGCGTCTTAGCTCAGAGGTACAAATTAAGATTCAACAATAAGAAAAGCCTTGGCGAGTTTAACCCTACAATAAATATGACCATGAGGAGTTGTGACATGGCAACACACAAATATAAAGATGTGCTGAGGGACAACATGTTTGTGGCAGTGAACCACAAGCTGAATATCGGAGCTTAACAAAGCAGCATGTAATGTCACTTTGGTAGCCGTTTAATTCACTAAATTCATCCAAAAAAAAAAAAAAAAAAAAAAAAAAGGATCTGCGGGGAGAGTGAGGCATCTCTGTTTAAGGCAGCAAGTGGCTTCAGAGGCGATGTCTGATATTTCACTCCAACTATTCCGGGCTGCACGTTTAGAGAACTATATGGAACATAATGTTAGCAATGAGCTTCAGATTTCGTTGGTGCTTTATTCATTCAGCAGATGGCAAAAAGGGGCCATTTCCAAGGTTTTTCGGAATTTGGACAACTCTATTTTCCAAACAGAAGAACACTGAAAAGACACGACTAGTTTCACTAGTTTGTGGTTTTAAAGCTGTACAGTGCCTTGGACAAGTATTCATACGGCTTAACGTTTTTTTACCGTTTGCTGGAGGAATTCATGTGTTCTCAAAGCGCCGCATAACTGAAGTTCTACATGGTTTTCAAAATTTTCTAAATGTAAAAATGTGAAGAACGGAGTACATTTGTACTTCGTAGAAACATTTTTTTTTTTTTACAGCTGCAAGTCTTTTGGATATTTCTGCATCAGCTGGAAACAGAATGTTTTGCCCATTCTTTTCAAAAGGGCTCTACTGCTGTCAGATTGGATGGAAAGCTGCTTTGAACATCAATTTTTGAGTTTTGTCGCACAGTCTAAATTGTATTTAGGTCTGGACTTTAGATCATATTCAAATGTTAATTTGGCTCAGTCAAACCCTTCCTTTGTAGTTTTGGCTGTGTTAAGGCTCGTCATCCTATAAGGCAAGGCAAGGCAAGGCAAATTTATTTGTATAGCACATTTCAGTACAGAGACAATGCAAAGCCCTTTGTAGGAAGGCAAACCTTCGGCCCTGACTTTCGTTTTTTGCAGCCTCCAACAGGTTTTCTTCCAGTTCTGCTTTATGTCTAACTCTACCCATCTTCTCATTGATCATGAGCATCTTCTCAGTGCCTTCTCAAATAATGCAGCCCCACAGCATGATGCTGCCACCACCTTGCTCCACTATGATGGTGGGGGTGGTGTTTTGGGGGTAAACTTTATCCCTGTTGTGTTCCTTGGTCTTACACAGTTTACACACAATTCTTTATGAATTCAATGACCTCTGAAGACAAATGGCTGCACTGTGGATTATTTGGGGGACTCAGAGTAAAGAGATCTGAAAACAACTTTATGTCACACTTCTTAGAGGTTTGTAAAAAAAAAAAAAAAAAGAAAAACCACAAACTTTCCTCCTGGTTGTGAATTCTATGCTATTTTCAGTTGGTTTGTTGCATAAAATCCCATTAGAATGTATTGAAGGTTGTGGCTGTGATATGGCAAAATGTGGAACCATTCAACAGGTGTGAATACTTTTGCAGAGCTCAGTACCAAATCTAAGTGGTGAAAAGCAGCAAAATGACACTTTTTGCAACTTTTGGAGGGAACACAATAACGGGTTCAAGGATCCCACAGTGTAAAATAAACACTAACAAAAAAGTTTGCAGTGTAGGATCATTATGTACAGATTTGCTGGGTGTTGTCGGGTTCATTCTATAGCTCATCAAAAGAGGCTAAAACCCAAGAAAAGTGAGCTATACGTTTACCTAGATACGCCATTGGCCCATTAACCACTCTTTGCATCCAGGCAACAATAAAAACAAAATTGTCCCTTTAAACTTGTTTTACTTTATAAAGGAGCAGCAGAACCACTGACCGTTTTTGTAGTGTTGAAACCAAATACTGCAAAAAGGAATTACTCATAGGAAGCATCTGATGCATGTTCATTTCATACTACTTTAAACAGTCAGCGCTTTGTCTCACCGAGGTTATTATTGCATGTAGACTTAAAGGGACAGCGACTGTTGGGCAGAGGTGCTCCCGTCTTCTCCATTGACTTGACCCTCTATTAAACCATATTTCCTTGTTCTTTGACCCTGGGGAGTTGCTTGCTAGTGAACAAATGAAAAACCCGGGCCATCCCAGTCCTGCCTGAGGACTGGCACACTTGAATGAGTTTTAGGACGGAGTCAATAGACCGGGGGAGAGAGGAAGCTTCCAGTTTTATTCACAATGTAAAAACTGATTGTCAAATTCTTAAAAACATGACCGGAAGATTAGTGCACCACGTCATTAATGTTGTGGTCTATGTCATACTTTTCACAAAACTTGTTTGTGAAGGGGAGGCAGGTGAGATGCTCCAGCCAGTGGAGGTTTATTGGGTGAATATAAAACCAAACCACAAGGGAGGAGAAGAGCCCGACGTAGGCGAGCAAGGACATAACGATGAGGACCCACTTGCGGTATTTGTCAAAGGTTCCGAAGGTGACGTAAGGCAGGAAAGCGAAGGAGAGGAACAGCCCGCTGATAAAACCGAAGATGTGGGCGATGTTGTCGATCCACGGCAGAAGGCCACACAGGAAGAGGAAGAGCACAATGCCCAGGAGTTTGAGGAAGGCCTTCCATGGCTTTTCCAGCATCTGCCAACCCTGGAAAAGCTCAACAAAGAGGCAAGCAAGGAGTCCAAACTGGGACCCTGCCGGACCCACCTGGAGGGGGAGAGAAAACAGAAAAAGGGTCAGTAAACAGAGATAAACGTTTGGTATCAATCGTCCAATTATCATCTGGACGGGCCTTAACTGGTGCCTTGCCAGGTGGAAACTCAAAAATATGTAATTTTTTCCCCTGATGACATGAAGTTGCTGCTGGGTAAATGTTACTGAGGAAAGTAATTATTAATAAGAGCTGTTAAAATGTGAATTTAGCAGAAGCAACAAAGTGTTAAAAGGTTAAAAAGGAACCTTATTTTCTATGGGAGCATATCAGAAGTCCATTCACACTGCAGCAAGATAAAAACAGATTACTGGTCATCTTGTTCCCTAAACATCTCTTTGTACCGTTGCAGTTTTGCACCACAGAAGCAGCCATCTGACACTGGATGTCAATTTGTACCCGCTCTGGGGACGTTTCATCATACTTGTGAAGGAGTGAAGTTACCCAGATCTGACAAGTACATACAATGCCTTGCAAAAGAATTCAACCAATTACCTTCAAAAGTTACACAATTAGTTTAAGTCTCCCTGTGGACAATCTGCCACATCATCCATCAGTATAAACACACCTTTTCTGAAAGGCCCCAGAGGCTGCAGCACCACTAAGCAAGAGGCATCACACCACGAAGACCAAAGAGCAGGAGTAAGGGTGAATGATGCTAGAAAATACAAGTCATCTCTCTGATGTGTTCTTTAGGCCTTCAGCACCACTTTCCAGGAGCATAACCTGGTTCCGCATCCAAAGCAAGGAGACTTCCTGGTTGGCTGAGCAGCTGTCTGTTCTAAGATGAATTCTGCCATCATACGTTTGGAGAAACCAACCTAGTTAAAAAAGCAGAAGAGTAGAACAAAAGGACGCGTCGGACCAAAAGTAAGACGCTTTTCGTTATCCTAGTTCTGGAAGTCTGATACCGGCTCATTTTTACACTAAAGTGGGGCTTCAACTGGAATTACGGCATAAAAATGACTTTCGTTTTGGCTTCTGAGGGACGATATTCTTTTGAGGTTCTTCATCAGGCTAAATTATTTTACCTTGAATGATTATTACCCTTGAATTGACAAATGTATTATAGGCTGTGTTTTATTCTCTTAAACTTAATGTTATTAGTAGGGAGTAGACAGATAATCCACAGCAGATTTGATTCTTGGTTATTTATTCATGTTAAGACTTTAGTTTTCTTACGTAACCTTCAATTGAAATGTTAATTCTCCATTTTTATTTTTCATGTTTTCGGTAATAATATTCATCCAGGGAAAATATAGAAATCTTTCTTCATGGGGAATTTTATATCCCATGAAGAAGTAAAGAAATGTATCCTTCAGAAGGAGTTTTGACAGATTTCCAGATTATGAGCCTTATTTGTTATATATTATTATTCACACTGTTGGGCTTTGCTGGTTTATGTCTATTGGACCAGTGTCCAGTGGACATAAGGCAGTTTGTGCCTTAGTTATAGTTCTGGCATAGAACTGCAGTATGGGTCAGGCTGAAAGGTGAGCAGATTAAAGTGACGTCGGCGCTGCGTTTGGAGCCTTGGCCCAGTCAGCTGGCTAATCACATGGGTAATCTGTAAACACATTAAACACCAACAACCAAGAAAAGGATGGCACTCCACCCACACGTCCCAGACACACAAGACGACATTATCCACTCACCACGGGCAAAGGTCATTCTCACAGTCCAAGGTAGGAATGGAAAAAAATAGGACTGATTCTGAAGGAGCAGGGTACATCGCTCACCACGTAACTATTTAAGTTATATATTAGTTAAGAGAACTACTACTGATAATGTCACAAATTTCCTTCAACGGATCGGAACTATATTTTAAAACAGTCTTGAGTCATTCACGTGTTAACCAACTCAGTCCGCCACATCCTGTGAATTGTTAATCATGGAACCTGCGCAAGGCTACCCTCTCACCAACTTTGGCACCGTTTCTTTATGTGCAGCCCTGCATGCTCTGTACCTCACTGCACTTCTCACCAACTCAGCTTTTTGGATGCCTCAGAGGAGTAACTCTAGGAAATCTTTAACATCCCGTTCAGTCTTGGTTATTCTACACCATGGTATTAAGGCAAGAAAAATTAATGCTCATCCCCGGCTTAAAAACATTCAATGACTACATTATTAGTTTGTTCATTTTAAATCAACACGTCAGCTGTCATTCCTACAAATTTCCTAACCTGCAGTAGACATAGGTCACATCGCACAGGGTTAATACCAAATGCTTAGAGCTGCGGTAGGCTAATAGCTAGTCATAATCCTCCTGAAATCTACAGTCATCTCCTTTGTTTAGTTCACATTTAAAATCAGAGGATGGTGTCCACACCATGCCACAAAGCATTCAACCAGCCTGCTGTAATTGGCTTCTTGACCATCTCTAATACACCCAACTGGAGAGTTATCTGCAGATGACAGGAGTCTGTCTTGTACTGGAAGTCTGAGGTTTAGAGTGAAAAGGAATGGTGTGAATACTGTTCCCTGTGCTGCTCCTGTGCTGCTGAAGCACAAACCTTCAGTCTTATAAACTGGTCTGTTTGTCAGGTAGTCTTTGATCCAGGTAATTACTGAGGCCTCCACCTGTTTCCTCAAGAGTTTCTGACAAAGCCAATTAGGGTGAGGCTGAATTGTGTTAAATGCACCCCAGACATCACAAAACATGATCATCATAGCGCTGTCCTTGTCCAGATGATAGATGGTTTGTTGAAGCAGGTGTTTGATGGAGTTTTCAACTCTACTGGCATGATGATAGGTGAACTGAAGGAGGTCCTGATCTGTAATTGTTTGCTTACTCAGGTGGGCCAACAGGAGTCTCTCTAGCACCTGTGTGATATGGGATGTCAGGGCAACAGGTGAAGGTTGAAGAAATGCTGCAGAATCCCAAAGAGCCGCTCTGCACAGGCCTTCAGGTCTCTGGACTCAAGACCCGTGAAGTCCTTCATCCCTGACCACACATCTCTGATATTGTTCTGCTGAAGCTCTCTAATCTAGACTTTAAGTTGGTTAAAAACCAAAAAAAATGGGGTTCAAGCTAACCCAACAGAGCTTAGAAGCCTGGCCCAACTATCTGCAGTCGTATAAATATACCCATTTTATCAAGAGTCACCATGAGGAACCGTCTGTAACCAACAATCGATGTAAAGGTACCCCATGGTGAATACTAGGGCTGGGTATCATCTAGGATGAGCCGATTCGATATGATTTTCGATACATAGCTCACGATACAATACGATTCTCGATATAGCTCACCTTGATTTGATTTGACTCCAATATCGATATTTATTACTTTCAAATGCTCAAAGTCATTCAATCAACAAAACCAGCCAAATACTATATTTATGTTCAATTTATTGAACACTGATATATTAACAGGAAAACAAAGTGCATTTGGTTCAATGCATTTAATGTATCACAGAAACCAAAAACGTGCCCAAACGTCTGATTTTAGGGATGAAGGTTAGGCTGTAATAGCGCCCCCTAGGGGTTGGGAGGTATATCGATATTGAAAGACAGAATATCGGTTTTAAATCATTTTTAAAAAAATCGATATTAATCTTTGTATCGATTTTTATGCACAGCTCTAGTGAATACAGTAAAAGAGGAAAGACTACAGTCAGCCCAACAGTACAAAATATGAGAGAATGACTGATCAGATCAGTTGCTTTTGCTTGTGGCTTTGTTCACCAACATTGAATCTCAGATTGTTGACAAGTCCTTACCATCACTGGTTGATATTTTGAGGATGAACAGTGTTGTTGGAGTAACTGTTTACAGCGGATGAGTTGAGGTGGTGCAGAGTAAACAGTAACTAACCCGTGCTAACCAGACGAACAGGACGTCCTCTTCATTCTAAGTCCTTTTTGGCAAGTGACATCTATAAGCTCCACTTCAGGGTCACTGTTTCCACGCAGTGTTGCTCAACGTGTTTTCATCAAATATCAAACCGGAACACTGACTGAATCAGCACTGACTCTGGTGAGCAGTAACAGAATTAGGCGCTCTATGTGCTACTTTCCAAATGCATGCGGCCATGCTTGACATGCTAAAAAGTTATCAGCATGTTAAATAGTAATGGCCCGCACTTGTGTAGTGCTTTATCAAGTCCTGAGGACCCCAAAGAGCTTCACACTACAATCCCCATTCATTCATATTCATATTAATGAACTTTGGGATTTAAATACTTTATGTCAAAATAAACTATTGGCACGTAAATAGCACGACTTGTATCATTTTTTGGAGTTGAGGTCAAGGAATTATATTCAGGGTCATGGAGCAGGAAAGACAATAACTTAGTTATTGCATTACAAAAACATTATATGATTAAATTAAAAAAAAAAATTCACGTCATATTATTTTCTTATTTCTTTAAAGATTTATTTTTTACTGTAGTTTACATTGCGTTTTCACAGTGAACCTCATGATTTAATACATTAAACTAAGTACCATAATTCCAACAATAATATTATACTATATTAATTATAATACTATTAAACCTAAAATAATAACTTTGTGCCAGTCAAAGCTGTTAGTCAGGCAAGGCTGGAGTTCAACCTTTGGACCAAAACATGTCAGCAGTGTTTTCTCTTGCTTCGTTTTGTTCCCTACTTATCTGCATGTGTCGGGCTTACAGGCAACTTTGTCCTCGGCCATCAGCCAAGCAAGTTCCCCAGCCATCTATTGCTGTCTCCCACTAGGAGCCACAAAAGTAGCAATGCCAGGTAATTTGTTTAGCATTCCTTACTGTATTCATTGAAACACAGATATTTAGAATCAGCACATTCATTGTTTGTAGTTTAAAAAAGGGTGGAGGAATGAGCAAATCTGTTAAAAGTTCCACACCTAGAAAAATCTACATTTTCTGCACCATTAAAACATGCATTGCTATCCTACTAGAGAAAATTCTTCTCATTCCTTCCTAAGTGTTGCCGTTTGGGTGGTTTTACCATAGACGATGAAGGCTCAATGACTTAGTGCTTACAGTATAATCCACTTAAAGCACCTCTTTAAGTGGACTGACCGGCATGTGTCGTGTGTTGCATGTGCTTCCTCAGGTTATTCCTGGTATTTAAAGACCTCAGGGACGAGGAGAGCCGGATGCTAAGGGTTCATGTTCTGGTGTCACGGTACGTCACATGACCTGACTCTACACTGATCTCTTAAAGCAACAAAAGTAACTATGGCATAAATGTTTTTTTTTTCTCCATTTAAGAAATATTTCAATTTAACACTACAATTATACACCACATAAATGATGATATTTCTTTGGGCAAGTCTCGTGATTAACTTCTTCATAGACGGGTGGAGCTGGGGGAACGCCAGACAAGTCTGACCTTTGCTACGATTGTATTTAATTAGACTGAAAAAAGTAATCCCCTTCATTAAGTAGTGTGGCAGTGGCCTTTGTTAACTCACAACGGCATTAGGCTAATCTCCTAATAAGGAAAGTGGACTTTCCAACCTCACATGTGGAGGATAGACCTGGTAATCAAGCCAATTTCTTTTCTTCTACATGCTAAGTTGATTTATTTTTTTATAGCTAACTGTAACCACTTTCTGTCATGCTTTAATCTTGTGCACTAAGAGGACAGCTTCCGCTTCCCAACAGCTCACCTGACGAGACACTTTGGAAGGGGATTCTCCCAAATGAGTCATGTAGCCATTTGCATGGTAACGTGTGGATCTAAGCTTAATGCGTTAATAAAATAAGTACTAAAATGGGTTCCTCTGTGATGTTGTGTGTGCCCATGTACAAATATATGCCCAGACAGAGCTCACCTCAGCTCTGTAGGGCAGGAACAAGGCAGAGGCGAGGTTTCCGGTGATGCCACTGAAGATGTAAATGATGGCGATGCGGGCACAACCTGCCAGTTTCTCCAGGTCCCTCAGTATGGTCATCTGGAACACCACTGACACCACACAGTGAAAGAGCCTTAACATACAAACACACACAGGGAGGGAAGAATCAGTTAGAAAGACTGCTGTGGTATTTAAATCTCTTCATTGCACAAAAGCCATTTTTTTCACTAAGCTCGTTTGGTCTGTTTGACCATTTTAAAAAGAGTAAACCTGAGGGATGTCCCTTGTGCTCTGAATCCCAAAAAATAACCCCATTATTTAGAGTGATTATTTATAGGAAATTACTCAAAAGACTCATCCTTTAGGCCGTTTAACCTTAGATGAAACAATTTATTTAACTTAAAAGTCTATACAGTATGATGTCTTTAAACATCCAGAACACAAACAAGCTTTGCGGTCAAGAGCTGCAATCAAATTTGCCCCAGTAAAAAGTATTTTGTGAGAGATAGTTTGTTCTGTTCGCACCCAGCGTGGAGGAAGAGCGACAGCCACAGTCGGTAGAACTGATCGGGAACGTCTGGATTCAGGAAGGGCAGCAAGCCGCAGACATCATCCAGACAGTGGATCTGCGTCAGAACAGAGTGCTCAGAAACACGCTAAAACACCAACGGAGACACAGTCCTGACGCACACTACCTGTGAGCAGAGCGTGGCCTCCTCATGGAAGTAACCATGCATAAAAGCGCAGTACTCTCTGGTTGTGATCTCACATCTACAGAGGGACACACAAAATGGCACATGTACACGCAAATCACGGTTTGGTACATTTTTAGTTCACTTTAACCAAGAGAACAAATAAATAGTGGTCACTATAAAACTGACAGGAGATCTAGTTTGAGTTTTTATTAATATTAAAGGCTAAGTCAACAGTGAATGAGTGCCTGAATGTATGGCTGGAGGGAGGGATGATACAACAATATAACCACTTTAAAATGGTCTTGGTAGCCGATTACAATTCATTTTATAAGACTGTAAAGAAACTGAGAATAAATAATGTTTAAATGTCTTTGCAGTTGTTTTGATATTTAGACAATTCAGTATCTGAGGTACACTTGAATGTAGGGCTGGATGATAATTCAATAGCAATATATATCAATCAATAGAAGTAGATCAATAATAGAAAAAAGGGTCAATAAAAAGTTCAATAGAATAAAAGTTTTCCTTCCGGTTAATATCACAGTCATTACATCCTCCCAACCAATCACAAACACAGGAACGATCCATTACTAAGCTCCGCCCCCTTCAAAGAGTTCAGAGAGCAAGCATTTTTTTCTTTTTTAAAAACTTGCTGTTTTGGTAAAAAGTTGGTTTGAATTCAGTGTTTGTGAGGACTGTATCTAAAAGCAACTGCATAAAATGGCCAGGGCTGCACTTAAAGTATAATTATCCATATCGATCAACATAATTTCTATTTTATCAATATAATTTTTTTCTATACCGTCCAGCCCTACTTGAATGCACCATAAAATCCCAGCGTTTGGGAAATCCCAGGACACATCTCATTTATATAGTGGTGTGTTTGGACTGCTTGAATACTACATGCAGCCATTTGGACATCAGCTGATTGTTCTCCAGTTCCAGAGATGATTAAATTCAGCTTGTTTCAGGTCCAGAGTGAGCTCTGTACCTTATTCCAGTTCAAACACTAACAAAGTTCTGGTTCGGTCCACCTTTCTTTCTCCACTGTATCAGAATAAGCAACCTTAGTGACCCCAGACAGAGTTTAGCGATAGCTGGAACTCCGTTTTGTCCTGGTGATGCGTGTTTAAGTTGAACTACAGAAAGTTTCACTGCGCACTTATTTCCACTTATAAATAGTCTCCATGTGTTCCGGTATAAAACAACGCTGTATTTAATCGGTGCACGAGTGTACTGAGCTGACAGGGCTATGCCGGAGATTTTCAGTATGAATACATGTACCGTTGCACCCCTACAGAATGGGATTCAGTTTTGACTCCACAGGACATGGCAGTGATGAGGCAGTCAACCAAGAACATGATTAAAAACCAAAGGGATTTCTACAAATCATTCCCACCTGCCCTTAGTGCCTATGCAGCACGGTCGCCCTTTAATAGTACAGTCCATGTGTCTGTAGCCTGTGCTGTTCCACTTCCTGGGATATGTGCAGACCTGCCAAAGGACGTGATTAGAAATAACAGCAACTGTTTGATGTTTCCTCTGAAACACTCAAGAAAGAATATTTTGGTTTAGATTAACCATAGAACAAAAATGTTTGACGCCAATTTATAAACTAGTGTGTCTGCTCACCGGCCACTGGGTGATGTCGTCTGGCCATGTATGAGGCGGTGCTGAGGCTGGCTCTTCACACACTCTGATCACAGGATATAAAAGTGACATAAGTAGGGGATTTTCAGTCTACACTTTCTTATAGCCATCTGTACAGTGCTGGTGATATTTAGTGTTTCCGTGTAATGTACATCAGTCATAATGAAAACACTGTCTTCACCTGGGATCCTGATGGCACACAGAGCCAGAGGACCTGACCACGTCCACAGATTCATTGCTCCATTTCTTAAAGGTGGCCAGTGAATCCTGCATAAAATGTTTTAAACATTTAACAGTTAATAAGCTTTAACAGGATAAGACATGAAACTCTACATGAAACTACATTATGTTTCCATATGATTACATCTGTAAGACTCTACGGTGTTTGCACACTGTGTAGAGCCTTGCAAATGTAATTATACTCCTGAACCTTTCCACATTTAGTCACAACCACTGAATCCAATGCAATTTAATGGACTATTATGTGCTTAATTGTTAAAAGGGTATGTACTTGTTTTTTTTTGAGTTTTGTACAAATCCAAATCTGAAAAGCTTAGAGTCTATTTGGATTCAGAGCTCTCTACACTGATACTCCCAAAAGATCCAGTGCAACCAATAGCTTTCAGAAGTGGCCTAATTCAAAATGTGTTTAATCTAACCTCAGTATAAATGCAGTTTTTTTTAGCCAAAGCCTCAGGGGTTTGATAGGCTACGTCCACACTGCAGGTCTTAATGCTCAATTCCGATTTTTTTGTGAAATCTGATTTTCTTGCGTGGTTGTTCACATTTCCAAATATATGCGACTTATATGTGAACTTCTGTGTGAACTGAATTCATACAACTTAAGTGTCCCGCATGCGCAGTTGAGGACGCGATTACGTCACACGTAGCAAGCGTGCTCAGTGTTTGCGGAAGTAAACATGGATTATAATGCTGGCGCTTATTTTGCGATCTTTAATGTCTTTTCTAACCGGAGCTTTTTCTCCATTGACTGCTCTCCTCATTGTTGTCCGCCATGGGTGTCGTTTTTCTATGCAGAATAGTGGCTGGCGTTTGTCGAGTATCAGTGACGTAAAGGTCGGATGAATGCGACCTGGCCGTACAGACACAGGTCGCATTTGAAAAGATCAGATACGTATCGGAATTAGAACCACATATCCAAGTGGCCTGGGTCGCATTTGAAAAAAATCTGATGCGTGTTGTTCAGACTGTCTTGAAAAGATCAGATACAGGTCGCATATGGGCAAAGAAAATCGGAATTGGGTCACTTCAGGCTGCAGTGTGAACGTAGCCTTAGAGAATATCGGTAAACAAGCAGCATCATGAAGACCAAGGAACACAGCAGACGGTCAATGAGAAAGTTGTAGAGAAGTTTAAAGCAGACTTAGGCCATAAAACAATGACCCACGTTTTTAACATCTCACGTAGGGCTGTTCAATCCATCCTCCTAAAGTGAAAACATCTCAACTGCAAACATACCTACATATGACCGTCCACTTAAAATGAGCGGCTGACCAAGGAGAGCATCAATCAGAGAATCAGCCAGGAGAAAATGATGGTCAGATGAGACCAAAATTGAAATGTTTGAGCTTCACACTAAAACGCTTTGTGAAGCAGAAAAATAACTGCACGTCATCCTGAACACACCATCCTCATAGTGGAGCATGGTGGTGGTAGCATTGTGCTGAGTGGAGACCTGTCAATCTCAGAAAATAACCTATTAGAGGCTAAAGGACTTGAGACCGGGGGCTGCGGTTCAACATACAGCCAGACCTATAAGGGAATGGTTTAGATACTTATGTGTTAGACAGGACCAATCAATGGCCAAACCTACATCCCATGGAGACTTTGAGGCAAGATCTAAAAGTTTCTGTACACAAATGCCCTCCATCTATTCTGGCAAAGCTAAAGGTATTTTCCAAATGGGATTGGACCAAAGCTTTAGCCTTTAGATTTACATAATTGGTAGAGGCATACCCCAAAAATACATGAAGTCTACAAAGTAAAGCCACCTTTTGCTGCAGTCAATGCATTGCAGTCATAACAGTCATACTCCACTTTGTTTGTCTATCATATAAACCTCCAGAAACACACACTGAAGTTTGTTGTTGTAATACAACAAAAGCTGTGAATACCTCTGTACGGTACTCCATATGTAGTACAGAGTGCCTTACAGCTGCTTAGAAATTATAGCCTGCAAGTATTTATCAACTGAAATAAAAGCATTTCAGGTTAGATACACCACATAGTCTACCACACTCTGGAAAAGGCAAAGACAGATCAATGTTTCTCTTTAAACTTAAAACAATTCCACCAGAAAAGAGCCACAAGGGTAAGACTTGTATTCCAAATGCTGCATGTTAAAGTTGGTTTGAAACTGTGGCTACTTGGGGAAGTTCTTCAACAAATTACCGAGCAGTCGAATCTGAGGGTCTGCACACATCCGGAGTCGTCATTCTGGATGCAACAGCCGGATTCTCTCTCCAGGTCTTTGTCTTTCTGGATCATATGGACTATCTGCTTGTCCCGTCGGATGCAGGGTGAGAACTTGGCCCCAAGGTGGATTAGGTCCTCCTGAATGATAAAGGAAAACATGAAGACCAACAAAGCACCTCAAAATGTTGAACAAAGGAAAAAGAAAACACGTCTAGTTACTATACTGTTGAAGTTGTAGTCATTTATACTGTCAGAAACGGCAATCATGTAAACATGGTGGAAACCTTCACTATAAGAACAGTTTCTCATCAAGTAGTGAATTTGTTGCACTTTATTTCTCTCTAATTAAAGCTTATTTTAGATGATTTCAGGCAGCAGTTGCTCAGGTCTCAGACCCAGAACAAATATGAAGTGGCATCCTGGGTGTAGAGAGAAAACCAAGCAAAGCAATGCAGCCGACTCACTGAGCTAGGGCCGATCCAGAAGTTCTCCTGTTGGATAAACTTTACACTTTCATAAACGCCTTTGTTCTTCAGGACCTATAGAGGGCGACAGAGAGGCACACTTAACTGGTGGTTGAAATGATTGTAAAACATGGTAAGAAGAGAAAAGCACTATGAAGACTTAAATAGTAATTCAGGATGGAGGGATAAATCCAAACGTTGTAAAGTGCAACTATCAGCAGTTTAGAGAAAAATTTAAAATTTAACTCACTAGTTCAGTTTTGGAGTGCTGTGAAAACCCCACAGGGGCAAAACCATATGTGCAGCAGGCCAGCAGTGTGATAAGGATGTGGACAAATGTTATCCAGTAGGTAAAGTAGGGCCTGAAAGTTCACATGACAGAAAATCTCAAATCACTTTCATGCCACAGAATGAGAAGAAAACTGAAGAAATTGTATTACAGGGGAAAATTGCATTTAATGGCACAGTTGCAACTCACATACTGGACAAAAAAAACTGATGTTATTTAATCTCCCTGCAGATTTCAAGCAACCGTTTTATTACATTAACGGCAGATTGAGCAAAGCTAGGTTCCTCTCTCCATCCACTAAGAATGCAGATAAATTAGTTTCAAAATATGTTAAACAACTTCAAATATTGCAGCGACATAATCTCACAGTTAAAAATACAGAATAACGCAAAGGTAACAAACGATTTAATGCAATCACCGGCTGCACAATTGCAGATGCTCTATTAATTCCATTAAAATAAATAAAACACATACTTTTAGTTCACCAGGGTTTCTATGGTATTTTAATTGCTAATCCATGACTTTCTGTTTCTTGGGGGTATAAATATGACGCGACATTTCTTTTAGCTACTTGCCATTTGGCTGGACAAGGACCCATATTTCTTTTTTTCACCACTCTCAGTGAGCAGTTTGGTAAGGAGGATAAAAAAACAAAACATCTCCAAAACGCAGTGTTAGAGAACCTCAGCAGGTCTCTATGACAACTATTATAGGCTACTTACATGCCTACACATTAGTTTGGGAAACGCATCAGAAAAAACCCTCAGATTTTCTGTCTTACCTTCGCAAAGACGTGGAGTTTAAAGAACTCCGCTGTGACTTTATGTGCAACTGAAGGTGGAACTTTTGGACAAAAAAAATAAATAAATCCAAGTGAGGTTGGCAAAAAAATAAAAAATAACTAAAATAAAACAATTGAGGACTCAAATCTAAAACCACCTGCTGCCTACTGTTCAGTAGGGTGGAGGATCTATGATGCCAGGCCGAAAATGTACCTACACTGAAATTTACGACAGTAACTGACGTCATTTTGCCATCGTCGGTATTTTCGCTGTTAAAAATTTAAGGAAAAATAATTTTGATAGATAAAGGTAGGCTGTGGTCCTGTCCGTTTAAGACGCTGCGCTACGTGTACAGTCTGCAGTCACGTGACTCCACCCCATCCAGTCTGAAACGAGAAGCGAAAGAGATGGTGAGGCGGAGGACATTTTAAATGTTGAAGCGCCGATAGAGCTGGTTGTGGAGGAAGAGGAGCCGCTGTTAAGTACGTTGGGGCTACATCTGATCTCTGGTTCAGTCGCACAATGGACCCGTACATTATTCTGTCTATACATTATATCAATGACGAATGCAAACTGCACACTAGAGGGCTCGAGACGGCACATTTTCCAGCCGGTACCGGAGGGAGATGGTCGGACAAGGTTTAAGAGTGATGATGTCTGCATGGGACATCAAGGAAGAGGCCCTTGTCGGTATTACTGCTGGTGCAAACATAGTTAAAGCTACCAAGCTTAGTAGGTGGAAATGAGGGAAGTATTTTGGGCGCAGGCTGCACCTGGCAATCAGCAAGTGTGCACATCTTAATGGAGTTACCTATGTATAAAAGTTCTGCCGCTCCATAGCGTCATTACTATCACAATCTTTAAGAACCTCGGAGCCATGTTAGAGTGAATGCTCTGATGACATTTTTTAAAATAAAAGATTTTCAATAAAAATTTGTTGGACTCTTCCAGTAAACTGAAAATGGGTTGTCCTGGGGCCTTTTGGCAAACAAACTAAATAAAATCACCCGATAGAAAAATCAGTCGTCTTCCATGGCTATGTCAGTACCCAAAGTTAAATGGTATAAAAAAGCTGCAGAGTGAGCTGAACAAAAGAGAGCATCAGACTGAGGCTCCTCTCTGAGGTCAAAATTGATGGAACAGAGGAACTTGTGGGACGTTTCTTACGTAACAATAATTGTGCCTTGTTATGGTCGCTGACCTCTGGGGGCTCTTAATGAGAGAACTCTTTTCTCCTTTTTCACCACAGTTGAGATGAGCTGCAGCTCGTCAGCCACTGCTTAAAGGGTGCCCATCCTAAGTGCCCCTCCCCCCTCCTTTGCCTGGGCCTTGATCGGCAGTGATCTTGTTGAAAAACGGTAGCGGGCTAGCTCTGTGCCGCTTGGTGTGTTTTCTGTGAGCTATTGTGCTATTCTAAAAAGCAAGTGTTTGCAAACAGTGGAAGCTGGTAGGGGTTCTCTACCATTTTTGTTCAAGCTGGGTAGACAGAGAGCTCAGAACGTGTATCTCTGTTTTCCATGCTGAGAGAGGTGACTTTTGTTTTCTAGTTAGCAGGGGTGTTTTTTTATCGTTTGGCCTGGGAGAACCTGAAGCTTAAAGCTTCCCTGTGTTTGTTTTGAGTTTGAATCCTGTTGGTTTCCTAAAATAGATACTTATATTTCTACCGAGACCGTCAGTTTTAGTTTTGTCTTATACCTTGTGCCACCCTGTTTACGGGGTGAAACATGCCTCCAGTGATTTTGTTAAAAACTAATGGTTTATGTTCCCCACATAAAAAATAAATAAATTTAAATAACAGGTTCAGATTATGCTGCTGCAGTAAAAATTAAATCTATTCAAATGCTATCTACCCATCTTTACTAGCACTGCCAACAAGCTTGTCCAAGTCTTTGGTAGATAAATAATGTGAGGAAGCAATGACTGTAAAGCCTCTGACCTGTGGCTTTGGAAGTCGTCCAGCTGCTTCTGGACATTGCTGCTAAGGCTGCGTCGGTAGTTTCGGTTCAACCACTTCCCCACCACGCCCATACCGTAGTGACGCTTCTTTTTGTCAAACGCAAAATGCTTGACCTGGGAGGCGATGCGACGACCACGAAGTGGATGGCCCTTTTCAGACACTGCGGTGGGGGTCTTTGGGGTGCACACGTCCTTACTGCAGACAGACGGAGAAAACTGAATGGTTGAAAGAGGAAACAGTAAATTGTAGGACTCAGTTAACAACTAGAGTTCTGTTTATTTTATAATGTGTGACCACAAATTACGGACTTTTAAAGGCTTTGCACGTTCTTTCACAACTTAAACTGCAACCACATTTTAAAAAGTACTGACAGACTTTGAGACATGCAATTGGCACCTTTCTCTTTTATCAGTCCTACTGGAATAAGTAAATACTTGCACAAGCAGTGAAAACTATTAGCCCAACCAAGTGACCGAGTGGACTACTCACAGGCTGGGGAACTTCTTCTCCAGATGCTCGGTGGAAGCCACAGAGGCGGACATGGGAGGCGACTCAAACACATCATCAGCCATGGAGTACATCTCACCGTGGGCATCGACCTGCACATCCAAAATCCCAGGATGGGGAAAGAGGAACATGAGACGTTACGGAGGAGACAGAATGTGAGAACAGTTACTGAAAGTGAGGTTGGATACCATACAGGCCCGTGTGGATGGTGGCCACTGACCTTGCTGAAAAAAAGCGACGCCGATGTGTCTGCTGAATCCACTGTGTCCTCGTCCATCCAGCTGTGCTGCAGGAAGCTCCTCCGGGTGAAGCTGCGAGTGGTGGTTGAGCCCGCCAACCCGCTACGACCCTAAAGAAGAAGCGTGCCATTAAACAAGTAAGCCAATACAACTTGTGCTTGTTTGGTTCATTAAACTAGAGGTAGCACACCTAGGATTTCTACACTTTTTCAATGTCAAAGAAAAATATCTAGCGCTCTGGGCCTTTTATCAACCAATTCTAGACGTTAACTCGTGGGAGATGTTTGAACAGTGCTCAGGCGGAAAAAAGCCAAATTAAAAGCCATAAAAAAAGAAAGCAAGAGAGAAGAAACAACGATGAACGACTGTTCAAAGATTTTTCAGGAGCCCAGCTCACCCTCAGCAGGTTGGATGCAGCTCTGATGCTCATGCGAGCCACAGACTCCCTCTTCCGTCTGGGGAGGCGGGTGTAGCCCGAGCGCTGGCTGGTGAAGGAGCTCAGTGAGGTGACCCCTGGTGTGAAGTAACCCCCGTGAGTTGTGTGGGGTGTTCTGGGCAAACCACTGTCCATCTCGTCTGGGTAACGGAAAGCTCGGCCTCGTGCCAGGGGGTCCACAATCTATAAAAAGAAATTAAGACGCTTTTCTCCATATTTACCAAGCTTTAGTATATGCAGTGTCCTCACAAACTGGTCTTATTCTTTGAAACGGAGTCCCTGGTGTAAAAACACATCCTACTTGAGTCCTGCTGAGTCAGGTATGCTGACACTGATATGTTCTCAGCATCAGAAATCAAAATGCATCCATATGGGCTTATTAGACAGTAAGCTGAGTCACACAGTGTTGATGGTAGCCTACCCTGCGCAGCTTGCTGGAGGCTGGTGAGTCTGGGTTCTGGTCCAAGGTGGATGCCGTCTCCGGCTCCCTATACTGGGCCTTTAGCTTGCCGTAGCGCTGGCTGCAGTGGCGCAGGCTCTTCCTGTGCCATAGCTGCTGCTTTGTTTCACAGTCTTCACCAACACCAAACCAATCGGCAGCATTTCTGAAGATCAGACAGAGCGAAGTGACCACAGCTGCACTAAATACAGAAACTCAAAGGTATACTTGTTCGATTTTCAGACTAAGTCCATGTTTTTCTAAAAACTCCCTACTGCAGCTTCTAGTCCACCTATCAACATTTTAAAAAGGTTATACTGTCATAGTCAGTAAATTAGAATACATATTCTGATGAGGCTTGTTTGTTAGATTAAAAGTACCTTTTGAAAATAAACCTTAAGCAGCTATTAAACAGACCCTACATTTATTTACCCTACATTTCTGTATTCAAATTGTATTTTTATTCATCTAAGGTTCATATTCTAATCTTTGGGGGAGTGGTGGCCTAGTGGTTAGAACAGCGCGCTTGTGCTCTGAGAAGGTTGCAAGTACCCGGTTTGATCCCCACAGCCTGCACTCTGGGTCCCTGAGCAAGACCCTTAACCCCTGATTGCTCCCCAGGCGCCGCACAGTGGCAGCCCACTGCTCCCCAAGGGGATGGGTTAAGATGCAGAAGTGAATTTCTCCATTGTGAGATCAACAATTATTATTATCATAATCATAATCATCATCATCATCATCATCATCTGTCACAGTTTACACATGTCTTGTTTTAATTAGCAATTTGAGCAGAAAATCATCATAATTAGCAGAAATAAAGGCTTAAAACCATGAGTCTATGTGTAATTAATCTATATGATGTGTTTCACTTGGTGAACTGAGCGACTGAAATAAATGAACTTTCCCATATTCTAAATTTATTGAACGGTCTGTAGAGGAAATAACTACTGTAAAAAATAAACAGTAAGGATTGTGGCTTTGCAGTCATAAATAAAAGTTCTTAATTTATGTTTTAAATGTTTGTGTGAATACAATGAAACTGATATTTTTTAACAAGGTGATAAAATACAATCGAGCAATATTGCAAAATCTTAGAGTAGATTAAATACTCAAACTGTCAGGGCTGCATTTTGCTTTGGAAACAGTAGAAAGATTTTTGTAACCGGCAATAGGCATCTCAACATGTACCAACAGCAGCAGGAGCAGCTTACTTTCGGATGCTTTGCGAAAGTGATGTTTGTCTACCAAACTTCGGCCTTCTGCCTCCGGTTGAAAAGTTGCCATCTTCGCCTCCAGCAATGCTGTCGGATGTAGATCCAGGACCCTGGCGGCTCACGCTCTTTTTCACCGACGTTTGTAGAGGCTGAGCAAAACAAAACAGAGGCTGATGATGAGCTAACAATGCCATCACCTGCTACATTCAAACCTATGAAGGTACTATGGCTACGTTCACACTGATGGCAAATGTGACCGAAATCCTTTCTCTTTGCCCACATGCAACCTATATCCGTCTTTTTCAAGATCAGCTGTTTTTGAAGCATTTCCATTCTGAATATACAGGGTGAGGAATTCAGTGTTCATCTGGGGCAGGACTGCGCATGTTATATATTTTTTTTCCTTCTCCCGCATAATTCAGGACCACCTGACCCCTAGGGATAAAAGTTTAATCCCCCGAGTGCCCTAAAGAAACCAGCTAATCGTAAGCAAGTTTAACCAGAAAGGAGGGCGTGGGCAGTTTTTCTTTCTCTTTCAAGCATCCGCCATCCTGAAGTGAGTAAATTTTTAATCAGCCCACACAGAATGCATGTGTCGGGTTGCGTTAGATTAAGAGCGGTTTTATTGTGTAATTGCATCATTAGCTCAGAAATAGTTGTATAAACACTGTAGCCATGGCGGTACACGTCGCGTATGAAATCTAAAGGGTTCACAAAGAAATTTTTCAACAAGGTAAGATTTGTTGCAGTCTTGCTTAGCTGGTGATCATATTAGGTATCCTACAGCTTTGCTTTAGGTGATGTCTTTGTTTGTTTTTTTAAAACCAAGGCCATCATGCCTTTTGACGCCACTGAAACAAAAGGCAGATGCACAAAACTTTGACAAGGTTAGAAGTATTTATTCAAATCCAAGGGCATCGATATTGTAATATGGGATGTAGTTAAATCTTCTCATAAGCCCCGTGGTTGTTGGAGTGTGAACTGCAATAGATGCAATGTAGTATATCAGTCAAGTTTGCAATCGATGAGTGTGTGGGGGCTGGGGGTAAACAGTACGAAGCAGCAGCACATGCAGGGGCTCACCTTGTATTTGCATTTTAATTGCACTACTTTAGGAAGTAGTTAAAGTGCAGCTTGCTCGATTGAACCCTGATCCACTGACTACTTTGTGTGTCTGAAAGCCATTGCTGGTGTTCTGTGCATGGGGCCCAAAAGGGAAAATGGACAAAATGGTGCTCATTAACTCCCAGAAAGCTTTAAAATGTCCTTTTGCACAATTTGTACAACAAATTAAGTTTGAAGAAGCATAAAATGTGACTTGATGTGGAGTTTCAAACTGCTCATGGCCTGTTTCCTTTCTGGTCTGCTGACCCTGCAAATTACAAAGCTGCATCATGAGCTCACTGGGCGACCCGACACTCAAAGTCCTGCAGAACTTACAGAGACATCCTTTTGTTTTTCTTTATTTTGCCTGCTGTCTACTGCGTGGTGGGGGTTGCTAGTCATTTGTTTGTTTCTTTTCGTTACTTTGTTTAACTTATTTTTTGTCGTTATTTTAACACTTTTTTTTGCTGTGGGATGTTTCGCAGCCACCATCTGTCAATTTATTCCAACCAATGAAACCTTATTTTACCTGGCCTGAATACCAGCAATTCAGTCAATTCCTCCCCAATTTGATGACATTAATCTAGGCCTGCACTAACAAAGCGATTACCCTCACATCGTCTTTCTTATGTAAACTCAGCTAATGCGGAGTTTTATGGATTTTTAAAAAATTTGGTATGCATTCCATCACAGAGATTTTAAGGGTGTTGGATAGTTCAATCCTTTACAGTTTCTTACCTTTAGCGGTTTTGGTCTGAACCTTTTTCGGCACCAAAAGGAGCCGTCTACCACTGGACATTAGGTACCAACCATGCTTTAGTTCTTACTCTGTGCTTTACTTGACTTGGGAAAAATGCACTCCTGCTTTGACAACCACTTAGTTAAACTAATTTAGTTTTTGGATCCAATTTAGGTGAAGATCTAGAACAGAAGTCACGGATTAGCGGACCAGGGTCCGGATCCGGACCCACCTGCTACCTAATCCGGACCCAACCTCATTTAAAACATTTATAAATTACTGCATGTTGTCCAACGACAGTGTCTAACTCAGGGGTTAAAGTTCTCCGTCGCTGCGACGGATTTCCGTCATTTGGAAATTGAGCGCAAAAAGTCCTGTCTAGACTTTTTATTCAAGGTTATAATCTGAAGCTGCTCTCAACCAATCAAACCTGGCAGAGCCGGGACATTAGCCAATCAGAAAGAGAGCAGGGCGGGTCTTTACAAAGCAGACATTGCCAGTGTGAGGTTTATCGGTGTTCATCATTTTAACTTTTGGGAGAACATTTTAAACTGGCCACAGATGGTATGAATGAAAGTAGCGGTGGTCAAAGGTTTTCTTTGGATTTATGCGAACCAGCAGGTCAGAAAGTTCAGCAGAAAGAACAGCTGACAACAACTTCCCTCGGTAAGCGTGTCAATCTGCTCCTGCAGTTAATTAATGAATTATTTCCACCTGTGGCCATGTCGCCTGTCAGCGTTTATTCCCTCGCTGATAAACGCGGCGACCAACCAGGGATCTCCTCGTGATTCGCTATTATGTTTTATTTAAACACAAAGAAGAGTAACGCGCTAGCTCAGGCTAATTTGACATGACCCTTGAAGAAGAAAAGTCGGAATGTGAAACGATGTCCCACATTTGACTGGGTTCGATTCGGAAAAAGTAAAAAACAAACAAAAAAACAAAACAAAAACCCTGCGGTGTTCTGAAACAAAGAAGGCAGAGCTGTATCTGCTGTCGGTATGCAGCAGTGTTCACCTGATGAGCAGCTGCGCTCCAGGACACTAAATAAAATGACAAGGATTTTGATGCTTACAGATTGTTAAGGAAACTACATCAAAAAGATAAAACAAATAAACTGCAGCTACAACATGGACTGGAGAACGGGTTCTACCTGGGTGAGGCCAGAGAAAGGCGATTCTCAGTGTTTTTTTTATGAAGTTAAAGTGGAGCCCGGACACAGGCTTCATCCTGGACAGGTCTCCAGTCACTGGGCTAAAGTATAACCATTTTATTAAACTTCAAAAAAGTTAAATCATGCCTTTTTATAAACTAATGATTAATTGGTGAACAATAACGGGCAAAGCAGAGACTGATTATTGTCATGTGCAATCTGTGTCAAATTAAAATGTATTATGTCATGATAGTGTTGGTGATGTGTCCTGCATTTCTAAGGCTGTGGTTGGCCTTGTATGATCATAAAATTAGTTTATATTGAATGTGACAGGGAGCCAGTGGAGTTGATGTACAGATGTGAAGTAGATGATGTAATGATGCAAGCTGCTGTCTTTGTACTAGCTGACGTTTTAGGGAGGACAGGGAGGAAAGGGAGCTGGGATTGTAAAGTGGACTGTGGACCAGTTTGTCAACAGTGTGAATGAAGAACTTGATGCTGCAGAGATGAAAGTAACCCATGATGATGATGTGGATGTGGAAAGTGATGGAGAGGCTGTCCAGGATGACGCAAAGGCTCTAAAGCTGAAAGGTGGCAGAGATACAGAAATTTTCAAAGGATATTTTAAAAGTATCAGATTTAGTTGACTTTGCACACTAAGCAAGTGAGCCAACTAATGCGGCATGATGTCCACGCCCCGGGAATATATGGGCTTGCGAGAAAATGTTTTCAGTCAAACATTATTTTTGCTTCAATCCCTGTGCTAACTTCACTTGTTAATATGGCAAAGCCCTCCGGAGCGTTCCCAAACATATCCGCTTGCTCATACATACGGAGAAAATAGCTGATTTAAAGGCACAGAACGAATGAGCACCTTGATATGTGCTTGAGGTTGGCTTTGTTGCCAATCAAACTCTGGTTTAAAATCCCTGCAGGGCAGCCTAAAGCTCACTTCTATCATTAAGCCATAAAAAAGAAATTAAAAAAAGTTCAGTTGTTTTATAAAAGATGTGAAAGTCAAGAAATTGTCTATATACCAAACTGTGAAAGATTGTGGTTCTCTATTTCAAAAAGCACTTTGGATTTTAAAATAGAAAAACGTTCTATTTTTGTTATTTTTTTGTTTAAAAAGTCAATGTATAAGGTGGATGCATAAACATTTTATTTCAGTGTTAAATACTGTTTAAAGTAACGGATTGTAATAAAAAATGTGTCCGGACCTTTACTGGTTGTTGATTTTCTTTATTCGGACCCCGCTGATTTTTAATTAGTGACCCCTGCTCTAGAACATTCCTAAAAAGGCTTAATATATAAGGAATTTGCTCTGAAATTCAAGAGCAGCTTGTTAGATATTACATGAAGCTTATTTATCTTTAAAATCAGAGTTGTGACTGTTTTACTCCAAATGCTTACACTACAAAGAAATTATTTCTACAGTTTGGCCTTTTTGCAAGCTCCTTTTGTTGTTTTTCCAATGTATTGTACATATACAAGACTACAAGAGGACAAATTGGTTTGCACATTCACCACACAGTAAGGTCTATGGTTCAAATCTCTGCTGTGCAGGCATTTCTTTGTTGACCAAGCATGTGTTGGGTTTCTCTTGGTGCCCTTACTTTCTCCCATAGTTCAAACACATGGATGCAGGTTGATTGGCGATTTCAGAGCGTGAGCGTTTGTGGGGTCTGTCTGTCTCTGTGTTGGTACTGTGACATTTCCAGTGCTGGGATAGCCCACCTAAGCAATCCACAGTTATGCTATTTATGAAGAATTTCCTTTAGAGAAAACTGTATTTCTTTTAAATAAAAGGCGAGCCTCTGCAATGTCTACAAAAAGGTAGAGATAGGAGACAGGGTGTAATGAATTAATCTTTCTAACTTGGCCTTCACTGAATATAATAAAAACAGAGACAAGTCAAATCACAACTAAAGGACTAGTGTCCTTAAAGTTCCATTGAGATACGCTAAACTTCAATACAAAGTTACATTTTATTCATGCAGCCTGGATTCATCAAAAAGCTCGTGGGCCAAATTTAGTAAAAACAGTAATGGGTGGCGGTACAGAAGTCTCCTTGCACAAGGTTCTGCATTTGGACGTCCCGATCTGCTGAAAAGTGGTGAAAAATGCCAGCACGGAGACAACCTGCACAGTAATGGCTTTTTACAAACAGTAAAAGACATCGTCCGCTGAGTCAGCATACCTGTCTGGCAGGATCACTCGACATGGTGTGGTCAGGGGGAGGAATGGCTATTGTGAGACTGGGGGGCTTCTTGCTCTTTAGACGACTATCCCTTTTTCCTCCGTTTGGAGGCGGCTCCTCCCCTACCTGAGGTTCCATCCTGTCAAGGTACTGCAAACAAAAATAGTAAAGGAGGTTAAGTGTTTTACTCTAAGAAATATTACAAGTTCAACAGGAAATAACGCAAATCTTGCTTAAAATGTACCACAGTCATGAAAGCAGCCTTGTTAATGGGTGTTATTACAAAATGTTATCCCACTTATGTTCAGATCTAAACAAAGCCCATCATGAGGTCTAAACAAAGTCTTAAAACAAGCTATAAAGAATAAGACAAAACGCAGGAACAGCCATGCATTCAGAATGGCATATGTTAAAAGTAACTGATAAAACCCAAGAGCAAGATTGTAGATTTCATAATTAGAAAATGAGATGGTAAATTCAAAGAGTAGGTCCAAAAATTAGAAGATGTAAAAAAAAGTTACATTTTTTTACCCACTCCTTTCCAGATGGGAAACTGATATTTCGATTCACTACATAGAATGAAATATGCCAAGCCTTTATTTCTTGTATTTTTGATAATAAAAACCTTAAAAAAAATGGAAATTAACAGAAACTCATGGTGTCAACCCCTAGTCAGCCAATGAACTCAAAATACCTGCTAAGTTTTCCTGATCCTCCAAATAGTCTGTAAAAGGTGCAGATTCACCGGATCTTATTGTCAGCGGACCGCATGGCCATGAGAGGAATTGTCAAATAAAATACATTTGGGGAGCTTCACAGGACTGTTTCTGGAGTCAGCACATCAGGAGCCACTACGCACAGACAAATCCTACACTACTCCGAACGTCTTACCTGGGTTGAAGAGAAAAAGAAGTGGACTGATACATCACATACAAAAATAAAAATTACATTTCATTTGGAAATCCATGTTCCTGAGTCTGGAGGAACAGTGGAGAGGAACAGAGTTCATGGTGCTTGAGGTCCAGTGTGAGGTTTCCACAGTCAGTAATGGTTTGGGGTGCCATGTCGCCTGCTGGTTCTGGTCCACTGGGTTTTCTAAAGTCCACAGTCAGTAAAGTCATCTACCAGGAAATTCTAGATCACTTCATGATTCCTCATGCTGACAAGCTTTATTGCTAATGCTGAGCCCATTTTCCAGCAGGACTTGCAACCAGCCAACACTGGAGTTACTGGGCTTGACTGGCCAAATGCGAACCAGCTGAGCAAAAAACAGCCAAAAAGAAAGCTCTCGGTGTACAAGTCTGTCTGGATCACAGCCAAAAGAACGAGATCCCACAAGCAGCTGAAATGAGCATCGTCCAAAGGGAGCTGGGCTCAGCCTTACTGATAGGGTGAGGAGCTCCTTCATCCTGGGGGAGCTCTAAGTAGAGCCACAGCTTATCTGCATAGAAAGGAGTCAGGGTGGTTTGGAGATCTGACCAGGATGACCCTGGGTGCCTCCCTTTGGAGATTTCTCAAGCGCATGCCACTTGGAGGAGACTTCCTGGAAAACCAAGAACTTTCTGGAGGGGCTATATGTCCTGCCTCACCTAGTAATGGCTTGGGATCTCTCAGAATGAGCTGAAGAGGGATGCCTGGGTTTCCCTCCTGGCCTCTGTGATCTGATGTCGGATAAGTGGAAGACAAATGGATGGATTGATGGATGAATTTCCAAGGAATACACCACAAAAGAGAAAAAAATGTGCTGCAGGTTGTTTGCTAGCAGTGGTGTGTTCTTTGTTTTCCAACAGAAAACAAAGAACATACCAGATTAGCCCCTTTATGCATAATAGCGTCCTATATACCATATCATCTTTGACTTTTTATTAAACCAAAAACAAAACAAGCACATTAAGAGTATGTTCCTGTTAGTTATTGGCTTATAGCTGAAAATGTTAGTAGAGGTCAGGCTTCAGGCTTATTGATTGAAAAAATCTTTACTGGGAACAGGTCTAAACTAATCAACTTTAAAACTAAAATTAAAAATCAACATACACGTAATTCAGGAAAATTCCTGAATTTGAATAACCAACTTCCTGCGAAAAAGCTCCAGTCAACCCTACTGAATTATCATCAGAGGCTTTTAAAGGAATTTACCAAATTGTGTAACATCTAAAACCCTACTGAAGAAAGCACATGACCCAAAAAAAAAAAAAAAAAAAAAAAAAAATCATTCAGGCTCAGCTATGTAGGCGATCTAATGGTGTGAGACAAACTGCCTCGTACGCTGAAGAGCAGGATAAAAGCAAACTGGCTTATTTCAGACGTTACCAATAACATCCAACACATGAAATAGCAGCCAGTCTATCCGTCAAACAGATTGCATTGCCATGATAATAGAATATTTTATGTGAAATAAAAGTAAATGCAGACTAAACCCACCAAATCCCACACCTTGCCAAAAAGCTCATTGTGGTCCTGAAAGCCTTCAGTTTTGTACTTGAGTTGTGGTTTCAGAAATCAATACGATGGCCAGTGTGTCTGTGACAGGATGGACGGCAGCACAGAAATCTGACACCAGCTCAGTAAATGGCTTGGCTGCTGTTGCAAAGCCGAGGAATGGTTACACCTTTCTGACATTTATTAAGACCCATGACTCAAAATCTACATTTCAACGTTAGTTTTACACTGGCAGTGGTGCACATTTCAACTCTGGCAATCCCTGTTTTCCAGTTAGACATGTGAAATAAGTTAAGGTTTGAGCAGAACTGATTGAGCCCTCTGTAGGCAGAGAGGAGGTTACAGGAAATCCAGGCAGTGGTTCAGGGGGATGTGAGGGAGGCAGGAACCCACCCACTTAGATAATGAAATAGAAGGAATTTGGCTAATGGGCAGAGCGCTCGAGTGGCAGAGAGACTGCTGCTGACCACAGTATATCAATGTAGACACTGGATAGGCTGCTGTTAGGACCCACAAAGGAAAATTTATGCCCTTTCAACGTAGACTGTATTCTCCTGGGTCAATATAGAAGCAAGACACAAAGATTACCAAACAGGAGGGATCTCAAGTGAGGCTGATGATTTTTTTCAGCACATTATCACACATGGATGTCTTATCTTCTAAAGATAGAAATCAGTATAACAAATGGTTGGACTTCAAAACAGAAGTGAAACACAAATAAACTTGGGTCTTAGATAAAATTGGCCATCATTCCATAATTGTCTCTGAAATGTTTTATTCCTGAACATTAAATGCAACAAAACTAAATATCCCTGATGTTTCTTTTTTATCTATAAATGTAGCGCATTCTTTAACGAGTGTTATTCTCACAAAGAAAATTTCACCATCTGTTTCTTGATTTCCTGAAGGAGAAGATGAGAGGCATCAAACCAACAATGCAGGTGACCCGAAGGCCGCTATGAAAGCAACCTGGGCCTCCACTACACCTCAGGAGAACCACAGGCTGACCGCGTCCTGCCACATCGCATTGACACAGAAATTCATCCAAAACGAGCCTAACCAGGTATTGAGAGCATAGAAATTAACAAATTTATCAGAAGTCTGACATTTATGTTTACAATATCCTTTTTTAATCGATCTTATTTAATATTCAAATTTTCTGGGATTATGAAACATAGGCCTCTAATATTTTTGTTCTTTGTATAAGCTGTAATTCTACGCTTATTCAGCTGGTTTCTTCCTTGCATTTGATCCATTGTGCGAGAGGAAAGGCCAGCCTCTACCTTTCTATAATACTACTTTCTTTCAGCTCATTTTGAGGCCTCTACGTTTCAACCAAAGTTTAAGCTGTTCCACGCTGTGTTTCTTGATTGCAGCACGTGGAAATGAGCTCCCAGGACGTTGTCATCTTCCAAAATGATTGGTATTGCAGTTGTTGCCATTCTAGTTTGTAGTCTGCTTGGCCAAACATCCGGGCAACTCAAGCTGTCTCCAGACAAATGTGACGCCATTCTTGATAAGCCCTATATGCAGCTAGAACACGTTCAAACCCAGGTGTGACGATGTTCCCAGCTCCAAGCTCCCACGTCCTAAACAACTGAACGCAGTACTACTACTAGCTGTGCTTTGACAATCTCCACTTAAATCTAAAGGTCCTTTCATCTCATCTGTGTATTTGACCATTGTTCTGCTAACGCTTTTGTCCACTTTGTAGATATTGTGCTACAGTCAACCATTGGAATGTAAATAATAAACAAGCGTTTTCAGGCTAGCCTTTTCAGTTTATATCATTCACATGAACACACAGCACTTCTTATCTGAGCACTTAGATCTTTTCATCTGGAAAACTGACAGCAGCTAGAAATATGCCAGCTATTGCCATCGGGGAGGTTTAAAAAGGACCCAAGTTTTAAGCTGCTAAATGTGAGGTCATAACCTGGCCAGCCAGACTGATAACGTGTATCACTCCCCGTTCTGCACATTATCAATCTGGGACCACTCCCATTGAATCCATTTGGGGAAAGAAGCATAACTCTCCAAGCTGATTGGGTGAAGCAACACCTAGAGCCCGCCCACTAAAGGTTGGTTTTAGCCAACCACTGTATCAAAACGTAAGCAGCACTGTCATGCGAAACCACTGTCATGCTGTTCTTCATTCAAAGATGAAATTGTGTATTCTTACAAAACAGCGTCCTCCTGTGCTGCCAATAGGTATGTTGGTTGAGCCGTGGGCTCGGCCGCTCTTGGTTTCGTCGCACCGGTATGTTCGGCCTTAAACATCAATGCTGAAACGTGATTGGCCCGAACCGTTTTCAGTTCGGACACAAACAGTTTAAGCCAGAGTGGTGCAAGATCGATTCTCGTGTTATTGTGAACCCGTAAATACCGTGAGAATTCATCTCGCAGGCGAGGTTAGTGAGGTCACACTGTTCCTGCAGTTTAAAATCCTTCTAATGAGATGCCAGAGTAAGTCTGGAGTATTCTCCAGGATGTTATTTTACACTCAGTTATATTACAGATCAACCAAACGCTCACCCTCTGCTCCCTGCTGCACTCGCTGTAGCCCTCTCCGTTTTCACATAATGGTATGTTCCTTATGTGATTGGCCGCTGGGGTGTCATGTTGACAAGCAAGTTCTGGTACAGCTAGAAGCTGCAGCAAAACAAGGCAGCTCAGTGCAGTTTTCTTTTCTGTTAAATGTAAAGTTTCCCTACAACTTTAAAACTTTGTTTCTTTCTCTGTGCTGCTTTTTCCCCGGCGCCGTCTCCCTCAATAGCGGATGACAACTCTTGGCATCCATTTAGCAACAGCGGTAGCCGCCTGCCTCGAGGCAGATAATTTATCCTCAATTAATTTTATGAATCGAGGTCCTCAAATCTTTCAATGAATCGTGACAGCCCAAGACAAACATTTAACATGCAAACCAGATGACCCCCGAGGGCCATGATCAAAAACCAACATAATACCGACTTAACTTGCGTAGACCAGGAACATATCAGAACTGACCCACACGTTTTTTTCCCACCACAGCACAGCGTGTGGCAGTAGCTCCATATCTTTATTACATTTTCATCTTTTTTAGTAGTCTGTGTGTCTAGAAACAGCCATTTGTTTGTGAAGCTGTGACTGCTACTGCTGTGGATGTGTAGTGAGAGCCAGGACAGCGACATAAACAGCAGATGAATATCGTGTGAACATTATTATCGTACTCACAGGTATTGAAACCAAACTAAGTGGACACTATCCAGTCTGAAAACAGTTTCTAAACTTGGTGGGAACGATAAAGAGAGGAGGAAAAAGTTTGCTCCACAATTAGCCGTTTGCAGCACGACTGTGCCCACCAATGGCAACGCCACTAAGAAAATGTTAACTTGAAAAGTTCATACCTTTGTCATTTTATGTTCAGCACACCAAGGAGCCAAAATCTCTCCTCTAAACACAACTGTATGTTGGAAGGGGGTGGGTTATGTTACATGGTCCTATCAGTGTGTGCAACCAAGTTTCAGTTTCTCCCTGCTGAGTGTTAGTGTGATTGTGTACATTTCCATGTGATCCTCAAGCCAGTTCAATCCTCTATAGAACCTAGAGATGCGCTAGTGATGATTCAGTCAGAGTTGTGCAGTTTTAAAGGCCAAATAATTAGCATTATTAAACCATGTAGCATAACAATTCTGAATTTCTATGAATATTACAAAAGCACCAAAACCAAATAAAAATGGCAATATTGACAAAGACCTTTTCTACATGCAAGAACTCTTCCTTTCATTGTGTATTTTTAGGATTCTTCACACATCTAAACCAAGGGAATAAATGAGATTAAAGGTATACTATGCAACCGGGGTTGATTTTCCAGCGAGGCTCCCCCCAGAGGGCGAAAGTAAAAGTGCACTGTTGTAAAGATGCTCAGCTGTTCTCCTGGTTTCTCCGTCAAGTCAGGCGCGGTTGTTTTGAGCTTAGCAGACAGGCAAACGCAACGAATCACCATCCTGCTGTTCAAGCAGAGCTACGAGGGGGCGCCCTCCCCTCCTCTCCGTCCCCGCCAGTGGAGTGAGGGGAGCGGGCGTCCCCGAAGCGACCTCCGCCCGGTCCGGGACCCGTTGGGCCCAGACGTCGGCTCGCGGGGGGGTTGGGGAGGGCGAGCGTTCCGGTCCGCGCGACGCGCTGGCCGTCTGTTTCCGTATGCCGCGCGGCCGCCGGGGCATCTCGTCTTTCCTCTCTCCCCTCCGTTCCCCCCGACGCCCGGTGCCTCCCGAGCCGCGTCTGAGCGTCGCGCCGTACAGTTTGAGAACACAGATCAGCGGTGAACTTTTAAACCCCGCGGTTCCGTCGCACAGTTGGAGATGTATATAAGTACCACGACTGAAAAACTCGTACAGTGTATGCCCGGCTTAACACAGTGAAATTATGAACATGCACAGAAAGAGAGAGAGTAACCATTCCAATGTTACTTACAATCGCATCAGCAGAAACGCGAGGTCCGCGTCAGCCTTGCAGCCTTCTCTTTCTTTTAGTTCTCGGCATTCGGAAAAAGCTTGCCCGATGTTCACCCGTGTACGACTCCTCTTTCTGTCCAGAGCCCTTTTCCTCTTTCTTGCCTGCTCCGACATGGGCTTTCGCTGTTTTATCGCCGGTTCCGCCATGATAACTGCACAAATATCGCCACTGCGGTAGCACCGAGCATGCGTTTCACTGGGGAATGCACGAGACTTCTGAGCCTGTGGGTGCGGGCCGAGGGCTCCAGCAATTGCAAGTACGGTATTTCCCCTACAGACCACCAGGGCGGCCAAGAAAACCTTTGTTCGACCTGAAATTACTCATTTGATCATCCAAAACGGTATGGAACACATTAATTAACTGAAAAATGTTGCATAGTGTGCCTTTAAACACTGTCAGCCTTTAAAGCCGTAAAAAGCTTGCGTAAAAAGTTTGCGCTTGCTACTTTCTTTGTTGAGGAAAACCTTTCTGAAGCATAGTGTTGTGACTGCGGCTGCTAGTGTTGTGTCCGGCTGCGCACTAGGGCAGCGGCTAGGCGTACAGCTCCGACCACTGGCGGACATTTTTCATAAAAAAATGCCGCCAAACTCGCTAGAAATTGCTCATCTACCCAGCCGATTGGTACACGACCGCCATCGCCTGCTGGAGTTACGGCCATGTAGTGTTTTTGGACTCGTAACCACTACTACGCTCGATTGTTTACGCAGCTTCGGAGTCCTCCGGGAACGAGTCCCAGAGGCCTACGGCGCCGCGGACTCGCCGAGCAGCTCACACCGAAGGAGGGCCAAGCGTAGGCGGTGCAGCCGGCCTAAGAAACGCGGCTGTCGCGGGGGTTTAGCAGCTAAGCTGAAGGCTAACCCCTACAGATCGCCGCTCCATTCCATCCTGCTCTCCAACGTCTGCTCACTAGACAACAAAATGGACCATCTACAACTCGAACTCTCTGGAAAGAGGGAGTTCAGAGAATGCTGCGCTCTGATCCTGACGGAGACATGGCTTAACTCATCAATCCCGGACCACGGCGTTAGCCTGGAGGGGCTAGCTACTTTCCGCACCGACAGAAACAAAGAACTCAGCGGTAAGACCCGAGGAGGCGGATTCTGCGTTTATACCAATAACACCTGGTGTAAAAATGCTAGAAAATCACAAATTTTTGCTCTCCGGACATCGAGTTCCTGACTGTTAGCTGCAGACCGTTTTACCTGCCTAGAGAGTTTACCGCTGTAATCATAACAGCGGTTTATGTTCCTCCGAGTGCTAATACAAAAGAGGCTATGAGTGTCCTCTATCGGACTATCTCTGAGCTGCAATCTGCACACACAGAGGGTGTTTTCATCATTGCTGGGGATTTTAACCAGGCAAATATGAAAACTGTTCTCCCTCAGTTCTACCAACACGTGGATTTTGCAACTCGGGGAGAGAACACTCTGGACCTAGTTTACACAAATATTAAAGGCGCATTCAAGGCAGCCCCCCGCCCCCACCACAGCTCTTCAGATCACCTTTCTGTGATGCTATTCCCTGCATACAGGCCCCTGCTGATCGGAGCCAAACCTGCAGTGAGGCAGGTGAGGGTGTGGACTGAGGGAGCAATGGAGGCGCTCCAGGACTGTTTTGAGTGCTCTGACTGGAACATGTTCAAAGCTGCAGCAACATATGACAACAAGATCAACATTGATGAGTACGCCATGACTGTGTCAGCCTACATCAACAAATGCATTGAGGACGTCAGCACTTTTCCATGACGCCAGCAACACCAGGAGCATGTGGAAAGGCATACGGGCGATCACTGAATACAACACGCCCTCACCCCCGGTGGGCGAAGTTGATGCTGACTTCCTCAATGGACTAAATAACTTCTTTGAGAGGTTTGAGGCACTGAACAACACTCCAGCAGTGAAGGCTGTTCCCCAACAGGAAGAGCAGGTACTCTGCCTTGACACCGCCGACGTGTGGAAGACTTTGAGGAGAGTCAACCCGCGAAAGGCCCCAGGTCCCGACATCATACCTGGGCGGGTGCTCAAGGAGTGTGCAGGTCAGCTGGCTGGTGTCCTCACAGACATTTTTAACACCTCTCTGGACCAAGCCACAGTGCCTGCATGCTTTGAGTCGGCCTCCATCAATCCGGTGCCGAAGAAACCGCAAGTCACCCGTTTCAACGACTACCGGCCTGTTGCACTGACTCCCATCATGATGAACTGCTTTGAAAGACTGGTGAAACAACACATCGTCTCCAGTCTTCCCCAACACTCGACCCGTTCCAGTTTGCCTAACGGCGGACGCCATCTCCTCTGTTCTTCACCTGAGTATGGCACACCTGGAGGAGAAGAACACCCACGTGCGGATGCTGTTCCTGGACTTCAGTTCAGCGTTTAACACCATCATCCCACAGAACCTGGTAGGAAAACTAGAACATCTGGGCTTCAGCACACCTCTTCGCAACTGGCTGCTGGACTTCCTCACCAACAGACCTCAGTCTGTCCGGGTCGGACAGAACACCTCTGATGTCATCACCCTCAGCACGGGCTCCCCTCAGGGCTGCGTCCTGAGCCCCCTGCTGTTCACTCTGATGACACACCTGCCCCTGCCCATCCTCACGACCTTCTACAGAAGCACCATAGAGAGCATTCTGACCAGCTGTCTCTCTGTGTGGTGTGGAGACTGCAATGCCTCCGACAGGAAGAACGTGAGGAGAGTGGTGAAGACAGCAGAAGGGATCATCGGGGCCCCTCTCCCCTCCATTAAGGACATTTCATCCCAGCGCTGTGTGTCCCGAGCCCGAAACATCATAAAAGACCCCTCACACCCCCGCCATGGACTGTTCTCCCTGCTAAGAGGTTCTGCAGCATCCGCTGCAGGTCCACCAGGTTCTGCAAAAGCTTTTTCCCTGTTGCCATCAGACTGTTGAACTGCTGAACTCTAACTGGACCCTGCACCACATTTGCATCACTGCATCTCTATCTAGCATTACAAATGCTGCCGAACTTGTAGTTTCTAAATGCATTTTTGCAGAAATGCCTTTTGCACCATCATTTCTGCACATACAAATGGTTTTAAATATTCTCCTGTACACCGTGATCGCACACTGTTCTCTTCTCCTGCATTGTTTAAATTTAAATTGTTTACTTTTTAAATCACTGCTGCAATTTATACTGTAATTTACAAGCTGTATGCAACAAAATTTTGTTCTGTTTGCACTCAGACATCTTTATTTGTCATTTTGTATGTACAAAGTCTAAGACTGCCCAGATCAGGCTTTTGTCCCCCTTTCCATTTCAAGTTTTACTTGGCAGAGTAAGTAGTTGTGGTCGATCTGAGTTCAGAAATCCTATAGGTGAAAATAAGTAGCACTGACATTGGCAGGGTTACTACAATGGCTATAGCTGCTCCTGTGAACAAAAGCTGACAACTAAAGACAATTCTGAGATGATGTATTGAAGTATCAGTAGGCAGACTGTTATGCATATTCATTATCAATAGTGGAGCCCATTTGTTCACCATTAACCTTGATCCATCAGGCGGAAGCTTTGAGATCAGTTTGTCAATAAATCCTCTGAATGCATTTAACAGCACATTATATTTCCACTAAAGAGGAGAAATGTGTGAACTCATAGCAGGAGTGGACTTTGAGGCTTTAAGGTCTGAATGAGAATTTAAAAAACACTATCTAAGAAAAGAGGTACTGAATAGAACAATCTCCAGTCGCGCTGAAGCTTTGACCCATATAGTCCCTTTTACAACTACCCTACTCTAATTCGCCAGCTTGGTTCCACCCGGCCAGGCATAGAGGTGAGACAACGCTGTCTAAACTGCTCCAAAGTTTGCCACAAAGTGTTAATATTTAGGGCTTTATGTAGAAGCTTTTGCCTCAACGAGAATGGCCAGAAGGATTTAATTTCCCACATCGCTGCCTGTTTAAAGGAATTTTAAAGTCTAAAGTAACATTACATTAACAGACCGTTAGCGGCAGGGACCAACACAGTCACGCTACCACTTTATTTTTATTGTGGACGTCATTTTAAAAAAGGTAGGAAAAAGTTGGGAACAAGAAATTAGTGTCAAGCTTCAAAAAAGGGCCACATTAGTCATCACCTTTCTTAAATACTTTGTGCAAGTTCAAGCAATGATCTTTAGCTAAAACCTTACACTGGAACGTGTGAGGCAACGTTTCAAACTTGCAAGGAGTTGCAATTGAATGTCAGAGTCACGGCGGTTGGTATAACTACAGTTATTTCAATAAGTTTCAATTTGTGAGACATAGGGTTTAATGTGTATGTACCTACATATCTGTCTGCTTTCTATAATGACGATATGAGATCTACTGAACAATAAAGTTGTGATTAGGGATGTGGCTGCTCTCTGCCGGCTGCTAATCATGGAATGGATTTCCTGAACGGAGTTGGGTCTCACGGGACGTGGAATAACACCGCCCCGTTCAAGAAATCCATTCCATGATTAGCAGCCAGCTAGCGGAGCTGCATTGAGCCTAGCACTGAGGCTAACCAACTTTTAATCACAATAGGTGCGCTGTGTGAAAATATTTACAATAGAAACAACCCGAAGCAAGACCGCAGTGTACAATGTTTACAAAGCTGCTGTACTGAGGCAGAATCTCCGTTGTGACTTATAATACTTGAAACTTGAAAATCTGAAAAAGCCCCCCATTGAACAACATGGGGATAGAGGTTTTTAAAAGGCTTTTTTCAGATTTTCTCAAATTAGATTTTGTGCAAGTATCATTCATTGTTTGTCTACCATTGGCAGACTAATGTCATATCCCATTGTGTTCAAAGAAAGGTGAAAACCCCCTTTGGTGCAGTGGATTTTATTAATTAAAAACAACTTAAACTGATAATGTTATATGTGCGGGATACAGCTTATGTTGTCAGATATTAAACGCCTACACTTTTCCTAGAAACTGACATTAAAGGCAAGTCAGGTTTATTTCAAAAATAACTTTTCAGTAAGACGATTCAAACCTACCACTTTGCACTTCTTCCAATATTTTAAGACAAACAGGACAGTTTGTGCACTGGTTTTAAAAGAAAAAATTAAATATACGACAGGCAAAAGGAAGTAGCTGAACACTTAGCCTAGTGTCTGCAACAGGGGACAGCGACAGAGAGCCCAGCTGTAAACACTTGGGCATCATGGCTTTCAGAGAGTCCTCCAGCAATGTCATTTTCAATATTTGGTAAAGGTGTGTGTTCTCACCATATAATTCAAAATTAGACTTAAATATGTGTTTTTGACCTCCTTATCTTTGTGCAAACTCATCAAAATTTTAGATTCGTGTTTATTTTATCTGTTCCTGTTCATTTATATTTTATCTGTGGTGAAAAACTAATATCTGGAGATATTAGTTGCTATTTTCTAACGAACTTCCATGTTACTACTATAAAGTTGCTCGATGCTTTGGGAGAGTACTTCCAGGTCCAGATGGCATCAGCTCCAGGCTCCTGAGGTGCTGCGCGGATCAGCTATGTGGCATCATGGGGCACATCTTTAACATCAGCCAGAAGCAGAGGAAAGTACCACCGCTGTGGAAAACCTCCTGTGTGGTACCAGTGCCCAAGATGGCACACCGCAAAAACCTCAAAAGCTACAAGCCAGTAGTACTAACATCACACCTAATGAAGACCCTCGAGAGGCTGATCCCCAACCATCTTTGTCCCCTGGTGAAGTCTTCACTGGATCCTCTGCAGCAGGGGTGGTCCTAGCCTGTTTGGCGCCCTGGGCGAGCAAGCTGTTGCAGAGTTGGAGAGCTCTTTCAGTGACAGACTGCTGCATCCTAGATGCATAAAGGAGCGCTTCCACCGGTCGTTTCTCCAAGCTGCTGTTAAACTTTAGAATCTATGCTGCTCACAACAGACTTAATAGCTACGTTTACATGGACAAAAGTAATCAGAATAAAGGGCCGATCGGAATAAAAAACGTCATGTAAACAAGCCAATCGGAATATTATGATCATATTAAGCTCAAACAGAATGAAATAGTATTCCGAATGAGAGGGGTGGTTCATGCCGATTGATAATCTGATCAACGTACATACAAATGCTTGAATGTGAAAAAAACTGACCCGAGTGCACACGTGCGTCCGACGCAAACGTGACGTAAACGCGTTTGGTGAGTGGAAGAAATACGTCGGGAAGCAAAACAGTCGGGGCTTCTAATACAACGTTGCTGTTCAAAAAATTAAAATTGCTCAAAATTGTTGCTTACTCAGTAACGTTTCAACCATAATTGAAACGAGGTTATATTTCAAATAAAGCCAGGTGCATATACAAGCACATTATGATCGGATTAATCGATTGTGTGCCCATATAAATGGTACAATCCCGATTTTTTTAATCCAAATACATTTTAATCCAATCATGAAATTTTGTGCATGTAAATTTAGCTACGAAGTGTTTAGAACATGCTAATGGTTCCACAAGTTCTTGATCTGATCATCTGATAACAGGTGCTACAGTCCATTTGCACACGTTTTAGCTACTCTGGGTGTTTGCTTTTACAATCATGCATATTGCATAGTTTTCTCACATATAGACTGCTGTCTTCATTCTAGTTAACTTGAATACAGCATTTTTATCCAAAAATACCATATCACCAATTAATCTTTGAGCAATATTTTCACTTTGATATTTTTTTTCTCCTCTGCTTTAAAACTTTTAAATTAGCTTTTTTATTCATATTACATAATCTCATGTGTAACTCTAGGGAAATTTGTGTGACAGTGGCAAAAACACAGACAGGATACACCATTGTGGGAAAATGGGTATCTATATTTCTAAAATATTTTAAATGATACCATTTGTAGTTATAAATATAAATGGAAATCAGATTAAATCTGTATTGGCAAATCAGAGATCAGAAACTGGCCATAAAGTTCTGATCCATGCATCTTTAATGACACAGGTCCTTAAAAAAGAAAAAGCCTTTTGGGGGCTTTTTCTTCAATCAACTTTTTGGCCACAATAATCAGTAATGCAAAGGGACTGTCTGGTAGCAAAGATATTTTCTTTTCCCCCTCATTTTCAAATAGTTCAAATCCCCCAATAAAAACCTTGCTGCCCAAACTATCAGGGACAAGAGTGAGAGAGAACCGTCCAGTATACAGGCCGGCAGCAACATTACATGTTAAAGAAGGAAAATGACTTTTGTACTCAAACATTCTGGGACAATCACAACCTCCATGTCAACACAGACAACATCCAATGATAAACCTCCACAACAGCTAGATGGGTGAAGAGAGTGTGTGTGAAAACAGAGTGAGAAAGAGCTGCAGAGTATAACCGTGCTGCCTGCCACTGCTGCTTTTCAATAAATCAAGTCAAAAACAAAAGGGTCAATCAGGTTGTATCCAAGCTGTAGACAACAAAAATCTAGAACATTTAAAATATAGATATTTTTTTACTTTAACGTCTATGTTGCAGACTATGGAACCGGGTTCTTGCAATACTAAAATTTCAAGTTTGATACATGCAGCAAATTACTTGAGCCCATTTCCGACACACCTTTTTTGAAGGCACTCTATGGGTTTGGGTACTATTGTGTGAAAAATATTTTCATAAGTACGCGATCCAACACTTATTTACCAAAACTATGCTCTAAATGTTGTTTTACCGTATTTCAAAACAATACTGTAAGAATTGGCGCTATATAAATAAAACTGAATTATATGAGATGACACTTGTGAAAGTGCTAATATCGTCATTGCAGTGGTCAATTTCTTGCTTTACCCATTTCGTACCCAAAGGAGCTGTCCTCTGCAGGTCATTTTCCAGCGTTAATTCGTACCCGAAGCAGAACCAAGTATTGCGGACCCTAGCGTAACTTAACACTGGAGGAAGTGCTCAATGGGGAAAGAATCAATGAGTTGCTAATATTTAAACAGATGACACTAGTTTGTGCCGTCTGGCATGTTTTCTCCTTGACTGTTGCAGATAAAGGAGCTTCACTTGTCTTTTTAAAATCATCTTTCAAGATAGTTCCTCCATATTGTAGGTGCTAACACAGCTACCATCATCACACCTTTTCACAATTCTTTTTAGCACTTTAACGCATTTATTATACAGTATACTTGCAGAAAATTTTAGTGTAGTCTGTCCAGGTGCTATGTAGATAATCTTTATACTCTGTGTCATATTTCTCAAGCCATTCAATTTTCTCAGTTTTTTATTCTTTTTAACATTTTTTTTTACCAATAACATCACAATATTTGTTCTTTTTCTTCCTTGGAGCGATTTTGAATACCAAGCTGAATCATGCCGAAGCTATAGGTCTAAATGTTCGGTTGCCACTACATCGTCCTCCAGCATCCTACAAAAACTTATGAGGGCGGAATGTGAAGTGCCTCCTTTAGATTTAAAGAGACGGCACCAAAACCAGTTGCTCTCAGACGCACCTCAGAACAGGGGTAAAAAGGGGGAACACGAGGGTAAATTAACAAGGAATTCAGACCAAAGCATTGCAGTTCCACTTTATATAGACCACAACGTAATGATTTCAATGTGAAAAGAAAGAACTGAAAAACATGATATGTCCCCTTTAAAGGTTACGCCTGTTTTATTGCTGAGGTAGCTATTGCTAACTTCCAAGTCCTTTGGAATGGACATACCCGGATTGCAAGAGATTAACAAAAAATAAAAGGACTTCTTGTCATCAATACTCATATCTCTGAATCCTTGTCTTTTTATTATTGATTATTATAGACATCAAGGTACAAATCAAAAACATTTTGAAACAAACTAAATTTGCAACACCCATTAATCAAACTATGGTAAAACTTTAAAAACTACAACTGGCAAGCTAAGAGAATTGTGTTTTTTTTGTTGTTGTTTTGAGCCTGAGCTGCAAAGCAGTTGAAAGCTAACATTTTTAAAGTATACTTTATACGTAAAATAAATATTTCTGATAATCCTTTTAGCTGAAGCAGGAATATTGTGTTTACTTCTCGTTTTAAAATCAAATGGTTTGTGTTTGTATTTTATTTTTTTAATTTTTGTGCAAATACTGTTACACCATGAAACTGTGGTATATTGGCCAAAGTTGGCATACCGTCATCACACCAGCCTGTGGCCAATTATGATATCCCACTATGTGGGAAATGCAACAGTTTTTGTGTCACATTTTCCAAACTTCTACTCTGTTAACTCATTGGTGGCCACTTGTTGAATGGATCACAAGAAAAACAACTTAAAGGCAAACATTTTAACTGTAAGAATTAACAAAGTGTAATCTGATCAATGCTTAATGCTCAGGTTGTACCTCAAAATTGAACCCCCCTTTCCTATTCAAAAAGTCATGTGACAGTTTTTAGTAATTCCACATCTGATTCACCCAAATTATTACATATACATTATATGATTGAAAACAAAAACATACATATCAGGTAAGATAATATATGCTCTTTAACAAAACAGCTCCACAAGAATACAACCATGCACGGACAGCCTAAACAGAGACTATTGTCTGTGGAGATTAAATTTGTTCTTAATGTTCTAAATGGCACAATACACTCTACAATATTTCAAGTTCAAGTGTTCCTTGGGTACAAGTGGCCAACGCTATTACCTTTAACTCATTGCAGTTTATAAAGCTTTAGCTCTTTAAAACTTATGTATCTTTTTTACTTCTATTGACAACCTGGGTTTTTTAAAGTTACCCTTTTTTCTGTGACACTGTAGTATCCAACCCCTTAAGGGCCAACAGTAGATTACAGGTTACAGAAATAAATTCTGGCTTTAGTGACCAAACTGAATTGTTTGCCAGCACGTTCATGTGCTTGGAGACAGAGCAGCAAAAGAAGTCGCCCCCTCATTGTTTTCTTTTTTTTTACAACTGCACAATCTTTAGGCGATGACTTGGAACAGATGCTGCCTTCGTTGCAGATTTAAAAACAGAACCGTTTCTTCGTGCAAACAAACCGATCGATGTGTTGCACACAGTCTGAATTCAGGTTCCTGAACATGACATTTCAAGTGAAAAAGCACGAATCCAGCCAAGTAGGAAATGCTGCACCTTTTTTCCCAGAATGTGCATGCCTGGACTTGAGTGACTGCTTGCTACTCTAGTGTCTCAGACCCAGTCTTGTAACCAATTTGAGAATTCCTCACTATCCATCAGATCCGATCTCCATAACTACAGTGTGCCCACACTGACTAGACACACTCATCACGCATACATGTTGCAATGTGTCACCCAAACTGCTAAACGGAGACAATCATGGCAGAAATTGTTGCTAGCTAGCCCAGCTTGCATTGTCAAACCGACGAACTGTGGTTCTCACTCACAGTCAGATACGAACAGCAGCGCCAGACAGAACACGAGGAAAGACATTCTGTCCTCTAGGAACTGGCGAGGAAACTACATGGAAACGGACTTGTGCCGACTGTCGACACAAAGTGCTCTCTCCACCTTTGGGAGTTAAACACAGGCCTCTGGAGTGCTTCTAAGAGTTAAACGCTGAGACCTTAGAGCAGTTTTGCAATACTGTGGCCAGCATGGGAGAGTAGGAGAGCTGCATCCAAAGGCGTGACATGTCCGATACTAAAATAAGGTGCTATTAATAGAAAGAAAACGTTTGCTTCAAGTCGTGGAGTCCGAAGACAAGGTAAAGGTGTAACAGACTGGAATACACATGATGTATGTAGACAGTGAAATTATTAAGTGTAACATACTGCTTTATGTGCCGTTTGTAAGATGAACTGTGTTATTCTGCAACAGCATGCTGAGTAGAAGCATCCTGCTCGACCATCAGCTTGATTCCATAAACTAATAGAGAAAGGTGTGTTCATGTCACTTTGGATAACTGGCTGAAACATTTGCATGTTTTATAATCTGGACACAGCACAAGCAAAAGCAAGCTTCAGCTCCAAATTGTCTTTTATTTTAAGCTCCATTTTACTTACAATAAGCTTAAAGAAAACCAATATGCCTGCCCTGAAGTTCTTCTGATACTGTAAAGTGTTTTCTCAAACAGTGTCTCAGATTAAAACAGGTTCAGGGCTCTAAATATCAACATTACCTCTATTATTCACCTATTTAAGAAAACTGGTCTAACCACAATAAAAACCATCTAGTTTCTGTCCAAACCCACGCCTGGTTGAGAACCCCGGAGAGGCGCAGCTCCACAAGTTAGAATATCACTCAAAGGTTAACTTACTTCACACATGTAATTCCAAAAGAGAAACTTTGATCATTAGAACACAATGTGATTTGTTTCAATCATTGAATTTTGAAAAATGTAGATGATTTTTCAAGTCACAAATAGTCACTGCTAAAGAAACTGGCTTTTGAGTTCCTGATGAAGTGGGAATATTACATTTTCTGTCTAGAAATGTTCACAGATTGCTGTAAAACAAACAGTTTCCCCTCCACAAAGTGTTGTGTAAAGGCACATTAGCTGAAAAATGAGTGTAAGGAAAAAGTCTGGTTCAAAAAATAGAAAAAGCAAAGGAGAGAACCACAGCCTTGAGAGTAATATGAAGCACAGCCCATTCAAGTGTTAGGGAGACATTCACAAGGCGTGGTCTGCGGCTGGAGATAGTCGGCCCTCTTTCTATGATCCAAATGTGCGTGTTTGCTTTTTTTAAACACCTCACGATCAACTGAAAGCTCCTGACATGAAATAACAAGTTGAGGTTGAACACCGATACTCCTCCCCTGATCCCCCAGGGAGGTGAACCGGTACCCTCAGTGAACTACAGGGAGATTCAGGATTGCAGAATGAGTGTGACGTGGGGAGTTTGAAGCAAATACAGCAGCTGCTGCACTAAAACTCTGCACAGAGGAGGAGAGCCACATGATCTTCCACTCTGATCAGAGATGCATTGCTCAACGCAGTCTGATTCCGATAATCACACATTGAGGACGTTACCCAACAATTTTGCATCTGTACAGTCAGCATCATGACAAAGTTTAGCGCTATTAGTCAGGTGGCCATTCCTAGAAAATAAAGTTATCGTTCCCTCCATGTCCTGTACACCTAAAACCTTTACAAATGTTTTTAGGTGAGGTCTTCCAACATTTAAAAACTGGTTGTCAGTTTCCAAAGTTGTGCACTGGTTCCCAGCCTTTTATGAAAGGTGAAGCTTAATATATTGCATATTTCTTACCTAAGAATTTATATTTTTAACGCTTTTCTTTATGACTGCAATGGATTATCACCTACATGTCATTCATTTAGGAAAACCTCTTGAAGCTGACACCAAAATCATAGTCTTTAGATATTTTCTAGACTTGAATATTTTGAATTATCTATCGGAAAAGGTGATGGTAGGGTAAAAGCATTTGACAGTGATAACATTTTTTTCAGTGATGAACTGAATAAAGGGAATATGAATGTCATAAATATTTTTTCAAACAACCTAAAACCAACAGACGTAATACTCATAATCCGTGACATGTTATGCACTCCTACTAATTAATTAATTAATTACTTTTCAAACTGTGTGTACAAGTCTGCACATTGACTACCGGTCAAATTGAGTTTCTCATAGGTCAATTAATATAAAAAAGACAAAGTTAGGTTTACAGGAGAAAGTGGGAACGAAAAGCTTAAATAGGCTTTATTCCATAATTAGGCCACCTGACTATATAGAGGATTTACCCTCGGGGAAAATCTTGCACTCGTCTTACACATTTCTCCAGAGCAGTGATTGTCAAATACTGGGGCGCCTCCGCTGGGTGGGGGTGAAGGCATGACAGGGCCTTGCCCTTTTTTTGTCTGGAAAATACAACGGTCCATACGTGTGGACAGTCTTGATAAATCCTGCTAAATGGGACAACAGCACCATCTGCTGTTTGGTCTGTACCTGCAGTCAGAAGTTTAAGTAGCAAGGGATTCTGGGTAACAGTGTTGTAGTACTCGAGTCCGAGACTCGAACTCGAGTCCGAGTCATTAGCTAAATTTAGAGACTCGTGACTTGACTTGGACTTGAGCACTGATGACTCGAACTTGGACTCGGACTCCTACATTCAGATCATTCTGACTCGGAAATTGAGAAAAAGAATCGACTTTTTTTATATCATTAGGCTATAATTTTAATATGTCAGAATATTATTTGGTGTATGATTTTAATATCTAAATGGCGCAACCGCGCACGTGACGTCACCATCTCATGAGCAACGCCCCTTGCCGCTAAGGTAGGGCAAACAGGTTGAGAGCGCACGTAGCAACCAGCCATTACACGTGCAACAGATACAACGATATGACCGACTTTTCAGCTGTTAAACTATCGCAAGACGATGTCCAGGCGCCCAGTTTACTGGTAGAACTGTGGAACAACACACCAACCTTCAGCTCAAACGATGGCTTGAGTGTCGAGGTCTTAGAAAGACTGGAAAACGGGCCGAGTTGATAGAAAGGTAAGTCGATGTTTTTCTCCTGCTCGGCGTTCATGGCGTCAGCGGCCGTTTTTTTTCTGTTTGTAGTCACCGTCCAGGAATCGGTATAAATTGTCCGGCCCGCCGAACAATTTAGTCTGGTCCGGTGGCCAAATGCATTATCATTATCCAACGGCCGTATCTCCTCGCTGCATCTGCACCAGATTTTTTGTGAGTCATGAGGGAATGCTGCCGAACGCGTTTGTGTGAATCGCCCGGTGGACGGGCGAGGAAAATGTGTGACAGTATCTGCGGTGGCGGGCGGCCACCGCCGGCCGGCCGGAGCCGTGGCGGTGCGCGAACCCCGCCGGCCGGCCGGCACTGCGGCGGTGGCCAATAGGCCGGAGCGCGCTTGGCTGCGAGGGCCGATCGACGCCGCTTGCGGCTTTAACATCCTTCATATGCGGCCTATCAGCGTACCTCGAGTCGCTGTTGCACGTTCCGTAACAACAATGTTTAAAAACCATGGTTAGGAGACGTCTTAGACTTAGAAAAAGCAGTTGTTTTACCGAGTAAAACCAAGGGTAACTACAGCGAAAGAGTGGAGGAAAACGCATATTTGCCCTGTACGTGATATGACGTCACGTTCTAAAAATAGCTCGCTAGCGGAACGCCATTATTAGTGCAATGGAATGTTACTGCTTCATGTCATGCATCACACGTCACGGCATGTTCCTACAACGAACTTGGATCAATAGTGACTCGACTCAGACTTGACTCGGATGAGTAGTGGACTTGACTCGGACTCGACTCGGATTTTTTTTTTAATGACTTGGACTTGACTCGGACTTGAACACTGGAGACTCGAACCTGGACTCGAGGCATAGTGACTTGACTACAACACTGCTGGGTAATCCTCAAAGCGACGGCTTCACTGCATTGAGGTAACATAGCTATGAATGTCTACGGACAAATAATGTTAAACTCTTGTATAAGTATAAAACTTAATGTGCCTGCAGTGTTGGTGTTATTTTTGCCATACTTCCTGTTCATTTATTTTAGGTCTCTGTATTTTATTGATGATGAGGTAACACGCGCCATCTTTCCAGAGAGAGAGAGAGAGAGAGAGAGAGAGAGAGAGAGTGCTGTGTCCGCAGGCAGTGAACATTGTTGTATTTTATCTTTTGTTTTGACTGCAGGGGTGCATATAGTTTATAAAATCAGGGTTTATACAGGAATGAGTAACCCTAATTTAATGCTTTTTAATGCTCTTTTAATGCCTGTAGAAATATTTTTAATGCCATCAACAAGTACCCATATATATATATATATATATATATATATATATATATATATATATATATATATATATATATATATATACACACATATATATAAAACTTGTTGATGGCTGTGTTCAGACACCAGAGCACCTCCGCATGCAGTGTTGCATTGGCTCCAAATGTTGTTCGCAGACCGTCTGATTTCCTGATGTTAGTGGCGGTAGAGCTTGCTCCAGCTGCTGTTGTGCTGTTTGCGGTAGCTAATGCGGACGTGACTGCATTGGTTACAGAAAAGTAACTTGACATTGTTAGCTGCTGTCTGCTCCTTGCAGCTGATCTGTGGCTGTCTGCAGTGGTGTAGTGGTCCCTGGAGAAGTGGGTATACTCTCAATGTTTGCCCTTTTAGACGCAGCTCAGAAAAATGCCGTTTTAGAAACAATGACATGTAACACTGCTCTATTTAGTTTACCCAAAAATCCATCACTAGGGTTTACTCATTTTAGCCTAAAACATTTAGATTAAATATTTCCTTGAGCTACTACGTGAGGCGTGAAAGTACTATTGTCTCTTTTTTTTAAAGATTTTATCCAGCTTCTGGCTGGTAATGTAAAATTTTCTTTGGTTTATATTGAAGGAATTCCTACACTACATCCAGAATCAACATTTCATTACTTTACTGTAGGTTTTTTAATATAGACCTAGATGATAAGGCATAAGTCCTAAATTGAATGAAAATCTATAGAAAGAGATAAAGTTAATGATGAGGAGAACATCCAAACTCAAATCACTTTGTCTTTGCAAATCATGAATTGTCAAATATACCAGTTGAAACACCCAAAGAACTGTTGATCCTGTTGATTTAGACACCCTGACAATGAATGTTTAGCCCCTCGATTTTAAAATGGACGGTGATTTTAAACTTGACAGTCAAAAAGGGACCTCAGTTAAATCACTTTTATCATGCAAGGAACAAAGCAAAGGTAAAACCTATTCTTTCAAGGCAAAAACATGGAAACACTACTCTAAGCCTTCATTTCATCATGGCTGGATTAGTGTAATTCTCTTTATCTCTGAATCGGTCAGTCCTCACTCAAATGTCTGCAGCTGGTTCAAATGCTGCTGCACACCTTTTAATGCAAAAACATAAAATAAAGCATATTACCCGATCCTGGCCTCCCTTCACTGGTTGCCTGTTTATCTTAGAGTTCAGTTTAAAGAACTTCTGTTTGTTTTTAAGGATTTGAACAGCTTACTATTATTATTGTTGTTGTTTTAAACTGTTGAGTCTTTAGCCAAGTCATTTTATTAGATGTTATTTTGTTTTACCTCCTGATAAAGTGCTCTTTAAATAATGATGACAATGATGATGATTATGATCACAAGAAACTTTTGCATCATCACCCAGAAGCTGGAAAGAAAAGAGACAAAAAGATTTTTTTAACCTCACTTAGTAACTCAAGGAATTATTTTAAACTAAATATTTTAGGCAAAAATATTAAACTGTTTATTGATTGTTTTTTTTTTTCCTTCAATCCCACCATTATGTTTAGTAATTTCTGCCAAAAGCTGCAGCATTTTCATTTAATCCATCTGAATGTAGTATTTGCAAGCCCTACTCTGATTGGATGGAAAGAAACCTGTCTGTGATTGGCTGGTGAGGTGGACAGTTTTTGAAGTCGCCAGTGCACACAGTCGAGCGACCGGAGAAACCACAGACATTATATATTGTGTCCATGGGAAAAATAGCCGAGCGAGCGCACAGCTGGTATTGACCGTGGAAGTAGCAGGTCACGGCAAATAAAAAACCGAGCGCGAGCGAGCATAGTGGATTGAGAAGAGTTTATCAGAGTTGAGCGCGCGCGTGATGTTTAAACGCTGAATACCTGTCTCACTGCGCGCTCAAACAAAAGACACAAATATCGCTCCAGAAGTGGGTATACGCAATGCTGACTGGAAAATAAACGGGTATACGCCGCATACCCGCGTACACCCTGGACTACACTGTCCGACTCCATGTGAGACCGTGAAGCATTGACACTCTGTACAGCTTTTTTTTTCTTTTTTTTTAAAAACACGGCAAAATCCTTCCTCATCCTTACCGTTGACAGACTGCAGCCATGTCCCGAATTCCTCGTTTTCCATCCACTTTTGTTGAAATTTGCATTTTCCCAAATCTTTCTCCGCCTCGAGCTTCTTTTCCGAACATAACGGCTTTACGATCAACCGGAAGCAGTTCCGCGCACAACGCGGAATCAGTTATATCTGATAATATATCTGACGAAAATGTTTTTATGGCCGTATTTTTTTAGAAAAAAAAAATAATGCCACCAATGATCACATTTAATGACTTTTAATGCTAATTAAGGCCTTAATTTTAAAAAATGTCATTTAATGACTTTTAATGACTTTTAATGCCCCGCGGAAACCCTGAAAATGTGGCAATGCTGAAAAATTTCGATGGTTAGAAATGTTAACTGTTATAAAATGTAAAATGGATTCTGGGTAATCTTCAGAGAAACAGCTTCATTGTATTAAGAGAGAAAAAAATAGTTACATTTTTGACCCATTTTGTTGGGAATGGAGGGGGGCATAAATTATTTTCATTCTTCAAAAGGAGGGTGCAATAGAAAGGTTTGAGAACCAGTACTCTAGTGAATGCCTCACGTTGTAAGCCCACCCCTATGGATCTGGGACCCCAGCTACATGATCTGAATGCACACTTGAAAGGACATAGGGATCTGCAAGGAGCTGTTGGTGGATCATATCCAGGATATGATCTACAACTGTAGCGTTTCTTGTGTTAAGCCTCTGTTTCAGTCTACCAGCAAATTTTAGAGCGCATTTTGCTTCCCTCGTCTGATAAAGATTTATGGAGATGTCGATTTCATTTTCTAGAAGGACTTGGCACCAACTCACATTGTCAAGAATACTAATATCTACTTAAATGATCATGGCATCACTCTGCTGGATTGCCAGGAAACAGGCCTTAAAGGCAACCCCATAGAGAATCAATGTGCTGTTGTCAAGAGGAAGATGAGCCGCCATATGAGCTGAAGGCTACTGTTAAAGTAACCCGGGTTTACTGAACACCTGACTGAACTACAGTTTACCATAGTAATGCAGTGTAAATTTAAGGAGTATGTCTTTTCTCAGTTTTCTGCCTCCACTTTTTTTTTTTATACAGAAGGGGCTTTTCAATTTTCAAAAGATCTTTTAATGTGCTGTCACGAAACCAAGTGTCAAACACGTGGTTGCATGATAGTCGCTGTACATTTCCTGATTTTAAAATCATCCGGTTCACTGTAAAGATGGCTGTTGCCTCAGAGACAGGCGTGGGCCTGGGATGCACAATATGTTAGTCGAAGCATACAGACTGAGCTGTTACTCACTTCTTTTGCTGCAATGCTAATTTATTTTTTCCTGTGCTTGCACAAGGAATTTCCTTGTTTTCTCGGCTGCTTTCAACACCTGCAGAATGTCGGTGGGACGGCCCAAAAGGTTGCACTTTGTTGCGTGGCTGTAAATCAGATTCGATCGTTTTAATTAGGTGCTCCGTGTTAGATAAATAATAACAAGGTGTGTTTTGGTCTAAGATGTGAGTAGAAGAGGAAATGAATGTCAGGTAAGGAGCCTACATACTTTCTGTAAAAAGTACAAGTAGGGGCAGTTTGCTACAGGGCTGTCAAAACTAATGCACTTAGTGATGAAGCCAATTCTCTGTGCTAGATTGGCGAGCCATCTGCCTGCACACAGAAAAGGTGTTGTGTTCTTTAATCAACACAATGGCTGCAGCAGCATTTGAGAGCAATTCAACAACAAGCCAGTCATCTATTGGTAATAAGGCAAAGCATAAATCAATAATAAAACGTAAAGTTTCTCTTGGAAAGAAGATAGCATAAGCACTTTTAGAGCCCATAATATCTGATGTAAAAAATAAAATAAAAAAAATAAAAACTGCCAGAAATTTTATTCTCAAATGATGCAGCATTGTTTTAGTCCCTCAGGTTCCGCTCCGGTCTGATACCTACTTGTTTCCTGGGTTATCCAGTCATAAATGGATGTCTACTTCAGTTTACGACTGTTGAATACACACACACACACACACACACACACACACACACACACACACACACACAGATCTGAAGCGGCTTCCAGCACCGCCGTCATTAAAAAGCAAAGCTATTGTCCTAAACCAGTAGGAGGTGATAAGTTTCAGCTCTGCAAGAAGATTATAACACTTTCTGCCTCGTTTATGAAAGCAGTCTCTGTCCTTTACTCTGTTGCTCCTGCAAACCAGCCAAAATGTTTTAACCTGCAACTGTATATTGGATTGATATCTCCAGAAAACTACGCCCTAGCCTTGCAGAAAGCCTCAGTTTCACACCAGTAGTGGCGGTTCTCACACCAGAGGGTGGGAAAATGGACACACAGCGACACAAAAGTAAACGTGAACGCCATCAAGTTCTCCTAGTTCTTCTTTTTCCACATCTGCCTTGATGTTGCAATGGGTTCTTATAAAACGTACGCATGAATGTGCAGAGATCTGAAGGTATAAACTATACAAACTCAGTTAAAACACCTTGAGAACCCACTGGAGATGCTAAATGCCACAAAACCATGTAGCCTGCTAGTTTTGATTGGTCCCACTTACAGAGAAGCTGAAAGGCCACTCAGCGAGGAGGAAGCCATTATGCCAAAAGAAACATAAAAAAAATTGTGGTTTGCAAATTCCCAAACATACATATTGTGTGCTGTGATGAAGCTAAAACTGACATACCATGGTACATTTGGAGGAAAAGGGGGGGAGCTTTGAAGCCTAAGAACACAAAGTCAACTGTGAAGCATGGGGGTGGCCACATGTCCTGGGCATGTTTTACTGCAGGGGAGAACTGGTGCACGTCACAAAATAGATGACGTCATGAAGAAAAAACAGAACGTGGAAATATTGAAGCAACATCTCATGATAAGAGTAGAAAGTTGAGTCTTGGGGGCATGGGCGTAGGTTTGATTTCAACTTTGGTAGGGACACTACTGGTCTCAAGTTTCATTGGTTTGATGTCATTGGTCCTACGCAATATGCATGCCCCTATTTTTTTTATACTTGATGTGAGCATCAGGGGACATTTCGTTTAAAGAGAAAAGCAGCATTTTCTGCTACATTAAAATAAATTTTATAAGCACTATATATATTGTATATAAATAAAAAGCTGCTCCTTAATTTGTAATTAAAATCAATTAGACATCACCAGAAGCACTGAAGGCCCAGCTGCTTCATCTCCAAGCTGCCCTGCATCATTATTACTGGATATCTGTGTTTCCTTTAATCATATAATGTTACTATTATACAAGTGTGTTTTTAGTATTAAAGGATTAAATGTAACACAACCTTTTATATCATCCTATGATACTTACTGTCTGAGTGTTGAAATAGCTCCTTATGTCTCTTTTCTTTTTTGGTGGCATCATCTACAATCACAACACTAAGCATGACCTAAGTTTATTCAAATATAAAATCGCGTTTAACAATTATTAAAAGAAAATATAACACTATCTTATCCGTAATGTAATAATATCCAAAATAAACAGCCAGATTCAAGCATTTTTACCAGACACTAATGTTTGTACTAATTTACTTATTGACTGTGTGGAAATCTATGGAAAATCAAACCAATGTGTTCCTCTGTTTGTACTTTATCCTATTTCTAAAAGTAAAAATAGTCAATTAAATAGCACTATTATTATGTGGAACCCTAATTATGCTTTCTAAACAAAAAATAGCAATGTTTAGGCACCATCTCGTGTTGTTATACTCTATAAAACGAATAACACCTGCTATTTATATCTGAACCGCCTTAAAGGGGTTTTTTGGAAGCTTACATTCTTTGCTTGTCGATTTTTCCAGCAGTCTTCAGAACTCCTGCCTGACACAGAATATTTAGTTTTATAAAATAAAAAGTTTTTTGTTGATAAAATGTATTATACTTCAGAATTAAATATTATTTTAAGATGCTAACGTTGGTTATTTACATTTCTTAAGTTCCACAAATCAAAACTACTCTCTCCTGCTTCTTCTATCGCCTGTTATAGCATAGATAATATAAAATTTTTAATTGGGACTAGTTTCGTAGTCTAATATTCGTTGTAGTAACCGCAGTATTCTAGCGTGAATTAAATTTAAATTTCGCGCTGCAAGCATGCACGCACATGCACGCACTAGAAAACAGCCAACCAGGGAGAGAGAAGGCGGGACTTAAGGCAGAACAACCAATGAGAGTGGAGTTAAACAGTACACAACACAGTTACGTGCGCTGCTAAGTTAAAGCGACAGGAAAGACCGACTGGACACGCAGGCTGGAAGACGGAGCTGCAGCAGCAGCCGCCGCCAAGCAGCGGAGCTGCGAGAGGAAAATAAGCGACTGCTGTAACAACGCTGTATTGTAAATTATAAACATGTTATTCACATCGAATTATTGGTAGGGACAATTAGGTCGGTCCAAAATTTTGGCAGGGACATGTCCCTATGGTCCCTATACAAACCTACGCCCATGCTTGGGGGTAAAAATAATCTTCCGAATGGACACAAACTAAGCAAATCACCAAAAAGAATGACAAATGAGCCTAAAAAGAAACCAAATAATGTTCTGGAGACGCCGCCACAAAGCCCTGACCTCGATCCCATAAACTGTTGTGACAGAGCTAGAAAAGTGTACGAGGACGGCAACCAGTCTGGCAGAAAAAATGGACCACAACTCCAGCAAACTATTGTGAGGAAATTATGGAAGAATGCTCTAAACATGTGACTTAGGTCATTTAATATAAAACCCACTTCTACTAAACACAAAAAAAAAAATTAATGAATGTAAACTTCTGGCTTTAAATAAATAAAGTGGTACTAACATTATTCTGGCATTTGGCAAAGAAATAATTTTGATAATCCAAACTGAGCTAAAACAGGAAAGGAGTAATGTCAGCCAGTGAAGAAAAGTAAAAATGTTAAAAAGGTGTATGTAAACTTCTGGTTTCAACTGTAATCTATAAATCCACCTTTCCAAACAGGAATTGGACAACGGAAGTTAAAATATCCAATCTAAAAACATCAACAACAGAAAACAACAACTTTTTTTAAATAATAAGTCAGATTTGAGCATTTTAACATTATGCTAAATTATTAAAAATTATTGAATATTAAAAAGAAATGAACTGACCTGCAACTGTACATATTGACTGTCTATCTCCAGAAAACTACGCCCCAGCCTAGCAGAAAGCCTCAGTTTCACACCAGCAGTGCTGGTTCTCACACCACAGGGTGGGGAAATGGACATAAAGCAGTACAAAAATAAACGTCAACGCCATGAAGTTCTGCTAGTTCTTCTTTTTCACATCTACCTTGATGTTGCAGTGCGTTCTTACACAGCGTACACATGACTGTGCAGATATCTACGTGGCCATATCGTCTCTCGTCACTTTCACGCTGACACAATTCACACTTTCCACACCGGCTTTTGCCGCTTCTTAACGCGTTCTTACACTGTAGAGACAGATGCATAACCGACAAACGGACTCTTTGGATCACAGAGAGACAACTATTTTGTTTTTAAAGAGCTGCATTGCTGAATTCTTGATCTACTTTAACCGTTATGCTCCTCTAAAGCAGTTGTGATTTTAATCTTTGAAAAGGTGCTGTGTGAAAATATATTACTAATTACTAGCTAAAACATTTTAAGAAGGCTACTACAGAATGAAATGCTACAACGGAACCGGCATCAATCATTTCGACATTACCGCCCACTTTCAGTCACAAATGTTGATAAAACAGACAGATGCTGCTGTGGGAGGAAAATACCATCACGCTACATTTCCTCTGTGCGAAAGACGAAGAAAAAAGAAAGACCTGTACTGTTTCTAACTACTTTATCTCAGTACATCTGTATGCCGGACGCAGGCAAAACTGCACACGAAATTAACCACACCACAAACTCTTTAGAGTTCATGGAGATAACGCTTTTAACTACGATTAGTTCTGCCTCACACAACAGAGTCTGGCTAGCTCAAACACTATGGTGGACCAGAGATCTTTGGGTTTTGTTCAAAGCTTCGGAACAATCCGAGTTACGTTTGAACTTAACGGGGTTCGACCTGCGGCGTTTGAATCAGTTCAACGTTGAAGTCCCCCGAGCCACGGAGGCTGCTGCGAATGCAAAGCTGGAGGTAAGGGTAGCAATGGAACGTCAGCTGGATCTGATCTCTAAAAGAGGTGCAGGATACAGACCTACCTGTATAGTGCTTTCTGTTGTTTCTTTTTAAAGCACTTTAATGGCCTGGCTCCACCTTATTTGTCTGAACCACCGTCCTCTGGATCTACGCTCCAGCAATGATCTAATCACATCTCATTTATTCAGGCTGGCTTTTATTAGCAACTAACACCCCTGGATTCTATTTCAATCTTGATTGCCTGTTCTTATGGTTCCCTGCTTTGTTTTGATTCTCTCTGAGTGTTTTTGTGTGTTGTTATGGGCTACATAAATAAACAATGGATTATTTCATTAATACGGGAATGACATGAAAGTGGGGCTGGCCAATATGGCTTGAAAATAAAACCTCAGAGTTTATTATAGCAAATCCGATTAATCGATTTTTGCTCCTCCTTCAGAAAAATAAATTAAAGAAATTATTTTGAAAAAATTTTCATCTGGGAGTGGACCTGAATTCAAAGTGCAACTAAATACAAGCTGGGAAAAAGGCTTGTAAAACGATATGACGACCCTATTGTAAACAACGAAAATGAATAAAATGCTTGCCGCTAGTGGTTTTACACAATGAGCTAAGAACAGGCTTCAGTTGTGTAACAAAAAATAAGTAAATGAGCAAGTTAATAATGCAATATTTTGACAATATACAGTATTTTCCTAAACATATATTCAGCATTGCATGCTATTCTCTTCATGGAAGCCCGATGAGTTCATTGGCAAAATGAAATCCCCATTTACCAAAAATGAAACCTTTAAAAATTGTTAATTCAAGATTAATCGATTTATTGCCCAGCCCTACATGAAAGCAAGGGGGCATAAAACAACAATGCGTAGGAACAAATTGGAACTCTGAACCAATCTGGACCAAAATTATAAATAAAAAATACCAACAGATGTGATCAAAAGACCTCTGATCCGTTGCCTATTGCCTTATGTGACGTCACCAGAAGCGTGTGGGCGTGTCTGGCTTGTTTTTGGAAAGGGAGATTCTGTTTTGACCAAGAGAGAAATCAGTTGATCAACTATATCATTTACACCATTAAATAAGGTTGTACGAGTGGCGAACCACATCTAACGCACATTTATTTTTTTACAGAACAGTCTGGGTAAGAGCTTTGGTAGAAACCAATGCCAGAAGTGTTACCAAACCAAAACTACTACATGACTTCACGGAATTGCGACGGAGGGGAATCACACTAAAAAAAACCAAACACAGGCAGCTGCTGTTTCCCTCTGTTACTTCTTCGTGTTTAGGATTGAAATCCAACATATATTTTAGTGTTGAGCTTCACAAAGTTGGTTGTATTATGGGTTCCCTGTAACGCTTTAAGTTTAACTTGCGCCACCAGTGACCTGAAGCTGTCCTGTCCCTTTCAGTCAGTGCGCGCACACATGACCTCCCTCCTTCTCTGAAGACAGATGGAGGTCAGCAACCTGGCGGACATGGCGTAACTTTAGAGGGACAGCAGCCGCCCGCAGCGGCAGGAGAACCCAGAGGAACAACTGGACCTGTTTGCACTAAGACGGGCGGGGAGAGCAACAAAGGGCTTGCCGAGGCACGTCGGCCGCCGGTTTCAGTGCGGTTACCGACACCGAGAAACTAACAACGTCGCTGCTATTCTTCAGCTTTCTGCTTGACTGGAGCTACAACAATGAAGCCCCGTTTGGACTCGGCACTTCCAGCCCAAAAACACTGCCCGCTCTCTGGAAACACGCTGTTGTCCGTGCGCCACTTAGTTACACCAGAAGGTGGGGGAATGTTGGACTCACCTCCGAGAAGAAGTAGTTGGCTTCCTATTCATGAGCAGGTGGTAAGTGTCCGGGAAGCTACGGAACGGTCAGTAACAGGCGAGCCGCGCTTCTCTACTTCCCTCTTTCTCTCTTCCAACATCCTTTTCTTCTTGCTGTAGCTCCAGACAGCGCAGAGAGGAGCCCAGGGGGGCGGAGCCATGTCTTATCTTCCCCTCAGGAGAGCCGCTGCCTGCCCGGGCCCGGTCCAACCGCCTCCAACACCCTGAAGCTGCGCGTGGAAACTACCCGCCGGAGTTACTCCTACATAAATATGCGCCGCGCAGCTGCTGGGCTCTGTTTACATTCTGCTGCCGGTAAAGGCGGAAGCGTCATTGCTGTTGGCAGCTTACACAAACGCTATCCACCCGACCAATAAGAAACAGCCGAATTTGGGCAAAACTAAAAATAAAAAGGACACTGCACAATGTGCAGAGGCGGGCCTTGGCGGCCCCGCCCCCTTGACCCCCACACCAGAAGAACTTCACCGGCAGAGCAGCAGCATGTCCAGCCCTCAGGCCATTTGGTATGCTGCCATCAAGAGATAAACGTCACATTGTGTTTTTTTGTTGGTTTTTGTTTTGTTTTTGCAAGATTTAAAAATAAAAATAAATAATAACAATAAAAATATTTACGCTAATTTAAAATGTTTAATCAAGATAGCATTTTAGCAATACAGTTTACAGTCACTTATTTCTCTACAAAGTCTGACTTGTAGGATGAAGACAAATTTCCATCTTATTTACATTGCTAAGAAATGCCTTTAATATACACTGCATCGTGTAGGACACTGTAAATCAATATTCTTTGGTTTTGCCATTGTTTTGTAGTAAAAAACTACAATGATCAAATTCTGTTGATCACTAAAATGCAACATGTTAAAAGATACAGCCATATTTCTGTTACAGACAAGGCTTTTAAGACTACTATCAACACTGAAATTCTTTTTTTTTTTATACTAGGTGCTAAGTGTTCTTAATCCTAGTTAAAGCATGTGTATCGTTTCTGTCAATAATGAATTAGACTGAATTATTTTCGGATGAAAAAAAAAAAAATCAAACAGTGATGCTGAATTGTTGTTAAAGTCCTGGCTTTCACGCAAAACCGTTATATTTAAAGGTCATAGCATTTAAAATCATGCAAAGCTCCATTATCATAAAGTATAAAATATGTGTAAATCAAGGAGGCATACTGCTCCTTTGGTTTTCATATTACTAAAAAAAAATAAAAATAAAACACTGATCCTACAATTGCTATTAAGCAGATTAGTAGAAATATTTTTATCACAGAACCACATCCTAAACCAATTTAGCCACATATGCTCATTTTGTTCTTTCAATTCAACACTTTATGTGCAATGTATACTACAGGTGTTTATATATTTTCTGGTTCTTTGAATGTGCACAACGTCTGGGGGTGGGGTGACACTTCCCATTAACTGGACCTGCATATGAGCAAGATGGAAAGTTGTATGAGGTTTGTTTGTTTTACTAGCCCTGCGCCATCCAGGGCAGTGAGCCTTAACATCCACATCAAAAACAACCACAGATTAGCACATATAATTAAGAGCTGTATTATGTCAGTGACGGTGATTTATGAATTTATTGTTTTAACACTCTCCTTTTTGGAATTGGTCAGGCTTTCCAGAGCTCAGCAACAACTAGCATAAAACGTTGCTGCTAGATTTTTAACTGGTGTAATAAAACATTCTCACATTTCTCCAACTTTGGCTTCCCGATCATGAACACATTTTTAAGTCTCTTAATCTTGATGCTTCTCATCTATCTGAACTGCTTCAGTTGTATGCTCCATTGTGTTCCCTCACATCAGTAGACCAGATGTTTTTAGTGGTTCCACAGACGCGATGTAAACCAATAGCTGACAGAACCCTTTCAGTTGCTCTCCTAAATTGTGGAATGTTTTAGACGTCAGACAGACTCCTTTGCTTAAGTCACATTCACCTCAACCCGGTTTGAGATGCCTGTCTTTTAGTAGAGCTGCACCGATCCAATACTCGGATCGGATATTGGCTCCGATATTGACTAATTAGCTGGATCAGCTATCGGATGAATGACGCCAATCCAGCAATGTTTTTTTTTTTTATAATTTCATACACAGCAATACAGTTACGGAGATCTAGTCACTTCAATTCTATGTTTGCCAAACCGGTTGCATCATCACGCTGAGCACACACAGCAGCTAGTGATGAGCAAACAGAGCAGTGTGGAGCAAGTGCCCGACCGAGCCAAGTCTGCTATTTGGAAAAATTTCAAACTTGATACAACAACAAGTCCGACTGCAACATGCAATATCTGTGATGTGAAAATTGCGAGGGGTGGTAATAAAAGTTGGTAAATTTGACCCCACAAACAGGGCAGCGTATACGGTTCATTCATTCGACAGTAGTATCGGCTCTCTATCGGCCGATATGCTTAGCCCAAGTATCGGATCGGATTGGAAAAAACTGAATATGTGCATCTCTATCTTTTAGTGATTTTATCGAGTCTTTACAGTGTAACTATTTCCCAATTGGATCAAGAACCTGCCTGTGATGCGTTTATGTCTGTGATGTCTTTACCTTTAATTCTCTAAGCTTTTGCCTTCCATGTTTTAGCTGTACAGCATTTAGGTCACCTTCGCCGTTACTTTTAAGACGCTTCATAAATAAGGAGGTATGGTACAAAAACTGAAATCAATTTACCCAATCCTATTTCAACAGCAACGAGTTAAGTTGCACAAAAGAAAAGTTCATTTTATCAGTGTGTGAATTGATCTTCATTTAAAAAAAAAAGCTATATACAGCTTCAGAAAAAAAACATGAATTATTGATTTCGTTTATTACATTGTTTTTGTTAAATGACACTACATTTCACCTTTGAACACAAAATCATTCCATGAAAACACCTTGACAAAATCAAAGCACACAAGATTAAAAGTTTAGTCAGAACATGACAATAATAGTTCTGCCCTTTCCACTCAAATCACAGGTTTAACAGCTTGTGAAAACACAGAGACCCTCGTGAATCAACAGCCTCACTTTGTTAGATAATAGAAGGAACATTTCCTCAGGCACATACTGATGCACAAATCAGCTTTACTGGTTACAGTGTGAGGCTTTAAAGCTATCATTACAGTCCTAAAATTGTACAAAAATATTACGTCTTGTAGCCACTTTCCTCCAAGTAGCAGTCTGATTGCTCAAGTAGTTTTAATTCTGTCTCTAAAACCAAACTTTCAAGAAATCTTTGAAATGAAAACAAAACCAGGTATGCATTAGTCTAATAGCTATTGTCTACCCACGTTTGATTTAGTATTAAGACAGAAAGAACAAAGCAAATCACAAGGCTTTTAGTATTTTAATAAACCAATTTAAAGTTTGTGTGCTGAAATGTGTCATGTTAGAAACAGCAGCTTTAAAAAAAAGAAGCCATCCAGAGGTGGACAAGGGTGCAACTCTTTCAAATGTCAACCCCACATGGTAGGGAGGGATAATACTCATGCACAGACTCTATGCTGCACATAATATGTGGCTTTAGTCACCATTTGTCAGCGCCAGAAGTTCATAATGCGACGTCTAAAAGATGCTTTTTATACAGGACATAGCTCACCTGGTAACAGAGGAAGTCCTCTGCCAACCAATACATTCAGTAGCAACTAAATGCACATACTGTGATGTTAAAGCACAAAATTGTACATTATTTAAGTAAAAATGCAAAAGGGGCAGGTCTCTCAACAATAAAATTACAAATCAAAGTGCATGATTTCCTCCCCAACACGGTGATCAAGCTGATCACAGTTTATAGAGGAAAGGAGGACACCTTAAGCAAGGAGAAAAAGGCTGAATCAACTGTTTTAAGCCAACATTGACTGGGTGATGATGGTAACAAATCACCAGAGGTTTTGGTCTCATCGGTACATAGAAACAAACGCAAGTCAAGAGGGGGCGGGACTTCTCTGTAGCGGGTCCTAGACTCTGGATCGCTCTGCCGCTGTTCATGATGCAGGCTTCGACCCTGGCCATTTCTTAAATCTTTTAAAAACACTTTCCTCCTGCGCTTTTAGTTCTTAGTGGGGTGTTTCTTTTGTTGATCATATGTTGCTTTTATGTAGATCGTTTGCTTTCCTATTTTCTTATTTTCCTAATGTGTGATTTTTCATTATATTTTGCTTTTATCTGGACAGCGATTAGGTTTCCGTGTGTTTTTAGGCTATTGGAAATATGGTTGGATTGGATTTTTGAAACAAATATTGCAGATATCAGGCAGTAGTTCTAGTTTAAATCTGTTGTTAAACATAAGCAGCTTCTGTATTTTCTGGCTCATACACTTTATTCTGTGGACATCTGGCAACAAGAGAATTTAATGCAGCGTTTATAACGGAAATTGTAATCAGCAGGATTTAATAAAAACAGTAACTACTTAATTGTTTTAACTCTTGAAGCCAATTATGTGGGTTTAAATGATTTATTTCTTCAGTTTAAATATTAATCATTTATGTTTATTTAGAAAATCATGCGTTGTTTCAGTTTCTGGCAATAAAAGAGATATACAGCCGATTTCTCCAACAAGGTTACTCATCACTCCACTGAGCATCCATTACACTCCAGTTACCTGCTGTGCACCAAAGCTTTTGTAGTGCGTGTTCAGTTAAACTTTACAGCAAAGAGAAAAACCAGAAGTGGTTGGAGTCCCACAGTCACGGGGAATACCCGTGGCATACCATAGGCAATAAAATCCATCATGGGGTTGATATTACAGGTCACTAGAGGAAGATTTGTGCAAGGATAAAGGGTCCCAGATATGAGTTGGAAGTCCATTCACTAGCTTACAGTTTGGACCGCAGGGGCTTCAGGTACTTCTGGAAGGATTCGTGGACCTAAAGGAAAGAATAAGAGGATTCATGAAGGGAAAAATCTCAAAATATCAATATATAAATATAATCACACAAAAATGTTCCAGTCAGTTTATTTCTTCTGGCTACATTCTTCCTGCAATCTGTGCAACAAGTTCAATGCTACTGGATTTGGTCTGACTTTCACTTATGTTTTTCACCATCCTCCTGATGGGCACAGAAGAGATTTATTTTTACAGTGGGGGCAGTTTTGGCGTCATTTCAAAGTAAAATGTGAGTTTCGCTTAGAGGTCAACAGTTTAGCTGCTATTGCAGCCTGACAGTCGAAGCGCTGCCAGTAAAAGGAAATACTTTGTAGAAGCTACAGAAAGAGGAAGGGAAAGAATATTTTGTGTTTAGTAATCATATATCCAACAGTTTTATAATGGTTTTCTTTCACAAATCTCTTTCTTCTTGCCACTCTTACATAAATAGCTTTGTGGGGTGCGTGGCTAATAGCTGTCCTGTCAACAAATTCCCCCTCGTCCGGTTCTGTATGAGCCCTGAGGCTGCTTCTCTGATAAATGCTCTCCTTGCCAGGCCTCTTAGCGTAAGGGACATGTCTTGGTTTGTAGGTGTGATATACTCCATTTTCAGATAAAAGATTGAAGAGTGCCCCGTTAAAGGGACTATAGGGGTTTAGGTGTATTAGAGAAAGGGCGGCCAACTACAAATGGAAAATACTAAGAACTGGGTTTCCTTCTCTTTTTACAAAGGAAACGCTGACATTGATTTTTCTTGTTACGAGACTAAATGTGGAAAACGTAAAGCAGCCCTCTGTAACTTTTAGCCACTAGACCCACATGACCCATTCAGCGGCAGAGCCGCAGCCTGCATGGAGCATCCATTCTCGCCAAGTGCTGCATATTGACCTGAAAAATCCTTTAATATATCGCAAATTAAGCTAATATTTGGGTCAAAACTTACACTGTGCTGCTTTAAAGGTGTTTGAATACTCTTGCAAGGCACTAAGAATTTTTTTTTTGTATTTATTACTAGTATCATTCTGAACCTTGACCCCTGCTGTGGTTCAGTCTGCAGTGCCAGGTTTGGCCTCTACAGTCAGTTCAAGATTTAAATCGGCATCGTCTTCACTGCCCTATAAACGTCACAGAGTGTGGTGAGGGTTTTTTACCTCTGTGGCATTAAGAGGTGAGCGACGAGCCCACTCGAACATATGCTCATAGACGTTGCCGTCGTAGCGGCCCAGAACCGAATTCAGCTTTTTGTCGTGGATGTCAAAGGCATCGACCAGTGCCACAACGTTGGGTCGGAGCTGAGACAGAAGCTCTTTCATGCGAACTGAAATCTGCAGTACCTGGGGAACGCTCACCAGTGCAGCCTGCAAGAAAGAAAAAAAGGTTTCACAGAATCAGCTTTAATCGGCAAGTTTGAGAAGACAAAGAATTTGACTTCAGTTTGACTTTGCTCTCAATGTAAAAGTCAAGTTTATTTTTCGGCACATTTCAGCAGCAAGGCGGTTCAAAGTGATTGTGCAGACATTTGCAATATATCAACTTGAGTGGGAAATAAAGTTTTTGGTTTTTCTAGTTGTTTTTTTGTAGATATGTATGTAAACATTATATTTACAAGAAGACAAGGTTGCATTAATGTGAATATACGTGGTTGTCGATCCAGACACTCTGACTGTCAAGTGTTCATCAGAGAGACAGCTGTGTAAACAGCGTTCTGTAGCGCCGACCTGAGGGTAAAAGTTCAAACAGTTTGTGTCCAGAATGTGTGGGGCCTGCAGAGATGTTAGCTGCCCTTTGCCTGACCTGCCACCTGTACAAGTCCTGGATGGAGGAAAAGTCAGCACTGATGATCCTGTCAGCAGACCTGATTGCTCTTAGCAGTCTGGACCGGTCCTGTTTTGTGCCTGAGCCGTACAATAAGTGATGGACGTGCATAGCGCAAACTGAATAATGGCCTCGTATAAGACGACCAGCAGCTCATTCTCAAAACAAAACTTATTATCTAGATTTCAACCGTAAAGGTCAACAGATCAAAAGTAACTATTACACCAAGTCTTCAGGTGCTTACTCTGAGATGGGATCAAACAGTGGACTGGGCTAATGAACATCACAGGTTACCACAGGGTAGTCTCCACACAGGAGAGCTTAACTTACCAGCAGGAAGTCCCCAGAGTTCTTCGTGATGCCATGCATGGCATAGAGCAGAGCCAGGGTTGACAGCACAGAGTGTATGGCTGTGTCCCCAACCCCCTTTAGCTTGTCATTAAACACTTTCACCACAACATAGTGACAGTGGGCCTGAAGGGAGACAATGGTAAGAGAACAAGTAAATACTATGGACCATCCAGAGCAATAAATGAAGCAGACACTGTGAGATAGAAAAATCTTGAGTAGGAAGGTCTATTAAAGGGATCAGCATCAGTCTCTACACTGACCCCTCCCCCCACGCAAAAACAAACAAAGAAATTGTAGCAAAATATCTTAACACCACAATCAACAACGCATTGGTTCCTAATATAATGTAACATATGAAAAATATACTTTATGTGTGAAAACATATCTGTAAAAGCAGCTTATTGAAGTTGTTTCCAAATTAAAAGGTGAATTCCCTTTAATTTAACTTCAAACTAACACAGAAACAAACTTACATCCGAGGCTCTGACGAGGTCGATGGCACTGTTGTTCCAGGCATCCTCCTGTGACTTCCTGCGCTGCAGCTCCTGCTGGATGCTTTTTGCTGCCATCTCAACAAGACTGCACACACACACACACACACATCCTGGTTTAAAATACAAAGTGAGGACCGAGCCTCGACTTCCATTCATTTTTAAGCCTTTCTATGGCCTAACCCCAACCTTTACAGTAGATACATCACACTAACCTAAATCAAATTGACACATTAGTCCTAAACCTAGCCCCTAGACAAGAAAAAAAGTGAGGACCAAAAAAAGGTCCTCACTTTACATCAAGGTCCTCAGGTTACTAGTAAAATGAGCACAACATGTTCTCACTCAGCTACAAGTACAAGAACACACACACACACACACACACCCTCCATTAATGGGTTGTTCTAGTGAACTACAAACATATACAGTGTCTTGCAAAGATGGACACAAATCTTTCACTTTTTGTCATTTTACCATTTTACAACAAATTTTATAAACCATAATGTATTTCTTGGGAGTTTATGTTAGGCCAACACAAAGTAGCACATTGGTATGAAGTGGAGGGTACCTAATCAGTAACTACACTCCGTCATGGCTCTCTGCCTAAAATGACCCGGCCAGGCAATGACTGCATCAACCAGTGAAGCAGGCGAGAGGCTTTATGCAACTCTGGAGGAGCTGCAAAGATCCACAGATCAGGTGGGAGAATCTGCCAAAAATTATTAGTCATGCACTCCACAGATCTGCCTTTTATGGAAGAATGAGCTCTATTATAGAAAGAGATCCAAAGGGAGTCTAATTTATATTTTACCACAAAACATGCAGAGGAAACATGGGAGGGGCTCTGGTCAGATGAGACCAACATGTAACTCTTTAAGCTCTAAACGCTTTGTGTTGTGGAAATCACTCTCAAGAAATCATTCCCATCGTAAACCACGGGGGTGGCAGCATTATGCTGTGGGATTACTTTTCTTAAGCAGTGGTAGGACAGTTAGTCAAGAGTGATGTGAGGATGGATAGAGCTGAATGCTGAGCTGTCCAGGAATAAAAGGTCTTGGTGGCTGTAAAAGACAGGAGATGGGGGCAGATGTTCACCTCCCAGTAGATAATGTCCATCCAATTTATATGATCTTGAGCTACTTTGAGAAGCAGGACAGACAAAGCATTCAGGCTCCAAGTGCACAGCTGAGAAACACCCAAAACCAGCAGCTGAGTCACTCACTCAGGAAATTGAATACCAATTCAGGCCACACTTTGCAGAAATGTGAAGGTAGAACGCTACGGATCCTCTGTCCACTTCACAACTATACACTGCTTTGTGTTGGTCAATCAAAGACAATCTAACAGCAAACACAGCACCATCCGAGCTCCACCTTGGTGCTAACCCATAGCCATGTCTGTCAAACACAAGCTTCTATAATGGTCTCTGGAGACAATCTCAAGCACTTTTCAATGATTCTTTGCACTATAAAGAACCATAACATCAGAAAATATCAGCTTCCCCAAAGTTTCTAACAGCTCTTATGAAATGGCAGAATCTTAATAAAGATCCAACAGAACCAGACAAAAGACTTCCTCTGGGCTTTTATTCATCTGCCATCTGAAAGCGGTACACCACATTTCGTCTCCTTCCAACAGACTGACTCTTTGTCCTCGCCACAGCTGATACTCACAGCAAATGGATTTAGACATGACTAAAGTGGGCAGCATGCAGTGATGTAATCGGTAATGGATATCATCTTACTCAGAGAAAGTAATACAGGCAGAACCACGGGTGAGAGCCCAGAACTACTGACTGAAGCCGACACTGATGCAGACAGATTAAATAGCATCATATGGAAGAAACATTATTCTATTACAAATGGCCGACTTTTATCCCTTTGCCAGTTATTAGGTAGAAATAAACATCTATCGAATGCCACATTATGATGTAAATATGAGCTGCACTCCACGCAGATGTTGGTTTTTGATGTGCGCCATATAGCTCACCTCTCAGGGTAGTATATGCATGCCTTTAGTTTTGCCCTTACCAACCTTTCCATTACCGTATTTTTCGGACTATAAGTGCGACTTATATATAAATTTTAAATGGTAATACCTATTGAGCAACATGAACCAAGGAGTAAACACTACCGCCTATAGCCACAAGAGGGCTCTCTATGCTTGTGAAAACTAATTGCTGCTCCTGTGCCACTTAAAAATGTATTAAAAACAATAACTTATAGACAACAAAGACTGAACACATGTATGTTGTTTCCCCGTTTCAGTATGCATTCTCGCAGCGGAGCGTTGCGGGGTGCAGCTCAAAGGGAGAGCTCAGACCACAACAGAACCCTGTTATCGGGCTGTCCGTGAAGCTAATAACAGCTAGCACTAGCTTACAGGTCTGCTGTCCGGGTGTTTTCTAACTTTGCTGTTGCATGTGAGCTTAATGTTGCTCTCAAACATCCGTGTCGTACTGTTAGCTTAGCACGTAGCACCGCTATGTTCAGGGTCTAGTTTCAGCGTAACGGGCCGTTCCGCTGAAATGCACTGGCTAATTTACGCCATTCATCCTCCCAGGTATGTTCCATATTATTCAGCTGGTTGTGGATGCAGCTGTGTAATTTAATAAATTGGCTTAGAAGATTAAATTGCAGTTTTTACTCGTGGATTGTGTGAAATACATTTCTAAATAAATGCGTATAGTCCGGTGCAACTTGTATATGTTTTTTTTCCTCTTTATGACAAATTTTTTGACTGATGCGACTTATATTCTGGAGCGACTTATTGTGTTCAGTCAGTAGGAAGTGGGCGCCCCCTGCAGTGGTGCACATTGTAAGCACTAAAAGAAATTCTAAATTTCTAAACTAAGGGGTCCAAGTGTTACTGAAGTTATTCTGTGATTGTGAAAGGATTACGCTATGGGCAGAGCTGCCCCTGATCCAAGGTGGTTTTGTTGTGAGCTGAGGCTTCAACTTACATGGCCGCTCGCTGTTTGTAGACCTCCACCAGGCTGCTCAGGTCGTTGATGTCCACCACGGGGGGTCTGGCGGCCACGGCGTGCGGCTGCACCCTCCTGTCCTGCGACTCGTTCAGATATGACACAATGCCGCTCAGCTGCTGGCCTGCTTTGGCCTGCCGGTAGCTCTTCACCAGATACCTGCACACATGAATATTGTAGATGCTCACACACAAGGATTGTAAAGCTTAAAAATACACCCAGGAGTTCCTGAAGCAAAACTTTCTTAATAGGACATTCTGTGGCACATTTTTATGCTTTTATTGTGTCTAAGAGCTAGGAGAGAAGGACTGTTGTTTCTTTAATCGGTGTCTGGATCTGTCCAGGTGAAGGGGCGGTTTAGTGTTACAGCATCAAACGCTGATATTCAGCACCGCATGAGAAATACTAAATTACATTCAAACACTAAGGCTGTTTGGCGAAACACCCAACATAGCGGAAAGCCACTGGTGTCTACATGAAGACAACTGCACACTATTCAGGTCTGTGGTTCTTTTTCAGAGATCACTGCGAACCGTGTATCCTGTTTCATTCCCTCCCATTCACTACAGCTTTTGTTCTTTCTTTGTGAACACCATGTTCAGGTATGAGCTAAACACTAGTGGGGACATTTCTGGAACTGCGGGTCCTCACTGGCAAACAAAGCCCCTGGAAAAGACCGAAAATCATCCGGGAGCTTTCTGAAACTGATCTGCTGACCTTTCCAGAGCTAAGGACCCAAAGCCGCCACCATCATGAAGCACATCCTCGTGTTTGTTTTGACTGAGGGTGGAGCAGTCCGTGTCTCCACCAGTTTCTGTGTAACCGTAAACTGCTGTGTGGCTGCATGTTTACTAGGGATGCACCGGTATGGAAATATCATCGTCAGACATCGATATCTGATATTACTTTGCTGTTATGTCCCATAACTGATATTTACCGATGTGTGTATGTATATATAAATGTACCAACACACATTTACATTTCTGGGATGACTAAAACTTGCACAATTTTGTACCGACTGAAAACAATGCAGAGGGCTATAGTCTAGACTTACACGATGCTTTTCGTATATCTTCCTTTTATACCGTGAAAAATGACCACACTGCTGACATTGCCTCTCTGCTTCATTTAAAAACCCCAAGATCCCGGCTGCAATGTGTTACTGTCACTGTCACATGGCCAAAAAATATATAAATAAATAAATAGCATAGCCACCCCGTTCCCTCCCCCTCCCAAAACACTAGCGCAAAGAGCAACTAGATGGAAATAAACAGATTGTTAGTATCAGCCCAGTTTTACTTATCAGGCCGATACCGATATGTTAAAAAATGACCAACACTGGCAGACATATCGTGACTGGCTGGGAGCGTCATGGCTGTGCATTAGGTTTAGCGACACGTCACCTTGCAGTCTGCAGCATCATGACGGTGTTCTCGCCCTCATAGGTGCAGGTCGGCGTAAACTCAACATAAATATCTGGCAAGGCACTGCTGCGAGAGTAACCGTGGCCACCGCACGACATGCGGCACACTTCAATGGCAGAGTTGGTTTCCCAAGTGGTGAAGGCCTTCAGACCCGCAGAGAGGGCATGGAGCTGTAGATCGGAGGGAAAACAAGGTCACAGAGATTCAGCTTACGATCAACAATTATTCAATACTTGAAAGGTTCCCAGAGCTGCTTAATGGTCCTCTGCTTTCTTTTCCTGCCCATTTCTAATGCAGGGAGTGCACTCTGTGCCATTCCCAAGGCTATTCTAACAAAAAGAGCCAGACTTTAATTGTTTTATCTTATTTTACCAGACTGATACCATTTACATTTCATTGAAATCAGCTTTGAAGCCTTTGCATAGTTATGGTAACTGTCCCCACAGTATAAACTTCATTCTTGCAAAGGCACAAAAGGTTTTTTGTTGTTGTATGGCAACTAAAAAAAGTGTCTGACTAACTATAATATTTGAGTACCACCAAGCTGTGAAAGTGTACCGACAGTCAAACAGAGATCAGTATTTTCTTTGAATGAAAGCCTTAGGTTTCAAGACCCGTTCCACAACAGGTCAGTACCTCTGGCAGCTGGCTGAAGTCCCCCTGGTTGATGTCATCAGAGATGCGGTGGTATATCTCTGTCATGTACTGGCCAACAAACGTGAAAGCATAGGCCATGGCCAGCAGAGGAAAGAGTTTGTACTGCTGCGTCTGATAGTCCAGGATCTGAGGCTCTGGCTCTCTGCAGGTTGGAAACACACAGGTTAGACATTTCCTCGCAGGAGGACGTAGCAGATCAGATCACTAGAAAACCACAGCAATTTTCACTTCCTGCTTGAAAATTGATCTAGAGCAGATCCCCTTTTTCAATGTTAACAGTCTTATCCCAGCGTGATCCAAAGATGGGGACCGCGCAGACGCCCAAGGACCTGTCTAGACTGAAATCATGACTGGGCCAACAAGTGGCTCTGAGGCATTCAGATTTCCCTTTCAGGACAGCTGAGAGTTAGTAGGTCCAGATCCACTTGGTTTCCAGGGATGGGATTTTAGACCAAGTAGGGTACTCTAATTTAGTCATGTGTAGCTGCTGTCTGGTGCTGCGAGTTGGCTAATTCCAACGTGGTTCTGAGGGCTGTAAACACCGTCTTTCCATCTCTTCCCTTCCAGATTAAAGTCAGAGACTAGAACCTGAATTAGGTCATAAAACCTTCCCTTTAGGCTCCTGAGAGGCCTATAACCTCCTGATAGCTCTAAGGTTTAGCTCAGATTAGTGTCATTTTGCATGTTCTGTAGATTTTCCGTTTGTTTTGTTGGATAATTTTTGCATTATTAATATTGTTGTTTCATCCGTTTTTGATTCATTTTCTGATAGAAAATCTTTCCGTTTTAACTGATGTAGTGATTCATGTTTGCATTGATCGCAAAGAAATTCTAATCATGACGCATCCAGAAATATAAATTTTTCCTGAAAAGATTTGCTTCCCTTTTCAGATTCTGTTCAGGCCGTCGTGAGACTAGTTAAAATAGTTAAATCTGGTTTAACTGTGCTGCATGGATTACATAACATTACATTTACAAGTTGACCAACTTTCTATGCCATTAGTGAAGCAAGCAGAGTATTTATGTCAAATATTAGGGTTGCAGAGATCCTACCACTGTTCATTAAGAAAAAACTCAAGGTTCCTACAGATTTTTCATTTCAAACTTCTGGACTTTCTCTACACTTGAATTTCTAGTTTGTACAATAGTATAAAATATTCACCCTGCACTGCTACTCATAGGTTCTACTATAGATTCCACAAATCATGAACACAATGCTTGAATTGGCTTTCCGTTTTCAGACTTTGATATTTCACTGTTCTGTTGGCATCTGGACTAACTTAGACCGGCTTTATTTCTCAAACCTATTATCCAAATAACAACTCATGTTTCAAACTATAAATGCCATCACTTAAAGCACCATTTCTGAACTTTAGCTTATTAAGTATTATTAAAAATTTCATCCCTCTAAAAACATGAAAATGAGACATACCATGTGAAAATTCAAAAGATTTTCCATCTTCAAATTTATTTCCCCAGAACTGGAAAACGATCCAAACACTTCCCTTCTTTTCTGGACTTTTCAAACAGAAGAGGAACTCTGAAATCTTTTGAGCACATATGGTTTTGAGGTTGGAAACCCAAATTTTGCGTGTGTGAATAATAGGTTAAGTCAGGTGTCACCAACATGGGGCCCACAGGCACCAGGTAGCCCTCCAGGACCACATGTGGTGTCCTCAAGCCTGTTCAAAAAATAGCACAACCCTCCAGTGAGCTGCATCTAAAATCTTATTTTATTTAGTCGCTCTTCCTTTTTAATCAAAATTGTGTTTTTTGTTTTGTTTATATTACATTAAGCTAAGGTGAGCTCTGACTCTTCTAGTTCAAAGGTCAGTACAGGTAGCCCTTCGTATGACACAGTACCAATGAAGTAGCTCTGTTTCTGAAAGGTTGGTGACCCCTGGGTTAAATAAATGTAAAGCGAGTTCTGCCTCATTCTACGTGAACCCACTGAGGCCCATTCTGTGCGGCAGCTTGAGCTGACTGACCCCGGCCGGATCTCAGACTGGTGACGGACGGCGCTGTAGCGGATGGCGATGGTGCAGGACTTGGAGAGGGCCCGAGCCGACTCCCCGACAATCATTGAGCGGACAAACACCATGGTGCCGTAGGTCAGCTTGGAACTGGGTGGCTTCACGTAGGTCCCGTCTGGCTCCACCTGGTGGCGACAGAGCGTCACTTCAGAACCGTTCTGAATGGCCCATAATTTCTACACCTTATAAATCCCTACGGTTAATCTCCTTACAGAGTCCTGATATGATGGAAACAGTTTATCTGAGGTTATATCTCAACAGCTCTTTAATGCTGGCCAGTGTGTAAACGGACAGGGCACAACCTCCATAAACGTTCATTTTATCATCTCTTCAGTAAGATAACCGGGTTCTAAAGTAGCCAACTTACCTTTGAATACTTCATCAACATGTTCTCTCGAGGAATCCTCACATTCTCCAATTTCAGGAATCCATTATCGACCTCATTAAAGCCAAACTTGGGGCCAATATCACCAACAACAATACCTGTGGATGACAAACAGATAGGTAAATACCAAGTGACAGGATTTTGTTATACCGGCCCCCAGAGAGCGTGTCTACCTGGCAGAGGTTCATGGGTGGTCATGTCACGGATGGGGACGATGAAGGCGTGCAGACCGTGGCGATTTCCCAGACTGTAAAGCTGGGCTAGGACGATGGCGTGGTTAGAGGTCTTACCGACTGGAACGGGAGAGACGGAGAGAGGATCATTCCCGTTCTGTCCCGCTATCGGAGCAGGAACTCCCCACGTTTGATCACAGGAATGCCACCAGCATGCATATTAGTGACTTCTGAAAGCGGAGACGCGGCATTGAGCTTACGTCCTCCAGGCCACCACTTGATGGAGCTGACGGTGGGACTGTTCAGCACAAACTCCTGTGTGGCGGGATCGTACGTGGCCGTGGTCTCCAGTCCTCTGAGGTGTGTGCCTGCATTCAGGCGTCACCGCAAAGCCCGCCAGGCGCACAGAGCCCGCATGTGGAGAGGACACGTAGAGAACAAGGGTTAGAAGAACAGCAACGTACCGACACGTTCTACAACTACAGTTACACAAACATAAAATGATATCTAACAGGGTAACAACCTGCTCAGGCCACGAGTTTAAATTCTCCCACATGTTGTATCGGAGTCAATTTCGATATAAAAAGCCAATTCTGTTTGTTTGTTTTTGTTTGTTTTTACAGAAGACACAAAGAAGTATAGCATCTTGTAGTGTTTGACAGATCTCAACGTATCGCTAACATTCATTCAATGAAATGAACACCACGCTATGGCATGCCGTCTGAGCTGCTCTGCAGGCAAACACACGTCCCAGCAACGCTTAAAAAGCCATAGGGTGAAAGAGGGGGAAAGAAGGCTCGACTAAAGCGGGAACAGACGCAGGCGAGGGGTCACACTAACGGCTAGTTGGGATTCTAGAGGGGCAGCCGTAAAATTGAAGGGAAGAAGGACACCTTCAGTTTTTAGTAGCTGTGGACAGAGGCATGTCCGCTTCAGAAACTTAAAAGCTGGATTTTTCTCATGTGGGGCAGAGAACACAAGCTGTCACACGTTAGAATGACTTTGTGAGTCAGTCTAAACCGCCGTCCCCGAACTAAAAAGCTTAGCACCTGCCCGTTTTCAGCTGCTTCTGGAGAGTGATGCAACTTTAGGCGCCTGACAGCATAGGGCTGGACGATAATTCAATAACAATATAAATCAATCAATAGATGTATATCGATAATAGAAAAAAAAGGGTAAATAAAAAGTTTAATAGAACAGTTTTTCTTCCTTTTGCATTGTAGCCTATCATGTAGATTAATACTAGTCATTACATCCTCCCAACCAATCACAAAGCAGACCCAGGAACGCGCCGTCACCAAGCTCCGCCCCCTTCAAAGAGTTCAGAGAGCACATGTTCTTTTTAATTTTTTAAATATTTGCAGTTTTGGTAAAAAGTTGGTTGAATAAAGGGTTGAGTTTGAATTCAGTGTTTGTGTGTTCTGTATCTAAATATAGGTTGCTAAGCAACAGCATAAAATAGCCAGGGCTGCACTTAAAATATGTTTTGAATTTGTTGATAATTATCGATATCGATCAATATGATTTCTATTTTATCGATATGCTTTTTTTCCTATATCATCCAGCCCTATGACAGCATGAGCATGAAGCTCTGGGTGGTCACAGCCTGATTAAATGATGCTCAGTATTGTTAACAGGATTTACAGTTTTCTTTATTTTATCTTCCAAGACCCAACCTTGCGAACATCCCGAGAGTGGGAAGTGTTCAAAGATCGTTAAATATCAAAGCAAAAAAAACGTCTTTTTGTCAAGATACCTGCAGCAAACTTTGCAGGTCGGATCAGACCCAAACTCTTAAACACCAACTCTGATGTCATGGAGACTTTGCATCTTAGGCACACCGAGAATCATCCCATATTTAGAACCATCTAACCAAACACTGCCCTGTGAAAACAAGCGTGGCGACTTAGGCGGGTCTGTTTTCATTTTACCGTGGCCGATCTCGGTCTGAGCGTAGGTGCCGATGATCTCGAGGTTCCAGGCGGGCATGAAGAAACGGTCCATTTGAGCTGGGGTGGCCTGGTTGAGCAGAGTGGGCAGGAACATCGCCAAATGAAGGTCCAAGGGCGATGGCCTGCCGGGGTGCACACAACTTGGCCACGCAAGACAGAGAAAGAGGAGCAGGGGGGGAGGGGGGGTTGATGTGGACAGATATCAGCGATGGACAGAAGCCGTCCCATGGAAAGTTTAAACAGGTGAAAAAGAGAAAAAGAATCAAATGTTTTTATCCCCAGAGGAGGGATGTGAATGATTGGCAGGGGTTCGATGTGAGAGGGGAACAGAGAGGTTGTGAAAGCAAACAGCAGGGGGAGACGTGACAAAGACAAAACAGCTTGTGAGCATCACATGCATATTGGGATAGTTGATTCAAGCATTCAAGTGTCATTTATCATTTATGAAACTTTTCGCCTTTGCTCTCCATATAAAATTATCTTCAGTATGTATAGAATTACACAATGCAGATTGTGCTTAATTTGGGTCAGGAGGTCTAGAGTCGTCCTGAAGCAAACCAACACCGTTAGAAAACCCCAGGTTGTCAGTCCAAAACGTGGACGCGCAGCAGCTCCTGTTCTTCTCAAGTCTGTCATAAAAGCAGGCAGGAGGGCCACTCTGGCCTACTTTCAGCTATTCAGATTAAAAACGCCTCGCTGGCCTCCACCGGTCACACAATGCCGCCTGTTCACTTCCTAAACCCCACAATTCCTGGTCTCCCAGGATCCCAGCAGCCGACCCAAGGACGGGGCTGAGGTTATTCGTATGAATTATTTGAAGCTTTTCCATGATTTGCGAAAGATGGAAATCAATTATGACACATTGAGAATACACATGAGCGCCATCATTGGTGGATGATTATAATAGGAAAATGTGAGAGCAAGGAGGGTGAAAGTTGTGCTAAATGGTGATGTGAGCAGGCTTTAAGGAAACCTAATGCTAGAAGTTAGTTAACCGTAAAGCAGGATTATGTTAATTCTACAACAGCTACGGGTGAATCTTAGGACTCTATGTTGCTAGAAGACCATCCATCATGTTAACGCTCTAATTAGCCCTTCTCCACTACATGATTCAGATCTGTCAAACACACAAGAACCTCCCATTTCTCCCCGTGGCACTAAGCTATTGTCTATAATATCGTTGCACTACCAGGTTTTGCCTTTTAACCTTACACAAAAAGCCAATTTCAGTTCGAGGGCCTCGTGAATCAACAAAGTAAATGATTTTGTTTGCGCATCCAGGACTGACCGTGACCCAGCTCAGTTTGGGCATATGTGCCCACAGCCTGGAAGGACTCTGCCAGAGACAGCCACTTCTTGGCCTGCTGAGGGTCGCACAGGCTGCGCAGGCTCGGGAGGAACATGGTAAAGTGCAGCCCCAGAGCTTCGTGGTGGTTGCCTTGAGCCATTCTGGGTGAACGGGAGTTGAAGCTCAGATTCACTTTTGTCCAATCAACAGACAACACACACATCCCTTGATATTAAAGGAGTTCGCTGTGAAGCTAAAGTCAGGCTTTGACTGATGTCCAACATTATTTCCGTCTGACGTGGAAAACATGTCTGATTGGTAGCTAATTTATTTATCCTTTACAAGCGGCTAAAGCAAATCAGCGCTATTTTGAACCCCCGGAGAGATTTTAAATTTGACTGGCATGTAGAGGGCATTGGAACAAGGAAAGCCCACTGAACGGGTAACCAAAGCTCAGTCAGAGAATTCACCCCAGTAAAACGTCTATTCTGTGGTAGAGCGTAATTAGGGTTCTGGTCTGTCGGATGCTAATAACAAAACCCTGCAGGGGTCAAGACTGCTGCAGTGCTTTGACAGCAGGCCTGCGTGACTTTAGGAAAACGACAGATTTTTAAACTATTACTGAAAATTGCCACATCGATACAGATTACAATTAACTCCCATCTTCCTGCCGCTTTTCTTGTTTTTTTTTTAAACCATTAAACATGGCCCCCGCCACTCTGTGAGCTTAACATGCCAGCTGCTATAGTTGTACAGGAGACGGAGGAAAACAGGGCGCATCCCACTTACCGAGTCTGATAGTCTGGCCCTTAGCAGCAGTCATTTTTCCAAGGATCCCTTTAGATTCCTCATGCTGATAGTATTTTTTAAACAGCTTTTGTACTGTTAAATACATTCGAAATTATGTTGTTGTTTTTTTAAATATATATTAAAAACACCTAATATTAGAGATTTGGTGGAGATTAGAAGCCAAACTCGACGTAACTGTTGTCATACTTCCTAATTTTAGCTGATTTGGCTTTTACCTTCCTTGATGAAGTGGACGGAGTTAAATATTTGTCACATTGTGCTCTAGAGGAGCTGCAGAGATCCACAACTGAGGTGGAGAATCTGCTGACAGGACCACTGTTCGTTAAACCCTCCACAAATCGTGCCGTGACCAGAGGTCGGCTAGAAGAAAGCCATTCCTAAATACAGTTGCAGGACGTCACATATGCAGTTTGCAAATATGTAACAGAAGGTACTTGGGTTTTTTTTGGCCAACATAGAAATGCTACATGCGGCTGAAAGGTAAGACCCCCTCTGAAACGTGGTGCTGGCAGCAGCAGGCTGTGGGTATCCTGCAGCAAGGACATAAAAAGCAGGTCAGAGTTGAAGTGAAGATGGATTGAATTATTACTAAAGCTTTATTTAACCAGGAAAATCACCAGTCTCTTTTTCAGGGGAGACCTGGATGCAGCCAAATACAGGGTAGCTGTAGGCTGCAGAAGACTGAGGTGAAGCTCCACCTTCCTGCACATCAACGGACATATGCATACAGATCCATTCCATTCCAGTGTATCTCAGGTTGTATGCATGTGTTGCAATGGACCAACCACAATCTAGACCTAAATTAAACTGCGTCAATGCTTGAAAACTGAAGTTTAAGGATCCTCTTCATCCGATCTGTCTCAGCTTGAGCCTTTTTGCAACAAAATGAATATATAATGGACGACGTTTTCAGTCTCTTCGTGTGTAAAGGTGACATAGATACACCCTGAAAGACTGCGAGCTGAAACTGCACCGTCCCTGATTTGCATCAGGGATTATCTTCCTTCCACTTGACAACCATGCACCACTTTGTGTTGGTCTATAAGGTCCCAAATAAAGCACATTAGCGTCTGTGGTTGTAACATGACTTGTGTGAAAAAGCTGAATCCTTTAGCCGGGCATTGCATGAACTGCACTACTCACGACTGTACAAGTAGTATAAGCTGGCAGCCTGTACAGCCTTTGCCCCACTCATAATCTCTGCTGAACTTTGCTCAGACCGTGTTTGTTTGTTTTAACCCACAGAAGACTCCAAGGACCTTTTTTATTTTATTTTTTTTAATTCACCCGTGTGAAACCTTCCATGTCAGATTCAAGCAACAGATTGACCACTAAGTGTTTTATCGGAGCTGCTGGACGTCTGCAGCCAACCTTCTGACTTACATGATAAAACCTCCTGCGTAGAGCTCAACCTGCAGTTTTATACAGCAGTATTATAAAGTACAGTCAGGGTAGAGCTCAGCACACTGTGATCCTGTCTATAAAACCACTTATTTTTCAAAGAATTTCCCTAAATAGACTTGGGTACGAACAGCGTCTATTTTGAGAGCTTTAGCTTTTTGTTAGCCCTGAGCTTTTTAGCGTAACCATTAAACGGTGAGTGTAACTCTGGTATCGTGTTCTTGCAGGGTGTCGGGGCGGTGCGCCAGCGAGCCGTTTTCCCCGCGTCACTTCTCCCTCTCTGCGTACCTCTTGTAGTAATAGATCTCCTCCGGGTCTGCGATGCCATACTCTCTGAGCTTTAGGACCATCTGGGCACTTTTTCGGACCGCCTGGTCATAGCGCTCACTGCGAGACAGGAAGTTTGGGTCCTCCTCGTTGAAGTCTGGGTCGCTGAAAACCAGCGACTCTACACAAGACACACAAAATATAAAAACTTTACATCCTTGTGTTATCAAGGCAGAATTTATTCAATAGGTGAGTGGAGGAAATTATTAGTAGGAAAGCAATATTTTGAAATAAATGATGCTCATACAAAAGCTGTACTGTGGCACACTAAGCGCCTTTTTTACTTCTCCAAATAAGCCATTGGTTTACAGTAAACTTCGGACAGTTAAAAGTTTGCATTTACATTTTAACTGAAAATCAGCTGACATTGCTATTTTGTAAAGCGGACGCAGATATTTAAAAAGTTTATTTGACGGAGTTGTTTTTTTCCCTCCAGGTGTCAATTTAATTTTTTTTTACCCCAGAGTTAAAAATTTTCCACTTTCCTTTTGGCATTAATTAGGGATCCACCACTCAAGCAATCTGCCTAATATCACAACTGGACTTTTTTTTTCTGGTTTTGTTCTCTTTCCCATTCAGTACCTCAGCATAGTCCCAATAACCAGCTATTATCGGCTCGTTATATTTGTGTTAGCGATAAGCAGAAAGGAAATACAATCTGCATCAGCTCAAAAAAATTATTATTGGGCTTAAATAGCGAGTCTTTATCCCACAATTGCTTAAGTATAACTATCAAAAACAAAATAACATTGAAGAAGTGTCGCAATTATTTTCACTTATTTTGTGACATGTTAGCAAAAGCAATTGGTTTTTTGTTGTCATTAAAAGCAACTAAATCTTTTTGTTTCATAATTTGAGATTTCTATAGTTCTTTCCCACCTGCTGATTACCATTTTGATTAATGAGGATTTTTTTATTATTAAAAAATGTTATTTAAGAAGCCATAAAAGAGAAACTTGTGCTGCAGACCCTTGGATGAGGAGGTAATGATTTTAGATCCAACAGGAATGTAATGCTTATCCTCATATCTGAGTCCCTGACACCAGTCTGATTCATTGAAGCTGTGTAAGCAAGTCTATCATGAGTCGACTCAAACCTTCTGGGAAAATAACAGTAAAAAAATTAAAAAATGACATTAAGATCTAAACGCTGCACTTTAATATTACATGCCACTCCACCCAGGTTTCCTCGGGTTGGGTTCATCCAGGATCCAGAACAGAAGGGTAATCATGGACTTGACATTTTGCTTATGATTAAACCTGGACAAAACAAATCAGCGATGAAGATCTTTTAAGCTAATTTCTTGCTGTACTACCGGGGCAGCCTGGCCTACTTTTGTAAATATGACTGGTGGATAAAACTAAAGCCGACTTTTCCTCTGAAACATCCTCGATCACCGTGACATGAGAAGCCATATAAACAGGACTTTGCTTGGGACCTGTAGGAGGAAGTATTTCATAACACTTGAAAAGGACACAGAGCTGGAACTTAGGATACGGTTGAGGAAGATGTTAGCAAGCTCTGCAGAAACAGTTCGCTTAAATTACTCTGGCAACTTCTCCTCATACGAAATAATATAAAGATGCACAACAGCAGCTATTCAAAACTAAATACCACATTTCAAGCTGACCAATTTCTCGTCGTCTTCTGGTCTTCTCCGGGCCGCCGTCCAAAATGTACGTCAGCTTTTCGACGTCAAACGAAGCATCTTGGCGCTCTCGTGCAATGTCGGGATTCATGGCTCTGATGGCAGAGCGAAACCCAGGTGTCTGGGCACAGAAAAGAAGCGAAAAAGGGTCGAATAGCTAGCAACCCTCCAGTAACCTGATGGATCTCCGGCGATGCCCTTTCTGCGCAGCCGCAGAGAGGCGCGCACAGGAAAGTTACGTGACATATATCCCGGAAGTGCTGCTGTGTCTTTTTTTTTCTCAGGGGGAGTTCACTGATAGATGAACTTCTATATGCTTATTAAACATGTCGATGCTTCCCCCAGCCGCAGTGTTTCGTTTCCCCTGGGAAGTGAACTCCGTGAAGGAAGGAGAATCAGTGCGGACATTCGGCAGGTCGGGATCTAGGTGTCAGTGCTGCAGGCCATGGCCATGTTTCACCTCATGATGATAGACTAATGACCTGTCCTGGGTCGGCTGCAGGGCTTTGTTCGTTGCTTTTATTTATTTGTAACTTGAGATTCTTGCCCTTTCAGGCTTGTCTGTTACCAGCCAGATGAATCCAGGGCCACCCTGACAGCCCAGCATGCGTCCAAAGAGCACCCTGTGCTTGTCCACACACAGTTTGTTGAGCCATTTAACCCAATAATTGGAGCCCAGTACCTGGTTTTGGGGGAGACAGAGAATTATGAAGGTAAAATACCCCCCCTGTGATGTCTTTTGGTTTTGAGAGGATCTCACAGACACATGCGGACAAATTTGTTGGCACACACTGTAAAATATGTATACAAAGTCTTACAACATGTGGCAGCTCGCTCATTCGTAACATTGTGTTTCAATGGCGCATGTACTTAAATAACCATAACTTTCTCAATTGTCTAACGATTCTCAAACTGTTTGATTTGTTAAACAAAAGTCAGACATGTAGTTATGACACTGCACACTTATGAATAATTATAACCATGGAATTTCATATGAAAAGAACATTGAATAGAACATACAGGTGCAATAAATATACACACGCACAAGGTATTTATGTTAAATCAATATATGCTATTAAAACTCAGTGTACTCAGTGCCTCAGTGTACTCAGTGCATAGATTCAACAAGGTGCTGGAAGCATTCCTCAGGGAGTTTGGTCCATATTGACATGATGGCATCACACAGTTGCCGCAGATTTGTCGGCTGCACATCCATGATGCGAATCTCCCGTTCCACCACATCCCAAAGATGCTCTATTGGATTGAGATCTGGTGACTGTGGAGGCCATTTGAGTACAGCGAACTCATTGTCATGTTCAAGAAACCAGTCTGAGATGATTCCAGCTTTATGACATGGCGCATTATCCTGCTGAAAGTAGCCATCATGGGTTGGGTACATTGTGGTCATAAAGGGATGGACATGGTCAGCAACAATACTCAGGTAGGCTGTGGCGTTGCAACGATGCTCAATTGGTACCAAGGGGCCCAAAGAGTACCAAGAAAATATTCCCCACACCATGACACCACCACCACCAGCCTGAACCGTTGATACAAGGCAGGATGGATCCATGCTTTCATGTTGTAGACGCCAAATTCTGACCCTACCATCAGACCAGGCAAAGTTTTTCCAATCTTCTATTGTCCAATTTCGATGAGCTTGTGCAAATTGTAGCCTCAGTTTCCTGTTCTTAGCTGAAAGGAGTGGCACCCGATGTGGTCTTCTGCTGCTGTAGCCCATCTGCCTCAAAGTTCGAAGTACTGTGCGTTCAGAGATGCTCCTCTGCCCACCTTGGTTGTAACGGGTGGTTATTTGAGTCACTGTTGCCCTTCTATCAGCTCGAACCAGTCTGGCCATTCTCCTCTGACCTCTGGCATCAACAAGGCATTTCCGCCCACAGAACTGCCGCTCACTGGATGTTTTTTCTTTTTCGGACCATTCTCTGTAAACCCTAGATATGGTTGTGCGTGAAAATCCCAGTAGATTAGCAGTTTCTGAAATACTCAGACCAGCCCTTCTGGCACCAACAATCATGCCACGTTCAAAGTCACTCAAATCACCTTTCTTCCCCATACTGATGCTCGGTTTGAACTGCAGGAGATTCTCTTGACCATGTCTACATGCCTAAATGCACTGAGTTGCCGCCATGTGATTGGCTGCTTAGAAATTAAGTGTTAACGAGCAGTTGGACAGGTGTACCTAATAAAGTGGCCGGTGAGTGTATATATGTATATATACATACATATATATAAATACTTTTATTTAGGTGTGATTAATTATTTTACAATCCTAATTTGTTTATATTTACATACATACTTTTATAATATGAATATTACTGTTATAATAAAATTTGAAATACTGACAAAAAAGGCTTATTGTGTGGCAACCTCTTGGTGTAGAAGCATAATCCAGGTTTCAAATTAAAGGTAACACTTTGAAGTTTCATGTAGACTATTCGGATTATATATCAGGAGTAATTACACAAAAGTTCCTATTTTAAACCATTATAAAAGTGACATTTATTTGCTATTAAAATTGGTACAATAGTCCCCTTCACAAGTATATATAGATGTAGCATGTTGAAATCCCCACCTACACTACTGTGATGGTATACACATGGAAGACAGAGATTTAAAAAATGACCCAAAAAACATAGCTTGGCTAATGCCCTTTGAAAAGGACGGTTTTATTGAGCTTCTGTCGCATGTTGTTGCTCTGTAAGCTAAGGTTAGTTATTTTGGCAATGTGGTGCAGCCTTAACTTAAAAAACAAGGACACAACCAACGTTAACAGCGTATGGTGGTGGCTGTCTATGCCATACTGTGTTTCTCCGATGTGCTCTCTGAGCACAAACACATCCTCTGACCCTATCCTCTTCCTTACAATGTACACGACCTCTAGCACTTTGATGGGCTGTGATCGTCTGGTACATGAGGTCTGACGAATGACCCACTCTGCTGCCCTGACTACCATCACTGTGCCTTCTGATGGAATCACCAGACCGCCGTTGTTTTTTAACTTCAGCAGGTGGTAGCTCTGGTCCTTGATGGCAGATGCAGCATCTGTTACCAAGCTGGCACGGCAGACATCACAGGACAGCTTTCTCAGAGCCCGTCGCACAACAAATCCTGAAATAAGAGTTGGTATATTAAAATAATTTAATAATTAATAATTTAATAATAACTACAACCACATCCACAAAGATTGTAATTTACACCAAAGATTAATTGTCATTCAATCGTTATTGGTGTAAGTAAAACCTATATAATTGACCAATGGTCTCAGCCTTGATAACTTGCGCATGTAGCCGTGATGCACAACTATGCTGCACGATTAAGTCATTTTTCGACAAGAAAATCTGCAATTTCGACATGTTCAAGCAACAAGAATTATAGCCATGTTCATAACGTTTGTAAGAAACCAAACTGTTTGTAAATCCGTCAAGAATTAAATGAGATAAGAGTATTTGTGTTCGTGCTGATCACTCACCTTACATTAGGTACCACAGAGCACGCCAGAAAGCTTGCCTGAGGCAAGATGGCCGCCGGTGATGACGTTTGAGACTCCGCCTTAAGACATCTAGCCTTTATTATGGATATCTATGGTCACACCTAGCAATGGGGTCAGCCACACCTCCTCACTAAGACAAAATTTCTGTCGTCACTTACTAAAAATCGCTCTCAGCAGTGATCTGAATCAAGGCTTCATGTAGGAATTTTTAGGCTAATATAGGAGCTCTCTGAGAGACTGAGAATCTTTGTGAATATGGGCACAGATGCTTTGGAAGCTCTCTTCATATCACTGATGCTGTGGAATGCAACTTATTAAAAATAGTGTTTGGGATAGCCTATTTGAACAGTCGAACTTTATTTATAGTTACTTAGAGACACTTAGCTTGATAGCAGGTTTTACTGACCCCTATCTAACATTAGGTAGTGAGTGGTGGTTAGTTAGAGAGTGTGCACACTTATGCAGCTACAATATTTAAAGTGACAATGTTTAAGTAATTTGGCTTTTAATTAGCAAAAATTAAGTATTGATTTTATAAATACATATTTTGCCAAAGTGTAATAACGTCACATCAAAAAAGAAAGTGTTCTCATAGCTCAGAATTTGTTGTTTATTAATACATAGGTCGGTGCACCCACTGGGAGGCGCTATGTTGCGTTGCTATTTCTGATTTCAGCAGCAGAAAGGGGACAAACTTGTCAGCCATACACGTTTTCCCTGTCCGTCTTCTATATGAAGACGTGCAGTCGGTGGAGGAGGAGTAGAAAACAAGCAAAGACGACCGTAGATCATTCTATTTGCTGTTTACTGTTGACATGGAGCACCATCCATACTCTTTGCCCAGCGAGAGGGAAGAGAAAGGAACCAAGGAAAGAAAAAGGTGCAGATAATCCACACCAGGTGGAGATAATTCATGAGGGAGCGGGGATTAAAAGAGGATGTGGAGGGTGCAGTCTTTCTGCTGGACAGGTTAGTTAATTCAATATAACAGTGAAGTTTATTTTTGCCGTTATGTTAGAAACAGGGCTGTGTAGACTAGCAGCTACTCTGTCTTCCCGGCAGAGACGGCTTGGTTGTTCGTCTTATGGTCTCCCTCTCAGGGAGCATGTGTGTATGCGGAGGGATATTTGAGCCGGCCAGCCCATGGTGTCCGTAGTGCAGCAGCGAGAGTGGGTCCCTTTACTTTACTTTAAAACGCTTATTTTAAAGGCCAAATAAGCGACTGCATGTTCAGAAACGAGCCCAATATAAGCTCAGTCAGTCCATTCAGAAAAAAAACAAGCAGACTTGATTTTCCCATGGTGACCGTAGCTATTAACTATTAGCAGTAGCTAATACATGGAGGACATGTTGCCTTTGTTACATTCATGATGCTCAGTGGCTGCTCTAGTTTAACGGCGAAGTTGTTTGTAATTCATTTAGCGAATACATCGAGACTTTAAAGAGGACTTTATTTATGCTTTTTAAATCCTTCCTTCTCACATTAAAATCATTCTGTTGTGGTCTATATAAAGCGGAACTGCAATGCTTGAGTCTGAATTCCTTCTTATTGTTGCCCCACAGTCCCTTTGTTGTCCCTGTTCTGAGGTGTGTCTCAGAGCAACTTATTTTATCATCATCAAACGGTTTTTGGTATTTTTATATATATATATATATATATATATATATATATATATATATATATATATATATATATATACAATACTTATTTCTAATGTTTGAGTGTTGTCAAATTAAACGTTGGATTTTTTTTACAAAGATTTCCAATTGATGTTATGCTACTCCAATAAAATAGGAATACATTCATTTTCATGTATTTCAGCAGTGATGCCAATACATTTTTTGTTTTATATGATTCTGCATTCAGAAATTGGAAATGCAGTTTAAAATGTGCCTTACCAAACTTTAACATAGAAAACAGCATATTTTTAAATTAAATATATGTAAGTTTTAATTGCCTCATGTATTAAAGCATGCTGTTGATGTTTGATTCGACTTAAACACATATTTCTATTAAGAAATCAATTTTTCATATTGCTTGTCCTATATGTAACTGCATTTGTAATTTTGTTGATCTCAGGTGACATAACATTAGACACACTGTTCATATTTATGAAATTAAACAAATGTCATAGCAAGGCTCTTTACCAGAGGACCCGTTTTATATCCAGTTATTTAGAATCCTATCGTTCCAGTTCAGTTCAAATTCAGTACAATTTGTTTCACTGCAGTCAGACTGAGATCCAATTCAGTCTAAATTATATAACATTCTAATGTATAACAAAAGTTACCAAATGATAACTTGCCTATCTAAGCCCACCCAATAGCATGGAGTCATTGACTTAACAGTAAATTCCTTATCAAGGAGAAATGTAGGCAAAGGTTAAGGCTCACAAATTGTTGAAAATTTCATATAGCAATTGCAAAGTAAGGTATAGACCTGACGAGGTGTCCATTATCAGAAATTAATGGACGACGCAGACCACCCTGACCATGGAATAAAGCAACTTAATTGTACATACATACACATTTACATGTAAAGCTATTTACATATAAATGAATGGTTTTACAATTTAAATGATTTTTTGCAAAATAACAATTTTGACATTTAATTTGGAAATTGATCATAATACTGGAACTAGTCAGTCAATGAATCAACAATTATCTCTTCCCATCTGATGACGATTGATGAAGTAAACAAGCACAAATGAAACTAGAAACTACTTAAGGGAATTTTAGCACTAACATGAGAAAACATTCAGAGTATGTCAAGCTGATTAAAGGTCAAACTTTATGAAAATAGACGATCCGTCCCCGGCAAAAGCTGTCCCCGCTGCAGATTTCAGAATTTTATGAATGAGGAAAAAAAAGTTAAAGGTAACTGTCATGGTTTTTAGATGTCAGGACTCTGACATCTAATCTGACATTAGCTACTAGAAGCTGGTCACAGCTTCAAGTAAAAACAAATAACAGGAAAAAGACAGCAGCACTGGAAAGAAAAAAACAACCAAAAAGAAAGTTCTAATAACTTTCAATTAATGTTTTTAAAAATAAATTATTTTTGAGTATTTTGTTACTAGCAGTCTTTGAAAAAGAAACATTGCCTGAGTTGAATCTGGTGATGCACTATGGTCTTCGATCTGAAAATCGCAGAAGAGTCCTACTTTTTTGTCTGTAAACACAATAAATAGTATTTTTTGTTGATGCACTGTTTTGGTTTCAATAAAAATCTAGTAAAGCTTAGGAACCTTCGCTTTGTGGCATACACATGCAGTCGAATTGGGTCCATTTAACAGTTTTAAAGAATAAAAGGGAAAAACACAGAACTTTCTCTGGATTTAATTAGTGGATGTTTAAGTGATTGCCTATTTTCATTTAATTGTATCTTCACATTTCATACCAGCAGAGTTGTAATGCTTGTGTTTGGTTAACTGTGCTCTTTTCTGGGGCCGTTTCCCTTTATCGTGTACCCACATCTGTTTGTCCTACAGGGGTTGGTGTGGTGGTTCGTGCCCGTGTGCTGAACTGTGTTGACGGTGTAAACATTGCACTTCTGCTGAAGGCTGTCACTGAGCAACGTAGCTTCTTCACTGAGAGGGAGTGCAAACAGCCAGAGGTGACACCTCCAGAGGATGTAACCTGATAAAGGCCTTCATCCTATAATGCTGGCAAGGATGCAGTGCTGTTCAATGACTTTTGTATTTTTCTTAACTGTAACCAAAATCTAATGAGTTTGACAGTATCTAGTACTAGATGTTTTCATATTAAATAAAGTCTCCAGAAGACGCATTGAGTCCATATCTTATTATATTTAGTATTTTTTATCAGTCTGTGTTTTTCTGTTATTCTGCAAAAGCTTTTTGTGCTAACGTTGTGCATGATGTAGCCTTGATATTTCATATCTTTTGAACAAATGTTATGCCAAAGCTTACATATAAGCAGTAGCTTTGCGTTATTGTCTGTCAGTCTTCCAAACCTTAAGATCTCAATGAACCTTTGCACATGTTTTTTTTTTTTCTTGCATGGAGACTGCTTCTTATGAATTGTGCTCTTTTTGTACAGCCACCTAAGCAGGTATTGATGCCAAAGCTAAGGACACACCAAGTATTGATACTGTGAAAGTTAGCTAACAGTGTGGTTTCAGCAGATGATCACACACTGAACAGCAGCTCAAACCTTAGTGGAAACTGTCATAAGGGCAACCATTTAAAAATACTAAAAATTCCAATTGGTGGCAGTAGTAGAAGAAATTATCAAAATTTGGACAGAAAATGTCCAAATTAAGGAGACATATTTTTTTTGTAATAGTCTTAGAGCAATTTCAATGAATTACAGTTTTAAAATAAATGTAATTCAATGAAATTGAAATAAAATAAACTGAAAATGATTTTAGAAAATACTTTTGCTGTTCTAGAAATGAAATAAGTTACAATGACCCCTACCATTTTCTGGCTGAAATAAATCTTAGCTTGGTTTCTTTAGTGTTGGTTGTACAACATGTTCCAAAGAGCTTGAAGAGTTTTTCACCAATAGTCTCATCAATAATGTATTTAGTTGAACCATTTGGGGTATAACAGTCACAGCACTGTTAGACCCCAAATGTTATTGCACTTGCACTGGGACCAGAGTAAGACATTTTGTTCCACCTCATGCCTGAGGTGGTGTAATAGAAACAGAATATGTCTCAGAGCACATTTTGTTAATGCACAAAGTCAGTCAAGTTGTTGCCATGTTTCAGTAAAGAACATAAAGGCTAACTGTTCTTTAATACACAATTCAAATTCAATGACTTATTTGTAATAAAACTTGGTTCAGTTGCACTATTCAAACTGGCTGGAACTTGAGCACTCCCAACCCAGGACCCTGTAAGGATATCAGAGTTTAGACAATGACTGGATGGACAGATGCATTTACATAATCAAGAGTCAAATGCTTTATAATAACCATAATGTAATTTTATTCAGATCTTATTCTTGAGAAATTATCAAACTATTTTGAGTTATAAGTGACCAATCAACACAGAATCAAATCAATGTTAGGAAAACCATCACACGACGTCCCACTATCCCTGATAACACAATATTCAAAATAAACAGCATTTATACAGTATGTTTATATTAAGTTAAAAGAGAACAAACCACAACACATTTTCCTATGACTTTTGGTTAAACAGATGCAACTCAGCAGCAATCATCTTGGCATCCTGACTCCAAGTCATCCTGGCATCCTGACTCCAAGTCTTCTCCTGAGTTAATTTATATGGTGTAAGTAATCAACAAACTTCATAATATATTTTATTGCCAGTTAAAAAAAAAAAAACAGAAAACCCTAAATAGTAAACAAAAATGTGTTATGAGTTAACATAGGTTCACAAGAAAGCTAACACCTTGACAACATATCCAGCTCTGGCTCTGGGACTGAGTCCGATTGCCAGAATACTGTTAGCATCAACATTCCTAGGCCAAAAACACAAAACAAAAGAAAAACAGCAAGCTCTTCTGAACAAGCCAGCTTTAACAATAAAAGCTGAAGTGGAAACCAATCTACCGGGCCGTAACAGCAGAGACATCAGAATTAACTGGACTAAACAGCAGCTACGAACCCATCAAACCTAGCAAAGGAGCTAACTGTATTTCTGGCGTTTGTCAGAATTCTGTATTGACTGTGCTTCACAAGCTGCACTCATAACCCTAATTGCTAAATCTTTGTTTGTTTGTTTTTTTGGTGGGTGGGGGAGGGGACAAAGAAACAAAACTCAATCATTAAAAAAAACAAAATAATAAATCCACAAACAAAAGTTTCAGGACCTCAATTTCCAGAGAGACCCTGGAGGTTATACGTAGGTTCATATTAATTTAGTTCATAGCTTGTGCCACAGGACATCACTATCACGTTGCAGATGCATTATCGGATGAGACGCTTACAAGAATTCTAATCTCCCACAAACATGAGTATCACCAGTTTTTGATTGTCAGTCAAAAAATGTCTCAGCCATTTCCCACTGCCTTGTTTAACACGTACACGCCCTCAGCTAACCTGACTAACTGGCAGCACCATAAAAACGTACCCTGCAGTTTGTTGAGTATTTTATGCAGAAACTGTCTCCATCTTTATTCCTTACGGTGAATGGATCCTTAAATGGCAAAATTCTACCAGGGTCTTTTTAAAACTGCTAGTAACTGCTCCATCTTCCACTACATTTCCATGCACAAGTAAGTATGTCCAAAAACAACTAATGCCAGGTTCCTTGTTGCTGAAACCTGACCTGCTTAGCCTTGTCCTTTCTCTGGTCTAGCTAGTTTTTGCCCTAAAATTCAACAACCGACACTTTGTCCTATCTGATACTTTCTTTGCACAATTCTTACACTGCCTACAGCCATGGAACAACAGCCTCCATATTTTCTGCCTCCATGAAATTTCTGTTCCAACCTAGCATACTGATGCAATAATCAGTTGGCCTCAGATTAGTTTACCGTATGTGTTCTTAACTCCCAATACTAGGTCAGGAGTCTACTTATAAGTCAATCATTATGACACCTTTCCAGAACAAGCTTGACCTTCTGATTCATTTCCTCTTTGATTAAACCAATGCTCTCAAATAGTTGTGGTGTTAACTACAAGAGAATCTAGAAATTGCAGTATATTGAAGAGTTGTATGTTGGAGTTTGGCCTGACCCTTTGGAGGAGGCAGGTAGCATAGGTAAGCCTGATGCTGGGTCTTTCTTACAACGATGCAGAGCTTGCTTGTAGTTGATCTTCTCCTTTGTGATAGGGTCTATGATATCCCTTATGTATAGTTCATCATTTTGCAGATCCTTTGTTGTTGTGCTGTCAATCATTTTAGATCCAATGGCATCCAACAGATCAACTCTGGTACCATTGTTAGGATCTACTAGCCCCCCAGTCAGGTGCTGGGCCTCCATGTATCGAATTGCTGAATCTTTTGGCATCCAGCCCTTCTGAACAGCTTCTCCAACAGACAAAACCTCTTTGGTCACTGGGTCTTCAACTCCAGTGAAAGCTTTCTCTGCATTAAGCAGCCGCTGGACTTGGCTGTCATCAATGAGACCTCTTTGTGCTGCCTTGTGAACTTTGTATCTCTGATTGTTGCTGATGTCAATAATGCCGCCTGTTGCTGCTTGAGCCTCCAATAGCCTTTGGGCAGTGGTATGGTCAATCAGTTTGCGTAGGGTGGCATTGTGGATTGTAAAGCAGGTGTTTGTATTTTTATCCATTATTCCAGCAATTGGCAGTGTTTTGGTAGCAGAAGTAAGGTCTAAGGACAGAGATTTCAATGATAGATTTGGCTTTGGAGTGAATGAGTTGAATTTGGGTTTTTTGTTTTTGTCACCTGCGACAAGAAGGGCAAACTCTGAGATAGGAAACCTGCCTTGTTTGTACAATTGTAGATCATACTCTGTTAGTCTTCCTTCAATAAGAGCATCTTTGATAGGGTATTGCTTTCCACTCTTGCGATCCTGCAGAACAGATGTTTCTCCATCAGGGCCAGAGGAAGTTATCTCTTCCCAGTCACATTCTAGTTCCTGTAGATGAAGGTACTGCTGGCGATCAACGAGGCCCCCACGGTAGGCATCATAGGGAGACATGTCTTTGCCAGTTTCTGGATCCAAAATAGTGATTTTTGTAGAGACATTGGTTTCTTTGGTCCTCGTCTCCCCTTGTTCCTCTTTTTGTAGGTACACCATAATATCACGGATTATACTGTCTCGTTGATGAATCTTATCTTTTTCTTCCAAGATCTGCTTCTCCAATCGCTGGACATCAGACTCCATCTTAAGGCTTCTTTGCTTGTTCATCTGTGTTCTTTCACTCATCAGTCGACTACGCTGCTGGAAAGAGAGACAGATGTCATGTTTTTTTGCTTCAAGAGTCCTCAGTTCTCGGGTGAGATATTCTTTTTCCTTTAACAGGGCCTCCCTGTTAAAATTAAGAGTTTTCTCTTCTCTTGAATTGTTGGATTTGGTGTTCATCAAACTATTGATTTTGTTATTGCACCGTCTGATTTCATCCTCCATGTCTTGTCTGGCAAATTTGTTCTGAGACACCTGCTCCCTCAGGCGACGTCTCTCAGCTTCAACAGCCTGATCTTTCTCTACACGAACAACCTCTTTGTATACTGTCCTTTCACCTGACTTTTCTTTCTGCAGAATTTCAATCTTGACAGTGATATTGCGGATTTCCCTCTGGAGACGGAGGATATCATTGGTTTCTTTGTCCATGTCAGACCGTACACCACTTGTCATCCTCTCTAGGTTTGGATCTCTTTCAACCTTTAGTACTTCTTCAACTACTATACTCTCCTCAACAGGAGGTGGAGCATTTTCCAGTTGAGTGATGCGTAGTCTGATCTCTCTAAGCTCAGATTCAACTTGAATCCTTTTTTGGTGTTCATCACTCTCCCTTATGATATGCTCTTTGTCTTCCAACCTTGTTCTTAGTTGCTGTAACTCCAGATCCAACTGACGTCGACTCATCACTTCTTCATCAAGCCTCATACTGAGCCTGTCATGTTCCACTACTTGTCTTGTGTCCCTCTGAAGGCGTACAACTTCCTGCACCACCACCTTCTCTTCTGGTTTCTGTCTTTCCAAGAGAAGGTATTTGTGTTGGAGGTCAAAAATCATCTCCTCAGTATTTCGCCTCATTTTTGCTTCCTCACGCACAGTTCTACGCAAACGGTCAGCTTCCTTCTCGAGTAGTGGTTCAGGCTCATATTTGATTACTTCTCTGTTGACCAGTTGGGTCTCTATTTTGGACACTTCTGCCTTCCATTCATCTCTCTGTTTTCGGAGCTGTCTGACTTGGTCTTCAAGGGAGGTACACTGGCTGTCTAGGCGGTTCACCTGGTCATTTAGCCTTTGGATCTCCCGCTCGTTTTCAGGGCTTCTTTCTACTTTCACCACCTCTTGGAGAACTTCTTTGAATTCTAATCTGGGTTTCTCTGAATGAAGGCGATTCCGATCATTGGTGACCTGCTTGATTTTGTTTTCCAGATCAGCATACTGTACATTTGAGTCTTGTATTTCTTTGCGAAGGTGCATAATCTCCATCTCTGTATTTGGGTCAATCAGGTAGATCTCATTTACAACTTCTTTCACTTTAAAACTTGGGTTCTTGTCTTCAACCTCACTGTAGCTCCTTTGCAGCTCCATCACTTCTTGAAACAAATAGCTGTTTTCAGACCTCTCTTTCTCTAAGCTTGTCTGGAGTCTGCTAAATTCTGCAATAAGGTCAGGGTCTTGCTCAGCCGTTTTTACCTTTCTGGTAGTGGTTTTAGACTGGATGTTTGGAATCAGCTTTTCAAGTGTGTTTATCTGATTTCTTGTCTGGAAGATCTCATTATTGAGGAACCTGCATTTATTTTTCTCCTCAGAAATTTCTGTCTCAAATGTTGTTAATGCTTTTGACATCTCTGGATCTTCCTGGCCAACTACTCTTTCTTTGATGCGTGGTTTATTCTGCTGGAGAATTGTGATTTCTTTTTTCAGTTGGATTTGCTCTCTTTCTTTCTTTCGGAATTCATGTCTCGTTCTTGCTATCTCATGTCTCATCTTGGAAGCCTCTTCATCCAGTTCAGGATCTCTTTCAAATTCAAACACCTCTCTGGTCACCATTGTAGGAGATATCTGTTTAATTGTGTCCTGCAGATCACTGAGCTTCTGGTTTACTGTCTCAATCTCTGTCTGGGTGGAGCTCTGCTTCACGACCTCATTGTTGAGCTTGTTCCTTAGCTCAGCCAGATCACTTTCCAGTTTAGGATCACGGTAGTACTGCAGTATTTCTTTCTCCTCAACTCGGCCCTCACTTCGCTGACTCTTGATGGACATCATTCTATTTATTAAGGCTTTTAGTTCTGTCTGGGCAAGAGCTGTCCTCTCCTTCTCTTCCTCTAGTTCTCTAAGCAAGCTGTCTAACTCGGAGCCACTTATTTGCTGGCTTTCAAGCTCCACCTGTTGCTGTGCCACGAGCTGAACCTTTTCTTCATTCTGCAACAGTAAAAACATGGTCATCAAATTTAAAAATATATTTCCAGGTGATTTCCAGTGCAGCTTAATCTTTTTGATGGGTGATGGTATATCCAGTTTATAACAAAAAACAAGGTTGATTAATTTGTCACCTTCAGACTTACTTGAAAAATGAGATTCCTAAACAGTCCCATGTGTCTTTGCCGTTGGGTGTTTGCTGCTGTTGCTTCTGCATAACGATTCATCAGTTTCCTTTCCTGTGATGAACGTATTTCTAATTACAGCCTTATCTTTATTTTTTTGAAAAACCTAGAAATATGTATTGTTGTAAAAAATCAGAATGGGACCTCTTTCTCAATAGCATCAGTGAATGTGAGCATGTGGACTCTTTTTGGAAGAGTCAGTCCACCATCTTCAAGTGTACTGTTGTATTTGGTAGCATTTGCCTCATAATCCTGCAAAGATAAAATGTTAGTTTTATGTACTTTATTTACTTTTTTTATCCATCTTTAAAGTAAATGTTAATTTTCCTTTCCACAGCTGTACAAGTTTAGAAAACAGTAGGAATGCACAACCTTTAAAAATGTTTCTGTAAAAAAACAAAAAATGAAAAAAAGATTCTGAGTAGAGAACTTGTGTTGATAAGGATGGCGAGAGCCAAAGTAAACAAAAGTTTTGTAGAACACGTTTTAGGGTCATTGATTTGCTTTAGTAAACATTATACTTTTAGCAGATTCCGCCTTGGATTTTGAAGCATTTTAAACAGAATTAAAAAAAAAATAATTTATTTGTAAAATACTAGCACCATCAGCGGAGTATTACTGCTGTGAGAAACTTGGATTAAATATGTATAACTGATGATCCTCAAACTGTTATAGATACTAAAGTGAAGCTACGGCTGAAGGAAGTGGTGACAGGACTAATAACCATATTCATAACTTATAAATCTTTGTATGTTGTTTTGTTTTATTTTGATTGATTTATCCACATGTTCTCCATTCATAAATGTCATATTCTCTTCCTGTGGCTCAATTATGTGACACTCCAGAACAGCAGTCATGGAGACAGCATACAACTCCACTGTTAATTTAAATACACTAAAAAGGGCATAATGGAGTTGAGGATCTTACTATGACTTGTGCATAACTGGATCAGACATTTTGTTCACTACAGTGCACCTCCTATTTCATATTGTATTTGAAACATTTTCCCTAAGGATGTTGGGATAACTGGGTCAAGTGGATGATGTTATGAGACGTATGCATTTAGTAATTTCTGTTCTGTTCTTACATTGAGAAGATCCTGTAGATCTTGAGAGAGGTCAACCACTCTGTCCATGTCTTCATCCATCTGCTTTAAGTCCTTCATCACTCTCTTAATTGAGAAATGGAGCATAGATTTTAAAATGTTGTTTAGTATGACTAATAAATGTACCGACAAACAAACAGTTTAAAGAAAGAGTGCTTAGGCTTTTGATTATGCTTTCTTTATGTGCACTTGTGTAATGTATAATCAGAGCACGTTCGTACCTCTTGGGAGCTCTGCTTAGCGGTCACCTGTGACGGTCCATCACTGATGTTCATCTGATTGGTTGGCAGGCTGTCCAAGGAAGAGTTGAGGTATTTGCAAAGGCTCCGGAACTCCAGGTGCTTTGATGAAGCCTCTTGTAAAAGGTCATCTCTGAAGGGAGTATCACAAGCCAAAGTTGGATACATGTTTTATTGGGTCATCACAGTTATCTAAGCATTTTTTTCTTTATATAACATCAAATAAGAACATTTGTTTTGCTCTTCCCTGAAGAATATTTAGCAAGGCTCAAAAGGAAATGCTCTCTAAATTATTTAGGACAACAAAAATATTAATAAAATGCACTCTTTAGTCTTGTGTTTTAATTTTATTATTGACTCCTTGTTTTTTTGGACGTCTGGGGATGTCAGAATACCTTCATAAATAGTTGTGGTTAAGAAAAACCCAAGAATGCACAAAGTAACGTAAATGATCTGAAGTGCTCTCAGTTAGACTCACCTTTCCTTCAGCTGGTTGGTAACATTTGTGTAGCGACTGTGCAGCTGTTTGACATCGTTCCTCTGGCGTTGGATGTCAGGGCAGTACTCCTGGTAGCCGTGCCGCAGGGAGCTGCACAACTTCTCAGTCATCTCCAGATCCTGATCCAGTTTCATCATGTCACCCTGGATCCTTGCCACAGACCTCTGCTGGCGCTGAATACAAAACAGGAGGACATTCAAAATGAAATATACCCTATATTGGCAAACGTATTGGGCCCACCGTGCAAATCATTGAGTCCTTGTTCCAAAGCCCTTCCCTGGCCACAGCTGTATAAAATCAATGCAAACAGACTCTATAAACATTTTTGAAAGCCTTGGTTGCTCTCAGGAGTTCTATGAACTCCAGTGATAGGATGACACCTGTACAAAAAGTCTAGCCAGCAAATTTCCTGACTATTAAATACTCTACATTCAACTGTTAACGGCATTTTAACAAATCAGAAGTAACAGGAAACAACAGCAACTCAGCCATGAAGCGGTAGGCTACATAAAATCTGAGCGGGGTAGGTGGATGCTGAGGCGCAGGGTGCACAGAGGTTATCGACTTTCTGCAAGGTTTATATACATTTTGAACAATGTCAATAATTTTGTGGGAACAGTGTGACTCTGCACTAGTGCACAAAGCAAGGTCCATGTGGGAGTTTGGTGAAGAGCAGCTTCACTGGTTTGCAAAGTCCTGACTTTAACCTGTCAGGACAACTTTGGGAACAACTGATTTAGAATGGAAACTTGGGGCTAGGCCTTTTTGTCCAAAATACCTTTGACCTCACAAATATGCTTCTGGAAAAATGGTCAGAAAATCAATAAGCAGAAACCAAAACTGGTAGGAAACCTTAGAAGAGTTGAAGCTATTGTAGCTGCAAAGGGTGTCCTTAAAACATAGAATGTCATTAAAGTCTAGATGTATGCAGAGACTAGAGACTTGTGGTCATTTATTGTATGTTATGGAGAACCTTTGAACCTTTCTAAACATTTAACAATAATAACAACAACAACAACATTTATAAAGCGCTTTCATACAAAGCGCTGAACAGTTACAAGGAGATAAGAGATAAAATTAGAGTACACCTCCTCACCTGAATGTCTTCCATGGTAATTTGAATTGCATTTGGTATGTCAGGGATCAGACCATCCTCACTTAGGTTTCTTTCAAATCCAGAGACTAGACCATCCACCTTCTGAATGTGATTCTCCAGGTTTAGAGATGCATTAGCTCTGAGAGAAACAGAGACATACAGGAGGTTATAATCTAAAAAACAAATTAAGACATTAGTGCAACAGGTGAAACAAACGATGCAAAGTTGTTCATTTTTGTTAAACCCTTCAAAAAAGTCAAACCTTTACTTCTACTACTACCACTACTACTACTACTACTACTAATAGTAATATTTATAAAAATGTACTTTTTATTGTAGAGATCCGCCAGAGCAGCTACGCCATCATACTTGTTGCGGGCAGCAGTGAGTTTAAGCGGAAGTCCAGACAAGATGTTGTTGGGATCTGTGGACAGCAAAGGCTGCAGGTCAGCCTGTATTGTCTCAATCTGCTGTTCCAGATCCTTCAGTGTCTTGGCAGCTTGCTGTATAAGGCACATATTTAGAAAAATTCTTGTTAAATTCTTTGGTCATTCAGTTGTAAATCCTAGTACATGTAGGTTTCATATTGTAGGTGAATCTAAATAAATTGGAATAAAATCCAATACATAACTTTTTCAGTATAAAAAAGGAGAAACTCATATATTATATAGATTAATTCCACTCATAGTGATACATTTCAGGTGTTTGTTTATGTTAATTTGGTGATTATGGCTTATAGTTAATAAAAAATACAAATTCTGTTAAGGAAGTCCAGGGTGTCATAAAGCTGTCTTCTGCTCATCTGCATGGTGTCTCTGTCAACGCTCTGGCAACCCTCCATAGATTCTCTCTGGGGTTTAGAACTGGTGGAAAGTAAAATCAGCATCCCTCATAAAGCTTGTCAGTAGAAGGAAGCATGAAGTGCTGTAAAATGTCCCCGTAGATGGCTGTGTTGACTATGATCTTTGGAAAACCCAGTGGACCAACATCAGCAGATGACATGCACCCCAAACCATCACAGACTGTGGAAACTTCCCACTGGACTTCAAGAAGCGTGGATTCTGAGCCCCTCCACCCTTCCTCCAGACTCTGGAACCTTGACTTCCAAATAAAATGCAAACTTTATGTTTATCTGCAAAGAGGAGATTGGACCACTAAGCATCAGTCCTGCTCTTTGCCTCCTTAGCCCACATTGTTTCTGTGTGAAGAGTGACTTAACACAAGGACTGCAACAGTGAAGCTAATGTTCTTGATAGATCTGTGTGTGGGGACTCTGAGAGCAAACTGCTGAATAGGGTTTGCTTCAAAATCCTCTGAAGGCTGTAATTATCCCTGCTCCTTGCGCAACCTTTCCTAACACACTTTTTCCTTCCACTCATCTTTCCATTTACATGCACAGATACAGTACTTCTAAAGCAATGGACTCGTGTAGCTTATCCACCCTGTGGAAGGAATCCATGTCTGCTTTTAGTTGATTGATTTCCCCCACAGATGTGTAGACCATAATATAACATTTATTCATTGAAAATGTCTTCTATTTTTATTTGGTCTTATAAAATATTCCGGTTTCTTGAATTTTGGATTTTCATTAGCTGTTTAAAAAAAGCTATTCAAAAAGGCGAACAGAAATAAGCAAGTGAAATATATCATTTGGTATGGTGATAGTCTATGAACTAAATGAGTTTTCACTTTTTAAAATAAATTACTGAAATAAATGAACTCTTTCTGGATATTTGAGTTACGTTGATGCACCTGGATCTGAAATGTCACAGCCAGTATCAACATGTTATAAAAGAAGTTAGAAAAAACTGAACATAGAACCATATTTTTATCGCTGCACTGATTTTAACACTAAACAGGGCAAATACCAACTGAAAGGCAATGAAACCATCAGTGTTTGATTCAACTCACCTCCTGCTCCTTCAGCTTCCTGGCCAGATCTCTGCTCGGATCGCTGCGGCTCACCGGGGTTCGCATGCGGCTCAGCATGCTCTCCTCTGTGTTGGCCAGCTCGGCATCCAGCTGCTCCAGCTGCTGAGCCAGGGCGGCTGCTTTGGGGTCCGGTGGAGCCGAGGAAACTGGAGCTGAGTGAAGAAACAGTGAAGTTATCCCCTGATTGTGTGCATCTGTGGAACCTGAACCATTTCTCACAGATTATACATGTGAATCAGAAAGGTAGAGAAGTGAAAGACAAACACCTGACTGTTGAACTTTAGAGACATCTGACTTGTGATTCTTCAGGGACGCCTCCAGAGCTGCTCTCATTTTCTTGATGTCTGCCAGCTCATTGCCCAAACTGATAAGACGAGAACAAAGATAGTGGAGTGGGAGAGTAGGACATTTTACACTGTCAAAGCTGTTCTTTAAATACAATGCAGCTTCCCATTACTTACAGGTTAACTTTATCAGTGGCATCTGGGTCAGGAGGTGGAATCTGGAAGTAAACTCCTGGGAAGGTTTTAGTTGCCCCATTGGATGAAATAACATCCCAGTTCTCATTGTCAGAGAAGGATTTCAGGGTAAATGTTTCCCCTTTCGACAGTGAAGCCTAGCGATTGAAAAATAAGTAAAATTATTGTCAAGATGAGATCTGAAAATAGGAATCAGACGTGACAGAATGAATCTCAGGTACAGACAATCTTCAGTCCAGTGTGTGTTGTTTCGTGAATATTCGACAAACATGAAGGTTCCACCTGCTCATTTTCCCAGTCACACAGGGCCTCCACTGTTGTGAGTCTGTTGGAGGAAATGCGACGCAGTTTCAGAGGAGAGATGGTTGTACTTCGTCTCTTCAGGTCAGTCAGGAGCTGCTCACAGTTTTGCACACTATTTTCCTCTCCCTGGTGAGAAGCAAAGCCAAAACATTTCCTTATATATCCTGGTTGTTTCATGCACAAGGACTGTTGACTGGATAACAGGTTGCACTTAAAAACAGGATTTAACGGCAAATGTAACCATCTGTAAACCATCTGAAGTTCTGTAGCATAGTCTTGAGATCCTCCTGTGACAAAAGGATGGCTTTCTATTGATTGTGAGTTGAAAAGAAGGGGTAGTGGATGGAGAGCAGGAGCAAAGAGGAGAGAGAGAAAGATGAAGTTCAAACCACCTGTTTTGATGATTATGATGGGCAATGCGAGTTTATGCAAGTATGCAAGTTGAATGAACTCCAAGCCTTGAAGGGGCCATGACAACAAATTTAATTTTTTCTGAGGCTTTGGAGTATTATATGGTCTGTTGTGCACTAATGTGTGAGCAGGGGCTGTATAGGGAGTAAAGGTTGGAGGAACCTTCAATTCCTACGGCCCCTGAGTGACAGGGGACCCAAAAAAAGAAAATTATATACTTTTTGGATGATTTCGATTTTTTTTTGTGATGGGGCCCAAAATGCCAGGCGGCACCCCTGCTGATGAGGTCTCAAGACTTTATGAGCTTTCTAGAGCTATTCAGCCTATGCATGTGTTTCCTGATATAACCGACATATTACAGTGTTACAAAGGTACCAAATGGCTAAATATACATGTCTGCTATGCAGCAAGCTGTTTGCTTTTCTATTATACCTTGTATCTCACTGTGAGCTTATATAACTCCATGTATTTCCTGGCTAGACAACTTTCTGATGCATGATTTTTTGTTTTATAGTCATTAGGGTTAGGCACTAGTTATGAGTGAGGCCTAAGATCAAATCTGCTTTTCCTTTTTTATAAAACAGTAAATGTAAGTATAGCACACCAACGGTAGGTCAATTAATAATGACAATATTATCTTAAAATTAGGGTATTGCGTCTGCTCTTTCGTTTGATCATGCCTCAATGCCTCAGAGCTAATCCAGCTGGTAATCCACTGTGCAGAATCCTCGCCGCCTGCAGCAGCATCCTCATCTTCTGCTGAGGAGCCACAGCCTGCTGCATCAGGCTCTACCTTCAGAATCACCTTCAACATCATCCTCTATTGTAGACTTTGCATCATCGCCTTTGTCATCAGAATCAGAATTGCTGCCTCCAGAAAAATCTTCTCTGCACCGACCATACCTAGAGACTTAAACTGATTCTCTACAGGTTTTTTCCCCCCATTCTCTGACAGGGGGAAGTGAGCGACAGAAAGTTAGATACTGTGCCTCTCTGTACTTTTCTGTCAGTCACTGTCAACTTGAAAAACATCCTCCAACAACTGCAGGACTGGACGTCCATTTCCCTGGAGACTATTATTCAGTGTGCTAAAGTTCTTAGTTTGGGATGGGTGAGGCCTTTGCTTTCTAAGAAGTTTTTGCCATGTTCTAGACAAGCAGCAAAGTGTTTCAGCATGTCTCCCCTTACCAAGGCAAGGCGTGTTTCAGTAACAAGACAATTCAAAGAGCTGTACATGAGCAGAACATGAGAAAAGAAAACATTAGAGGAAAGTACATTGCAGTGGAATAGTAGCAGCAGACCAATATATAAGATAAGTTGGACTACAACCTTCAACATTACCATTCAAAGGCAACTCTAAACAAACAGGTTTTTAACCTTGATTTAAAGGAACTCAGGGTTTTAGCATATTTACAGTCTTCTGGGAGATTGTTCCAGATAAGTGGGGCATACTGCTTTTCCTTTTCTGGTTCTGGGGATGCAGAGTAGATTTGAGCCAGAAGACCTAGCTCAAATCTAGAGGGTCTAGAGGGCTAAAACTCTAACAAGTTCTAAACGATAACTGACTTCCTAAACTTATTGAATAAGGAAACGGTGGAGTGATGAAGTTCCAGCACTTTTATTGAGAAACAGAGCAGAGATCACATTGATAAAAAGTAATCGCACCCCACGGTCCGGCAGCCAGCCCGTCTGCCCTGTTTCTGATTCTCCCGCTTTCCGGCTCTCCCCTAATACTCGACAGTGGCCTTGCCATGAGACTAAAAAGAGACAGTCTATCCTATACAATCATCATCCCGCACCGCTACGCATTTGGCCTTGGCAATCAGCAGGGCCGTGCTCACATGTCCAAGTGGCGTGAGGCCATGGTGACTTTAGCATAATATTCCAATAACACAAGTCTATAATGCATTTTGGTGCTAAGCCATTCAGTGATTTATAGACTAACAGGTTCTCTGAGATACAGGGATCCAGTGTAAGGACTTCAGAACTGGGCTGATGTGCTCTACTTAGTGAGGACACAGGCAGCAGCGTTCTGGATCAGCCCCAGCTATCTGATCGACTTTTTTGGCTGACCTGTAATCAACAAAACAAAACAAATGAATGGGTCAGTATCAGGCTTCTGCAGAACCCAATGACATGTTGAGTGGGTATTTTAACCATTTGAATCCAGTGTAACATGCAGGACTGTGGCTCTGGGAACTGCACTTGGAGAACCTAGCTCTCTTGTTTTCATCATGTCCATATTCCCTCTCTACCCTCTCGTTTTTCTCTTACCTCCAGCTGCAGAAGTATCTTTGAGTAACTCTTCTTGCTGATAGACTGGGGGTCCAGGGTTCTTCTTAGTTGAGTCAGTGTTTCTGACAGCTGCTCAGTGTCCATTTGGTACTGGAAATGGTACAAATGCATTCATGTTTGTTGTCTGAAAAAACGTAAACGTGTTGGAGCACTAGAAAATGTGTTCACTGTGTCGTTGTAGCATCATATCCTCCTGTTACTTCATTTTATGATATTTACCTACCTTTTTGAATTCATCCAAATTTTCCAAATGGGTTTCCTGACAAATGCACAGAATCAGGAACTTCTGCCACTCATTTCTTACTGCCTCTATTTGGACCTTAAAGTAAAGAATTAACCTTTATTTAATTTACATTCAACCTTAACATTTGGTGAATTCTTTAAAGGCTGATATTGTTACCTGTATTGTTTCGCTGGCCGGGTGGTTCAGTTCAACGAGCCTCTCACCTTCGTCCTGGAGTCTGTTCACTTCACTCTCGTGGGTCAAAAGACCGTTGGTCTTGAAATTCTGATTGGGAAGAATTCAAACCTTTTATGTGTACGGTCACCACATTATGCTCATTTAGTAATTTTGAATCTTAATTTGTACACCTAACAAAGTGTCCACATGGTAATGTTCAAGACACTTTTCTTTTTCTCATTTTGGAAACAGCTTCTCCCGCTTTAATTTTATATCTTAGCTCAGGTTTCTAAGAGCTGTCTGCTGAACGTTCTTTGCTCTAATTTCTTTGAGATGTGCTAAACTAGGCTGTTATTTTGTAAATATTTCATAATGTTGATGAAAATAATGTGAGAATGAAAAGTCTAAACACCCTGAAGTTTTTTTCCCACTTAATATCAAATCAAGTCAAATTTATTTATATAGCACATTTAAGGACAACTGCCACATATGTGCTGCACATAAAAGCAACAAATTACAACAATAATTCATATATAAAAACAATTAAAAACAATTAAAAACACAAATATGGCTAAATAAAACCAAAAAGGGAGCCAAAAAAATCAACTCTTACGCTGTATAAAAAGCCAGTGAGTACAAACTGCTTTAAAACGAGACCAGAAAACAACAAGAGTTGAAGCCGGTCTAATGTGAGAGGGCAGCTGATTACAACGTTTAGGAGCTACAAATGAAAAGGCCCGATCACCTCTATGGACCGCCCTGGACCTTAGGACAATTAAACATAAATGAGCATTAGGCATCTAGAGGGCACTAGTGGGGTGTTGGGAATTAAAGCGTTAATTACCCGTTCAAAATTATTCAAAGATTAAAAACAGTTGCACTTTGGATAAAAGTCACGGTTTTAAAAGGATCTTTTGACTACAATCTGTTTCTCAGGAGTGAAATTTCAATGAAGTTTCACCCTAAGACTTTCAACGTGAAACTTTACAAACTGCTCCAGGCTAGATCAAGGGAAGAAGCACTACGATTTCCATTGGGACAAAAATCATAACTTTAGTTCATTTTTGTTGAAGTTTAGAAAAATTTAACCCAAGTTTCTACCAAGATAAAGTTGTAAATGGCATGCACTTGTATAGCGCTTTATCAAGTCCAAAGCAGTTTAAAACAAAGAGTTCAGTCATTCACATCCTGAGAGTGGTAACTTATATGGTTAGCTACATTCATAGCCACAGCTGCCCTGCGACAGACTGACAGAAGCAAGGCTGCTGTCAGACAAATAAGACCTGAACCAGTTAAGAGTGGAACCTTAAAAAAACACATAGGTCTAGTCGTCAGATCAAAATATCGTGGTCAGCTGTATAAAAGGCAGCTGTCAAATCTAAAAGCAAGAGATTAGCTGAACCTCCTGCATCTGTAGCTAATGAAAGTTAATTCAAAACTTTTAAAAGTGCAGTTTCAGTGCAGTGATGAGTTTTAAAACCTGACTGAAACAAGAATGTTGTGACCCTTTAAAAAAGACTGCAGCTGAATAAAATCTACCCTTTCTAAAAAAAAAGCCGCATTTTAGCAGAATAAAGATAGATTAAGAGCAAATCTTGCTTTCCGCATCACATCAGTGCTGACCTCATACTGTCTACGAATATGAAGTGGATCCTCCATGTGATCGCTCCAGTCCTGCTTCTTGATCTTGTCCTGCTCTTCTCCCAGGAAGTTCAACTCCTTGTAGCAGCCCTGCATGTACTCATAGAGGCTCCTCAAGTAGTGTCTGCGCCACTTGGAATTGTCCTTGGAGAGAAAAACAATAAACCAAAATGAAACCCCAAAGGTTAAGCTCTGGGGGTTTTTTTGGGCGGGGGGGTAAAAAAAAGCTCAAAGAGCAGACTGAAAATCTCAAAAACTTATACGGAAAAATTATTCACAAACATTCTCTGGCAATCACTTATACCTAAAGTATCAAGTAAAACCAAAACACTCTTTCTATGAGCTAAACAACTTACCAGCAGGTTGTTGTATTGTTTCTTAAAGACAGCGTATTTCTCCTGAAAGACAAGTCAGTTACATGTAGTGTAAGTTGTCCATTCTAAGATACTGATTTGATGATAATGAAGTGTGTGTGTGCACTGCATAGATTGATTACAAAAAAGCCTATGAGTCAATGCCACACACATGGATCCTGGAATGCCTAAAGCTGTGTAGTAAGAGACAGGAGATTGACGTGAAAGGCAGGAAATATGTGACATGACCATTCAGATGGCGGACGCTTTGAAAAAAATCCGATACTTCCACATATGGAAGTGACACAAATCAGATTTTTTGGGGGTGAAAAGATCAGAATTGGGCCTTTCACACTGCCATGAAAAAGATTGATATGGGCAAAAAGATCGGACAGACTAAATTCAAATTTTCTGCACTCCAAGTACACAACAAAATATATTTAAGGGCTGAAAATGTGGATTTTGCATGATATATCACCTTTAAATCCAGTGCAACCAATCGTCTTTAGAAGTCGTGTAAATGGTAAATGGTTTGTTCTTATATAGCGCTTTACCCTACAGTCAGTCATTCACCCATTCATCACACATTCACACCCTGACAGTGGTGAGCTATGTTAGTAGCCACAGCTGCCCTGGGGTAGACTGACAGAGGCAAGGCTGCCATACATCGGCGCCACCAGGACCTCTGACCACTGCCAGCAGGCGATGTGAATGAAGTGCCCAGGGACACAACGACTGAGACGGTCAGAGTAGGGGATTGAGCCAGCGACAGGAGGACTTCCCTAACTCTTACGCCATCGTCGCCCCAAGAAATATAAGTGAACAAAGTCCAGCTGAGGTGTGTTAGAAAACATTAGTGAAAAAACAGCATTCAGAAGACCAAGTTAGCAAAAAAAGTTGTTGAGAAGTTTAAAATTAGGGTTAGGTTATTGAGACTAGGCAATGAGAGGGACAATCAGAGAAGCAGTCAAGAGGTCCATGGTAACTCTGAAAGAGCTGCAGAAATCTACATTTCAAGTGGGAAAACCTGTTAATGGAATCCACAAATCTGGCTCATATGGAAGATCAGCCTGAATAATTCTGTTATTAAAAGAAAGCCACAAGAAGTTTTCACTAGCTATTTAGGGCGAGTTGCTGTGTTAAAATAGTCCATTCGGAGATTTAAGTCCAGCTGAGATCTTGTGGCAACACTTGTTGATTTATACTCTCAATTCAATATAACTGATCTTAATTGATTCTGCAAATAAGAATTGCAATTATTTATCTATTTTTAGATTTTTTTTTTCAGAAACAAAAATTTATTTTTATTCCACCTCACAATTAAGTAATGCTTTGTGCTGGCCTATCATATACGTTTTGTGGCTGCAATGTAGCAAAATGTGAAAAAGTTCAAGCTGTATGAATACTTTGCCAGGCAGTGGAAGTGTGTTTTAGCCTAAAAAAAACAAAGCATGCTGACCTTACTGCCAGCAGAGCTGACACAAAGCTGGGTGCTGTAAGCTTTGATCTCTTTATGCAGGATGTTGTGAGCAGCAATCTGCTTCTCCAAGTCCACCATGGTGGGGCCATACTCCTCTACATTCAACTGTTTCTGAGAGAAAAGACATAAGAGAAGTGCAGTTGTTAAATCGGTTGAAACTTAGATGCCTCTGGCACAGGCTGGCCACAGCATCTCAATAGCAGCTTTTTAAAACCTAAACAACCCCATCAGACAGTAGTATTCAAGGGGATTTGATTGTGAAATGCTCAGGCGTTTTTTTTTTTAACTTACTTGCTTCTGATTCAAAATAGGCCCCCAGTTGATTCTGGGCATCAATGACACGTCATCAATCTGGTCGTAGATCTCTCTGTAGAAGGAGCAGTCCTTCAGCCATCGCTCGTGAAGGTGGATGATACTACAAATGTACACAGCCAGAAGAGTAAACTGTAAATTAAATGATGTGATTTGACCTTATTTGTGCCATACATGCTTCTGTATGAACTTGTAGATCTTTGTAAAGGCCAATAAAGGAGGAAGCCATATGTTAATACATCAGTTCTGGTCATTAAACAGGAACTCAGTTGGTTGTGTGTTTATCCAGTGGTCTCACTCGTTCTCAATCTCTTTGGCTTGGGGGTGTTTGAGCTTTTTGGCTCTATCGACATCCAGAAACAGGTCCTTCAGGAGGTTCTCTGCCTCGGTCAGTTTGGCTGATATGTCATTTTGATGTTCAAAGGGCAGGTCATTCTTTTCATGTTCAGCATCCTGGTAAAAGCACAAAACAGATGAGTGGAGGTTCATTTTAGTGACAGATCTTGTCATAAGGTGTGTATCTTGTTTCCTCATCCTGGTATCATTAAAAAACAGACACATGACTAAACTACATTTTCTGACTTTTATTGTGCAGCAGAGGTCATGGGTAAGCACATGTCGCGCTTTGATAACATTCAGGCTGTTTACCAAAGAAACTTATTAATGCCTTTGTTAAATTTTCTGAGTGTTGGAATTTGAAGTAAAGTGGATTAGAGTGGTCCACAACCCTGGTCATCTGGGCCCTGAGGACCAGGGCTGGAAAACTCTGGGTTAGAAGCTATAGCATAAGTTTTTGGTTTTCTTCTACTTTATGGGAATTATACAGTTACCAGTTGATTGACAAAAGTGGACATTAACTGACCAAGCATGGTCATGTGTTTTACATTACAATTTGTCTGTAAAAAATATTTGTAAAAATTATGTTTTAATAAAGCTTCCAGAACCAAGAATTAGTCTGAGTGAAAACCCAAACAGAAGAGGTAGCAAAAGTCAAGTTATACATCTCAACCGCCACAACAAATTTTATTTGGAACAAATACAATGCAAATATTCTTCAAGGAAAAGTTGCTCATATTATCACTTTATTAGTGAATCTGCTAAATTACATCATGAAATTCTTTCTACTGATGTTCATTGTGCTCATTATGAGCTGTGTTAGGTCTCAACTCTAGATCTCTGGATACATCTATGTGAAACACAGTGAGGTCTAGAAAATGAAATCTCAAAAAGGACTGTCAGATGCTTTTCTATGCATCCATGTGTGTAGTAATGCATTCTAATGTTCTCACCACAGCCAGCATTTCTTCTGACTTCAGGATCTGTTTCTCTACCTGGTCAGCATTCGTTTGCATCTTGGCGATCAGCAGAGCCAAGCTGCTGGCCTGGGATCTGCAGGCAGTAAATCACAGGTTCAAATGAAAACTATGAGAACTACTACCTTTGTGATAAAAAAATTAAAGGTTGATTTACACTACATGAAGATAACCCATAACACTGCTTTGTAGTGTTAAAATGTTATCTATTCTTTCACTTTAACATGAAATGCAAAAGAAAGAAGTTTAATGAATATCTGTCTTTTGTATAAAGGAGAAAATGGATAGAGACAAAGTAAACAGAGAAGACATGTAAATGTCTGTAAGAGCAATTCTGGTTGGGAACAAATTAATACATCCAAACATTCATTATTACTAATAATAGATGTGACATCATGGTTAAAACGTTTGTCCTGTTTAAACCTCAGACCTTTAACTTGGTGTGCTCCTGACTGCTGAGGCAAGGCAAGGCAAGTTTATTTATGTAGAACGTTTCAGTAGCAAGACGATTCAAAGTGCTGAGGTAAGAGGGAACACCTTGTTGAGATCAAAATGGCTGCCTGAGTCCTTCAGATTGTTGCAGCTTATGAGTTTGGCTTATGAGAAATTGAAATCTATTATTTCCAAGCAAGTTCTGAAAAGCACATTGCAAGATGTTATGGAAAGACTTAAAAAAAATTTAATGACAGGACCTACAGCCAGCTGTATAATAAGAAACAAACAGTACATATTTTACTTTCACGGGCAATGTGCAAAAAGGAAACATTTACTCTCTAGGAAAAGCCCAAAAGCCAGACCAAGGTTTGCCAGAGAGAACATAGACAAAGCCCACAACAAGCTGAATACTGTTCTTTGGACAGATGAGTCTAAATTTTTATGATTTGACCCTCAGAACAGAACAATTGCTTAACATAAACCAAACACGGCATTGCAGGAAAACAACCTCTTATCAACCACCAAACCTGGAGATGGAAGTGTCATGGTTTGGGCATGATGTGCAAATGCAATTTGCTGGTATGTGTTGGGACTGGCTGAGAACTAAGAAATGGAAAGATCTGGCCAGAATCAAAGCTCAGATGTAGATCTCATTGAGAAGCTGTGGGATCCCTTCCAGCAGGACGAACACGAGGGAAACTTCTCAAAAATCTCATAGCTGAAAGTGAGGAATGGGACAAATCTTTAGACCCATGTCAGACAACTGTACATGGTTACAAAAAAACATGTTGCTAAAGTTATTTTAAGCCAAAGGAGATAACACTAGTTATTAGAAGATAGTTTTATTTTATTATCTTTACATATGACTGTGTAAACATTTTCCTAATATAACCCCTTTTACACCATTTTTTCAGGGTCAGCCCAGGTTTTCCCACCCTCTTCAGGAGTAGGGTTGAACAGAGTGGACTACGTAGAGTGGAGGCTTGACAGGAACACACTGCTGTTCACTGACTGGCCAACGGAGAGGACAGACTGGAGTGTTGAAGAAAATGTTAAACTATTTATAAACCATGAACCACGCCTAAAGGAAAAAAAGGTAAGATAAAAGACACTTCAGCTTTTTATATGCAGACGGGCAGGCTGTATTCAATAACTTAAATCAGAGGACTGCATTCGGCAAGGCTTTCTCTCATTTTACACACACTAAAGACTGCTTGGTCAAAAAATGTGTTCACGGCCTCTGATTGAACCCCCATGTGCGGCAGCTCTCTGCCTTCAGAGAGCTACGGTAGAACATTCGGCTGTATCTGTGCAGGGTGAATATCCAATACACAACCTATTAAATAATTTCACAGCGGTCAAAGGTCTGCAGTTTTGCGCTTTAAAGTCCTTCTCATCGTTCTTGCCATGGCTGAAGCAAAAACGTCCTCATAAAACCCATGAGGCATTCATCACCTTCTGGCCTGTGGAAAACCAACACAAGTAGAATAGGGTGAGGCTGGCCAAGAAGAACCGAGCAGGTGGAAAAGGGTAGGGCTGGAGGAAAAGTGGCTTATGTGGTTCATATTTGCAACACATATACACCCCACAGCTGGCTACAAATGAAACTGAAAAGAAGGTAAAAGTTCTGATAGTTTGAACTGCTCTCATTGTTTGTGCACAGAAATCAATAAATCATCAACAAATCTAAAGTTCACCACTGACTCGCCGTTCCTCAATTTAAAACTTTTTTTATAAAATGGTGATTAAATTGTAGGTATTTTTTGTTTGTCTGTTTCTGGTTTAATCTTAGAGTTTGAACACGAGAACCAAACAAAAAAAGAAAAAAAAATTAAGCTAATATGCATAGACATATGATTCGGATTTAAAAATAGGAAGAGGACATTTAGTAAAACGTGAGAAGGTTTAGACTCTATGTTCTTTTACCAACGCAGATGTTTCAAGACAGTTTAAAAGCATGATATTATTCACCTTTAACCTGCATGAAGTAGAAAATATGGAGATGCATGAGCTTACTTTATGCATGAAATATAAAAAAAAAACTGCATTCTGCACTCTGACTAATTCATTGAATACCTTTCCAACAGTTGACCTTCATACCAAAGCAAGTATAAACAAAGAGAATCAGAGGCGTTCCCAAACCAAAAAGGATACATAATCCCTTCAAATGGTTTTAGGTCTTCCCCAGGGTCTTGTCATAGCCACATGTCCAAGGAGGAGCAGTTAGAAGCAATGTTGATCTGCAGACTGATCCACCTCAGTAATTTCAGTGCAAAGGAGCAGCAGCTCTACTCAGAGTCTGACACAGATAACTCTGCTTAAATCAGTATGGGGAGCTTGTGAGAAAAACTGCAGAACACTTCCAGTCCAGTGGGGGGCGGCAAGAAGAAACCATAGGTCAAACAGACAAAGGCAGAAGCTGCATCTATGTCCTGCCACTCATCCACAGAACAAGAAGTAGAACATACAACTGGTTTTGTGGATGGCGTTGCACCTCATTACCCCTTTTACACCAGCCCTACCCTATTTTGCCCACTTGGCTCCGCACCGCTGGGCTCCACTCTAAACTAACAATAAGCTAAGCACCTGGGGATTGTGATATGAATAACTGACCTCCTGCAAGTAGCTACATAAAACAAAAAATATGTTCCACATTTTATTTTCTTCCACCTCTGCATAGAATAAAACACATTAACATTTAGAATTAGACCACGTTTTGTTCACCTCATTATTTCAGTTGAATATTGAATATTGTATTCTGTCTTGTAACAACGTGTAAATAAAAACTTGTTAAACTAGCTACATTTTCTGAGCAGATTTGACCTTTTTTGTTGATGTTAACAATTATTCTATATTGAATAAGCATCAAAGCGATACACGCGCTGCATGGCGTTTGAGAGAGCTGAGACTAGGAAGAGGGAAGAGAGAGAGTGATAGCAGACAGAGAAGAAGAAATCCATGAAATACAACTGTGTAAGAGGAAATATTTGAAACAATTATGCATGACCAGAATGAAAGCAAACACTCTCCCCTTCTTCCAAAGGCTTTGGTGTCCTTATCTAGAAATGTCTAGAGGTTTGCCAGAGCTTTATAGAGGTCAACAAAAAGTAATTATGTATCGCTTTCCTGAGTTTTTTAAAAGCTTGTCATTTACCTTTCTTCAAGCACTAAAATTCTGGCCCATTTGGACCTTCAGAGCCAGAATCAGTTGAGTCAGAGTATTCCATACAACATAAAAACTAAAGAATAGGTTTGATGGCTAACACAGGCAATGTGGTCAACCTTGTGACCACGGTGCCTGAAAGAAGGAACCACATCAAAGGCTCCGGAGAAGATCCAGTCAAATTTCCAAATCATCTCACAGAATGAGTGAAAAACTACCTAAAAAGGCATGAATTTAATACAATAGATTCCTATTATATGTTCCCAATTAATCCTCTTGACTTGTTTGGGTTTCCTGGGTATTTTCATCAGGCTTATGTTCCTACCTACCAACAGATTCAACTCAGCAGTTCTCACTCACTTTTAAGCTGAATGTCATAAAGATTCAGTCACCTGTCTGGTGGGCATCAAACATTGAATTGTGTATCATAGAGAACAAAGTAACATGGTCACCCATGACAAGCACCAAAGTCCAACTCTAGGACACTGCTCTGATACTTTGTGATCTGACAGAGCTGGGTAACTTAGCTATGAGAATAAAAAACATATCTGGAAAACACTGACACCCCTTTGAGGATACACCCTGAGATTCTGAGGAGACCAAGGAATCTAAACCATTGTTTGGGTGCCTAAGCAAGCACAAACAACCATCACATCCTCCCCTCCTGTATCTGCAGTTTGCAGGTAGTCTTCCTCCCATCACTCTCCAGGGAACACTGACACTAGGCTGGATATTTTAAACCAGGGTTGCCCAAGTCCTTTACTTGATATCTATTATCCTGGAACTCCAACACCCATGAACAAAATGGCTGAATTCCCTTCTCAGCAGTCAGCTCTACAGAAGCCTGGTAATGAGCCATTCATTAGATTTAGGTCTGTTAGAGATGTATCTATAAATGGCAGGGTGGTATCCACTGATGTTCGTCTCTCAGGTCAGCTCAGGAAAACAAGCGTCTAGCAACTTCACTAAGAGCATATTTTAAACTGTTACACATAATTGTATGTACAAGGCAATGGCAACAAGGCATATGGAAAGTGCATTTAGCTGCACCTTTGAGTAAACAACAAACAGGTTCAGGAAACTCATTTCTAACTGTGAAAAAAATCAAACATTTAGATTTAAGCTTGTGAAGCTGTGATGAGCAAAAGCATCTATAGGGTATGACTGTTTATGACAGTTTATGAAATATTCCCAATTTGTTGACTGATGTCACCCCCATTTGACCCTCATGTACCCTCATGAAGAGACATCATTAATGGATTTCTTTTGCATATTTTGCATAACAATGATTGCAGTTGTCATTTCAGAGGAATTTTTCTTCCTCAGTGTGTGCACATTTCGTGTCTGATATGTGTTTGAATATAATGGAAAAATACACTTGTGAATTCTGATTAGTGGTAAAATGACAGGCAGTACAGACAGGTCCTGTTTACCAGCCAAATTGCCTCCAACCTCAACAGGTTTTCCTATGAAATTAGTTAGAGATATATGGAGAGTAGCTAATGGTAATGATCCAGAGACCAACTCCACCTTACTCCTGCCTTCTTATCCTTACAGTAATCTTAGCTGAAGTCTTTGTACCAGGAAAGTTGCTTATGCTGTAGGGAGTTTCCGGAGTCTGCAAGCATATTCACTGACTCACGCTGAGTGCAAATAACAGTAAAACACACAAAGATCTGCACTCGACTTGTTTCCATATAAAAAGAGAAAGTCACACAAGGTGGGGATGGAAATGATAGATGAGACAGCAGTAAAATACACATATATAAACCAATAAAAAGACAAGAATGGTTACAATGATGGAAACAAGAATGAGCCAGGTGATCACTTACAGATGGCTCAGCCCTGATCATATAGCAGCAGGCAGCATATGCGGGGCAGGGATGTGGGGGATCGAAATCTTTTTCTTTTTTTTTCAAATCAGAGAAGAACATATGTGCTGATTATTTGTGTTTCTGGTATCATTTTGAGCCACATTGTGTTTGCTCAAAATGATACCATCCTTATAATCTGTAACTCGGCTAAGCACATGTTGCACCTTTATTTTGGTGACAGTTCAGAGTCAGAGTCATTTTTATGGTCCCTCAGAAATTCCCTGGGGAAATTTGTTTTGCTGTGCAGGGTGACAGACAAAATACATTTACAACAATCCCACCAATAGTAGCCATCAATAAAATGAATAATAAAAAACATTATCCAGTCAGTGCAGAAAAATCTACTATTATCAGTCAAGTACAGTTGGCTCATTCTAATTGCTGTAGTGTAAAGGAGAATTTATACCTATTACTTTAGCCCTCGGGAACATGAATTGCTTCCCAGAGGGACGAAGCACAAACTCCTCTGAGAGTGAGTGATCAGGGCTGTGCCTTTGTCGAGACTCATCTGAGGCTCTGATTTTCTCCATCCCAGAAGACTAACTTCACATTAAAGTCAGTGTAACACACTTTCTTTAACGTTTATTCCAAAGAGGCTTTATGTAACTGGAGAGGAGGCACGGTTTCAAACGTTTGAAAAAAGCCAGCCACTCATGAAACATGAAACGCACTCTGATTCTGGAAAATCAACCGGAATGGGACGACGGGCCAGAACACACGCATATACAATACTCTAGATGGATGATCTGCCTCTAGATAACTGATAATTAACTAGAGAAAAAACTCACTTGCTGATCTTGCTTGAGCCCTTCGGCGAGCCATCCTTGATCTCTTTCGGCTTTAACATCGTGGAGGAGGTGAATATCCCACAAAAACTTCACTCTCTCAGTTGTACAGCTTGTTTGTCTCTGCCTACCTCACTGGCTCCCACTTTATCTCTCCTCTGTCTTTGGTTCTTCTTAAACACACACAAACAGTCTGACACATGAGCCAGTACAGCTCTAAACACTGCTGACTCCTCCCAGACAGGGTAACAGGTGTGTTAACACCCAGATATCCTCCTTGTGGAGGCAGACCAGACTGACCTGTTCTTCACACTGCCCTTCTGTTTCCCCTACTCCTCCTTGTTTTCCCCTCATAGGGTCCATGACTGTCTGCTGTAGACCGGCGTTCTCAAACTACCTGCCCAGCTTCCTGTTTATAGGGAAAATAATGTCAGTGAAGTTATTTCAATTAATCAAGTTTATTTTGTGACATTTTTTTCTTCAGTCTATAATCAGCCATCCCTTGATTCGGTGAATCAAGGGATGGCTTGATTCACCTAAAAAAGATTAGTTTCAGTTTTAGAACCAAAGAATAAGAACAAATGCATACCACAGGGACTCTGAATTCAAAAAGCACCCACCATTGGTAAACAAAATGAAGACTTCAAAAAGAAATGGTATGAAATGCTGAATAAATGCTCCATGGATCTCATGCTGTTGATCTCTGAAGAAGTCTCATGTCAAAAGGAAGATGCATTGAAAGACATTTCCAATCACTAAGCACTTATGAGAGAAAAGATGAGTGATGGTTTCAATAATGTTATTGACTCTGTCAAACGTACACTCAGGTCATATGAAGCTGGCCCAATGGCAATTAAAATAAGAAAATACAAGAGAAACACCCTGGACTACATTCAAGACAAAGTCTACAAGTGGGCCCGGGTAGAAGACCCTCAACATTTATCCATCAGCAGCCACCAGAGCCAGTGATTTTTCTAGCAACTCTGTTTTGAAAGGAAGCATCCACCAACATTCAGCAAGCAGAGGTCTTAATAAAAGAAAAGATCAACAATGTGGAAAAAAACGAGGAGGGGTAGAAGAGATCCAAACCCCACCTGGAACAGGCCTTTCACCTGCCAGCAGGGGAGAAGCCTGTGATCAACACATTATGTATTAAGACAAAAGACATTCAAAAATTACATCTCTGTGAGAGCTGCAGGCCTGTATAAACTCTGACCAATCACTGCCATTCAGACTGAAGGGTAAGGGATTGCCCTCACCACTCTCTGTCCCTTGAGTTCCGGGGGAATCACCTTATCTATTGGTTGTCCCACTTCATCCCAGTCATTCTGACACGCTCACGAAACGCCAGTGTGCGTGCTCATTCCTTGTTAGTTTCCACTTGCTGCCTGCGCATGCGCACTTCTAGTGTTTCTCTACGCAGTTAGCTTAGCGGTTAGCTTCACACTGTATACTTTGAACATGGCAGAGAGTCGCACGAAGCAAACCACGTACACGTTTATGAGAAGAAGAAGGCCTCAGCAGAAAGAAATAAGACCAGAGTGGATTTGGGAGATTGTTTTTTCACGCGATACCCCTGAGCAGAGGAAGAGCAGGTAAGACGGTGTTGCTCAGTTATTCAAAAAGGGACTTGGGGAAATCTCCGGAAAAATCGCCGACTCTACCTTTAAGGGCTTTATCACATGTAGTAGTTTATTTAGTAAAATGTCCATGTGATAAGATATAGGCAAAACAAGACGTATGTTGAAACAAAGAATAAGTGAGCATAAGAGCTCTATCAGGTGTAATGATGCTAATTATTCTGTAGCCCATCATTTTGCTGAGGTATCCCATCCTGTCTCCTTACGTATTCAGGGCATTGAACATATTTACTTGCCAAGAGGAGGAGATGTTAGATTTGAAGCTATGCCAAAGGAGGCTTTTTTGGATCTACACTTTAAATGCTCTTCAACCTATAGGCCTAAATGAGGATTTTGACATGAGTGTGATGTTGTAATTAATTATATCTCTTCGTTCCTGTTGGTATTTGTGTAGAACCTGTGGTCTATTGTTCATGATGGCCCTTGGACTATTTCTGGCTTCCAGCACCTTGACCAAGACATACCCAGGTTGAGCAGTAGACCTTCTACAGAACCAAAGAATAAAAAAATATTTTGTCCAACTACCACATTCGAAAACCTCAATATTCATCAATGAGGAATTTCTGCACAACCCTAAAACAAGAAATATGTCGTCTATTTATTAATGGGTTGACTGTGGCCCAGTTGGCCAGTAGTACTCTTACAAATGTACTGGGTTCAAATCCAGGTTCACCTAGTCACATATCTAATCCCAAATTGGATTTATGTGTGGCAGTGAGTCTGATGGGGTGAATATGGTTTGAGTTTAGACCACTTTGAGTATGGATTCAAAAAAAGCGTTATATGAATTCAGACCATTTACTGGGACACTGATATCACTAGCAAACATAGTGACACAAAGATTCTCCCTGATTTGACATGATACCTCCTCCTTTCCTTTAAGATCAATGTCTTCTATGCTTTCATAGAAGTGATGATGCACCCCCCTTAATGCCATCTTGCTTTGATAACCAGTATCATTTTTTACAATCTTTCCAACTTTATCCCTGCTTACATTTTTCCAACATAGACATGTGTCCCTGCTTCTTATTCGTCACAGCAAAAGTAGCCAAGGATGAGAAATAGCAACCAAGACATTCAACAACAATTTCTATGCCTCTAAAATTGCAGGCTGGGGTTTTAACCACATCTGTGATCCTAGTCCCTGAGTCCTCAGTCTCTGCCTCCTCTGCAGAGAACTTGGAGACTGAATTCTGGACTTTATTTAGGATCTATTTAACTAATTTAAACTCTGTACAGAAGTTGAGCCTTGAGTGTGTTTTGCAAGGAATAAATACTGAAGAAACCTGTGTGGAATGTATTAACTTTGATCCATTTTTATACATTTGTATGAAGGTTTAACATGTTTTTATATGCTTTTAGATGCTTTCATATGCTGATATATGCTTCAAAATAGAATGGGAGTAGATTAGGATAAAATTTGCTGTTCCAAGGCCAGGTCAGCAATTAGCAGAGGAAATGTTTTCAAGGCCACCACCTGCGAACCAAGAAATAAGAACAACAACTCCATATATGGTATACCAGATGTTAGGGAGTATAACGGAACTGTATGCGTCATTTTGTTCGTGTGACTCTTTTGAAGTTAATAGAACAAGCTGGAACGGCAGGGAGAGCAGAGTCAGAGGTGCGGCCCGCAGATGCGCCTGCTCTCCCTTCGCGAAGGTGAAACTGAAATTCTGCGTCCATGGCTGAGTTTTTGATTTAAGTCCTGCACACAAATTAACGAACCTGGGGAAGCTAGACAGCTTCAACACCTGTCCAGTGTCTCAAATGTGATTGACTGTCATCTGTTGGTATATCTTTGTATCTCTACTAGGACTCTGAATCACTGCTTATAGTCAGGCTTAATGGAGTGCCATAACCACCTGACACTTTCATTTCAACCACATCCAAATGTAGTAATAACCCTCTCCATGTGTCATTTGAAAGTTTTAACTGCAGCAGTGGATGTGATCGAGTGAATGTGGCTCTAGTTTAGACCTCTAAGTACCTTTTAATAAATTATTCTGAGGTTTGTGGTTAACTATCCTATTTAGTCCTGACATTATTTGATACCATAAATATTTTGTCAGGGCTGGGTGGAAAATGTTTCAATCCAAAATTGCAACAGTGTTTACATTTTACTCTCTGCCCTAGTTTGTCGGATCACATCTATAACTGGTTGCTAAAACTATGGTGAGGAAAAGCCTTGTGCAAAAGAAAATCAAATAGAAGCTGCAGTTACAGAAACTAGATTAGATGGACTTTAAGCAATTGTGTCAATTCTTGTCTTTGATGGAGTATTTTCAATCCTCAATTTATTTTTCTGATAGCAAGGATAGCACCGGATGCTAACAAAGTTTAAATACCAGCATTAGTTTACCTTTGTTATTTTCAGTTTACTCAAAAAACATCCAGAAGTTTCCCTCTACCGCCCCCACCCATCCTTTTTTCCTTTTCAGGTTGGTTTGGTAATACCTGCCCGTATGTTCAAGTGTGGATAGTATAAACATTGTGCATCTGCAGTAATCCATCATGGAGCAATGTAGCTTCATCATGAACAAGTAATATAAACAGGGTAAAGTCACACTCCCTGAAGATGGAAAGTGATCAAGAGTCTTTGCATTCAGTTACTTGTGCTGTTGTTAGCTGTAAGGACAACAGCACTGCCACCTCTTCAGCTGTTGTGCAATTGAGTAACTACTTTCTGGACCTTTTTGTTTCAATTAAAGGTTGCTTAGTTGTCACACCTAAAAGTCATAGGTTCAAATCCTAATGTGTGTATTTTCTTGAGGAGTTTGCAATTTTTCAAGGTTTTTCCATGGGACCTCTCACTGCCTAATATTGCAATAAAGTCAATTGGTGACTCAGCATTTCTCTGACTTGTTTGAGTGTGTGTGGATAGTTGTTTTTACTCTCCATCCCTGACATGGCCCTGAGATGGACTGTTAAAAATCCAGAATATACCCCATCTCTCACCCATTGACTAGATTCTAGGAACGGTCCTCTGAAAAAGGATTAAGTGACAATAGGAAATGAGAGGGTCAACAGCGTTTTATTACAAATATTTGAATAAATAGAATTTTAAAATATAAATTACTGCTGGTCCTCGCTAGGACGTGCTCTAATCTTTCCCGTGTCTCCCACCTGATTGTGAAACTGGATTGTGAATACAACAGGTCTAAAGAGTATAGACCCAGATATTCCTCTTACTAAAAAAATAAATGACTCGCCTGGGTAAGATATAAACACATTACTTTTTTATTTGCAACAAGGAGTTTTAACGGACAAAGTGCCGCACAATGTCTCCCAGATGGAGCCAGAGTTAAACTAATACACTAAATCTCTCTTCTTATAGGATCCCTCCTCTCCGCTTCCAAGTGTGTGTTCCAAAGAACCAGAGGTCTCAAAGCAAACACTCCCCTGTTGTTTGTTATGCATCATAGATGAACAACACTTTGTTAATCAGCGTCCCCCAGGAGGTCTGACTCCCAGCATGTAACTATATAACATGCTGGTTTTGAACGTCACAGGGTTTCACAAGACGCATCCTAAAGCAGCACTAAGTCATTTTCAGGTGGTGCTCCCCATACAGAACTTTTGGAAATGGCACTGTCTTAAACACTGACTGCCCTCTGCATGCCGGCACCCCACAGCTACAGCACACTGTCAGTCTGAAAGTAGCTAAAAGGTGAATATCACAACGAAAAGTCTGAAGAGGTGGGCAGTATTGTACGCTATATATATAATGTAAACTAGTGTAAATGTGTATTATGATCACTTGAGTAGCGCAGCGAGGTGCATGTGGCTCAGTCAATGGCTTTACATTGGGTTGCCAAAAAGCTGCTTGTCTTACCGCGAGAACGTGAAAAAAAGCCAGGGGACTGCCACTGGGTCATGGCATAAAAAGATGTAAGTGTAGTTTTCAGGTCAGAGACAGTAGGAGATGCCAGACCCCTCATAAACACTCTCATAAACACTTAGATTACCATCACAGGGACTTAGGAGAGGGTATATTAAAGTAATTAAAAAGGTTACTCAGTGCTGCTTTAAAGTTAGACTAAGTTTGGCTAATACACATGGAGTTATATAAATATAAAGAGTAATATAGCTTTAAAAGAGCAATTAGCAAAATATATTTTAGATGGAAAGAACAAAAAAATATTAATGTGAAGAACTAAAGGTATATTTTCAGAAAGAATATGGTATGACATCACAGACCATCTCTCTGTGTTGTTCTCCAGTCTCTTGTTTACGTAGCTGGGCCGGCCACACATGCATGTGAATAGTTGTCACTCAGGGCTTAGCCCCTCCCTACCCAAAAAATGCCTTATTAGAGCAGTGTTGCGTAGAAGCCAATGGTGGGGAGCACGTCAAGGGGATTGAAACATTTTGCTAACAGCTTTATCAAGTTATGAGTTAGTTACTTCTCCACTAAACAAGTTCCTCCAACAGGTGATGCTGTTTTACTGTGTGTTTATCCTTTTAAATATGTACATACGAGGTGACAGGTGAGAAGGGGGAGGGAAAGGGGCGTTGGAGGTAGAGAGTCCTGGCTTGTCACACATCGTTTTGACAGACAGCGCTCAACATCCCACCTATTGCTCCTTTAATGTTTACAAAATATAAAAGACCTTATCGTTTTTTCCAACAACTTTAAATGCACAATAGCCTTTACAGGAGAACTTATTTTGACCTTCTTTAAACCTTTGAATGCACATGTCCAGTTGTATATATCATGGTTTTGTTTCCATGGTAACCCAGAAGCAACATACATAGAGACAGGTTTCTGGGGTTTCCTTTGTCCACCTCCAGAATATTGCCTAAATTAGAAATATTCTGTCCAGGAGTGACGCTGAAAAAAGGGTCCATGCATTTGTTACTTCAAGCCTGGACTACTGTGATTCTTTACTATCAGGAAGTCTACAAAATGCAGATTGAAGCCTTCAGCTGATTCAAAATGCTGCAGCAAAATTTCTGATGAAAATCAAAAAGAGGGATCATATGTCTCCTATTTTAGCTTCCCTTCACTGGCTTCCTTTTAAATCAAGAATAGAATTTAAAATTCTTCTTCTAACGTATAAAGCCCTTCATAATCAAGCTCCATCATATATCAGAGCTCTGATTACCCCGTATGTTCCTAACAGAGCACTTCGCTCTCAGACTGCAGGTCTGCTGGTGGTTCCTAGAGTCTCTAAAAGTAGAATGGGAGGCAGATCCTTTAGCTATCAGGCTCCTCTCCTGTGGAACCAACTCCCAGTTTTGGTCCGTGAGGCAGACACCCTGTCTACTTTTAAGACTAATCTTAAAACTTTCCTTTTTGCTTATAGTTAGAGGGGCTTAGGTTACCCTGAGCTATCTCTGTAGTTATGCTGCTATAGGCTTAGGCTGCTAAAGGACATTAGGGCCTATTTTTCTCACTCTGCTGAGTTCTCCTACTGTTCTCCAATTTGCATTGTTTGTTGTTATTTCAACTTTTAACTTTTGGTTCTCTGTCATTTTTCTTCATAGTAGGTACACCTGGTCGGGTGCTCTATTAGCTGTGACATCATCCAGGGGAGGCAGGCCATCCGCTATTACCATATAACATGGAAAGGTTTGTATATATATTTTATTGTGATATATATTTTATTGTGTATTTTTATTGTGTGAATATTACAAAATGTCCTATGGAAGCTGCTCTCTCAATTATTTCCAGGATATATGGCTTTTAACTTACCCCATTAGTGGAATTGCCACTGAAATGGTATACCACCACTTTCTTCCATCTTGTTGTTCTTCCTGCTGACATAAAAACACATGCATGTGCTGCAGCTCTCTTCCATGTCCAGGTAATGTCACATCCAAAAAGCTTCCCCGTTCCTGGGTGCAGCTCCACTTTTAGAGTAATTGCCATTTCATCCAGAGTTAAGACACCTGGTTCCAGCTTAATGTGTTGCAGTCTTCTTCGCTGGTTCTGATGCCATGGAAAGAAAGACTCGAGGCCTGAAGAAACATATAGCCTGTTGAGCACGCTGAAAAACACATTCTTTTTTATGTGCATTTGCTCCATCTAATATCTCTATTATTCTTTATGCCAATCTGATCTTTGGTTAAAAAAATATATATGACGCAATTTATTTTCCATAGTGAAAACTTTCTTTCATAGGACAGGATAAATTTTTTCTGTGTTAAGTTAACTTCTATCCTTTTTAATGTGATGTGTTTGGCTTTCTAATTCCTTCCTCAGTTTTTACACCTCAGGTCCTTTATTTGTATAAAAGGCCTTTTATAATAAAATGTTTGATTATTTGTTTTTGCACTATGGACACATGCCTATGTTATCACCTAGTATGGTTTTAACCAGAAATTGTTTTATTTAAATTAAAATGTTAATGAATTACTATTATGCACAATCAACTGAGTTATACATACATGTCATATTCCGTTCAAATAAAATAAAAAAAATAAAATATACCATAATTATGTCTTCTACAGAAAAGAATTGATCCTACAGCCCCTTATTTTCCTCCAAATCTTTTAAGACTTCTTTAAAATTTAGGTCAACGCTACCATTCAGCTCATTCAACTCATACCAGATACAACAAAAGGACTAAATCCCATCTGCTACACGTTTTTTGTTGTTGTTTGTTTGTTTGTTTTTTTGGGAAATATAGAAGTCCTGAAAACAGTGATATTCATGCTTGGTTGAAGCATATCTGTGAATATCTGTGTCCTAAACATGTCTATGTTTAGGACACAGATAAATGTCCCTGCTGCGTTCACTGCAGTCCGGGTCTTTAGGCCCATCTGAATTGGTAGGTGTTCTACTCCCCTAATCGTCTGGAGCACTTCCATCATACAGCCTTTCTTAACTTGGAACAGTTTTTGCTGCTTGCAGCATCTTGCATTCTCATGTGTCTTGTGTGTGTGTGTCAGCATCATTTATGTTTGCAGCATGTTTGTACTTTGTGTGTCTAATTTTTGTGATGGCAGCGTTTCTCTTTTGCTGCAATTTTTCCATTGCGTGTGTTTTGTGTTAGCCTCTGTTTTGTGTTTGGAGTACTTTTAGTGTTTGCAGCGCATTTATGTACTTGCAGTGCGTTTGCACAAATCCCAGCAAACTGCTGAGTGTGCATTGATATCTAATAGATGAAGAAGTAAAATGACTGGCAAGTAGTTCGGACATCTAGTAACTGTTAGCTTTAGAGCTAATTTAGTCTCATTAGTCACAGCAAAAATTGGTTTCTGAAAAGCATATAAATGCTGAATTGTGAATAACTGCATTGTTATTTTATTAGCGTTAGTAGTATTTCAGTTTTTTTATTCTATTATTTGCCATGCTATTCCTTTTTACACTGTAAGTGATTTGAGCATCAGTAGTCTAGTTGATGAGTTTGTTGACTAAAGTATTTTAATTGGAAGTTAAAATATTTTAACAAATTCTTGTTTTAGAGAGAGGCTGTTTGTGTTTGTTCTGTAAAGGTGTTTTGGGTTTGCTGTTGGAGAATGCCAGTGTGCAAATTCACTCCATCTATTATTCTATAATACCAGGTATTCATGAACTGACAGAGAATGAGATCTGTTTGGCTTTTAATCCCTGATAATTAAGTCCATGGCTTGTTAAAATCCCTAACTTTATTGATAAGCGTTATACATAGCCAAACCAAATTATTGATGCATAGCCAACATCAAAAACAGGATTGGTGACAAGGGGCAACAATGGTTTTGGGGAAGTCAGACCCAAACCAGTGTTATTCAACATTTTTGACAGTAAATCTATATTCACATCATGATCTTCCCCATGTGCCTCCCAATTTCAGCCTTGAGTTCCTTTCAACTTAATCATATTGTGCTTTTTTTACTGGGTTAATGAGTTTAAAAATGTTAAAAAATATAGTATAAAATGAAGCTTACAAAAGAAAGGGTATGCGCTCTTGAACCATCATAGCTTAATTTTATTGATATTTAATACTTCACAAAGTATCAGAGTCAAACCTTGTTTAAGGTTAACAGTGAATCATAGAAATCCATTCAATCTCCGCTGATAGCATTGCACCATGTCCCAATATCCCAAGCTAATACAGTCGCAAAGAAAGACCACATTTCTGTTTTTGAATAGAATAAAATAAAAAAATAAAACAAAAACAAAAAAATATACCCACAGAGACCTTTTAGTAAACAAATGCAACTCAGCAGCAATCATTTTGTTGTGGCAAAATATATGGATTTTTAAATTAATCCTGCATCAAAATGTATCTTTCCCATGCACTTTTATTTTTTTAACAGAGAAGCTTTTATGCAACATTTCACAGAACAGAAATCTTCAAATAGTAAACATTTCTAGAAATGCGCATATTTTGAGGAATCTTTGACAGAGGCAAGCAGCATAGGTAAGCCTGTTTCTGGGTCTTTCTTACAGCGATCCAGAGCTTGTTTGTAGTTGATCTTCTCCTGGGTGATAGGATCTGTGATATCTTTGACATAGGCTGTGTCAGTTTGGAGATTCCTTGCAATGTCATTGTTAATCATTTTGGATCCAATGGCATCTAAAAGGCTCACTCTGGTACCATTGTTAGGATCTACTAGCCCCCCAGTCAGGTGCTGGGCCTCCATGTATCGAATTGCTGAATCTTTTGGTATCCAGTCCTTCTGAACAGCTTCTCCCACAGACAAAACCTCTTTGGTCACGGGGTCTTCAACTCCAGTGAAAGCTTTCTCTGCATTAAGCAGCTGCTGGACTTGGCTGTCATCAATGAGACCTCTTTGTGTTGCCTTGTTAACTTTGTATCTCTGATTGTTGCTGATGTCAGTGATGCCGCCTGTTGCTGCTTGAGCCTCCAATAGCCTTTTGGCAGTGGTCGGATCAATCAGTTTTCGCAGGGTGGCATTGCGAATTGTATAGCACGTGTTTGTCTTTGTATCCATTATTCCAGCAATTGGCTGTGTTTTGGTAGCAGAGGTAAGGTCTAAGGACGGAGATTTTGGCTTTTGGGTGAATGGGTTGAGTTTTGGTTGTTTGTTTTTGTCACCTGCGACAAGGAGGGCAAACTCTGAGATAGGAAGCTTGCCTTGTTTGTACTGTTGCAGATCATACTCTGTTAGTCTTCCTTCTTTAAGAGCATCTTTGATAGGGTATTGCTTTCCACTCTTGCGATCCTGCAGAACAGATGTTTCTCCATCAGGGCCAGAGGAAGTTATCTCTTCCCAGTCACATTCTAGTTCCTGTAGATGAAGGTACTGTGGGCGGTCAATGAGGCCCCCAAGGTAGGCATTATAGGGAGACATGTCTTTGCCAGTATCTGGATCCAAAATAGTGATTTTTGTAGAGACATTGGTTTCTTTGGTCCTTGTCTCTGCTTGTTCTTCTTGCTGTAGGTACACCATAATATCACGGATTATACTGTCTCGTTGATGAATCTTATCTTTTTCTTCCCAGATCTGCCTCTCCAATCGCTGGACATCAGACTCCATCTTAAGGCTTTTCTGCCTGCTCATCTGTGTTCTTTCACTCATCAGTCGACTCTGTTGGTGGTAAGAAAGGCTGGTGTCCTGTTTCTTCGTCTCAAGAGTTCTGAGTTCTCGGGTAAGGTCATCCTTTTCCCTTAACAGGGCCTCTTTGGTCAAATTAAGAGTTGTCTCTTCTCTTGAATTGTTAGATTTGGTGTTCATCAAAAAATGTGTTTTGTCATTGAGGCGTCTGATTTCATCCTCCATGTCTTGTCTGGCAAATTTGTTCTGAGACACCTGCTCCCTCAGGCGATCCCTCTCAGCTTCAACAGCCTGATCTTTCTCTACACGAACAACCTCTTTGTATACTGTCCTTTCACCTGACTTTTCTTTCTGCAGAATTTCAAGCTTGACAGTGATATTGCGGATTTCCCTCTGGAGACGCAGGATATCATGGGTTTCTTTGTCCATGTCAGACCGTACACCACTTGTCATCCTCTCCAGTTTTGGATCTCTTTCAACCTTTAGTACTTCTTCAACTACTATACTCTCCTCAACAGGAGGTGGAGCATTTTCCAGTTGAGTGATGCGTAGTCTGATCTCTCTAAGCTCAGATTCAGCTTGAATCCTTTTTTGGTGTTCATCACTCTCCCTTATGATGCGCTCTTTGTCTTCCAACTTAGTTCTTAGTTGCTGTAACTCCAGATCGAACTGACGTCGAGCCATCACTTCTTCATCTAGGTGTCTACCAAGCCTGTCATGCTCCAGTGCTTGCCTTGGGTCCCTCTGAAGGCGTACAACCTCCTGCACCACCACCTTCTCTTCTGGTTTCTGTCTTTCCAACAAGAGGTATTTGTTTTGGAGGTCAAATACCATCTCCTCAGTGTTTCGCCTCAGCTGAGCTTCCTCCCGGACATTCTTTCGCAAGCGGTCAGCTTCCTTCTCCAGCAATGGATCAGGCTCATACTTTATTACTTCTCTGTTAACCAGTTGGGTCTCTATCCTTGACTTTTCTGCCTTCCATTCATCTCTCTGTTTTCGCAGCTGTCTGACTTGGTCTTCAAGGGAGGTACACTGGCTGTCTAGGCGGTTCACCTGATCATTTAGTCTTTGGATCTCTCGCTCGTTTTCAGGGCTTCTTTCTTCTTTCACCACCTCTTGGAGAACTTCTTTGAGTTCTACCCTGGGTTTCTCTGAACGAAGGGTATTCAGATCAGTGTTGACTAGCCTGATCTGCTTTTCAGTATCAGCACGTTGTTTGTTTGAATCCTGTATTTCTTTGCGAAGACGCATAATCTCTGTCTCTGTATTTGGGTCAATCCGATAGATCTCATTTACAATTTCTTTCATCTCAACTCTTGGCTTCAAGCTTTGAACTTCTCTGTAGCGATTGTGCAGCTCCATCAGTTCGCAGGACAAGGATGTGTTTACAGTTTTCTCTTCCTCTAGGGTTGTTTTCAGCTTGGTTGATTCTGTAATAAGGTCAGGGTCTTGTTCAATCTTTTTCACCTCTTTAGTAATGATTTTAGGCTGAATGTTGGGGATCATTCTTTCAAGTGCATTAATTTGGCTTCTTGTCTGAAATATCTCATCATTGAGGAGCTTGCACCTGTTGTTCTCATCAGAAAGCTCAGTCTCAAATGTTCTTAATGCTTTCAACATTTTTGGATCTTGTTCTACTTTAACTACTTCCTTCTTAACCACTTTCTGCTTGACTGGTGGTTTCTTCTGATGGAGAATCGTGACTTCTGTCTTCATTTGAATTTCCTCTCCATCTTTTACTCTGATTTCATCTCTCATCCTTGCTATCTCATCTCTTATCTTGGCCGCCTCTACATCCAGTTGTGGATCTTTTTCAAATTCAGTCACTTCTCTAGTCAGCAGTTTTGGAGTTGTGCTCTTAATGGTGTCCTCAAGAACTATGATTTTCTTGTTTACGTTCTCAACCTGTGACTGGGTGGTGCTGCGCTTCAGGGTCTCTTGACTGAGTATGTCTTTCAAGTCAGCCAGATCAGTTTCCAGTTTAGGATCCCGGTAGTACTGCAGTACTTCTCTCTCTTCAAGGCGTTCCACTCCTCTGCGGCTCTTAAGTGACATCATTCTGCTTTTGAAGGTTTTGAGCTCAGTCTGAACATGGGCTGTCCTCTCCTTCTCTTCCTCTAGTTCCTTAACCAGGCTGTCTAACTCAAAGACATTTTTTTGCTGGCTTTCAAGCTGCACCTGTTGCTGTGCCACCATCTGAACCTTGTCTTCACTCTGCAACAGAGAAAAGCAAATTTATTGAGTATTTAGCTTTAGCAAACAATTACAATTTCTGTGGTCGAAATAGTTATTTTTATGACTTTCTTACTTGCAAAATTAAATTCTTAGCCAAGTCCATCTGTTTTTGGCGTTGAATGTTTTCTGATTTTGCTTCTGCATAACGCTTTGCCAGATTTTTTTCCTGCAACAAAACCCCTCTCGAATTAAAAACATTGGTATTTTTAAATAAATCAATAAACACAATCGTAAAACCATATATACCTCTTTGTCAACAGCTTCACAGAGTGTGAGCATTTCTGTCTTTTTTGGAACAGCTGTTCCAGCTTCTTCAAGTGTACCATTGTATCTGTCAACATCAGCTTCATACTCCTACAAAGACAACAAAAGTAAACACTTTGCTTCATAAAATCTTTAAAAAATATAACTCTAAAAAGTGCCAATATTCTATTAGTATAGCATATAAAACTGATTACCATATACCATGTTTATTTAAAGTTTAAAAAGTTGACCAAAGTACTGCACAAGTCAAACACAAGACAGATAAAAACAATTCAAACCCTAAAAACACCAACAGCGCACAATAAAATCAGACTAAAAGGTACATCAATGTCAGACTCACAATGTCTTAAAAGCCAAAAAGTAAAAGTGTGATTTAAAGTGAGATTTAAAAACATAAACTATTTAATCACTTAAAAGGTAAACGTGAACTTTATACTCTATAATCTGTATTGTTTGCTTTGTTCTTACATTGAGCAGATTCTGCAGGTCATGGGAGAGGCCAGCCACTCTGTCCATGTCCTCATCCTTCCGCTTTAGATCATCCACCACTCTCTACAGCATAAAGCACATTTTTTTTTACATACAGGGCTATGAAAGATATTTGCTTGGTTTGCATAGCTTGCCATACCTAAGTGTTTCAGATCATCAAATTAAGTTAAATTGTATTAGAATATTTTTTTGAGGTCAAATGCTCTTCAAACCATTCTGGCACTATGTGGAGTAATTGCTTTTTAACCCCTACCATCCCATTATATCATAAATTCTCAAGTGAAGCATCTTCAGAGCCAAGAAAACAGAACAGTGGTGAGTGTCTGTCTTTCCAGATTTACCCCAAAAGCCATCAATGACTCCTCTAAGAGGTCAGAACAACATTTATAGCTAAAGCCCACTTGGGCAAAACAACAATCAATAAAAGTTCACTAAACGCCTCAAAAGTAAGAAAATTAATGTTTTGGAGTTGCTTACCCTAATACTTGACATAGAACTGATTCAGATGGGGAATAACCTTAACTCTCTAATGTGACTGGATTAAAACAATTCTGCATAGAAGTGTTGGTCAAAATTTAGCAGCACTCAGATTTAGTGGTCATAACTTTGTCACAGAGGGCCAAGTTGGTTTGGATAAATTTTTACCCATAATGAATAAAATCATTGATGGAAGATTGCTTTTGGTATTTACTCAGGTTATCTTTGTCTGAGATTAAAATTAATCTGAAAATCTGAACATTTAAGTTTGGGGGAAAAGCAACAAGCAGCCAAAATATGCGAGGGGGCATTGTATTTATTTTAAGAAAAATAAATGCTCAAACACACAAACTAATAGCATGTGTGCCTGGGTAGCTCACTCTATTCTTTATACTACTACCAATACAACTCCTCTTTTGCATTGCTGAAATTGTACCTCACCTTTTGGGAGCTCTGCTTGGCAGTGACCTGAGACAAATCATCTTTGGAGTTTATTTGATTTGTTGGCAGGTTGTCCAGGAAGGAATTGAGGGATTGGCATGTGTTCTGAAAGTCCTTGTGCGTAGCTGAAGCTTCTTGTAACACGTTCTCCCTACGGGGAGTGTCACAGTTGTAACTGGTATCAACTTCAGTGGATTCTATTGGTTTATGCAAGGTTGTATGTTCAGATTAAAGTCAATAAACTGAAGTGCTCTCAGTTTGACTCACCTTTCCTTCAGCTGGTTGGCAACATTTGCGTAGCGACTCTGCAGCTGTTTGACATCGTTCCTCTGGCGTTGGATGTCAGGGCAGTACTCCTGGTAGTCTTGCTGCAGGGAGCTGCACAACTTCTCAGTGATCTCCAGATTCTGATTCAGTTTCTTCATGTCGTCTTGGGCTGCTGCCACAGACTGCCGCTGGCGCTGAGCACAACAGAGACACTCAGGTTAAAACATATGTCAGGCTGAAACTTTGCACCATGTGTTGTTCATGTATACTTTCTCACCTGAATGTCCTGAGCTCGGGTTTGAATCGCATTTGGTATGTCAGGAATTGGACCATCTACGCTAAGGTTTCTTTCAAATCCAGAGACAAGACCATCCACCTTGTTTATTTGATTCTCCAGGTTGAGAGAAGCATTTGCTCTGATAAAAAAAAAACAGGATTTTGTAATGCAAACACTCAAATTTAGCAACTCCTAGCACAAATGCCATATCAATGTTTCTGAGGTGCACATGTCGGTGGACTCTACATGAGTCCAGAGAAGGGCCAGACCCATTGCCACTGATCCCACCCACCTGGGCAATGCACTGCTTGACCCACTTCCATCAGGTAAACACTTCAGATACATTAAATCAAAAAAATTAATAGACTCAGAAACAGCTTCTTTCTAAAAGCTGTTCGGGCTATCACTTCCTGCTGATAAGTTAGTGGTCTGTTACATGTCACAATCACACTACTGGTTATGCCTATTTGCATCCTCTAATTTCTCAGGAAATGCCTGTTTGCTCATTTCTGTAAATGAAGGCTTAAGATTATTGAACAGTATTTACTGTGGGCGTAAGTGTATCATTGACAGATCGTTTAGTGATTAATTCATGCAACATCACAGTAATTCATATCGTTCGCAAAGGAACTGATATCGAACGTTTTGGACTTGGATATGAATCAGACCCTAAAGACTATTTGCAACATTTAAGCTTCTTAGGAAGGGTGTTGGTGTGTGCAATCAAATGATTTCATTTAATTAAAAAAGTATAAATATCAGTTCTGTTGTGTCTGTGTTAAATGTTATCTGTGTACATCCTGAGTCAGTGTCTGTCTCCAAAGAATTTCACCATGGTAAGACATGGTGGCAAAAATTAATCCATGATGTAGAGCTATGCTTTGAGTTCTATCAAGTAGGAGGGTTTTTCCATGTGATAATTGTTGAAAAGGTTGTTTTTATGTCATTAAATTGCGGCCTATGTTTAGTGCAGGTTATCTTTTTCAAATCATCTTTGTGTTAATTAGCCTATAATACTACCAAGTAATTTTTTTTTAGTTTGCAGTCGGAAAAAAACATCAAGAATATCCTCTGAAGTCTGAATCCCAATTGGCAACCCAACATTCAATATCCAAAATGAACCTATTTGTATGAAAGATTAAGAAATCTGTAGATACAAACCATTAGTAGGGGTGTCCTGATCCCAGTTTGTTTCCAGACCAGTTACAAGTATGAGTACTTCAGCTTAGATACTTGATTCCAAGTGCCAATAGATCACATTTAACTCAACAGTATCATTGACCACTAAAAAGAGCTGATCATCAAGGGGGATGAATTTGGTACGAACTTCAATTATCCTTACCATATGTGGATTGTCTGTTGCCATTTTTTCACATTTCTGGAGTACTTATTGCAATCTTGCTTGTGCTGCAGTAACTTTTTTGCCCCTCTTGTTGACTGCTTAGTTGAGCACAGCAGACAGTCTGCTTTTTAGTATCCTCCATGTTTACCTTGAAATATCTCCAAATCACGGACATGTTTGCTCCCTCCCACTATCTAACACAATTCTTCTTCTTTTTCTGTTTCAGTTTTTTTCTTTTTCAGTAAATAACCTCTTGGTGTATTAACACTACCACTTGGTATGGAGTGGCGTCTAGCCTTTGAATTGAAGCGTAGGCCCAACCGAGGAGGAAAATCAAGCACAACAGTGGTATCGGTTCAAAATATCAGGTTGCTTTTAAAAGTACGAGTATGAGGACTTGGGCCCGATATCGGTAATGGTATCAGGCCACTATTTGCCAGCAAGCTCCTTTGGTATTTGAGCTCAAAAGATGGTGACATCATCAAAGACTTGTTTTATGATCAGGAAGTTGAATTGTTGAATTTACAACTTCAACTGCAATATATTTTCTTATTATAGGTTTAATTTATAGCTAGTTCATTATAGCTAATATTAGCCAATCAACAAATTTGGATGGAATTTGACCAAATTGGCTATGTACTAATTTATAGCCATATGTGCATAGATCAATATGTATGTAAATTATTCAGAACTAACAAGTATATAATTTCTTGCGGCAACTATCAAAAAGACTTCATATGTTATGAGGATTTGCTGGTGATTCTTTTAGCATTATTTCACTTAACAGATATTCCATCAGTTTTTACAAAAACCGAAATCACAATTTTCCAAATCAACAACACAGGTCAGGAGGACACTTTGAACCCAGGTTGAAAGTGTGATAGCCTTCATTAACCCAGCAACGTCCAACCTCTAAAAGCAGACATTGTTGTGTGTTCAATGAGTTTGATGTCATAGGCATTTACCTAAAGTGACAGCTGGATATGTGGATATAATTTGCTTGCTCAAAAGGAGACATAGCTGCAAAGTTAGGGACACTATGTAATCACCTAGGGTTTCATAGATGTATACCAGTTGGCATGATAAACTGAATATGACTGCATTTTATTAAAACTTGGTTTGGATATTTCTTTCAATTTGTTCACATGGCTGGGTTGAATTGAAGTAATCCAATCAGATGTGTCTGGATATGAATCACATCGGTTTGTTCTGAAATGTTGCTACATAAAACAACAACTGAATTTATCAAATGTATCTCTTGTGTAAGTGTTCTGATGTAGGGCTTGAATATTATATAGAGTTAAATAGTCTTACTTTTTACTGTAGAGATCCGTCAGGGCAGCTAAATTGTCATATTTGAGCGGCAGTCCAGAGGAGAGTTGCTGGTTGGGCTGTGCTCTCTGCCTCTGCTGTTCCAGAGCCTGCAGCGTCTTGGCAGTTTGCTGTATAAGGCAGTTAGATTTTTTTTTAACATGAATTAATGAAAGATCAGATGCAAAGTTATCTTAGATTCCTTATTTTAAAAAACTGTAAATTGTATAAATGCTTCATAAAGAATTGTTTGAAGAAGCTGATGTAGTACATGGGGTGTAAATGCACGCGGGAATGATTGCATTAAAAAAAAGTTTTAAAAGAAAGTAATATATGTCTTACTTGACTTGAAGTGCTACGATCAATAAAAACATCCAATTAAAATCGTATCAATCATTAGTTTTTCCAGCTTCTCCATTTTAACCCCCCCCCCCCCCCCCCCCCAAAAGAAATTAGAAAATGTCTGACAAAAACTCTCAAACAGGATGCGTGACTGTTCAGACAGACTGCTTTCTTCCTTCAATGAAACCATCAGTGTTTGATTCAACTCACCTCCTGCTCCTTCAGCTTCCTGGCCAGATCTCTGCTCGGATCGCTGCGGCTCACCGGGGTTCGCATGCGGCTCAGCATGCTCTCCTCTGTGTTGGCCAGCTCGGCATCCAGCTGCTGAGCCAGGGCGGCTGCTTTGGGGTCCAGTGGAGTCGAGGAAACTGGAGTTGAGTGAAGAAACAGTGAAGTTATCCTCTGATTGTGTGCATCTGTGGAACCTGAACCATTTCTCACAGATTATACGTGTGAATCAGAAAGGTAGAGAAGTGAAAGACAAACACCTGACTGTTGAACTTTAGAGACATCTGACTTTTGATTCTTCAGGGACGCCTCCAGAGCTGCTCTCCTTTTCTTGATGTCTGCCAGCTCATTGCCCAAACTGACAAGACAAGATAGTGGAGCAGGTGAGTATGAGGTTTCTCTTTTAAGGCAAGGCAAGTTTATTTCTAAATCACTTTTCAGTAATGAGACGATTCAAAGTGCTGTACATGAACATAAAAAACAGAGGAAAGAAAATCATTACAGAGACAGAGGGAGAACATTGCAGAAGCAAGCACATTGGACAGATACAGTACAAGACAAGTTGGACTACGAGCTTCAACATTAACATTTAAAGGCAACTACAAACAAATGTGGTTTTAATCTTGATTTTAAAGAACTCAGGCTTTCAGCACTTTAGGAAAAAGTCCTCTGGAAGTTTGTTCCAGATAAGTGGAGCATAAATGCTGCTTCTCCATGTCTGGTTCTGGTTCTAGGTATGCAGAGTAGGCTGGAGCCAGACGACCTTAGTGGTCTGGAGGGTTGATACACTGATAACAAGTCTGTGATGTATTTAGGTCTGAGTCCATCACTACACCCAGGTTTCGGGCCTGATCAGTGGTTTCTAGCTGAAGCAGCTGAAGCTGTGTGCTAACTTTTGATCTCTCCTCTATCGGTCCAAAAATTGTTACTTCAGTTTTACTTTTATTGAATTTAAGAAGATTTTAGCACATCCATGCATTGATTTCTTCTAGACATTTACTCAGTGCTTGAATGGGTTCATAGTCACCTGGTGACATGATGTAGAGCTGTGTGTCCTCTGCATAGTTATGGTAACTTACGTTGTTTTTTTTATGATCTGAGCTAGAGGGACCATGTAGATATTTAATAGGAGGGGACCCAGGATGGACCCTTGGGGAACCCCACAAGTGATTTTTGTCATCTGGGATGTAATGTTACCTTCTGACACAACAAAGTCCCTGTCCTTTAAGTAGGTTTTACACCAGTTGAGAGCTGTACCAGAGAGGCCGACCCAGTTCTCCAGGTGCTGTAATAAAGTGATCAACAGTGTTGAATGCTGAACCCAAGTCCAATAATACTAGCACTGTGGTTCTTCCACAGTCTGTATTTAGATGGATATCATTAAACACCTTGATAAGGGCGGTCTCTGTACTGTGGTCAGCACAGAAACCTGACTGGAAAAAATCAAAGTGGCCGGTCATTGTTAAGAAAGGTGTTTAATTGTTGAAATACAGCTTTTTCAATAATCTTACTGATAAAGGGGAGGTTTGAGATGGGCCTGTAGTTCTGGAATTGTAGTTTGTCTAAATTGTTCTTTTTCAGCAGTGGTTTGATAATTGCTGTTTTTAGAGACTGGGGGAAAACACCTGACAGAAGAGACATGTTTATTATCTGACTCAACTCAGACATTATGACAGGGAAAACTTTTTTAAAGAAAGCTGTGGGTAGAACATCAAGGCAGCAGGAAGAGGAACTTAGCTGATTAACGATTTCTTCTAAGCTTTTGCAGTTTATTTGTCTGAATTGGGACATTTTTAGTATCCTTATTGTGATTTGGAAAATATAGTGCAGCTTTCCATTACTTACAGGTTAACTTTACCAGTGGCATCTGGGTCAGGAGGAGGAATCTGGAAGCAAACTCCTGGGAAGGTTTTAGTTGCTCCACTAGATGAAATAACATTCCAGTTCTCATTGTCAGAGAAAGATTTCAGGGTAAATCTTTCCCCTCTTGAAAGTGAGTCCTACAGAGCAATGATAAAAGAGATTAAGAATAAAGTGATTGTAAAGAATTTAAAGATAATATTAATCATCTATTTAGAAACTTTTGAAGACACAGTAAACTGATCTTAGGTTCCACCTTGTCTGTTTCCCAGTCACATAGGGACTCCACTGTGATGGATTTGTTGGGGGTAATGCGACGTAGTTTAAGAGGAGGGATGTTTGTACTCCGTCTTCTTAGGTCAGCCAGTAGCTGCTCAGAGTTCTTGACTGTATTCTCCTCCCCCTGGAGAGAAACAAAGTCATAAGAAAATAGGCTCTATTACAGGAAAAGTAGAACACTTCACATTGTCACTGATTCGTTCAGTATCCTGCATTCACAACGGCTGAAGAAAGATTTTTTAAAAATTGCACACGGGTATGCCACATCTTCCCAAAGTACAACCTATTTTTTTCTCTTTAACTTAGATAACACACTTTGATTTTCTCTTTTTTTTTTCCTTTTTTTGAGTACACATAAAAATAACCTAAAAAACATTATATGTCCGATAGACCTTAGTAATACTTGAGGTCTCTGGGACATAAAGCAAAAGTGTGTTAATCCATAACCTGTGTCATGGATTAAGCCTAACACTAAAAATGTTCTTCATTAATTTCCTAGAGTGTCAGCCTGCATCATGCTTTTGTGGTTTAGCTGGCAGGTTGCACATCTGCCACTACCTGTGACCCAATTACATCCTGTTTTGCACAAGGATAAACTTGCAACTGTTATACAGATGGATCACTTTGACCATAACATTGTTTTTTGTTTTTTTTTTCACTGGATCAGATTTCAGAGGCAGTTTCAATCTAAGGAATGTCAATAGAGAAAACCAATCCAATCACCCATAGAACTAAACCATTTCAAAAGCAGTGAGTTACTCCTCATCACTTCTCCTTCTAAACGGCTCCTTATCTTTTATCTGTCTTTGTTAAAACATTTGTACACGCTAAACCTTGGTCAAACCTTTTCCGTGGGGACAGAGAGCTAATATCCACCCCTTTGTTGGTGATCAAGGACTAAATAATCTCTATGAAGATCACCTACAGACCACAGCTGTCTGACGGTCCATATCTCCCCACTGGAACCATTCAATTCCTCTCTATGGCACTCTCTCTAAAGACCTGAGCCTGCAGGTTCTGTCAGGAGGATCATTAAAACCCATCTCTTACGGCCCTGGTAGTCAGTACCACATGAGTAGGGAGGACTTTGGTCCAGAGGAAGCAAACAATGTGGCATTTATGCAATAGACCAAAAAAATGATAGTGTACAGTAAAAAAAAAAAAACATTGTATGAGAAAGGTTACATAGCTAAATACATACATTTTATCTTTTCCTTTTACTTATGTTTCAGATTACCCTGCCTTCTTTTTTTTCATCGTCTTACCTGAAGCTCCAGCAGAATGTTCGATTTACCCTTCTTGCTGACAGACTTTGGATCCAGGGTGCTGTTGAGCTGACTCAGTGTCTCTGACAGCTGCTCAGTGTCCATTTGGTACTGGAAACAGGAACAAACCAGTTCATATTGCGTAGGAAAACATGCTGGACCACTTAAAATCCCGCTCTATCATGTCCACGTATAGTATGCCACGCAGTGACAATGATTTTACCATCTTTGCCTACCTTTGTGAATTCCTCCACATTGTCCAGATGTGCTTCTTTACAAATGCAGAGATTCAGGAACTTCTGCCACTCGCTTCTTAGAGCATTTCTTTGGGCCTAAAAGCAAATAGTTTGTCTGGATTGAATATACATTCAGCTTCAGAGGTGTGACTCAGAGGCAATCTTTAAAAACTCATTCAGTACCTCAATTGTGTTGCTGGCGGGGTGTTGCATTTCAATGAGCGTGTCACCGTCATCTTGCAGTTTATTCACGTCGCTCTCGTGGGACAAAAGACTGTTGTTCTTGAAATGCTGATTAAGAAAATATTAGGAGTTATTCTCAAACGGCAACACCTTAAAATCAATAAGATGGATATTGTATTTCTGTGGTTTAAAGTGAGTGCCAAGTTAGCCGGTTATTTTGTCAGGAATTTACATATTTACGTAAATTAGCACCAAGGAAAAGTCTAAGATTCCTGTAAAATGATTCTGTGCTACTCAACAGAAAAAACAATTTAGGAATGTCTGCACAAAATGCTACAAAGTAGAGCTGCAAAGACACATTTAAGAAGACATCAATCCTGACCTCATACTGCCTACGAACGTCAGGTGGATCCTCCATGTGATCGCTCCAGTCCTGCTTCTTGATCTTGTTCTGTTCTTCTCCCAGGAATTTCAGCTCCTTGTTGCAGCCCTGCATGTAGTCATAGAGGCTGACCAGGCACTGGTGGCGCAATTTGGATTTTTCCTAAAAGAAAAGGTCAATTTCAAAAACTGCATTCTTCTTTGAATAAAACAAATCTTGATCTTAATTTGACCATTATAGCTAAAGGGAAATAAGAGAGGATCTTGAAGATGTACGCTCCACTGTTCTGATTCCAAGTACTTACTATTTTTAAAGTATTGGTAAAATATTTCAAGTATTTTGTTTTGCACTTTTAATAGGAAATATATGCTTCAGAATTCAACCCTAAAAATAACACACTGTTGGAAAATGTAAAATTAAAGCAAATTTTAAAAAATAGATTCAATAATCTGGCTGCAAAAGTGTGCCCACTCTTGAACTAATCACTTATGTCATGTAGCCGACCTTTTGTTCCAATTTAAAGTTTTAGTGTTCTTGACAACAATTGCAGTAAATCTGATTAACCCTAATGACACTTCAGTAGTACTAATAAGGTTTTCATGACAATTTCTGACTGATTTTTAATTGAGTGCAGACCCTCAAGACAACGTAAAAAGAGATGAAGCTCGTTCCACATTTGAGGTAATAGAGTCTGGAAAGAGATATTCTCCAAAAAAGTATCTCTGCTCTTTGGGAACCTCAGTAGATTTTAGTTCATGGACCTGAGAGGCTCGTGTGAGCAGACATGTTGGACAACCTTAGCAATTTAGAGTCAGCAACAACTGCCATGTCAAAATCTGGGATGATGATAGACTCTTACCTTTTGATTAAAAGCTGAAATCAAATCAAAAGGTGGTTGTTCAAAGAACAATGTGCACACTTCTGCAACTTGGTTACTGTTTTTAATCCCCCCCCCCCTAAAAACTGTTTAAATTGTACAGAATAAATGTCACATTTAGGGTGGACAAAGTTAAAAAAAAATCATCTAGTCTGCAATAACCTGGCATTTTTAAGTTATGCTCATACATTCTGGTCAAAGACCAGGCTTTAAGTAGAAAGTAAAACTTGTGTGCATCATCTATAAACTAAATCTGTACGAAATGTATTTGGTTTTGTATTAAAACGAACTACTCACCAGCATGTTGTTATATTGCCTCTTGAATGCGGTATATTGCTCCTGAAAGACACAGCAGTAAAATGCAGGGTAAACTGTTTGTCTCAAATCTTCAGTGTGACTGAGGAAAATGACAAAAGCTTCCTGTAAGTGGATCTTGTTCACACCTTGCTGCCAGCAGAGCTAACGCAGAGCTGCGAGCTGTAAGCCTCCAGCTCTTTCTGCAAAATGCTGTGAGCAGCAATCTGCTTCTCCAGGTCCTCCATGGTGGGGCCGTACTCCTCTGTGTTCACCGCTTTCTGACAACAGGGGCAACACAAGAGCTCAGTTAACATGTGGTTCCTTTACTAGTCGGTGAGAAAAGCTCAAGAGCCTTTTCCTAAAGCTCACGCAAACACATCATTACACATTAAACCTTAAGGACATTTCATCTGATGTTGGTGGAAGTGGGCAGATCCTGCCTCAGAACTTACTTGCTTCTGAGTGAAAACAGGACCCCAGTCGATTCTGGGCATCGGAATCACGTCATCAACTTGCTCATACAGCTTTACATAAGCAGCTGTGTCGTCTGACCATCGGGAGTGAAGTTTAGAGATGCTGGAAGGAACAACGGATAAACAAAGAATTAAAAAAACATAGGAACAATAGAAAGGTCATGGAATTGGACAGAAAAGACAGCGAAGCTGATTTCTACTTCTTGTCTTTCAACAGAAACACGAGGAGTTCTCTGTATTTTTGTCTTATGCACTCACTCATTCTCTATTTTTGATGCCTCTGGGCACTTATAACTCTTGAGGGTGCCAAGATTCAGGAAGAGGTCCCTCACCCGGCCCTCTGCATCGCCCAATATAAGTTTTATCTCCTCCTGATGCTGAAAGTTGCGCTCATATTTGTCATTTTCCATATCCTGATGAGTAAAAAACAAACTGATTGTAAAAGATGAAAAATGATATTTGTATAGACATGAGTTGGAACATGTCTCTCTTTCCTCACCACTGCCAGCATTTTTTCAGCCCGGAGGATGTCTATGGCCACCTGGTCAGCATCCGCCTGCATCTTGGCAACCAGCACAGAAATATTGCTGGGCGTCGTCCTGCAGGGAGAGTTGTCAGTTAAACTATGCATATATAACTTAAACCAACAATCACTGATTAAATATTACCATACAAATGTACTTTATACCATTTTTAAAAAATGGTGCAGTTTATTGCTATTTTGCAATGAATTCCTGTATTTTGCAATGAAACAAAGTTATTTCAAATGACCAGCATAATTCTGTATATGTTTTTATTTAATTTAATCACCATAGAATAGGTGTAAATTGTTGTGATTAAAAAAATTTCAGTCTGAAAGAATTCATTAGAAACGATGTTCACAGAAACTTAGTTACCAACATGTACATACCAGAGAATCAGAGAAGGAAATAAACACGCACAACTCCAAAAAGAAAAATGTGGGGAGTAGACGGGTGCACGGTTTTGGAACAACGCAAAACAAAATCTGGATAACCAGCACTCCCAGGTTCTTCACAAATTTAATAAGAGGCAGGAACATATTTAGGCTACAGGATGTCGTCAGCTTGTTACAGAACAAAGACAAAGGATGTGTCTATATGGAGACTATAGAACATCTAAGCCTCTGTCTGTTCAATCAGTACCACTCCAAGAACAATAACATACAAAATATTCAATATAAAAATAAGTAAATAGATAAATACATAAGATCATAAAATTCAGAGATTCAGAATTTTGTTTTTTTTTACCTACTAGAAAATCACAGAGGAATCGTCTGGTGGCCGATTTTTAGCTTGATTTGTACTCAAAAAACCTTATCTTTAACGGATCAGTGAGTAAGTGCTACTAGGGCATGCTAACAACAACCCTGTTCAGGGAACTCAGGAATCATTTCTTTTTCACCTTAAAACTTTAGTAAACTACCCCTTTAAAGCAACAGCCGTCTCACACATAAGCTGCTACAGCTCGTTGCAGGATTTATTTTCAATTGTGTCCCATTCTATTGTAATTAGAAAGTTCTTAAAGAGAAATCCGAATTAGACTAAGTCTGTGTCTGCAATGAGAGCAGATAAAAGCTCAGTACAGCAACACGATTCCTCCATTCCAAAGAATTTGCATTGAATGATGGATACATTTCCAGAAACATTTCTCTTTTACATTTTGGGGTTTAGGGATTAGAACTATGAGGACAGGTTGAAAATGCTAAAATAAAAAAAAAAAAAAAAAAATCTGATAGGAACAAGAACTTGGTAAAGGATGAGTTTAAATGTTATATATTTATGTGAGTTTTCACTGTCCAGTGGTTAACAGCAGGATGTGATTCACATGAAAACTACAACAAGTGTTGCACATCAGGGGATGTAATATAAGAAAAACTCTGGCCTAATATAATGAACACACCTCGCCCACATAACCATAGTATCAGAAACAAAGCTGTATTCTCTGGAAGAAAACAAACTTTGGCTGCAGACAGCTTTAGAGTAATCTGAGAGTAATTTCTTCCAGTTCTTTAAAGGAACTATACCTGAATTTATTTTTGACCGCTTAAGAAAAAGGCTTTTTACACAATGTATTATGAGTTAAAAAACGTCATTTTATAATAACAAATGACAAATTGATTGTGTAAGTCCAGGCTGCTTTTTAGTAGGAATAAGGAGCGACAACCTGGGATGACTTTTCTCTGCCAATGGCACAACAGGCGGTGATGACCATTCACATAAGAAAGTTTAATTAAATTTTTTGTTTTCAAAGAAAACAAAGTACAGCCCCTCGACGAAGCCTTGTGTCCTCTGGAGAATTGTCCACAAGTCTGAGCCGTGTGCTTCATCTTGGACATGTTGATGGTTTCTCACAGGGACAAAACCTGTTGGGGGTGGAGCCTACAGTTTCAGCTAAACTGTTCTCCTCACTCATGGTACAGATTTGAGCAGGATCTGGGATAGTTCCTTTAAGCTCAGGAGTGAGGCGCTGCTGCCTTTCTGTCCTCACTCTCTTAGTCATAGTGACCTGGCTGGTCCTGCTCACTCAGCAGGAAAAGCAGGTATGGGCTGAACATGCGAGCATCTTCAGCGCTGCACCTCCATCTCCCCCCAACCAAAGAATATGCTGATGATTTAAATACTACAGAGCAAAAACGTATTCATGGCCATCGGTTTCAGCTTCAGTAAGAGGAGTCGAGAGGACTGCTGGATGAAAAAAATAGTGGCAAGGCAGTAACATCAGATCTTTGAATTGCAATGCTTTCAGCCCTTTGCGTCTTTGCCTCATAAATAATTTTAGATTCTAAATTTATTAACTTATTTTCCTCAACCTTTCTTCATGTTCAAAACAAGTAAAAATCAAAAAACATAGTGCCATGAACAATGTCCTATGCTGAAATTAATGAAACTAGCTAATGCAACTTTATAAAAGTGGATGTGTAAGGAGGGGTAGATCTTTTTCTAATTTACTTGTATGGCTCAGTGTACTCGCCCAGTGGATAAGGTGCTTAGCGACATGTCATACCCTCAGACATTGCTGCAGAAACACAGGGTATCTAAGGGTTCTTCCTGTGTTGGCACAATGTGTGCATGTGTGTTTTCCTCAAATACGGGTGTAAATTGTGTTTTTCAGGAATCCGTTGCAGGATCTCCTGTGCTGTCATTGCAAAATTGTTGGGGGTACAGTGGGACCTTGGTTGAACTGTTGACATATTGTTCCCTATGTTGCTGTGCATGCTGGTGTACAGAAAAATGCATGTCTTGGTGGTCTACTTGTAAGCCAATTATGGTAATTTTGTGGGATATCAAATTATGTCAGATCATTGATGTGCTCCTGTTCTGTGCACTAATTCAACCTTGTCTTCCTCTTTAAAAAACTATATATATATATATATATATATATATATAGTTTTCCCCTAAATCTATTTTTATATTAAGAATGTCTCCATTGTGAGCAAAGTGGAAGTCTAACTGCTTGTTTGTATGCACAAACTTGACAAATGATTCTGTCAACTTTGATTCTTATTTTAAACAGTGCACAAGTATTGGGATCAATGTTTGTAATTCATCATTAAACTGTGTCAAGATTTCTTGAATGTGTAGGAATCAACAGTCCACATGTCAATACTCTATAAACGCCCCCAAGGGGTCAGATGATTACTAGCCGAGATAAACACAAACTAAACCATATTTTACTTTACTTTCAAGCATCTAACATGCTGAGGTGAGGGGGGCATCAGGATAGTACCCTAAGACTCAGAAATGTTATTATTAGCTCATTGTTGTGCTTTCCAATGGCATCATATCTTCCCAAGCTATTAAAACAACAGGTAGATAGGCAATCATGTAACAGGGGTATAAGGACAGTATATTTGAGTTAAATCCATGATTAATTAAACAGGATTCAAAAGACAACATTTTGTTGTATCATTCATGAATGAATGTGTGTGAGACGTTAGAGTGCTTGCAAGTAGGAGAACTGGATGAGCCGCATAACTGAGAAGGGCTGGTCAGCATTTCTTCAGCCGGAGTAGTTGTGAGATCAGAAAAGCTGGTAGGACAAACACTCCCTGACAGGGTTTTGCTCTCACTTTCTCCCCCTAGCTCAGAAGTTGGATTTTGCAATGAATCTCAGAATTAAAAGAAAGAGTCAAAACACCTGTTTAGATTATTAAACTACGGTAGATGTTAAATAATTTTAGTTTTTACAATAACATTTTTTTTTGATTATGACAGATACTAAAAAGATTTGTTTTTGCTAAATCACGTCCTCCTCAGTGATGGAGCAGAGAAATACTACACACGCACAGGGATTTTTCCATCTCAGAGAAGCTGATGTCCAGAGGTATGCATTTTTACAGATTCATTCGACCTGAATCCATGATTATGTTCCCACAAATATAACACTTACAATACCAGGACATCCACTTCTTCTTTTGTGCATTTATGAAAAAAAGGTGTCATTAGACATCATTGGTGTGAAGCGAGTAAAATACCCAGATGTGCCTGTACTAATGACATTGTTAAAGGATAATATCTGACGATGGATCATAAAAAAAGCTGACATTTAGCTGTTGCAGACTGATTATTAACTAGTAAGACTCCCACTTTTACTTAGGAAATGACTTGATATTCAGCCTAATCATGTGATGATAGAAACTACAGTCAACGGTTGGAAAACCCACACCCACTAGAGAGAAAAGAAACCAGCTGATGAGGAGAGGCAGCCCAGCCCTATTCACTTTACAACAGGTAGAAACTTTTGGGAGGTGACTGTAATTGTGAAAAACCTTAACACAGACTTGGTACACACAAACATTTTGTGTGTGTGTGTGTGTATATATATATATATATATATATATATATATATATATATATATATATATATATATATATATATAATGTAGTAAATATACAAAAAGCACCGAACTAAATATCTGTTTGGTTAAAAACATCTTTGCTTTTGACAAATATGTGTAATGTCTTCAACACAGTTACTGATATATTCAACTGTAATCTAAACTGTATTTCAGATAATATGCATAAGCCTTGAAAAAAAGCAAGCTTTTTTTTTGCAACACATCTTTGGTATTTGTGACTGATACCGGTTTTGTAAGTATACACATGATTTCAGCTTGATACCAGACTCCCAAAAAACTGTTCCTCTCCTTGAAGAGTTGACTTTAATGAGTAGCAGATAGTCTTTAAGTGGCAATAATCATGGAAGAGGAGAGGATGTATGATCCACACAGTTAGAAAAAGGCTTAACAGCACATTGAGGATGAATAGGACATTTAAACACTTTCCCCCCTTTCTGCATGCATTAGTTACAATCCAAAGGAAAGAAAACTCACTTGCTCATCTTGGCTAAGGCCTTGGTGCTGGTATCCTTTGACTTCCCAAACTTGGACATCTTGGAGGTGGAGAGTCCACAGAAAACTTTACCCACTCAGTCGTACTCCTTCTTGTCCTCTGTCTTCCTCACGCTGCGTCTTTCCTCTGTCTTTGGTCCGTCTCAAACAGGCACAGAAACAGTCTCACACACCAGTGCATGCAGGGCTTAACACTGCTGGCTCCTCCCTGGCAGGGCAACAGGTGTGTCAACCCCCAGGTCTCAGCCCTGTGCAGGAGGACTAGACTGACCTGTTCTTCACACTCTTCCTCTTTTCTCCTTTAGCCTCTCCTTTTCTTTGTGGACCATGAGTCCCTCTGGTCTTAGACAGAGCCGCCAAATAATTCATGGAAGCTAGAGGGAAGCTGGATTTCTGCTAAAGTCAAGAACTAAAACCAGTTTGCTTGCAATAAAACAAAATGGAAAAAGGGGAGTCTAATTAAGGAATCCTGAATTGGGCTCATGAATTCATATCAAAAAACAGCCCTTTAATTATTAATAATGTTTAGGCTTTCCACAGCGACATGTAAGAATATTCACACCCCTCAATCTTTTACAATCGTTACTGGGACTTTATATGATCAGACCAAAACAGAGGGGTGTATAGTGGCGAGGTGGAAGGAAAAGGTGACATGGTTTTTAAAATCCGAAAACTTAAGCATGCGTTTATGTTCAGCCATTTTTTTTATCTGATGTGCCTGATTTCAATTTGGTGCAACCAATGGCTTCCAGAAGTCACTGAATTTGTAAGTAAATGAATAAATCCAGCTGTTCTGTGAAAGGCTTCAGAGGTTTGTTGAAGAACAACCAGCAGCATGAAGACCAAGGAGCATATGTCAGGGAGAAAGCAGTGGAGAAATTTAAAGGTTGTACACCTCGAGAAGAGCTTCACAGACCCACAGCTCAGGTGGGAGGCAAATTACAATTGTGCACTCTACAAATCTGGCTTTTATGAGAAGAGTGGCAGGAAGAAAGCTATTGTTGTAAATAAAGCCATGCACCATCAAGTTTGCAGGTTGCCTCAAGTGATATAGGAGACACAGCAAACATGTGGAAGAAAGGGCTCTCTCTGCAAGGCTGCAGGAGTTGCCATCTATAAGTCAAACCACAATTAGAGCCATCATACACACATGGCGAAAAAATGGGGAACTTCATCTCCTTGGGAAACAATGTTTTTCCATTGAACAGATGTCTTCAGGTTGATGTGTAATGCAAATTTTCACTTATGCATGTGTTAGAATGGCTCAGTCAAAGTCAAGACCCAAATCCAGTTAAAAATCCGTGGCTTTGCTGCTTAAAGTCGCTCTTCGTAAAGCATGACAGAGCTTGAGCTGATTTGCGAAAATGTGCATGGATGGTAAAGACACCCCCAAAACATTTGCTGCAGTAGTTGTAGTGAAATGAGGTTGTACAAGGTATTGACTCGGGGATAGCAGAGTGTGGGCTGAATACAAAATTATTTTGCATATATTTGTAAAAAAAAAAAATTGAAAATCAGACATTCTTCTATTTCCATTTCAATATCTAGGTGTTATTCGATTATATCTGTTGCTTTATGTCTGTTGGTTGTGCTGTTCTTTTTGCATCTCTCTTTCCAGGTGATGGAGCAGACGGAGAACGTTTTATCACTCTCTCCCTTTTATCTCTTCTCTCTTTCACCTCTTCTCTTTCTTTCTTTTTTTTCTCTTCTTGTTCTTCCTTTACTCTCCCATTGTAGTGTCCATATAATTTGAAATTCTCCCTGCAGGAATCACAATAAAGCTATTTACAAGCATAAATCAAGCGGAGCACTATGGCGAAAGCTGTTCGCTCCACTTGTGAAAGCAAAATCTGTCGAGCTCTATCTGGCATTGAGACATCAATTCCTATTGCCACATTGCTAGCCAGGACACTGGGAAAAAGAAAAAAAAAAGAAAATCAAACATTCTTCTATTTCCATTTCAATATCATACATTAGTCTGTGTTTATCTATCTCATAAAATGAATAATAATGACACTTGTGCTGGTAAAGTGACAGGTTACAAATGTCAGCGTATTGATACTTTTACTTATGAAATTTTAAAGCTTTCTTCATTGTCTCTGTTCTTAATCTCAATAAAAAAAATTGATCTCCTGCCCAGCTCATATCGGGCCTCACACTGACTTGGTTCCCTGCATGCTACAAACACTGACACGCCCTCTGTAAGTCAACAATGGAACATCCAGAGGCTCAGAGCTCCTACATAACCCCACTGTCGGGACGCTTAGGTCAGAAAGGTGTCAATTTAAGATGGCCCCGTACAGGGTAAGGTGCCACCTGATAAGGCATCCGGGGCCAGGGCGCCTCACTGCAGCTCTTATAGTAATAGTATAGTAACTCATGGAGAGGAATGCAGCTGGCCAGCTTTCTGCGCTGCAGAGTGGAGCGAGCACATACTTCTGATTGGTCACATACGTGCTCTCTGGGTGTGTTTACCTGTCTGGAAAAACATACTTTTAATGTTGCTAAGGAGATACTTTTATTACTATAGTTACTCCCAAATAAAGTATTTTGGATAAATTGGGAAAGCAGTGTGTAGAGGTGTTATTGAAACCAGGAGTAGGCCCAGAACCCTGTTTTAACATAAAATTCATCTATAATAGTTTGTGCCATAGAAGATCAAATCCTGCTTGTTTGGTCTTGTTTGGATACAGTGTTACCTGAACTACCGTTTCCAGATCATTTTATTTTGAAAGATTTTATGTCACCGGGCAAGCAACATTTAATTAATTTGCTGTTATCTTTGTTTATATATAGAGCAGCTGTGGCTACAAAGTAGCTTATCACTGTCAGGGTGTGAATGTGTGAATGAATGTAACGACCCGGATGACTGAGAATTTGCACAGGCATGAAAAGGCGAAGAGCCATTGACATCTATGGGGTTACAAAGTCGTCTGAACGGCGAAGCACAGTGTGAACCATCATATACAAATAGTAAAACACATAGAAGACTGATGAACTGTCCGACTGTTTATCTCCAAAGCATCTAACACGAGCTGTCCCTCTGATGTACTCAGTCCTCATCCTATCTACCCTCTTCACTCCCAAGGAGAGCGTCAACATCTTCATCTCTACTGCCTCTGGCTTCCTCAGTGCCACTGTCTCTAAACCAGTCAGCATCCCTGGTCTGACCACCATCTTCTTTTTAGTTTTTTTTAAAAAAAAAAAAAAAAAAAAAAATAATATATATATATATATATATATATATATATATATATATATATATATATATATATATATATATATATATATATATATATATATTCTTTTTCGGGGTTATACAGCAGGCTGACAGCAAAGGGGGTTTGAAAGAGGGGGGGAAGACATGCGGTAAAGGACCTCAGGCTGGAATCATACCTGGGTCAGCCACGTCGAGGACTAAGGCTTCCATATATAGGTCGTACTGACTAACCCTGTGCCATCGGAGCACGCACGCTCCAGTTCATTCTCACTGATACTCTTTCATCAAACAACACATCTGACCATTTTCTCCACCTGTTCCAACCTGCTTGGACATGTTTCTTCAAATCTTTTCCACACTCCTGGTTGCTATGGACTGCTGACCCAAAGTACTTAAAATCCTCCACCTTCTTCGCTTCTGCTCCCTGTAACCTCGCAGCTCCACATGGGTGCCTCTCATTCACACACATGCATTCGGTCTTGCTATTGCTGACCTTCATTTCTTTCCTTTCCAGGGCAAACCTCTATCTCTCCTCCACCTGTTCCCTGTTCTCCCTGCAGATCACAATGTCATCTGCAAACATCGTAGTCCATGGAGATTCCTGTCAAACCTCATCTGTCAACCAGTCCACCTTCACAGCAAATAAGAAGGGGCTCAGACACATTAAATGGTAAATGGGCTGAACTTATATAGCGCTTTTCCAGTCATACTGACCACTCAAAGTGCTTTAAACCCCTCTGCCACATCAGCACACCTCACCACTGTCTTACAGCTCTCAAACATGTCCTGCACCACCCTAACATACTTCTCTGCTACCCCAGACTTGCTCATACAGTACCACAGATCCTCTCTCAAAACACAATGCAGCTTCCCCTGACCATCACTGTACCTCTCCATCGTCACCCTCAAAGCAAATATTGCATCTGAAGAACTTCTTCATGGCATGAGACGATAATGCTGCTCGGAGATGCTCACCTCTGACCTCAGTCTAGCTTCATTGACATCTCAATGAAGATGTCAATGAAGACATCTTCATTGAGATGTCAAAGACATCTCTTTCCAATAACTTCATTGTACAGCTCATCAAACTTATTAATCTATAGTTGAAAGAACTCTACAAATCTCCCTTGTTCTTGGAAATCTGTACTAGCACACTTCTCCATTCCTCAGGCATCTTCTTGCTCTCTAAGATCTCATTGAACAGTCTAGTCAGCTGCTGTCTCTCCCAGACACTTCCATACCTCCACCGGAATATCATCAGCTCAGGTATATCATTCTGCTCTTTGTTTTTTTTTTTTCCTCAGTCATCAACTTTTCATAGTACTTCTTTAGTCTTCCTATCTCACTTATTGCCACTATCAGTACATTTTCACCTCAATCCTTACTCCCCCTAACCTGCTGAACCTCCTGTACTTTATTGTTCCATCAGTTCTCCTTTTAAACTTTTCTAGCATAGCATTTGCTATAGTTGTACGGTTATCTGACAGCACCTCCTGGCCATTCACAGCCTTTCTAAACACCTCCCTGAAAGACACACAACTGTTTTTCAACTTCCATCCTGTCCAAATATTTAAATTTCCATCTCCTCTGTTCATTAAGATTTTGCAGAAGACATTTCTCTTGTCCATTTGGGGAGCTGCAAATTTGATCCGTGTATGACTGTGTTGATTTCAGTACAGGTGCTTGGTCATCATTCTCTCTTGTCCATGTTGGTTACAGTTACAGTGGCACTGCTGTTTCAGCATCTTACTATTTTTTGGACAATTTTAACCAATTTCCTTTTATCTGGAGGTAACAGTAGGGTCAGATAGGTGATACTTAAAATAAAGCAGGCTAACATTAGGCCTGTGGAATTAAAATAGAGCATGCTTAAAAGCCTGGTTTATGCCAGCAAATAAACCAGGTTAAAGGTACTCTACAGATGTTGATAGAAATAGTTTCAATATTCTGCCAGAATTTTGCCAGGAGCATTTTACTCTAACAAAAAAAGTGTCTGTGCGCAAGTTGTTAAGCGGCATTTATCAGGATGCCATTTTGAAGTGTATGAGCCTGTATCTATGTGTTTGACTGTGTTCAGATTAGAGTAATACCAACAAATATTCAAAGATATGCAACTGCTGGTTTTACTACAGGCATTCAATTTGTCAGTTTCTGTTCGTTAGTACATTTCAGGCCTCCAGCAGATCCCAACTCAGTCTAAATACAGGACTGTCTCAGAAAATTAGAATATTGTGATAAAGTTCTTTATTTTCAGTAATGCAATTAAAAAACATGAAATGTCATACATTCTGGATTCATTACAAATCAACTGAAATATCGCAAGCCTTTTATTGTTTTAATATCGCTGATTATGGCGTACAGCTGAAGAAAACTCAAAAATCCTATCTCAAAATATTAGAATATTTCCTCAGACCAAGTAAAAACAAAATTATAACAGCAAAACAAAATCAAACATTTGAAAATGTCCATTAATGCACTCAGTACTTGGTTGGGAATCCTTTTGCACAGATTACTGCATCAATGCGGCGTGGCATGGAGGCAATCAGCCTGTGGCATTGCTGAGGTGTTATGGATGCCCAGGATGCTTCAATAGCGGCCTTTAGCTCATTTGCATTGTTGGGTCTGGTGTCTTTCAGCTTCTTCTTCACAATACCCCACAAATTCTCGATGGGGTTCAGGTCAGGGGAATTGGCAGGCCAATCAAGGACAGTAATGCCATGGTCAGTACACCAGTTACTGGTGGTTTTGGCACTGTGGGCAGGTGCCAGATCTTGGTTGTGCAGCGTTTCCTGCCACATTTCCCCCTTCCAACACACTTTTTGTGAATGTGCTTTGAAACTGCACTCTGTGAACAGCCTGCTCTTTGAGAAATTTCTTTTTGTGTCTTACCCTCCTGATGGAGGGTGTCAATGATGGTCTTCTGGACAGCAGTCAGATCAGCAGTCTTCCCCATACTTGTGATTTAGTTTACTGAACCAAGCTGAGTGTTTTTCAAGGCTCAGGAAACCCTTGCAGGTGTTTCGAGTTAATTAGACGATTCAAGTGATTAGTTGAATAGCATACTAGTATACTTTTTTTACGATATTCTAATTTTCTGAGACAGTCCTGTAGAGTTGAATGAACTGAAAAGGTAATCCATTGAGACAATGGTCCATTTTTAACTGAATACTTTCTGTGTAGTTGATAAAGGTCATAAAATGTGTCAGACTCTTTAACTCACTGAGATTCTGTTGACCTATAGAGACCAGATGAAGACCGTCTACACAGGAATCACAGAGAAGCCAAAGAATTTGCTTTTGTCTTTCTGCAACTGTGTCTACATGCCTCAAAATCCCAAACACTGACAATAGAGTCGAGACAAAAAAAGGACAGAAACAAAATGAGGGTGTGTCACTGAAAAATGCACTACATGGTCGACAGGTTCCTAGAGCTCATCTGATGTCAGATGCATAGAATCTGTGCCTTTTGTGCTTGAGTTTACTAACAAAACAGGAGAAACTTTTAGTTAAGTCATTTTTGTCTTTTAGATAACAGATTTGTAATGTGAATGAAATAATACTGTGCGACAGGAAAGAAAACTTTGCAAATAAGTAATCCTGGGGGACTATTGTCTCCTCAATAAAGCAAAGATGATTCTTTTCAGGCTTCACATATTTCTATTGCAGTTTCATAAAAATACCTTAAATATGGCTGACTTCAAAGATATCCAGCAGAAATGCAGTGTTAGAGGGGAGGGGGCAGCTGGTTAAACACACTGGATGGTGATAATCTGTTCCTCCGTGACCGGAAGGAGGTTATAGGTAACAGAGTTGTGCAATATTTAAAAAAAATGCAGGTACGACAGGCAAACCAAAACATACTCACACCCTGCACAGGCATCCGCTCCTAATCACACGCCCCGCATCCCAACAGCGCTTCACACAGCGGCACACCTACCTTCACAAATGGACGACCAATAAATCAAACCATGTGAACACCAAAGATAGAGCACTGTGCAAAGGTTCTGAGTCATCGCTAACTTCTGTAGGTGCTGTTTTGATGAGGCAGACTTGGTAACTGGTAACTGACAAACACTCAATTTCGTCAAGTGAAGAATCACTATAGAGAAAATTTAGTAAAGAACTGGTATCAAGTCGGGTCTATGACGCTGTCTGCTGATTATCGGGGATCGGGTCACGGGGTCAACCGATCCAGGAGGGAACCCCAGACTTCCCACTCCCAGCAACATCCTGCATCTCGCTCGTGAAGATTCTCAGTCATCCGGGTCATGGTCATTCCAAAAAACTTAAAAAACTAAACTTTTTTTCTAAAAAAGTCCAGTTTTGTTTAACTTTTTTGGAATCCTGCAGCTCGTTCTAGGGGATCTCACATCCCAGGCCAGATGGGATATGTAGTCCCTCCAAGATCTGGGTCTTCTCTGGTGTTTCCTTCAAGCAGGACGTGCCCAGAAACCTCCAGGGGGAGGATCAGAGGCCTAAACCACCTTACTTTGTGCTCCCTCTGGATGACGGCGCTCCTCCACCAATCTGTGGCTGAATCCGGCCACCCTGCGCAGAAAGTTCCTTTTGACTGCTTGTATCCAGGATCCCGTTCTGATCCACATCTCATTACCGTAGGTGTGGGTCAGTGCATAGACAAACCAATGCTGAGAGTTCTTTTTGGCTCAGATCTCTCTTCACCACAACACACGGGAGCAGTGGCTGCATTACTGCAGAGCCCCGATCTGTCTGTCCAGCAGAAGCTTTCTGAGGGAGGCTGAGAAGTGGGATCCCTCGATAAATGGAACACTGGTCCAATTTCTTAAAAATTGGAAAAACCCCCGTGTTGTCTCGGTCCTCCATGTGACATTGAAGAGGCCTGGCAAAGATGACAGCCCCACAATCCTTTCACTTGGATTAAAGCCCAGCCTCTGTTGAGAAAAAGCCCAGAAGCATAATGCTGCCAAGTACTGACACAAATACCGTTTGGTTTACATATCTCTGCCTTGATTTCTTCTGATTTCCCGATGCCTTTGGGAGATGTTAAATGGATTTTTGTTTTTCTTAGAATTGCTCTATTTTGCCACCATACCTTATTTCCCAGAGACACGATGAATACAGGAGACAATACTTGGCTGATGTGCAGCTCCTGTAACGTTTCTGTAAGCCGCCTTTCAATTTTACAGGGAGATTTGGTTATTGGTATGGTCAACATTGTCAAGTTTTCTCCAATTCAAAGACTGCCTTTGGTTTGATCCATATGTAATTCCTTGGAAATTAAGTAAAGACTAATAGCACAGCTGAACTTTAATTGGATTTTCTCCTGACATTTTAAATGATGTCAATTGTACTGATCCCTTTTTAAAATGACTGTTTAGGAAGTTATAGGGTGGTTGAGTTTGAACAGCCAATTATTTATCTTGAGTGTCACTTCCCCCCCCCCCCCCCTTTAAATCACAAAAACATGGATTTTAACAGGGACGTTTGAACTTTTTATCCACACAGCATCTTTTCACAATGATAAAGAAAGAGCAACAGAACACACATTTTTTTGGTTCCAATGCATTTTAATGATGGGCCTGGAAACACATCCCCATTATTCTTTTCACAGAAGTTTCCAACAATCACCAATACTTAGATTCTTCCGAGCTAATGGAGGAGCACATCTTAACTGTTCAATACAAACAATCGGAGAGGAAAAGAACAAAAACAGCAAGTTTTACGAGGAGCATTAAAAAAAACCCTCCTCTAACAAGGGTATCACAGGGAAACCAGGTCCAGAAAAGAGGAGAGGAAATCAGACGGATTGTTTTAGAAGTACTGCTCTTTACTTCCAGAACAATGGGTAGCAACAGATGCCTGGAACATTTCTTTACTTGCAGACATGTTATTCATGTTGTAAAAACATTTATCCCAAGAGGCGTGGCTGTGTGATGAATGAAAGGCTGTTAAAAGCTCAATGGCTTAATGTCTCCTGCACACAAAAACTCCAGCAGGAGCTTCAGCCCTAAAAAAAATGTGATCAGGGACACTGAGGTTAACACATCCCTGTAGAATATGCACAATACAAGTAATATACTAATAATAAAATGGCAAGTTCACTGCATAAACCTAATTGGACTAGCTGGACCAAAAGCCTTGAATTACAAGAATTTCAAATATCCTAATGAGCCAAATCAAATAAAAGAGTTGAATTTTTATTTTTGATTGAAAGTAACAGACGATTATTGGTTTTCTTACTGGCCAGCTCCCAGTGTTTCCATATCAACTACATCAGAGCTTCAGTGAATGGATGGACTGATGTAGCTCAGAAGGGGCAAAGGTTACTGAGAAGAATCGTCCATATTTAAACAACTCATCTATTGTGTTGGATCCATTATGCTCAACATATCTGCTTCCTTAGATCGCTCCAATATGGGAAATGTTTGCTTGGTTCTGAATCGTGTCGATATCTAAATGGGTCCAAGTTGCCAAGAGCAGAGCAAGCAGACGTGGATCTGTTCAAACTAATTGGTTTCATCTGGTCTTTCATACAGGCATTGGGAAATGACTCCTTCACGTTGAACAACGCTGAATCAGTCCCTGAAGTGGGAAACCAACTGCATGCAGGCTCTTCCATTTCAGAAACGATGAACAAGTTCTTTTAGCGTTACCTGTTGAATTTCTGAATATTTTCACACCTCTGCAACTGAAAGGTCCCATCCTGTCTACTTGCTTTGATGGCATTACAGAATCCAAGCAAAGATGGGTCATATTGCTACTTGAAGCAGATGTATTTTTCTCTGTAATCTCACTCTGAAAGTCAGATTAGCTCCGCCCTCCTAAGGACCGCAGACTCCACCAATGTTGAGAATAGGCACGTTTTTGATCAACTCGGGCCCTTGTTGCCTTCATGTTCAGGTCTTTAGCTTAGCTGCCAAAGCCAAATATGCCCTTGATGTAGCCGGTCAGACCGCCCTTGCCCTTTTGCTCCACCTTGTCATCCAGCGGTGGGAAGGCCACATGGTTGAGGGCGAGGTCGAAGAACAGAGGCTTACAGGGGATCGGCTGGAACTCAGGGGGGAACTGGACCAGATTGGGGTGCTTTCCCACAAGAGTCTTGTCCAGGTGAAAGTTGTCCAGGTGCTCACACAGAGGCTGAGGAAAAGCAGACACATCTATTTATTATTGGATGCAAGAACAAATGTTGCAGCCAACATTTCCTTCATTCCACATAACATGGTACATTTTGTACTGTTTCAACTGCCCACAAGAACAACACGTAAATAGATGTAAGTCATATTAACAGCTACTTATGGACACATCCTTGTGCTAGAACGCCCAAGTTCTGACTCTTCATGGGCTTACAAGATTTATTACTGACGATCTATATTGACCTAAAAACCAGCACAGAAAGCCGATTTCCAGTGCAGTATGATTCTGAAGCAGACATCTTCTCATGAGTGCTTAGTTTTATCAGAATTATGGCAAGCTGTTAAGGAATGTAATTGTTACAGATGTTCATTTAAATAATAGGTGCAATGTTGCAGTTTTAGTGTACCTTGCATAAGTGTTCATACTCCAAGTTTTTCAAATGACACAAAGCTTTAAAAACAATTTTTTTAAATAGAAATATGAAAAATTAGGTGTGACCTTTTTATTCAGGCTCCTTGAATCAATACTTTCCAAAACCGCCTTTTGCTGCAGGTACAACTGCAAGGCGTTTGGAGTATGGCTCATCCATCTTTGCAAGCTTAGAGACTTCTTTGTGGTGTTTGGAAAATATCTCAAGCTCAATCAGATTGGCAGGTTAGCATGTGTGAACATCAACTTTAAAGTATTGCCACTGATTCCCAATTAGATCTAGGTCTGACTTTGACTAGGCCATTTTAACATGAATATGGTTTGATCTAAACCTTTCCATGGCATCTCTGGCTGTATATTTAGGGACGTCCTGCTGGAAGGTGAACCTTTGCCCCAGTTTCATGTCTATTGCTGCCTCTAACAGGACTGCCCCGTATTCATCCAGTTTTCCATCAACTCTGAAAAGTTTCCTGAACCTTGCAGAAGAGAAGCCCCCCCAAGGAATGATGCTTCCACCACCACGTTTCAAGATGGGGCTTGTGTGTTTAGGATATTTTTTAGTCTTAGTTTTCCTCCAGGAACAGCCTTTTTTACATACAGGCCATAAAATTCAAAGACCTGTGTGCTGTGTTCCTTGGTCTTCATGATGCTGTTTGTTCTCCAATAAACCTCTGAGGCCTTCACAGGACAGCTGGATATATACTGGTGTTAAATTACGCACAGATTCATGCAATTTATCTAATTAGGCTAGTTTAGAAGGAAATGGACTGAATACGTTTTCCAGATTCTTATCTGTAAAAACAGTGTTGGAATTAAGTGTTGGACAAATCCAACAAAAACATTATAGTTTGCAGCTGTAACATGAAAAAAAATAAGGGGTGGGAATATTTGTGCAAAACCCTCAAGGTGAGATCATCAGATGCACTCAAAGACTGATTAAACTTCAGTGATAGTTGATGCAGCTGCTGACATGAATGTTTTAGTGCCTGAAGCCGTCATGTGGTCAGTGATTCTTAGTTCTGTCGTCTTACCGTGTTATCTTTCACCTGCTGCTGAGAGCTCACTTCAGGGGTCTCATCAGTGTCTGAAACAAAAGTACATTTCTTCAGAATTTTACAGAAAAACTTATCAAAAGACAGAAAAGATCTGTCTGCCATATTAAAAGCCATCTAGAAAAGTGCTACTTGATTGTGGCACTCACCTAAAATGGCAGCAGCTTGAAGAGAGTATTTCTCAGCATTGACCTCAGCAATGAGCTCCTGGACATCAGGGAGATCCTGCACACATAAATTTTTTTTAAACACATCCAGAAAATAACTGGTTGTGAACCCACATGCTGGTACGAACCTTGAGGACATTGTTAAGACTCTTGGCCTTTGACTGGACTTCCTTGGCATATTTCAGCACCCTCTCATACAGAACCAGTGCCTCACTCCACTTCTTCACCAGAACATAAGACTGAGCTATGAAGAAACACCTGACAGAAGAAGGGGGACATAGTCTACTGTAACATGGAGTAGGAAATGAACAGAGAAGGTTTACAAAAGTCTACTCTCCAAAATAGACTCTTATTGAGAACAAATGCTGACACCAAAACATGTCAAAGGTTTGTAAATAATCAGACACGGAAGGACTAAAGCTACATATGTACACCGCGCAACAAATTCTCAGTTATCAGCAAACAGGAAGCAACCAGACTTTCGTTCACTTTCTGAAAACATTTCTACACCTATCCAGGAGTCTTTGTCATTCCTGGCAGCTCACACTGAGCAACCTGCAGTTGGAGCGCTGCTGTTTATAAGGACATGGAGGCCCATCCTCCTAGGCTCATTCTCAGTCAGATGCAAATCAATGACCCACCATCACTGTCCTGGGTGGTTAGAAGCTATTGCTTGGTGTGAGTGGAGAACTTGGTCGCCTGGATCATGATGAGACTGCTGATGTAATCTCTGTGGATGTGTTGGAGGACCGAGCTGTAAACACTGGGGAGTTGGAAGCTCAATCCTCCCCTCTGTTTAGTGATGGCTTTTCTCTTTTGACCAAGATGGCTTCTTTCACCCCTCTTTCAAACAATCTGTTCTCCCTGTCCAAGATCTGGACATCATTGTCGTCAAAAGAGTGTCCTTTGTTCTTGAGGAGCAGGTGGATTGCTGAATCTTGCCCTGAGCTGCTGGATCTCCTGTGCTGTGCCATGTGTTTATGTAGCTGTTTAGTTTCTCCGATGTAGGAGTCTGAGCAATCCTCACTGCATTGGATCGCAGGCACAACGCTGCTCAGCTTTGGTTTGGGTGTTCTGTCTTTGGGATGAACCCGTTTTTGTCAGAGGTTTGAAATTTACTGGTATGTTGCGTTTGGAGAAAATTCTCCTGAGTTTCTCAGAAATTCCTGACACGTATAGAATGACAATGATTTTGTGTCTCTCTGTTTTTTTTTCCAGCCACCTTCGTTGACTGATTTGACAAAACGGCGAGTTCAGATAACCACAAACTTGCAGTGATTTCCTGACGTGCTTGTATTTCTCCTCTGTGGCAGAGGGAATGTTGTGTGCCGATAGCTTCTGATAAGAGAGTTTGTGTTTCAGTGGGTGATGTGAATCAAAATGCAGATATTGGTCTGTGTGTGTGGGCTTCCGGTAGACCTCAGTTTTGAGTCTCATATCTTCCTCAATGTGCACAGCGGTCCAAATAGGTCAACTACAGGTTGCTCAAGTGTGAGCTGCCAGAACTGACAAAGACCCCTGGATAGGTGTCAAAACGTTTCAAGAAAAGCTGAGCGAAAGTCCAATAGCCTCCGATTTGTTGTTACACAGCATTATCCTGCAGAGGATGAATTTTAGAAATTCTTCTACTCGAGGTTATATTGAAAACACTAGAAAACGGACCTGTAGGCCTTGTAGACCAAGGTCTTGAGGGACACCTCCTTCTGGAAGGTGTGGTCATCTTCAAGCCCCTGCAGGGTGGATAGCTCAGCCAGACTCTGCAGAAGTGGACAAATAAAAAGCAGAAAGTCAGCAGATATCACTGGGGCCGAGCAAGGGCAACAACCAATTTGTGATACATGCATCTGAAGCTCCTTGCATATTCCTTGGTAAGATGCCTACCTGCAGGATGATGTCGTAGAGTCGGATGAGGTCTTGTGGACGGGGGCCCCTCTTGTTCTCGTCGGCCCCAGTCTCCTTGAGTTTAGCCTGCAGAGTGTGAGCCATGCTCTCGTTTCTCTTCACCAATGTGCACAGCTTGATGTAGGTCAGATAACTGGGAAAGAAGAGCGGCAGGGATCAGGTTAAAACTAGGAGAAAAATGTAACCCCTGCACTCTGTTTACTCAGACACATTATCATTCGTTTGTCACTTAATATAAATGACACAAACTGTTCAATTACACAAACGCTAACTGCTCAGCTACAGCAAAGAACAAAATGGATGTAATTTTAAATCATACAAACCCAGGAGTAAAATGTGTTTTGTGAATGAAGCTGGCAACCAAGTCTCTTTACCTGTGCAGGAACTGAAGGTTGCTTACTTTCCCACCTTCATTATCAGAGCTTCTCTCGCGCTGTTTCTACAAGCAGAAGAAGTATCACTTTGAATTTTTTTCCTCACATTTTTCTTCAAACCAATTTCAGGCCCCAGCTACATTACTCCAGACATTTACTCAAAAGGGATCTCTGGGATTCTGCTAAAGGAAAGTTGCAGTACCTACGTTACACCAGGAGGTACATTTGAAGTTTAATGAAAACTGTAGCAAAAACAGTAAAATAAAAACACTCACACAAAGGAAAACCAGCTCTTGTTGTGGTTTATTGTACATAAAGAACGAGTGGACATGTGCAAAGTGGGCCTCTGTCAACAGTGCCTTAAAAAAAGGTTTTCACCCCCTTTTGCTTTTCACCTATTTTGCTTGTTTGCTTCACAATAAAAAAAAATACATCTTGAAAGTTGCAGGCATGTCCTGTAGATGAAATGGAGCATACCTTTATTTTAGTGGCACTAGTGGCCTTTATTTGAAAGTGGACTGACAGGAAACAGGGTTGAGAGACGAGGAACACACGTGGCAGAAAGGACAGAAGTTGAACATGGGATGGCTGCGTTGAGGACAGGGGCCTTTGGACATGGGTTGCGTGCACTACCCCTCTCATCACCACGCCCAAATGGTGTGAAGTCTTAAACAATCCACTTTAGTTCCTGGTTGTGAAGCAACAATGCATGAAAAATGCCAATGGGGGTGAATACTTTTGAAAGCAACTGTAACCAGTTTTAATGTTTGTATCCAAACCATGGGGACAAACAAAACCTGAGTTTTTAAGACCGTTCACTTTGGACAATTAAAACGAGTCTAAAAAATTCTGAAAATGTTTGCAGGTCATCAGTGTTCGAGTGGACAGGGTCTCGGTTTTCAAGTCAGATTCGTACATCCTCTCAGAAGGCTCAGCAGGTTAATCTTACCGCCTCGCTCTTGAGTTCCTCTCTCACAGCCTGGATGGTGTCTCTGCACTCGGCCAACAGGGTCTCATACAGATGTTCTTTGGTCTCCTCATTAACGGCCTGCATGAGAAAAACACCAGTTCACATCTACGGTGGACTCTCCAGCAGATCAGGAAGAAAAGATTCTCAGCTGATACTAAAATGACACCAATAAATCAACATGAAACATTATTGCAAATATTTCTTAATATTAGGGGCAAAAGTTTTTTTTTAAAGATTGTTTCAGTAAAAGCAGGAATGTGACAGGGGCTAACTTTGGGACACAGGTATGTTGCCAGGCGGGCTCTTGGTACATTCCAGCACATCACTCATGTGCAGCCAGTCGTCGTGAAGTTTCAGATCTCTGAATACCAGGATTGTTCTCCAGCGTTTCATTGACAGTAATCAGAAAAAGGCTCCGACCTTAGGGGGAAAAATGTACGTTGGATTATGTTGCTTGAAAGCAGCTTTGCTCAACTGGAATAGTCATTGCAAAAAGTAGCAACTAATTTTGATATTAAATTAAAACTGCTTATTTAAGAAGAACAAAGCCTGAAGCTGTGTGTATTTACTCTGTTAGAATTAAGAGTTTAGATTGAAACTGGGTGTATAAATGAACTGAGTGTGAGCCTCTCTAAAGGCCCCAACATACGAGTCCGCAGACGTCCTCGCAGAGCTCAATTTTTACAACTGCGTATGCACTGTCCCACTATAAACTTTAAGTCTACGTAGCCTTAGAAGCTCTTCTGGGAGTCTGATATTTAATGCCGACTGCAATAACAGTTTCCACGCTTGCACTTATTTTTGTTAAACAATGACAGAACCGGTGTTGTGTGTCAGTCATCTGAAGTTGTATTTAGCCAAATTCAGGACATGGTGAGGACCAGATAATTTTGATATGGGAATCAAAGAAGGGTTTATTCAGTTGTTCTCTCTGACCATCCCTGCGCTGGGTGACTGAAGGCTTGATGAAATCAGATTTGTTGAAACTATTTAAAGGCTCAGAGTTAGGTAGACAAAAATGTGTTTGTTCTTCATGTTTCGAAGGCCAGACAATCCAGAGGAAGCACCAGTTTGGAGGAATTTTAAAAGAACCTTCCTCTGTGCTTTAACCACCAAGAGATGAGTCAAAAGCGGCTTTAAACCACCCAGGATTGTGACGTTACCTTGAGTCACAGACTTTCACCAACACCCTGCCAAAGCCCAGCATGACCAGCTGAACCTGTTGGGTATCACTGGCTGTTCACAGTCTGGGCCGGACACATAATCTGATCGGAGATGGGAGAGGTTGCTCAGCGTCTGAGGGCCTGACCTGATGTTCTCTGACCCCACAGAGTGTTGATCGGGGTTAACACGTAGGAAAGCTTCAAATGTTTGTTACATTGTGATAAAGTGTCCTTTTGATAGAAGGACAAAAAAATGCCTCTGCTTACATTTAGTAGCAGCCAGGTTTAGCTGAACCGGGGTCTGTAATGCTACAACTGGCCCCCTCTCGCTTGAAACTGAAAGCTGGTCAGATTTTCTAATACAGATCTGTCCACAGAGATCTGGGGCTGGGTGTGGTCTGCTGAAATGCTCAGAATGCAGTTGTGCGATGAGAGATGCTACATGCCAGAGAGCTGAGTGGCTGTGGGTGGAACAGGTGTGTCTACAGAACGGCTGAAAGATGAGAGGAAGGAATTTTGATCATGCTGATAGGACAGGCGACTCTTAGAAAAGGAGAGCGCCACGCAGTTAGTTTCAGGAACTGCACCGATGATTAGGGCAACTTAACAACTGTAGTGAAATGGATAAGGTTGGAAAAATGTCTCTCTACCAGAGTGTAAAAAACTCACGGGAAGCATCACATTGTATTAATATTAATGTTTCATTATTTTATCACTCCTGAATGAATCCAAAGACTAATTGTCTGAAGGGCCTCTGTCAGGACGGCTACATTTTACAGATAGATCACAGGAGAATAAATCATGAAAGTCTCTGGACCTGCGGTTCTGAACATCCACCTCCTCAGCTCAGTGGACAGAAATCTGTTCACAACACTTAGTCGACCAGGCCTGGAGGTTTTCTGTCCAGGGAGCCACTGGCTGTTTTCCCCTAGGCACAGATGCTGAAAATTCGGCACATCATCTTGGAAATTCACCTTAAAAAAAACAGAAAAACTATCTTGCTAAAAGAATGATCCAACTTTAACCAAGTTGATGAAGGTTTGTTCAGTCTGATTGGGTAAAACTTCTCGTTTTGCCGTTTACTGGCTGGTCAGAGTCTTTGGATGATCCTTTCACCATTTTCCCATCAGTGACTGAGAAGTTAAATCTGAATAAGTTATTTATTTAAAAATCTTTGGAAACACAATGTCACCATTGACCGAATAAAACACAGAGGTGTTAGTAGAAACTTCAGGGTCTTGTGCAAAGACCCATCAAATGACAGCAGGACTGAACTGAAGCTACAAGCTTGGTTATGAGTGAACAACTCATTTAGTCACACGGGAGGACCTTCCATGCCATCTGTGAAGATGTATGAGCACGCATGTAACTAAAGGTCGTCACTTCCACCAAAGGAAAAGCTGACCTCATGGTGACCATATGTTAAAAGTTCTTTCTAACAAGATAAACCTGAAAATGTACCAATGGACTAAATCGGCCAGAGAAAAGAAGAATCCATCTAAGTCTACATGAATAAGTCAGTGGCCATCTACCTACACACACTGTGCAAATTACCTTATCCAAACCTGTGCGTAAAATATGTTTACGACAAGAACAAAGATCATGATATACCATTTCTAATGTCCACACATCTGCTTCATAAGTAGTCTAAGATTGTAGATTAAAATAAACTTTCACTGTGTTCTGATCTGGTTTAGGCATATGATTTTTTTTTAGATCCTAACCAACATGGGAGGAAGCTAAAGAAAGGGAAACATCTCAAAGTGAGCCATCTGGTGGCCATCTTGTGATTTGTCATGTCTGACATAAGTAGCAGAAAACATTTTCCTTAGTCAACAGTTTAGTTTTTCATGTAGTTGTAGATTTTAGCAGATTTAATACAAACATCTGTTATTTTTAGATGAGCTCATTCTGGAAACATTTAGTTTGTTTCTCAAGCATAACAGAAACCACTAGTTATTTATTCATGTTGTCTTTTAATACAAGCCTAATACAAGTTTATTAAATTTATAAAACTTAAACCAAACTTTTGTTTTGTGTACATGTGGTTTCAAATGTTTTATGATCTGGGACTGAACAACTGGCTTTGCTTTTGATGCAACAAGAACCAATTACTTCACTGCTGGGACTTTGTTCGGGACATTTAAAAGACAGAAACATGCGTCGACCACGAGTAGCCTGTTGGAGCAGAAGCTATGTTGTTCGTTTTAAAGGTGGTGTCTGAATATCAAATATTTCTGAGCTTTTAAAACATGCGATGACGGCGTTTGTTGGGTGAAAACGTTTCCATATATTTCAACAATAAGAACGCAAAAAGAAGAACCTGACCTGGGCGATGGCGGCCTCGTTGTCCGCCAGACCCAGGAGGAATATCCGAGCCTTGTCGATCTTCACAGGCACGGTGCGGCCTCGCCATTCCACCTCGCTCATCGTGGCTGCCTGCTTGGTTCTTGCTTGAGTGATGAGGGCCTGAGGGAGGAGGGACTCTGAGTTTAATACTATCTCAGCAGATATTCAATAACAGCATTGGTGTTTTACATTCAGCATTTTACTTGTTGCTAATGGTGTAGGGGAGAGCTAACCAAAGAGCAGCTGAAATACTACCGATTCAATTTTATAATGTTCAAAGCAAACTTCTGTTTTTGAATCACGAAAAATAACCGTGTTTAAGTTTTGTTCACATGATTAACAGACACGTCACTGAAACATGTTAGGAGCCAGGTTAGTGAGAGGTAATATCCAAAGAGAGAGTAAACGCGCTAGCATTGGCTGAAGGCTTTAGCTAACTGCTCTACATGAAAACATGTAAGAGCAAAAGTGAGTTTAACTAAAGAATGACTTTATGTATCAAATCGGATAGTAAGTACCAGGCTATCCTGCAGAAACTCATGCTGACGCAAAAAAAATTATTTTCCTTAACAGCAACGTATAAGTAACATGCTTGCACTCATTTATTCTTAAACCACTGATCACCACCACAGTTATGACATTAAATCCAGACTGGGACATTCTTGATGTTAAATGATGCAAAAGCCCTTTGCGCTCACCTCTAGTTTTTCAGCCATCATGCCTCCTCCTCCACCAGTCAGCCTCATCTGCATCAAGTCATTGATGGCATTCTGGTCCCCTGTAGTTTCATAGTGAAATTCAATTAGAAAGCTTTGTGGCTGGTTGAGGTGCTGAACTCCGGTACGGGTCTGAATAATAAGCCCGCCTATATCTGTGGACCTGTAAGAGCTAATCACCTATGTTGTAAGCACAGTAGCGGATGTTGGGCGAGATCTCGTCCACGCGCTGACGATACAGAAGAGCCAGCTCCTCAGTGAAGGCACTGGCCAGCTTCTCATAAATGGTTCTGGCAAAAACAGAGGGGAATGCTTCAATTCTAACAGATCTTGAAATGAAAAGTGAATCCACTGATTCAGCCCCTGCACAGTAAATACAGTTCGATTTAAACTTACTTGCACTTGTTGAAGGCCTCCATGGCAAGCTTCCACTCCTGCAGCTCAAAGTGCACCATCCCTGTCAGGTACGCAGTGTAGGCCTAGAACAAAAACCCCAGTAAGAAAACCTTTCCTGCTTGCACCTCTAAAAAGAAAAAAGTTCAGTAGAATACGCTCCAACTTTAATGGAGAGAAAAGAACAAGATGCTTTCATATTTTGTAGCTGCTATCCTTTCATTTAACCGATGAAATGCTACCTTCTTTAGCATACCTGTGCTTCTAGTTTGGTCTTAGCATCAACGCGGTGGCTCTCGCACAGCTTCTCCAGCTTCTCGCTGTGCTTGGCCGCCTTGCGTAATCGGGCGAGCAAGTGGAATTTCTTCCGTGGCTCCGTGTTGGCCTCCTGTTTCAGCTGCATGGCGTAGCTCCATGCACGCTCTGCCTCCATCAAAACCAGCAACAGGTACCTGTAGGGGTGAAAGGTGGCAGATGGCTGCACTTAGATACCAGTGGACATACATTTCATAACTTAACATCTGAAGCAGTTTGGATGTTCAACTGTTGCAACCTTCAGGACCAATCTAGATGATCCCCTTTGATGACAGAAGGCTGGAAAATAAATATCAAGCTGATGTCAAGCGTCATTTCAATAGATGTGATAATTTCTTTTGACGTTATTTATGAACCGGTGACGTGTCCAGGTGTATCTAGCCATTTGACATTTTAATAATAAACAAGCAACAATTTCCTAAGCTGTTACCAGTCAGTCTCCCACAACCATTTTTGCTCCAATCACAGGATTTGTGATTACGCAACTGGCTTTCCGCCACCTGTTTATTTGCTATTGGGCTATATGCAGGTACGAATACAAGCAATGGGTTACAAATGTAATATTCCTCCTGTCAAGCCTCTCCTGAGACAGAGACGTCAGAAGTGTGGGCTAAGAAGAAAAGGAGCTGGACTGTTGCTCAATGGTCCAAAGTCCTGTTTTCAGATGAAAGTAAACTGCATTTCATTTGGAAATTATGGTCCCAGAGTGTGGGGGAAGAGAGGAGAGGCAGAGAATCCCCACTGCTTGAGGCCCAGGGTGAAGTTTCCACAGTTAATGATGGTTTGGGTGCCGTGTCATCAGCTGGTTCAGGTTCAGTGTGTTTTCTGAAGTCCACAGTCAATGCAGCCGTCTACCAGGATATTCTAGAGCCCTTCATGGTTCTCTCTGCAGACAAGCTGTATGGAGATGCTGTTTTTTTTTTATTTTCCAGCATAACTTGGTCCCTGCCTACTCTGCCAAAGGTACCAAAAGCTGGTACATGGTGATCATGGTGTTCTTGATTGGCCAGTAAAGGCCCCTGACCTGAACCCCGTTGAAAGTCTCTGGGCTGTTGTCAGGAGGAGGATGAGAGACACCAGACACCCATTTATTTTATGTATCTTTTTATTTGGACCAATGTAAATTGAAAGTCATAAATTATATAGAAATCTTGGTTTTTAAAATGCTACAACTGTGGTAATTTTTTTGCCAACACAATACTGACATTATTTGGAGAGAAAAAAAGAAAAACTGCAAACATACTAGGGCTACAACAAACGAATCCATAAAAACAACGCGGAGGCGGCATTTTCAAATGCTGCTTTTTTGTAGTAAATTCTACAAATGACAACACAGAGAAAACGTCTCAAACCAAGTCCTCAAAAGATGGGGAGCACGTCGCACTTCACAAAAACAAAAAATAAGTAACATGCTAGATTTGGCATGGCACGGGAGCTCCACAGTGAGACAGGAGCAGAAACAACACGGAGTCATTGATGAGGGTGAAGAGCTCTAAACGGCAGTGTACGATGTTACGACGTCTGACGTTTGTTCCGTTTCAAGTGAGGAAACGCCAACGGCTCTTTGCTCGCGGGCTGTGAGTGGAGTCCTGCGCGGCTAAAGTCGTGCTTCAGGGTGCCGCCTAACGCCTGGTAGCCCTTCTAATGCGGCTGTTAGCTGGTTGATTACAGGAGCGTGTTTACATGCGCTACGTTCCCTCATGTGATTAAAATGCGTTCGGATTAAAAGGAAAGAAAGTATCCTGAATGCACCGTTTATATGGGCTCAAAATCAAATAATCCAATCATGGCGTGTTTAATTGCACCAAGCTTTATTCAAAGTAGGAACTCTGACATTAGCAGAGTTGTTGAATTTCCATGTCTCCCCCCCCCCATGTATCCCTCGTACATTTTGCTCAATTTCTGAATTTCTTGAAACATCGTCTGATGCATTTTATTCATTAAGCGTATTTACATAATTTTAGGAACTGGTAATAGTTTTCTGATTTAACTGCCACAAAGAACAGCAGCATTATAAAATGCCACGTTCAAACAAGAGAGGTCCATAACATGCTGCCCATTACCAACCTGTTATCAGAAAGGATGTCCACAGTGATTTTCTTTCCTACAAACTTGTGTCTGTTGCCCATCTTGAAGCCAAGAGTCTTCCGGAGGCGACGCAGCCTGCGAGAGCAGTAGCCCCTGCAATGAACAAAGGTATATACACTGAAACCAATTAAGATGATTTAAAAACAGTCTTTTTTTAATTATTATTTAGGGACAACACTGCAGATGATTTATATTTTAAAATAATGTATCTCTTGAATTTTCTTCAGCTACCTCAATGTTTATAATGAGCAGATTTTTATGAGGAAAAGCAAGTGGCAGTAGCTCAATAATCCATAATGGAAACTGTTGCATCTCATTGGATTAAACCATTACACCTTAAGTCTGTGTATCTATGCAGAAATATTTGACTTCTAAATATATACAGGCAGTTTGAAGAGGAGCTGGAGCTGAATATTGTCACCAACAGACCCTGATCGCCAGTCTATGCACCTAGACGTCAATCTGGGTACACGGCAGCTCACCTGTATCTTTGGTAGTCTCCGTGCCTGAGGCCATGCTGCTGCTGGGACTCCTTGATGATCTGCAAGACTGCGGTTTAGTGTTAGGGGATAACTGTATGTACAGCAGGGCACACAGATGAAATGGTCAGGAAAGGCAGATTTGTGTGCAACGTTGGCTCTAGATCACCGGTGTCCTGCAACTTTCTCTGTCAACACGCTAGAATCAAACAATTAGGTCATTAGCAGGACTCTGGGGAGACAATCACTCCTTTTAATTTGAATGTGTGATTAAATGGACACGTCTAAAGATGGCAGGACACTCTTGTGTCGCATGAATGAACCAGGAGGCTCAGGCTGTAAAGGGGGAAGAACTGATTAAACTTAAAAATGAAAAGACACGCATTATGTTTTCTTTTTAACGTAGGCTAGATGTGTGCTGCGTCGCTGACTCGGTTTGGGTCCTGCGATGTCACAAGCGAAAAGAAACACAGCGAGCTTTTCATGTCTAGACGGACAGTCAAATGACACGTAGCCTAAGCGAGCTAACTACCGAGCAGCTAACGTTAGCTTGGGAACCAGAAACAGCTTCGCTCCGTAAAAAGTAACTCCTCCGAGGAGCAACTCCGTCCCGTAAAGGATACTTTCCAAGCCCAGTCCACCTTCTTGTGCATTTTCTTTATTTTCTTCTGTGGGAGAAGGTTTAGCCTCGTTCTGCTTGTCTGCGGCCATCTCTGCAAGCTAATGGCTAACCTGAACCGCACACATGCTCGAGCACACAGCACAGCAGACCAATAAGGTAGGAGGGTGGGGACATAGGTTAATCTCGCGAGGTTTGGATTACTATATCCCCCCTCCCGCCTTCCTTCCCAAAAAAAAAAAAAAAAAAAAAAAATAGAGACGAACGAACAAAGTATTCAGCTGAATATTGATCATCCAGGATGTCTTCCTTCCAGTTAATATCTGGGATATAACAAGTCCAATAAGACATTACGAATGCACCACAGACGAGATTTGGATGATTGTCTACCTTTAAACCAGGTGTATATTTTCAGATTTCTTACAAAGATTTCCAGTTGAGATTTGTATTTTAACAGATATGAAATCAACTGCATGTAAACTATAACCAGCCCCAAGCAAACGCACAGAAGAGAAACCTAAAGTTTGTCAAAAGGCAGCACCGATGCAATGCCTTGCAAAGTACTCAGAGCCCCTCACACTACAACTATAATGTATTTTATCAGGATTTTTATGCAGAAAATATGTGCATTATGTTGTGTAGTTTCAGCATTTTTTCCATCTAAATCCATTTTTATTCAGCCCTTTTGAGGCTGTACTTTTCCTGACCGGGCCATTCTAACACGAGTATGCTTAGATCTGCACCATACCATTTCGGGTCTCCCTGTGAGGTGAACCACTAGCCCAGTCTCAAGCCTGTAAGAGCATGAAAGGTTTTCTTCCAGGACTGCTCTGGATTTCGTCAACTTTGACTAGCTTTCCAGTCTCTGCTGAAGAAAAACCTCCCCACAGCCTGATGCTGTCACCAGTAGGTTTTCTTGTGGGTTAGTGTGTTCAGGGTGATTTGCAGCATTAGTCTTATATGTGAATAGAGAAACAGGCCAACCACTTGATCTTCGCAGCTCTGTATTTTATTGACGTTTCAACCCACCTGGATCCATGTCGAGTCAAAAGTTTGAACAGTAAAAAGGACATGCCCACACTGACATCTGATAGAGAAGTTTTAGGCATTCCGATGTGACAATCAAGATTAAACAGTCTAAAAAAAAACATTTTTTCCACAAATGTTTCTTCAACCATTCAGTGCAAATCTACAGTCATAGTTTTTTTTTTTGCATGTAGGCTAAAAAGTACATTTTCGGTTTCACCTGAGTAGAGCACCTTCTTCAACACGTTTGCCGTCCTCTGCGTTAATTGTGCCAAACTTCAAGCAAGTCTTCTTTGTGCTTTGGCTCAACAATGACTTTCTTCTTGACGCTATTCAATAAATACCCTGATTGTAGAGCGTGCATGACTAATAGTTGTCGTGTAAACAGATCCGTCGCTCTGACCTGTGGTTCACGGCAACCCCTCAGAGCACCATGGCTGCTTGATGTTCGAAGCTAGGCTTATTCTATTACCCAACATTGCTTTAAAAGTTTTTACAACTTATTCCTGACCTTGTCGTCATAAAGCTTTTCATTTACACAAGTCCTCTAAAAAAAAAATAATAATAATAATAATATGACGCCTTCACAGGACAGCTGATCAAATTACATACATGTGGTTTTTATTTACAAATTAAAGGGTTTCTGAAGGTAATGGGCTGCCTCGGTTTTACTTTATTTGGAGAGTTTTCAGTAAAGATAACTTAATACCAGTAGAAGCTCCACTTTTTGGATTTCGGTCTGTAGAAATTTTAAAATTTTCATTCCACTCCACGGTTGTCCCACAGATAAAGTCGTAACAAAACACAAAGAAGTTAGCAGTTGTAGTGTGACAAAATGTGTAAAAGTTGAAGGGGTGGGAATACTTTAGCAAAGCAATGACCATCCAATGAACAACGGGTAAAGCCTGTGGAACGTGAAGATGTTTTCACACAATTTTCATTAAATTATCAATAAGATCAGCTATGCATTACTAACCTGACCCTAGCCAGATTGATATCGCTCCGCCTAGCTTCACTCACATCCATCTGGGACATCGCCCATAGACAGTGATTTCTCCAACCAATTTTATTGTCCAACCAATCAGGACGCAGGGCTGGAGTTTCATAGATGTGACGTAGTGGAGAAGCGACCATGACGCGAGACTGTTTTGATAGCAATGGCGGCTCATCGAGGAAGCAAGCGTTAGCATTGATGCTGCTATTTCTACCGTGTTGTCCAATCTACCTAATATTGTTTCATTAAAAGAACATCAGAGAACGGCCCTGAAGGCTTTTGTTGGTGGAAACAATGTTTTTGCCCTTCTCCCGACCGGATTTGGCAAGTTTTGTTTTCTGGGGCGCGTCCCTGGCGGAGCGGTTAGCGCGAACCATATTAGGAGGCCTTTAGTCCTCGACGCGGTCGGCCCGGGATCGACTCCGACCCGTGGCGCTTCGCCACCTGTCTTCCCCCCTCTTCCTGTCAGCTCACTGTCAATAAAACGCGTGCCACTAGAACACATTAAAAAAAAATAATAGTTTTGTTTTTTCCTGCGTCGCTCTCACAGCGTCACGGGTTAGCTTCGGCGTGAGTGGTTGAAATAGCACGTCGATAAAGATGACAGACAAGTGGCTTATCCAATCATATGCAAGGATTTTTGATAAGGCCCAGCCTTCAATAAAGGCAATTCCATAGGAATTGCCTTTATTGATGTATGTGAGTGAAGCTAGGCAGAGGGAAATACATCTGGCTAGGGTCAGGTTAATGTATTACATGATCCCAAGCGAAAGTCCATAAAAAACTGAAAATGAGCTGATAATGCAGTTTATTGTCTTAACAGTATTTATTGTGAATAAAAAATAATCCACCATAGCAGTCGTAGGTAAACAGGTCAAATCACACTGTGTAATGTAACCATATTAATGTAAGGTCATTTATTGTTTTGCAATTCGTCTGACTTTACCAGCTCATCTGTTCATTGAAACTCCCTTTGTGATAACAAATCAATCAACTTGAACAGATGATGTATTAATGAGCCATCTTGTTATCAAACACGGATATGATAGAACAGCTGTCTTTGGAGGTATGCCTGAATTGAAGCATTGCTTTTTTATTCAGCTTTGTCTTAAAAGGACTAAGAGAAATTACCTACTGAAAACAAAGCACATCATACTTCCAAAGCTCTTACCTACTGTTAGCCTTTTTAGAAGAGTCCATGACTGAGAAACATCAACCCACAACTTCACAATTCTCCCAGTTTGGTTATGGGAGACTTATCTGTGAGGCTGAGTGCTTTGCTGAGATGAAAGTCCTTTATGGTTGTCTTACTTCTTCAGAATTTCTCAGCAGCAGAAATATATTTAAAAACAAAGTTCCTAATTTCGGAAATGTGCATGGTCTCTTTGATGGTTGTGTCTCTGCTGCGGACTTGCAGGAGGCCGCTCTCCAGTGTGTTTTCACCGATCACCACAGTGAAGAGAACTCCCATCTCATCATATCTGTAATGCATGGACAGAGAAACACAGAAGGGTCCATCATGTGCTCTTTCATACCACTGAGGTCTTCGTTACGCTGACAGTGTAACAGAAAGGCATTTACTTGGCATTCAGATGCTCTAATGATGTTGGCAGCGTGTCAAGATACCCCGGCCATGCAGAAATCCTGGCTTCCAGGAACTCTTGTAGAAGGCCCTCACAGACCTACAAGAAATGTTCAAACCATGAACACATTTGCTCTCGTTTTATGTATGCTGTTGTGACAATTTCATAACCAATGATAAAGTTTAGCCAAAACACTCCCCCACTGAACTAATTACAGTTACACCTGCAGTAAATACTCACCTGCCTCAGTTCCACTGTGGCTCCCTTCCCAATGTCTAAAGCTACTTTGACAGGAGCCAACACCGGATGTATCTTTAGAACCTAAAGATCAAACAGTAAACTGAATGTCAGACATTTGTTTAAAAGAGAACGGCACGTATCAGATGAGATGCTGAGCAGCATCACCTTTCTGTGTTGCAGCCTCTTCTTGCCGTCTTCTCTCCTGAGCTGCTGGAGTGAGTTGGACAGGAAAGCCATCACGCCGCGGTCCATGTTGCCGCACACAGAGACAACATGAGGAATGGACTTTCGACCGTCTCGACTCTGAAGCACAAGTAGACAGATAAGGGTTACGTGTGAACAAAGATAAGAAAAAAATTAAAACACTGAAATGAATAAAAAGGGCATCAATATTAGCCTAGACCCTTTTTTCTGAATGAACCAGGACTCCATTATTTAGAAATTAAGATATTGTTTAATAATTCAATGACAATATTGCCTTCAATAAAGCTGAATTTACTACTCTAAGTGATGATGTCCCCATCCACCCTCCCTGACCTTTGGCCTCCAGGTCTAAACCAGCTGTGCAAGTAAAATGCAGTGAAAGTCCATCCAGGTGGCCAAATATATAATTGGCTAGCAAAGTTTGAATGAAAAGCACGGTATGTTAATATTTTCATAACTATTGTGAGCGACAACACCAGGAAATTAAGTGTTATTTTGCACCATCTTCCTACAAACACACCCCAGGAGAGTGTACAGCTGTTGCTGAGTTGTAAATGCATTTAAATTTAAAATTCAATTCTCTGTGCCATCAATTTTAGCCATAAAACCACTATCTGTATCCTAATATATATATATATATTTTTGGAAGCGCACATTTCTTGCATTAATTCAGACTTGGTTGTAAGGTGAAAGTGTATTTTTCTGCATTAATGTTGCTGAAACAAAAAAGTGTGCCAATGAGTCCAAAAAGGTCAACCATACAATTAACAAAAGGTTGCTTTTTTTGTTTTGCACAGTAACATCTGAAGGGCATTCTGTGAATGCCAAATGACCAATTATAAAGTTAAAGCAGTAATCAACGCTACTGCATTATTATGTTAACTCACAGAAGCTTACCAATTTGAATTTGATGAACTGAATTTGGCCTGAGATTAAAGTCTCAGTGGACTGCTGTGGTAGTTATAAGATATTTTTTCAGGTATCAGAAACTCCATATCTCTGTGCTTGACAAGGCTTTAATATTCCAGTAAAGCATCCCTCACTGATTTTACTGGCAGCCATTTAAAAATGTTCTCCTTCACCTGTTAGTTAAAGCTGTCCCGGGAAAACAGAAGATAAAGTGTTATTGTTAGCAATAACGTTTATTACAACACGAGATGACAACCATAGCCCTCAGAGTGAAACAGCATGAAAGAGGAGGCTCATGTTGAGAAGGAATAAAAGAATCAGGCTGACCTGCAGTTTGCTGCGGACCCCCTTATATGCCTGAAGCAGTTCTGCGTCTCCTCGACACCACAGTGTCTCCAGGGATTGGAGGCCCCACGGAAAATTGTACAAGATCTTCATCCCCCGAGACGCGGTCTCTTCGAGCTCATGCTCAGGCACCTCCACGCTGTTGAAGTCAGAGGGGGACAGGGCAAACTGGACGGGTTGGACGGACAGGACGAAACAAAAGGGACAAAGATAAATAATAATCTGGCCATGATCATTGAAGTTGAATTGTATTTAACAACATTACTCATTAGATATTATTCTATAACAATAATTAGAAAAAACATATTGTTTCCTCATCATCCCCGTTCCAAAATCCAGAACTGATCATTATTCCAGCTTTAACCCAATGATTATTAAATATGAATCACTGTTTTAGACATTTCTGCTCTCACTGAAAATACATGTTTAACAAACAGCAAAGCATGCAGACTGAACATATTCACAAATGTATTACATACCTTTTTTTTTTTAGCTAAAAGTTTTACAAGAGATACGCTGTTGCCCAGGAAAATATGAATTATACAACACAGTTATTATGAACAGAAACAATTAAATACTGTGTTTTTATGCTTTCTGTACGTTTGTTAATGTATGAAAGAAGTCTAGTCAAGGATTTACTTAGCTTATTCCTTTGTTAATGTAATGTTTGTCTTTTGCTATGTAATATTTCCTTCTGTCATGGTTTTCTGTTCATGTGCAGCACTTTGAATCGTCTTGTTACTGAAAAGTGCTTTATAAATAAACTGGCCTCGCCTTGCCACAGTTTTAGGTTTTCTTGTCCATTTAAATGTTTCTCTTTTCATTTGATTCCCATTAATTTCTCAGCGGCGTTTTTCCCATTTTTGAACATCTAGCGATACTCACCTTCCTCCACCACTTCAGCCTGTGACGTGCCCAGTGATCCAGCCACTGGGAAGAGGTGCGAGGAGAGCAAAACCAAACCAGAGACATCTGGGTGACCTCAGCCAAGCTGACAGGAAACAGAAAGATGTCCTCAGTCCAACTGGACAGCGTGCTGACAGACATATTTAACCTGTCCCTCATGCAACACGGCTCTTGTTGCAAAAAGGGAACTAAAAGTACAATTTTCTTCAAATGAGTGTATTTTATCCTTGATTTGAGCAGGTAAATAAGATTATCTGCCAATGGAATGAGTATTTATCCCCTAAAATAAGTTAATTAGATATAAAACACTTGCAATAAGACGACGAAGATGAATTGTTCCCATTTTAAGTGCACAAATCTTATTCCATAGGCAGATCATATAAACGTGCAGCTCAAATCAAGGACAAATCCACTTTTAGTTCCCTTTTTGCAGCATGTTAGCTTGTGGCAGCCACGCCATTTTCCACATCATCCCAAATCATTCCTTCCATCCTAGAGCCACTAATGTTCCTATAGCATCAGAAATAGCCCACTGATTATTTAATTAAAGCCACTCTAGACACAGTCCTAACGCGGCTGAAGGATTAGCACCCACACTCTCACCGGTCACTTTATTGTGACGGTTACGTGATGCTTAACTACCAAGTTGTGCTAAGAATGGTTCGCCACACCATTACACCACAGCCATCAGCAGCCCAAATCACTGCACGAAAACAAAGAAGAGCCATGCTTTTTACCTTATCTATACTAAATTCTGGCCCCAACATCCGAATGTTGGTAAAATCAATACCAGGCAACGTTCTTCTTCTCTAGTACGGTCCAATTTTGTTGAGCTTGTTCTATCTGTAGCCAGAGGTTCCTGCTCTTGGCTGACAGGAGCGGCGCCTGGTGTGGTCTTCTGCTGCTATAGCCCATCTACATCAAGGTTGAACATGCTGTACGCCTGCATAACATGGTTGTAATAAGAGGTCATCTGAGCTACTGTTTCCTTTATACAATCTTGAACCAGTCCTACCGTTCTCCGTTTTTTGTCCCAGCAGCAGCCTTTGCGGACCGTTCCATGCCGACCAGAGAGACGATTGTGCATGACAATCCCAACTGATCAGCATTTTCTGGCACTAACAAACAATCCAACGTTTCAAGTCTCTACAGTGGTGAGAAAAACACTTTGCCCCTTTTGTGATTTTTAAAATGTTCTGTATCTTTGTCACACATAAATATTTCAGATCAAACTAATTCAAATAATGGCCAAAAAAAAAGGCATCTTCACCATGTTTGGATCCCTAAACACATTGAGTATCTGTTGCGTGATTGGCTTATTCCCTACGTCAGCAAGCCATTGGTCAGGGCGACCCAATAAGGTGGTGGGTGAGAATTCTGTTCATGGACCACAGTTCAGCCTTCTGACATACTCAATAAGCTGCTTTCCAAGCCCCTCCCCTTTGGACCTGCACCCTTCCTGTAACTGCCTGTTGAACTTGTCCCAAACCCTGTCCCAATACTCACACTTCCACTCTTGCGCCCCTCAAATGCGTGTTTCCGCTGAGGGTGTGAGTGCGTACTGTGTCCCGATTCTCCAGTGTTATTTCGCTCCGCCCTCTTTGCGTCCTCGATCCACACTTTGGTGAAGTCCGCATTGATGACGTTTTGAACCAGAAGGTGAAAGTATTTGATCTAAAAAGACCTAAAATCCTACTGCCACATTAAATAAATGACTAATCACCAATTTTAATTTCTTGAAATATAGTAGTTATTTTTACTTATAAAACTGAAATTTCTGCAGACAGTAGGAGCCGGTTTAATTTTATTCCATTTGCTTTGTTGAATTTGTTTGATGTATTTGCACTTTTAAAATATCTGAAAGCACCTAGTAATGTTTTGCATGTCTATTTATTGACTTTGTTTTACCTGAAAGTGTGTTTCTGAACAAGTAAGCAACCAGTTATGCTTCCTGTCTGCAATGTTGATTTACCTCACAGCAGCTGTTGATGAAGTTATAAAAAACACAATAGTTATGAAAAATGTCAAATGTCTATTAGTTTTTGCTTATTTTCTGTACAATTTTTTTTAAATAAAACAATGTCACATCAAGGTGCTATCATTAATGAAAGGCACACAACATATATTTTTTTGTTATTTTATATTTATTTTGGGAACATATTTAACAATTTCCATTCATTTCTAAATTGTGGTAATAACCACTCTGCTGTGGTCAATCCTCTCAAATTTTGGTCCCTGCAATTTGTCCCCCTCAAAAGAATTGCAAAAGAAATAGCTATTTGAATAATTTTTAGCAGTAAAGACTGCAAAAACAATGATGGTCCCGTCATTTTTGGTGTTGCAGTTATGGCACAGAGGTGCAAGTTGATGACAAACCCGGTAGTGTTCCAATCCTCCTGTTTTGGAGGCTTGTAACCTGTGCACTCTAACCCTTATTTGCACTTCCACCAGGTACACACCCCACAGAAGTGCGTAGGGTTTAGTGTGAGTATTGGGACAGGGCCTTTCTACCTGACAGACCTCAGTCAGTCAGAGTCAAACTCATCCCAAGTTGTGTTAACAGGTGGCAAATCACATTATTTTCCCTTTATGAACCAACTTCCTGCAATATGCCTGTGTAAATTCTTAGTTATCTGAGTCATCGCAATAGCAAACAGCAATTCTGACAGCTCACACTGAGCAACCTGCAGTTGGAGTGCTGCTGTTTTTAAGGACATGGAGGCCCATCCTCCTAGGCTCATTCTCAGTCAGAAGCAAATCAATGACCCACCATCACTGTCCTGGGTGGTTAGAAGCTATTGCTTGGTGTGAGAGGAGAACTTGGTCACCTGGACCATGAAGACATTGCTGATGTGATCTCTCTTTTTTTTTTTTTTTATTAAATCAACATAAATCACAACACAGGATACATTTACACAGTTAATGTACCAACCCAAAAACCTGCCACCCACACTCCCTCCCCTCACACTCATTCACATTCATTCACCCACATTGAATGAAATCATTCATCCACAAATTACATTTTCAGAATAAACATTTGAGAACTTCCCATCTATTTTTATGTTTTCTGGCTTCATTATCAGTTTCAACCATATAGCTTTCTAAAGTTAAAAATGCTGAATAAATGTTTTAAAGAAATTAATACTAAATGAGAAACTATTTTTGGCTTTAAAAATAAACCTTTTACCAAGTACATTGATTAAATTTACCAAATCATGACGACTGATTAACTCTCCTAGTAAAACAGAAACCACATCAAGCTTAATAGACAAACCAATCTTTAAACGCATTTTTTTCAACTTCCACCCAAAATTGAGACACAATATGACAATACCAAACAAATGCAGGGTGGATTCAGACTCCTGACAACACAAACGGCAATCATCTGACATAGTTTTAAAATCTTTCCAGTGGGTAAGAAATTATATATAATTTTAATTTGAAAATAACGATTTTGTACATCAACAGTAGGTTTATAGATTAGTTTAAATATTTTATCCCACGGCAGCGGGCAGTCAAAGCAGTCCTCCCATTTTCTATGTGTTATATGGGGCAACCCTCAGTGATATTTTTATTAAATAAAAATTATATATTTTTCTATTGATTTTAATTCCCTTTAGCCAATTAGAGTTTCTTATTGGAGGTTTACAAACATATAGTTTAGTAGTTCCATTGTTAATTATTTTTTTACATTTTTTTTCCAATTACTCCAGTGAGTTGGTTAAAGGAAAACTTTGAACAAGCATCACCATACAATGTTCTAAATTCCTCATACTCCATAATTTTACCGTTCTCATTGATAATGTCATTAACAAAAATAACTCCTCTTTCGAACATGTTTTTCCAAAAGAAAGGCTTTCCGTCTATTAGTATATTGGAATTCATCCATATTATTTGCTACAAAATGTCCTCTCTTTTTTCTGGTACATAAAATTGAAAACACCACCATGAGTGGGTTGTTTCCTTTATGAACCCTGAGATGTTTCCCAGCAGACTCTACACATATGGAAAATGGGAAGGCATCACTTGTAAAAAAGAATACTGTTTCTTATGATACAATATATGTTTTTTGTCCAATAGGACACTTGTCTCATTGTATATGTACATCTTTGGAACAATTGATGCTTTTAAAGACAAACGCATAGCTTCAAGGTTGAGAAGTTTCAGACCCCCATATTTATAGTCATTGTACAAAACCTTTCTTTTTATCTTTTCTGGCTTGCCGTCCGTCCGTCCGTCTTCTTCCACTTATCCGGGGTCGGGTCGCGGGGGTAGCAGCTTCAGTAGGGAGGCCCAGACGTCCCTCTCCCCAGCCACTTGGGCCAGCTCCTCCGGGGGAATCCCAAGGTGTTCCCAGGCCAGCCGGGAGACATAGTCCCTCCAGCGTGTCCTGGGTCTTCCCCTGGGCCTCCTCCCGGTGGGACGTGCCCGGAACACCTCACCAGGGAGGCGTCCGGGAGGCATCCTAACCAGATGCCCGAGCCACCTCAACTGGCTCCTCTCGACGTGGAGGAGCAGCGGCTCTACTCTGAGTCCTCCCCGGATGACTGAGCTCCTCACCCTATCTCTAAGGGAGAGCCCAGACACACTACGGAGAAAACCCATTTCAGCCGCTTGTATCCGGGATCTCGTTCTTTCGGTCACGACCCAAAGCTTGTGACCATAGATGAGGGTAGGAACGTAGATCGACCGGTAAATCGAGAGCTTCGTCTTTTGGCTCAGCTCTCTCTTCACCACAACGGATCGGTACAGCGCCCGCTTCACAGCAGACGCTGCACCAATCCGCCTGTCGATCTCCCGCTCCATCTTCCCCTCATTCGTGAACAAGACCCCAAGATACTTAAACTCCTCCACTAGGGGCAGCACATCCTCCCCAACCTGGAGAAGGCACTCTACCCTTTTCCGGTTCAAGACCATGGTCTCGGATTTGGAGGCACTGATCCTCATCCCGGCCGCTTCACACTCGGCTGCGAACCGCTCTAGTGAGAGCTGTAGATCACGCCCTGATGAAGCCAATAGGACCACGTCATCCGCGAATAGCAGAGACGCAATCCTAAGGCCACCAAAACGGATCCCCTCAACACCTTGGCTGCGCCTAGAAATTCTGTCCATAAAAGTTATGAACAGAATCGGTGACAAAGGGCAACCTTGGCGGAGTCCAACTCTCACCGGAAACGAGTCCGACTTACTGCCGGCAATGCGGACCAGACTCTGCCACCGGTCGTACAGAGACCTGACAGCCCTTATTAAAGGGTCCGGTACTCCATACTCCCGGAGTACCCCCCACAGGATCCCCCGGGGGACACGGTCGAATGCCTTCTCCAGATCCACAAAGCACATGTAAACTCCCATGTTTCTGGCTTGCCATCCCCGATAAAATCGAAGATTTTCTCCTCATAAAACTTAAAGAAAAATTGTGATGGAGCTGGTAAGGACAGAAATAAATAAATAGAGGAATAATTAAAGAATTAACAATAGATATTTTACCATACAAGGTTAAATATTTCCCTTTCCACAATTGCAGAATTTTATCCAACTTTCTTGGTCGTTATCATAATTTACTGAACTTAGATCTTCCAGATTCTCTGGGATCACAACACCAAGTATGTTAACTGCTCCATCTGTCCACATAACAGGCACTTTACATTTCATTGGAAATGGTGTTTTCTTTAAACTTCCAATCCTTAATATTTTACATTTATCATAGTTAAGTTTAAGCCCAGATTGCTCTGAAAAGATGTCCAAAAGATTTATAAGGTTCTGTAAACAATGAGGATTGGGGCTAATGAAGAAACTTGTATAATCCGCATACATTGTTATTTTACTTTCAATATTATTATTAAATCGCCAATATTTCCATTGCAATAATGAATAAGTATGGAGAAAAAGGACACCCTTGTTTTAGACCTCTTACTAAAAGGTATTGTCCCTGAGATGTGTCCATTATTTATAATTCTACAATTAGTTTTGTTATATAGCGTCTTAATTCAGTGTAATATTGAGTTGCCAAAATTGAAAAAAGATAAGCTTTTACATATAAAATCTAAGCTAATTTTGTCAAATGCCTTCTCCAAATCGGCAACAAAAATTAATCCTTTTTTATTCTCTATATTATAATTTTCTATGATTTCTAATAACTGTCTAATATTATTTCCTATATTTCTTCCTTGTAAGAAACCTGATTGGTCTTGGTGAATAATATTTGGTAAAACAGACTTAAGTCGTATAGCCAAACATTTTGCCAGGATCTTAGCATCATAACATTGAAGTGTTATTGGTCTCCGTTTTTTTTAAATATGCTGGGTCTTTATACTGGCCATTTGCTTCCTGTTTCAATAGGAGGGAAATAAGACCTTCTGTTTGAGAGTTTGACAAAAAACCTGTTATATATGAATAATTAAAACTAGCCAGTAATGGTTTCTTAACCTCTTCATAAAATACTTGATAAACCTCAATAGGTATTCCATCTAATCCTGGGTTTTCCCTGGATGGAAAGACTTAATAGCTTCCATAAGTTCTTTTTCTTTAATGAGGCCTTCACAGGAACTACTTTCTTCAGAACTCAATTTTCTTTCATAAATTTCTGGAAAGAATTGTATTGTGTCAGGATTCGAAAAAATATTTTTAAAATAATTTTCTATTTCATTCAAGAATATGGCGTTTGTAGTCAATACTTTTACATTTGTTTGAATAAGCTTAGAAATTTTCTTTTCTGAATGATTTTTTGTTTGGATATTTAACTTTTTTTTTTAACACTTCTCACCTTTTTTCATCCAAATTGCTTTGTTGCAATCATAACTTTTCAGTAACTGTTTTTCAACCAAATCGGCTAACTCCTCTTGTTTGGTTGTTAAGGAATTCAATTGTTCATTTGTCGGATAATTATTACCATCAATAACCTGTTGTAGATCCTCAAATTCTTTCTGTTTTGCTATTTTGAGTTGTTGTTTTTCCCATGAAGAATAAGCAATGGCATGTCCCCTAAAACAACATTTGAAGGCTTCCCAGACTATCTGGGGATTTGAAGATCCTATGTTATGTTTAAAAAAGTCACTAATAAATTGCTTAGTTTTCTTAATAAATTCATCATCTTGCAGAAGCATTTGATTAAACTTCCAATATCCGAGCCCACGTATATTATCTTCAATTGCAATGTTTAAACCTATACAATTATGATCTGAACGCAGTTTGTCATCAATTGATATTGCAGTTACCTTGTTTAACAATGAAAATGATATAAGAAAATAACCAATGCGACTTGCCTGGTTTTGTTTTCTCCAAGTATACCGTACTACCTTAGAATTTTTAAATCTCCAGATCTCTATTAGATCAAATGCATCCATAACATTTCGGATCTTTTGTAAAGATTGAGGATGATAATCTATTGAAGAATTCTGTTTTCGGTCCAGTACCCTATCTAAGGCAACATTAAAGTCACCCACAACAATAATTTCTCCTTGTTGTTCCTGCAACTTATCCCATATTTCTTCATAAAAAGGTTTGTCTATGTTTGGCCATACAGATTCAAAATGCACATCTTTTGACCCTGAATAATTATATTTAATATTAACCAGCGTCCTTGTGAATATTTTTCTATAGAGTTAAATTGGAAAATAAATTGTTTTTTTATCAAAATCATAACACCTTTTGAATTTCTGTGACCATGTGAAAAGAAAATTGGACCATCCCATTCTTTTCTCCATTTATACTCATCTAAAGTGGTTGAATGTGTTTCTTGAAGACAAAAAAGATCATGGGTTTTTTCTTTCAGCCACATAAATATAAGTTTTCTTTTCCTGTTGTCTGCAAGACCATTACAATTATAACTAATTATTCCGACTTCATTGTCGTTCTTATAGACCATAAGACCCGAGTAGATTAATTCTACATTTTATTGGTTCTCTTAATACCATAAATTTCATAAACTTGAGAATCTTGTAACTAAAAATTACAGCATCACCTGCCACTTTCAAGGAAACCGATATTACAAAAAATAAATCCACAAACCCCCCCCCATCCACACCACATGCACACAAGACAGACTAACACATATCCCTTAAATAAAAACCTCCGCTGATGTAATCTCTTTGGATGTGTTGGAGGACCGAGCTGTAAACACTGGGGAGTTGGAAGCTCAATCCTCCCCTCTGTTTAGTGACGGCTTTTCTCTTTTGACCAAGATGGCTTCTTTCACCCCTCTTTCAAACAATCTGTTCTCCCTGTCCAAGATCTGGACATCATTTTTGTCAAAATAGTGTCCTTTGGCGGTGCGCTCATGGCGCAGCAGGTAGCGCGACTCATATACGGAGGCCTTAGTCCTCGACGTGTCCTTTGTTCTTGAGGTCCAAATGGACTACTGAATCTTGCCTTGAACTCCATTCACACCAAACAATAGCTTCGAATGACCCAGGACAGTGACGGGTGGGTCATTGATATACATCTGACCTAGAATGCACTTAGGAAGACGGGCCTCCGTGTGCTTAAAAACAGCAGCGCTCCAACTGCAGGTTGCTCAGTGTGAGCCACCAGGACTGACAAAGACTCCTGGATGGGTGTCGAAACGTTTTCAGAAAGAAATTAACTCGGATTTAAGCCTGTCTGCTGTTGTGATGACCCGGATAACTGAGAATGTGCACAGGCAAAATGTTAGGGTGCTTTAATTACTTCAGCCTCTTACTTGCCCTTTAAATGTAAACACAGCCATCCAACAGGAAAGATCTGCAGTCTGCAAATATCACAGATGACATCTTAAAGCCTCACCAACCGGAGCCATCTGAAGGCTGGAAGCATAGACCTGCCTCAGCCAGGCCGAATGGGAGTTTTTTGTTCACCATCTCCAGTGAGGGCACAAACTGCTCCAAGGCACCTGCAAACAAAACGCCAGCCATTCATGCCTGACACAAAGCCCGGAAGTAAAACTTACTCCATCTATTTCAAATGACCAGACACAATAAGGACAGAAAACTGTCATTACAGCCGCGATCTAAAGGATTATGCGCTATTCCTACCTTGAAGTAGGCTTGGCCTCAGAGATGGAGCGCTCAGCATCAGCCTCTTCAGCTCCTGGGTGAGCCGCTCTCCGCTCAACTCGGGTTGACTGAGTAGCTGCTGGAAATGCTCGGATCCAACAACCCGGGCTCCACCAGCTCCTCTCCCCACGCTGCTGCTCAGAGTGTCCACGGCGAACACCCGCGCCCTGGAGCCGCTCACCGAGTGCCACCACTGCTGCAGCAGGTTTCTCCTCAGCTCCACGCCCAGCGGTCCGTAGCCGCAGCTCCAGCCTCTCCGGAACATCTCCGCGTTGCTCTCTCCGGGACAAATGTAGTGTCTGTCGGCGCAGAGCTGCAGCAGCGCCCGGACCCGGTCCAAGGCATCGGTGGCTGCGGCGCTGCAGAGTCCTCTGCTGCTCCTGGCTGGACGCGAACGCTGCGGCAGCAAGCAGCGTCCGACCCCCTGAGCCAACATGCTGACGGCGGGGAGACCCCCGGTCCAAATATCAGGCTACGTCAGGGATGAAATAATTTATCTGCGCCTTCTGGACCACAGGAACGGCTCTGCGGGTAGCTAGGCTGAGCGGCGCCACAGCCCGCGGCATTTACGGCACGAAGTTCGGTGTTTGTTCCAGTCGCTGCTGAACCGATAACACCTGGAAAGTATCTATGAAGGTACACACAGCTTGTTTACAAGAACCGGAACTGAATCATTGACATCCGGGTTATGGCGCGCGGAACTCTCGTTACTAGGCATAGACAGAGCCATAGCGCTGGGCATAGATATCCATAGACATATAGATATCCATAATAAATTTATTATGGATATCTATGTTACTAGGCAACTAGCAGATGCCGCTGTCGTGCAGTTCCGCCTATGTTTTCCGGCACAACTATATTCAATCTGGTTAAAGGAATGGTTCATTATTCAGATATAACACCTGTGTTTCCCACTCTCTGTTTAGAGAAATACAACTTTATGGATTCCAAATGTAACAAAAATGTTAAGAGAACATATGAATATGAATAATGGAATTTGTTCCTCTCCCAGTAAAAAGAAATATAACATTAACGGACGTCATTAAAATTAGAACCAGATTTTTCCTCATTTCCTTTGTTACCAAAGATGAAATTAGTTATCTTTAAAACTATAAATTACATTTATCAATGTGCAGATTTGTTAAGTTTAAGGTTCAAATTTGGCAGTAATGTATATAACTTTTGTCAAAAAGATTTAGAAACTCAGGAACATCTTTTCTACAGTTGTTTGGTTAAGTCCTTTTGGGAAAATTTATGAATGGCTGTCAACTACAAATTTCTTACCAAATTTTGAATATAAAGATGTTAAATTTGGTTTTACTTGTCAAAACAAGGATGTGGAACTCCTGTGTAATAATATTTTTATTATTGGAAAATTTTATATACACAAGTGCAGTTTCTTTAAGGTTTCTCCAAACTTTCGAGCAATTCAGAATGACTTAAAATATCTCTACGCCTCGATTAAGATACTGGAAAAATACATATATTTCTTTATTAGTTTTAATTTCCTTTCTGTTTCCTAACAGCTGTTTTGGATGACATCTTATGTTTACTTGTACTTATATTGTTTGAATTTGCATTTTGAAATTGTTAAATAAAAAAAATTATAAATAGAATAAAAAAATGTTTTCCCGCACAACCGGTAAGGCAGATTCTACAGTCTGCACGTAGTTTGTCATGGTTGGTGTTTTACAGGAGGCTGGTGCCTCTCCAGCGATCACCGGGCGAGAGGCGGAGTCCACGCTGTCGGCCAGTGCGTCACAGACCTAACCAGCCTGCTTTTAACATGGGTCCGATCGCTGTGACTCCCTCTGAATAGGGGGCCTTGCTCGCATGGTTCCACCAGATCAGGCGTTTGTGCCTCCAGAGCCACAAGGTTGCTTCTAACCCTTTAAAGTGGCTCCTGTAATGCTGCCAACAGCAGCTTCCTTCCTACACTGAATATGAACAGCCTTAACACAAACAGTAAAAGGATCGCCTGTTTGTCCTTGAGTCGCTTGTTTCACAATAGAAATGAGATGTTTCATTTAAGAAATGTAACCTCTTTTTGTGAAAGTTTGATGTTTTTCTTAGTTACAAAAATAAAGTTGTCTTTTCCATTATAAAGCCAGTTTTGTGCAACACTGAAAGTCGCCCCCAGGGTTCTGTAGCTTTGGATTAAATTGTACTATGTAGCAGCGTGGGAAAATGGTTTAGGATTGAAAAAATGCCTAAACCCTGGACTAGAGTGACAGTTTTAAAATTGTAAATTTTATTGCAATTATGTTTTTTTAAATCTTGCATTAGACTTTATCCCATAATGTAAACTAGTGCACTCCTTTGCTGATAAGCATGTGGAAGACAAGCTGACAAAGGTCTGTTTATACTGTGTACCCTTTGAATCAAATTTTCTTTTTTTAACTTCTTTAAAAAGAAGTACTTCTACCAAAAGGAAAAAACCCTACGTTACACCAGATTTATATTGTCCATGTTTGCTTAGTTGTTTGCTTTACAAACAAATCCGCTTCATTACAACTGAGGGGAAAAAAAAAACAGCAAACTTACAAAGAGAATTAGCTTGTTTTAATATTCAGAATCTGTGATGTAGAGATGCTGTCCTCAATATGCACCATCATAAATCAATGTCTCCATTCATCCATATATTAAAAAGAGACAACACATCTCAAGTATTCAACACCAGACAGGTTTGGATTTTCTCATTTTTATTTAAAAAGGGGCCACAGGCACCCTTTGATACAATTTTCATAACATCACTTTAAACTGAAAGTGAAAACACAGGATTACCCTAGTAAAAATAAATTACTGAGGAATGTAACAAAAAAAATAAAAAATACAATCCAGGAAAAGTGCAGTAATCATGTTTACACTATGGGAGACTATGATCCCATTTACTCTTCTGGGTTTACTGAATAATTCCAACCATGCTGTAAGCAAAAACAACGTTAAACCATACAAAGAATAGGAGAATCGCACGGTAAGATCTGAGACTGAGCAAGAGTCATGTCGGTTTTATAATGTGAATATACAATATTTACTGAGCGAATGGTGGCGGCATGGGGTAGGGCACCATCGGTGGCGGGGGAGGCGGCTGCTGGCTCTGTGGTGGTGGCTGAGAGTTGAAGGGGAACGGCGGGTGGTTGGCGCCGTTCTGGGCGCCCCTTGGCATGCCGCCAAACTGAGGGGGGCCTTGGAAGTTCTGGTTACCGAAGCCACCTTGGTTTGGTGGAGCGCTAAAATTACCCTGTCCATTGCTATTGTTGTAATTGCTGTTGCCATAGTTACCACTAGAATTGCTATTGCCCCCTCCATAATTCCCACCGTTTTGGGCTTTGCTTCCCCCAAAGGCAGTCTTTGGCCCATTGCCGAACCCTCTGTCATTGTCCCTGTAGCCACCGCCGCCGCCGAAACTGCTTCTGCCGCCCCCTGAATACCTATCGCGACGATCATCCCTGTAACCACCTCTTCCCCCCCTTCCGCGACCTGCATCAGAGAAAGACAGAACAGGAGAAAGAAGAATGGATGCATTACAATGTGACAGTGGAGAAAACGCTAAAAGGATTAAAATGGCAAGTAAAAACTCCCCCAGGGACACGCTGAGGCTTTGAACCAGACGGGAAGACTGGTCTCACAGTGCCATTCTGCAGCACAGACGGAGCTCAGCAAGTCAGAATATCAAACGTTTCAGTAATTCAATGCGAAACCTAGATCCCACATGCAGGTACATTATTTTAAGTGTTGCTTAAATAGGTAATTTTAATGATTAGGGTTTCTTTAACTGAACCATAATTTTGATTTCTAGGAACATTTCACACCAAGAACAACTTAAAACAAAAAAAAATATTGTGAGCCCTTCCAAAGGAGGGTAAGCCTTAGGTCATTGCTAAAGAAGCTGTTCACAGAAAGCTGGATCAAGACATGTCCGTGCAAAGTTGCGAGAAAAAAACGTATAAAACGATGCACATGCAGCAGGCATAACTACAGCTAAGAGAGTTCATAAGGCACATGGGGTCAGAGCCTCAAGAGCCACAGGTGTATGCAGGACAGGGGCTGGTGCTTTCCTCACGTTAAATTCTGACGGCAGAAACTTTTCATCTGGACTTGGTACATGCCTAAAGTACTAGTACCTGTTTTAATAAAAATGGTATCACTGTGGTTGACTGGCCAGGACAACGACTTAAGTTAAATCTTATAAAGCAGGGCTGGCCAACTGGTTCCAGAGTCAGAATAAAATCCATCAGAATTGCAAAGAGTCACAACAAAACATCCACACATTTTTAATAAGTAAAATGCCTCCTAACATAAACCTAAACAGTTTAACATGTTTATTGCAGATTTACTTATTCATTAACAGATTAGTTGAAAATTGAGACAGCTGAAATCACAAAATGTCCTCAGGAACATTGTAGGGCGACGCCCTCTTTCTCAACTTCAACCCAAGCCACACCCCCTTGACCCTGTGGTCAAGCTGAATACTTACTCCAACAGATATTAAACGAATGATTAATAAACCAGCTTTACTGTAACCTTTATTGTAAACCTCAGTAACAAGGTTGCCATTGTTTTCTACCCTTCCTTCTTTGAAGTAGAGGAGCAACCCAAAATGACTTTTCCATTTAAATGTGCTCCCCCTAATGGATCGGCTAAGTAACTACAATAAAAATGGCTGAACAGCAGAGGTGAATAAAACGCCCTCGCTGGATTAAGAAGTCGCACAGAGACAGAAGCTGAGCCGCACGTGGCTGACGGGCCGTTCGTTCCTACCACAGGAAGTCTACAGAGTGGAGTCAAGAGGAAGATGAGACACCAGATCATACGATGAAGATGACCTGAAGGCAGCCATCAAAGCAACCATTGCCTCCATGTATTTTTCTGAGAAACTAGGTTGGGTTATTAACTGTAAACCATAATCAAAGTTAACAGTAATGATAATGTCTAAAATATATCCGTGTATAATCAATCTTGGAGTCCTCATTGAGGCGCCTGTAGATCAGAAACGACCAGTTTTACTAGATGAATCTTAATGTCACTTTACCTCCTCTGTCCTCCGCCATCTGGAGCAGCTTGGGATTGATGGCCTGGTTAGCCTCGCGCAGCACAGAGATCAGGTCACTGGCTTGTTTCATGTTGTTGGGGGTGAAGAAGGTGTAGGCAGTGCCCGTTTTTTGACTGCGGGCTGTGCGGCCAATGCGGTGGATATAGTCCTCGGAGGAGTTAGGATAGTCATAATTGATGACAAATTTCACATCCTCCACATCTGTGAAAGTGTTGCAGTGTGGCAAAACAATACATAGGAGGCCACAGGAGTTTGCACACCACAACAGCCAGACCAAAGGGAAAGGTTAGCAACTGTGAATGCTGGGGAGAGAAAAGTGGTTATTTGGCTGCGGAGGAAAAAGATGGCATTAGAGGCAACAGAGGAGTGTTTATACATACATCTACTCCGTGGGAATACTACTGTGGGAAGAGAGAAACGATGCACACTCCTATTGCTTACCCTAATCAAGAGATTCAAGGACATTCTCCCTTGACTACTCAGGGAGACAAAGATAGATTTAAGTCTTACCATAAAAGGAGTATGCATTCACTAGTCCTTCCCAATGCAGCGAAATCCCCCACATATTGTCAAGTGACATCCAGGAGCTTCTACGCAGTTGGGCCAACCATGTGCACTGGGACCTCCTCATGTGCCAATATAGGACCATTGAGTGGTTCGTTTTTGCAGCTTTAGGTTTTTCCCAGCACACCCTCGTAAGAACCTGGATATTAAAGGCCGCACTGCACGTCTTGCCAAGACAAACTAGACTATGCACCAATACCCGTTCAAAGCGCAACCAAAGGAGTCCCAGCAGTGAACCTTGTGGGACTCCAATCCGAGTATAAAGTGAACCCCCGCGCCATCCCCCATCAGTTTCATCGAGGCAAGATCTTCTAAGAAGCCAGTGTTCACTTGAGAAAATGTCTCTCGTTGGCAGGTCTCGACATGACTATAAAACACAGGCGAGGGAGGAACTTTGGTTTGAGTTTTCTCATTCTTCTCTTTAGATGTTCCCACTATCCCCTGAACACATGTGCCAGGTCTCAATTTTTAGAGACGAAAAAAAATTTAAACTGCTCTCTCCATTTCACGAAACCCAGCGCGAGAAAAAAAACCCCAAAAAAAACAAAAAACAAAATAAACAAAAAAAAAAAAAACACCAGCTGCCAAATGTTGACAAGCTGACACCCATGCTACAGAAAACAAGCGCCTGGAGATAACGTGTTGTTCCAAATCTCAAACAAGGGACTTGTGCAACTGCAACCTCTTACACAACATGCAAGGCCAATGTCACAGCTTCAAGCATAGATGTATATTTTTGTATGTTTGAGTTGGAACCAGCTGGATGGGTACTTGTTGGGTGAAATCCATGGACTGAGAACAGATGTGCGTGTATTTCAACAACATATCAGAGACAAAGGCTTAGCCACGCAGCCTTTTGAAGATCACTGGCACACAAGAGCTTTCACCTCTCTAGGCCCACTGGGTGGCAAGCCAGTTGAGCAATTCCAATATGTCCTCCTTCTCCCTCTCGAGGCCTGGGACTGTCATGCCTAGCGCCTGCCACAAAGACTCCACCTTAAGGTGAGGAAAAACTCAGAAAATGCATAGAGAAGTTAAAGAAAGCAAAAAACTTTCTTTAAAATAAGGAAAAACACTGATACGTCCTGCAGCCCTATCGCATACTGACCTAAACCACGAGAGGCCACATCTGTAGCAATAAGAATGGGAGCTTTGCCAAATCTGAACTCTGTAAACAAACACAACAAACACTTTTGATTAACACACTTGTTGTCCACTGCTTTAAAAGGAAATGTCCAAAACGTCTTACCATTAAGGACCCAGTCCCTCTCTTGCTGGCTCTTGTCTCCATGGATTCCCATTGCTGGCCACCTACAGCAGTCAGAGCACAGAGAAAGCTTTTTACCTGGGCTGGCCAAGTCCAAAGGTTAATATATACATACTAGGAAAAGGAGCAGTTTTACACGAGATAAATGTTAAATCATACAGCTGAAGATGTAGTAAATTAGGGTAGGGAGCCTTACCCATCTCTTCTCATTCTCCTGGTGAGCTCATCACAACGTCTTTTGGTCTCCACAAAGATAATGGTCTTGTTCTCCTTTTCGCTCATGATCTCCTCCAACAAACGGATTAGCCTTAAAACCGACAAAAGTACATGGAATTAAACTCAAGACTTTATGTCTGCTGACCTTTTAATTAACTGAATGTACAGTAGTAACATCTGCTGGAGCCGCTTAAGAGAAATAAACAGCTCCAGCATGCGTGGAGCTCTTGTAATGTTTATAACGAGATCATTACAAGAGCCCGCAGCTGGGGACGGCGTGTCTGCTGCTACAAGGAGCAAAGCGGAGCCATTGTGGATCACCCACACACAGCAGAGTCTGATCTACGTTTTTAATTCTACCGTTTCTCGCTATTTCTTCAGTTAATGCCACACTACAGCAGAAGGGCGCAAAACAGAGGTGGGGCTTAAAACTACCGCGTTACCGCCTCTGTGGAAAACAAAAAGCGGTACAGGGGAGCGGATCTCAGGCAGGATGAGTAGAGCAGCGGTGGCAAAGCAATAGGGCATAGAAAAGTGCCATATGAGGCGTCTACTCACTTGTCCTCCTTCTCCATGTCATTGCAGACATCAACTATCTGCAGGATGTTGTGATTGGCACTGAGCTGTAAAGCACCAACGTTGATCTGGACGTAGTCCTTCAGGAAGTCCTCAGCCAGCTGACGGACCTCTTTAGGCCAGGTGGCGCTCCACATCAGGGTCTGACGATCCGGCTGATGGATAACATCAACTCTACTTACAATTTTTTTTTTTTATGTAGCAGTTTGATTGGTCAATCTGAGCTATTATATTCTACAGTGTGGTGTCAGTCTACAGCTGTGCTGCGACTACAGTAAAGCCAGCAGTCTGCTCTCAATGAAAGGTAAAAGCACTACCAACCCGAATTTGGTCCACTATTTTGCGGATCTGAGGTTCAAAGCCCATGTCCAGCATGCGGTCTGCTTCATCCAACACAAGGTAGGTACAACGGCGCAGATTCGTTTTCCCACACTCCAGGAAATCAATGAGACGGCCCGGGGTAGCGATGCAAATCTCCACTCCTTCAGCAAAGCAAAAAACAATACTGAATAAAAAAGAGAAAATGACTGTAAGACACGCGACCCTACGTTGTGAAATTAAAGCAGACATACCCCTCTCCAGGTCCCTTATCTGTGGTCCTTTTGGTGCGCCGCCATAGATGCACGTAGTCTTGAGACGAGAGGCCCTGCCATATTCAGCAGCAACTTGTTGCACCTGCTGAGCCAGCTCACGGGTTGGTGCCAGCACCAAGCACTGAACAGACAAGATTCCACTTCAGCCACAATATTGTTTAGTCAAACACCGCTGCCATTTATATTTACGCTGGATTTTAAGTTCGTTGTTTCAATATCCTCCATCCCAAATAGAGTCAGAGAAGACTACAGCTCAGCGCATACTTACAATGGGACCATCGCCATGCTCCAAAAACGGCTGATGTTGGATGTGAACGATTGCCGGCAGAAGGTACTAAAAAGAAATAAAAGATAAAGTTGGACATATGACTTATTTTTTTTTTTTTTTTTTTTTTTTTTGGGCATATGACTTAGCTGCCAGAGCATTTTATAGCTACAAACAGCTGAATATGTTAGAACAGCTCCTGATTGTAACATTTAATATCACATAGCATGTTTGACTTTTATGACATCGGTAACAAGGATTAAATCCATTTAAGAATAATAAACACTAAGTAAGTCGACGTTACTTACTGCAATTGTTTTCCCGGAACCAGTCTGAGCGATGCCAACCATGTCTTTGCCGCTGAGAGCAACGGGCCAGCCCTGGGACTGGATTGGAGTTGGTTCAGTGAAGTTCTGCTTAACAATAACATCCATGACGTAGTCTGGGGAAACGGGAGATTCAGGTTTATTGCTGATAACAACAGAACGTTTGGACACATCAGCGGGAAATAACGGCAGAGGTAGTTGGAATCATGTTGGAGGTTTTGGCTCACTTGGAAATGCAGCTTCGTGGAATTTAACAATCGGCTTGGGGCAATCTCTGCCTTTGATCGTGACTTCTTTGGTTCTACGGTACTGTTCAGCCTCTTGCTATAAAAGGGAAGGGAAAGGAGGAAACCAGGGTCAATGTAAAACAAAACCACATGAAATGAGTTTTTCACTCCGTTGCTATAAAAGTTAATAAGCTATGAATAAAAAAGTAGCTTTAAAATGCTCTCACCGGGGGTCTGTGTGTGACATCTGGGTGTTCCTGGTAGAAGTTCTTTTGAAACTTTGGAAGCTCATCAAGGTTCCAGTGTTTCTTCCTCAGTCTTTCTCCAGGGTTGCCAAACTTTCCTGGAGGAGGACCGCCCCTGTTGCCTCCTCCGCCACCACCAAAACGAGGAGGGCCACCACCATACCTACAGAGAAGGACAAACCATCAGTTCCTACAATTACCTGCCATTGCTAACAATGTCAGGTGTGGCCATTAATGGCAGGTAGGAGTCCATCCAACTGGCCAAACATCGGCGAGTCTCAATACATGACACTTATACAATATCCTGACACATATTGCATCCGAGTAGTTCTTTGCAATTGCAACTGCACACACTGATACTGCTAGGGCAACTCCATATATTGTGACGCTCTGCTTATTATGCCTATGCGTTCACTTGGGCAAGGCCTTCCATGGTTGCTAAAAGTTAGAAAAGGATCCAGGTTCCATTGAAAGTAATCTTAGAAGAAATCAACTACATGGAGTTAGATGTTGGCTTTAATCAGTGATTCTTTTCCTGACAGCTATATTTTCCAACTGCTGCTTAGGCTCACCAGACAGGCGGTCCGGTTGGACGCAGGAGCACACTGGGTTTTTTAGACACAGATATGATGTCATAACTGGCTATTTTATTTTGTTATAGGCAGGCTGGGGACATTTTTAATTCAGCGAGACTGTGGCGTAGAGACCATAAAATAGGTGTATAAACTGGTTGTGTGCCACACCTCTCAAATTAAGACTATACCTGCTTAAAAGGATCTGGCAAGGGTCTAGAGCAGACCAGGGGGTCTGCAACCTTTATTATGCAAAGAGGCATTTTTTTGGTCCTCAGTCCACCTAAATAAAACTTGTTTTGAGCCACAAATTCATTTGATTCTGGGCTGTGCAATCTATGGACTTATATTTTGTTGAATATCTACCATTGAAATTTGTCTTAAAAAAAAAGCGCATGTAATTTTCAATCTAATGACAAGAGAATTGATCTAAAAACTATTTTTTGGTATTTTTAGTGTCATTCTGTTGAGGAAATCAAGTGCAATTATATGATGAAAAACACTGTTACAAACTGCATTTGTCATCATATCTACTTTTAAAACATTAGTTGGTTCTTAATAATTTCTAGTTGGTTCTTAAAAGCCGCTGTGGAGGGTCCAAAGAAGAGCCACAGGTTGCAGATCCCCTTTAGATCTAGTCCACCGGTCCTCCCTTTCTGACATTTCCGCACATGGTATGTTGCATGTGTTGCCACCTGCACTTACTGTCCTCAGAGAGGCCGTCACGTCATTATCAGGAAGTAATCAGAACAATTACATTACTCTGTTTAAATGCACAGTCAGCTTTTTTTTTTAAACCAAATCCATCACACCTCAGTGGATGAGCATGTTAATAGTTGGTAGCGGTGTAAATAAAAATGACAAAAAAGGGACACATGCTGAATGTTGTAATCCGTCAAACAACCCATCTTGATCACCTTTGGTCACGACTTAGATTTGAAAATATTTAATTATTACGAATTATTTTAATATATTTTTTACACTAGTCACAAATGTGTAATTTTAAAGCGTTATCGTGTCAAAGTCTTGACGCAGAGGCTTGGAAGGGGCGCCAGCATCTAATGGGGTCAGGGCTTGTTTTCCTGTAAGCGGGTGTTCATAACACACTGACCGGGAAACGGTAGGGTGACCTACTTAAAACACGGTAAAACAAGGGGGCCCGTGAGGCTGCCTTTCACCTCAGGCGAAATACACTCTGGCGTGAAGAACATTGCCCAAGAAACGAGCCCGTTTAACGCGATTTTTTGCCCCCGAAATCACATCCGCGAGATGAAAGCTGACTGCGTCACAGGGCCGGAGAGGGAACGGCGCAGGCTGCCGCTCAGCCGCAGACACAAGGCCGCCGTTCGCTGCCATTTTAGCTCCGATGTCCGGGACCAAGCGGCGAACATTTGGGAAACCCTCCGAGTAGCACACGTCCCAGCGGCAGGGCAACGGTCGCAATTTAATCCAAAAAGCCCACTAAATCATCCAGCGGTAATAACTGCTCAAAACACCCATCAAAAATTATTTCTAGAAAACCCGACCGTGAAACCGACGCCATCAGTTGGCTAACAGATAAGCTGCAAAACACATTTAAAAAGGCAACTAAAGTCATACATACCCTCTATCTCTGCCCCGGTCTCTGTCTGAAAAGCCAGGCATTGTTTAGGAGGTTGTTGTGGAAAGGTGGGTTGTGTGAAAATGTCGTTGGTCGGACAATCAGCCTGGCGAACAACGAGAGCTGTTACTAGAACCGGGTGAAAAGAAAATGCCGGCCGGTTCACAAAACCATACCATCAAGGCGGAAATGATGTCAGAGGAGGCGACTAACAGACGTATTCATGCGCGTCCCAGTAACGTCCTTTGTGGTCCTACTTTACGTCGGCATAACATTTTTTTTCTTCAAACACCCTCAAAATGCGGTGCAAATATCACTAATGGGACGGTACCTGTGGGCTTTAATGATACTCAAGATCCTTTGGTACATATTTATTTATTCTTTTGTTTTTCTTATTTATTTATTTGAACAGGGACTGTGTAAGGTACCCCAGAAAGGAGAGATGCATTGTAACATCTTAAAGCTCTGGTGTTAATTTACAGTCCATGGACCAGCTGATGTTAAAAATTCATAAAACAATCCATTATAAAAACATGAATACATATACATTAGCAGACACAAATCATGTGCAGTCATAACATCTATAAACTCCACAGCAGGCTGAAAATAGGTGTGATTTGAGAGAAGCCATTGTTTTGTCAGATGAGAAAACTTGTGAAAGTTTATGCATCTTAGTAGTTCTGTTGGATTGCCACACTCGAGAATGCCACTCGAGAGGTTCTGCATTTGGGAGCGCTACACTCACCCCGAACAATTAAATGAGTGATTTCTTGTTTGTGTACATGACTACGTTTTTAAAAGTTAGAGTATACTCGGTAAGAATATGACAAGAATAAAACATGTTTTCTTCTCATGAATCTTGAGAGAACATTTGTAAAATGACTCTAGAGGCCTTTTAAACACGTACATCCCGGACACCAACTTGTCCCACAGTAAAGAAAATGTGGAATTGCTGCTGCATTAAAATACATATTTGATGCCTCAATGGTCAGTGAGTTTCTTATGTATCTAAAGTTACTAAACTGAATTTGAATGTGTTTGAATACTTTTTTATGTTTGTTAAAATATGAATGATGAAATGAATACAGTGAATATAAATTACATTTATTTATACAATTCTTGTGACTATCAGGAGTCTGTTACCTAAAACTGATCTACTTAGGACCTGGCTCACTTATAATAAACCTAGTGTCATTATTATATCTGAAACATGGCTTTCTACCTTAAATTCTGATAAAGATATTAGTCTGGAAAATTATACTTTGTTCAGAGCGGACAGAGGTTCTAGAGGAGGTGGGATGGCCACTTATCGTCAAATATTCTATCAAATGTATTTCCAAAGGGAATACCAATAAATCTTCAAGGGCTGTTTGCTATGGTAAATGGCTTGTACTTGTATAGCACTTCAAGTCTAACAACCCCAAAGCTCTTTACACAGTCAGTCAGTCATTCATCCATTCACACCCTGACGGTCTGTTAGTAGCCACAGCTGCCCTGGGGCAGACTGACAGAATCGAGGCTGCCATACATCGGCGCCACCAAGCACTCTGACCCCCGCCAGCAGGTGGTCAATGTAGGTGAAGTGTCTTGCCCAAGGACAAACTCCCTAACTCTTGCGGCACCATCGCCCCAGTAGAATTACTTTGCTAAAATTATTCTACATGAGAACAAACATTTACTAAAAGGAAACATCTATAGACCTCCAAATTTTCCTTCCGATTCTGTAAAAAAATATATCTACTGTTCTATCGCTGAGCCGAACATGTGAAATATTATTGTTGGATTACTTGAATATTGAGTGGATTGTTCTACCCTCAGCCAGTGAGCATAATGTTGTCAATAGTGTAAATTGGACTCAAATTAACCTACAAGAATTAATCCTCACTCTAAAACTCTTGACTGGATTTTAGTGACTCATCCTGACAAATATTTGGAATCTGGTGTTCAGTCAGACTGTTTCAGTGATCACTGTATTATCTACTGTTATTGGAAGATAAAAATGCCTCGGCTGCCTCCTAAATATATTACATTTCGTCAAACTAAACCAGTTTAAATATTTAGGCCTCTGGCTTGACCCTTCACTTTCTTTCACCTCTTATATTGTTATGATTTGAACAGAAAACACAATAATTCAAACCTGTCATGGTGTTGCGCTTAAATGTTTATTGTAAAAGATGGGTGAGTGACAGGCAAAACCAGGCAGATGATGACTGGAGCGGCTGCTAATAGGTTGAACAATGAGAACCCAGTGAGTGCAAGGCGAGCACAGGAAAACACAAAGGCAGGCGGCACACACAAGCACCGCGGAAGAACTCATGCAAGCCTGAGAGACAATCGCCGCTGACTAGCTGTGAGAGGCAGGTATATGTAGGCAGAGTCCCAGGTGAATCAACTTGATGATATTGACCAGCAGCAGGTGTAGCAGATTGTGGTGAGTGGAAAGGAGCATGAAGAGGAATCAGCCAGCTAGCCCAAAAAAAACATAAACAAAAGCGTGTATCATGACCACGCCCGCCGACAGGGAGGGACAAATGGGTCAATTGTCCCGGGCCCAGGACAGAGTGGGGGCCCAAAACTGACACTCTGACTGACCATTAAAATGGCCAGAGTGCAGCAGCAGTCTGTGTAACGGCACTTTGCTGCTCCCCCTCAAAAACTCTTCTCAACCCACTGTGGGGTTGAGTTCCATCTCTGCTCGCGCGCGACCTTTTCCTTCCACGCTCAACACCAGCTGTGCGCTCGCTCGACTCTGTCTCTGCGCTAAACTAAAATATTTGAGTTACTAAGAGTTACTAAGTGAGGTGAAATGTTTTTGTCTCTTTTCCTTTCAGCTTCTGGGTGGTGATGCAAAAGTTTCTTCTGATCATAATCATCATCATTGTCATCATTATTTAAAGAGCACTTTAGATAAGAGATACATCAGATAAGAGATAACATATAATAAAATGACTTGGCTAAACACTCAACAATTTAAAACACCACCAATAATAACAATAACTATTATTATTATTATTGTTATTATTGTTGTTATTAATGTTATTATTATTGTTGTTGTAGGTGTTATTATAATAATAACTAGATATAAAACATAATACAACCAGCCGGCACAGCAGAAATACATGTACCAAGAAAAGTTGAGAAAGATAAAATCTCAGTAAGGTTGAAGGCCAATGAGTAAAAATAGGTTTTAAAACAGGTTTTGAAACTGGAAAGCGGAGGGGCTTGTCAAATGTACAAAGGTAAGTTCTACAACTTAGAGGGCCCAATAGAGAAGGCCCTGTTCCCTCTAAGCTGCTGCTCAGAACTGTGAATGACCGTGAGCAGTTGGTCAGCAGATCTGAATGAACAGCAGATGTAATGAATCACGGCAGCGGACCCAGAATTCAGCCAGACCAGCAGAGGTTCTTAAAAAAGGGATTTATTTAACAAAAAGCAGAGCAATGCAAAAAGGACTGAATAATCAAAAACACTAATAAAAAACATCCAGAACTTCATAGGAACAGAAACTGACTGGTAACATGACAAAATAACTCAGGTTCTCTGGAAGGGGAAAAACTTGGTCAAAATTCCAAAAACAAACATCAGATCAGGATTGACTCACCCAAAAACATGACAAGACCAACAAGACGACCAGGCACTGATGTCTGGTCCCAACAGTTTATATGGAGGTGGAAGCAGGTGAAACCAGTGAGAGGTGATTGCAGCAGGGGTGGAGTAAGGCAGGTGTGCAGAGTAAGTAATTAGACCAGACATCAGTGCTGAGGCTCAAAACAAGAACAGATCAGAAACCAAACCTAAAAAGCTGAGAGGACAAGTGGACAGAAACAATCTACACCAGACCTGATAACAAAACAACCACGAAGTATAAAACTAAAACAGAAGATAAAGCTAAGACTAACACGGATGACCAAAACAGGATAAACTAACTGTAAACAAGCTAAACAGGAACCTAGACAAGACAAAACTCAAAGCAGCCAGAGAACCTAAGGCAGGAGAGTAAACAAACCAAAACAGAGCCTAGAATATTACAGCAGAAGTGTAAAGGTGAAGGAGAAGCTCATTTAAGTAAGGTGGGCAAAGCTGTTTAAAACCTTAAAAACAAACTGAAGATATTTAACTGAACTCTAAAATAAACAGGCAAGCAGTGAAGGGAGGCCAGGATGGGGTAATATGCTTTATTTTATGTTTTTCCGTTAAAAGGTGTGCAGCAGCATTTGAACCAACTGCAGATATTTGAGTGAGGACTGACCGATTCAGAGATAAAGAGAATTACACTAATCCAGCCATGATGAAATGTAGGCTTGGAGTAGTGTTTCCATATTTTTGCCTTGAAATAATAGGTTTTACCTTTGCTTTGTTCCTTAAATGATAAAAATGACCTAACTGAGGTCCTTTTTTCACTGTCAATTTTAAAATCCCTGTCCATTTTAAAATCGAGGTTCATAAATTGAGGCTAAGCATTCATTGTGAGGGTGTATAAATCAACAGGATCAACGGTTGTTTGGGTGTTTCAACTGGTATATTTGACAATTCATGATTTGCAAAGACAAATTGATTCAAGTTTTGATGGTTTCCTCGTCTTCACCTTTATCTCTTTCTATAGATCTCTTTCTCATTCAATTCAGGACTTTCCATATGCATTATCATCTAGGTCTATATTGAAAAACCTACAGTAAAGTAATAAAATGTTGATTCTGGATGTAGTGTAGGAATTTCTTCAATATAAACCAAAGGAAATTTTATATTACCTGCCAGAAGCTGGAAACAATCTTTAAAAAAGAGACAACAGTATTTTCACACCTCACTTAACTCTTAGTAACTCAAATATTTTAGTTGAAATATTTTAGCCTAAATATTTTAGGCTAAAATATTAAACTGTTTATTTGTTTTTCTTTTTTTCTTCAATCCCACCGTTATGTTTAGTAATTTCTGCCAAAAGCTGCAGCATTTTGATTTAATCCATCTGAATGCAGTATTTGCAAGCCATACTCTGATTGGATGTAAAGAAACCTGTCTGTGATTGGCTGGTGAGGTGGACAGTTTTTGAAGTTGTGAGCGCAGAGACAGAGTTGAGCGAGCGCACAGCTGGTGTTGAGCGTGGAAGGAAAAGGTCGCGCGCGAGCAGAGATGGAATTGAGCGCGAGGACGACAGTGGGTTGAGAAGAGTTTTTCAGAGTTGAGCGCGCGCCAGACCGGTTTTGAGCGCGCGCGTGTTGTCTCACTGCGAGCGTGGAATGGTTCCTGCGCGCTCAACCAGAAGGCACAAATATCGCTCCATACTCAGACTCGAAGAGAGAGAGACCGCGGAGCGGAAAAACATGAAGAGGGACAGTAGCGCCGTTTGGCTCTATTTTAATATCGTAAATTAAATCAAGCCGTATGTTTTGTAAAAAGCCGGTTAAATTCAGTGGAAACAAAAACAAATTTATATAAGCACGTGAAAAACCATGAGCAAGAAAACGTCGAGTGACAGAAACGGAGAGAGGAGACGAAACTTCTCTGATTGCTCCGACAGACCCAGACCCAGTGACGGACTGGGATTAAAAAACGGCCCTGGCATTTTCACCAACCAGCGGCCCACATGGGGACGCGCACGCACGCGCGTGCACGTGCCCGCAACACACAGATATAACTTCACATGCACGGAAATAACACGCAAGTTTGTAGCCCCATTGGTGTTGAACTCTAACTTTAATATGCATAAAAACTGAACCAAGAACATGGATATATCAATGCACAACTCCAAAAAAATGAATGCAATATGAAATATGAAAATGAAAAAAGAATAGCCTATCATCAGAGCAGCCGCTCCACAAACGTGTCTTAGCCTAATTAACGTCATGCAGTTAACAAGGTGCGAAGGAGATTGCTCTTCTCCGCAATCCTGTCAATCACGTCATCAGCATCCAAGTTGTCAAAATACCTCTAAAATCGGTGGTGTGGTGAGCTCAACCATATTCTCTATCATTCACAAATTAAGAGATAATTTGGAGATTAAAGGTATTACATAAAAAAGATAACATAAAGAGCTCTTTGTGTGTTTAAATTGATTGTTTTCTCTTTATTGAATTGCACGTTTTGACTGATTGTTTTTCTTTCTTAAAAAGATCAAGCATTCATGTATTAAATGAGTGAAATGATGATTATTTTAGTGCAGTCCAAGTGTCAGACAGGCTAAGGAGAAAATAGGTTTGCGGAAAGAGGAAGTAACGTTTGAAAGGAGACCGCTGCTGCTGGCTACAGTAAATCTGCCGAGAAGAGAAGAGGAAGTGGAACCGGACAGTTTGGTTCAATGACCTGCTGCCTGGGGTCGGAGAAAGAGGAGCGAGAACTTTTGACTCGGCCAGAGATCTGCATAGGATGAAAAGGTTATGAGGTGATAAGGGACTGGGTGCAAGTGTTTGGTGGAGGGAGGGGGGGTTGAGGTTTGCAACCTCCCAACGGCTCTCTCAGCACATAAAAGAAGGGTGATTTGGGTACTCGTTGCTCAGTTTTTCATCTCAGAAGACACGCAGCGCGGAGCAGAAGAAAAGAAGAGACCCAAGACGGAAGGACGATCATTGAACCAAAGGAAGAACACGGCGCCCCTGTCTCTGAGAACCGCCGAGACTGAGTCAGATTATCTATTTTTCGTGTTTTTCCACAATTCGGGGCCAACAATCTGCAAATCCTGTCAAGAAGAACTGCTGTGGTTTTGACCTGGTTGATGAGAAGATCCTAGATGTCCAGAAGATGTGAGTTGCACCCGTGAGATGTCAGTTCTGAAGCTGAACAACGCGTCGAGCAGAAGAGACGGACCTCAGACATAGACATCAAGGCAAGGGGCTCCAGGCATGAGTCTTTGTGAATGGGACATTAGTGGGACATCGGGGTTGCCATTGAGAGAAGGCACGTTGTTCGGCTGAACAACTACTTTACCCAGAAATCAAAGTCACTTTGGGATTCCATCTGAGGTTCGGGTCAGTTTTCTCCTCCAAATTTAAAATCCTCTCCTGAACGTATTAGTAAGCAGCCTTAGATAAGAGATAGGAAGTTGATTAAATTTTAATTTGTAATCTATTAAATTGCTGTTAATGCTGTTTCTAATCCCCTGCTAAAGCATACTAATTAAAGAAGCATATAAAATTTTATTCAAAGTTGTGGACATTCAATTATTGAGTCAACATTTTTCAGAGTTCTTCTATGATTGTAAAACAGACATGGTGTATGGTTCTAGAAATATTTTGGAGGTCTTAAAAGGTTACCTGGAGCCCAACTTTAAAACAACACCCTTAGGGACTTTTGAGTCTTTAAAAAATACTGATCGTATAACAAGTGCCGATGTATTAAGGTAGGAGCCACCGTTAACTAGGGCGGTGGTCGGGGAACAGGTGGCCTCAGGCTACTAGGTTGCCTGACCTGTCCACTGAAGAAGGGTGTGGCCCTAGGACGAAGGTGGTTAGTACATCAGTCGTGTCCTACTTATCTAGCTGAAAAGGTCTCACAGGAATTCTAAACAGGGTAATACTCGTTAGATTCAGAGGTCTATAGAACCCCAGCTAGTCTGAGCTTTAACCCAAAATAGGAGGGATGTGGGAAGTGGGGTTTTAGTTCAAAGCCGGAATCGTCAAAGTTCATCAGGACCTCTTTCTCTGTCGCCATCAGCATAAAGGCCTCCAAATTATCCTGTGACAATTTTGTCCTTAGGCGATTCTTGATGAATTTGAGCGTGGAAAAACTCCGTTCGCATGCCACTTGAGTACATGACAGCGTTAGTAGGAATTTATATGCTAACCATATATTGTTGTAGGCACAGGTGAATAGGTTTAACTGCTGGAGAAGGAAATAACAGCAGATTGCACAATTTTTGCAGGTAGCACATTTCTTGCTCACCAGGTTTATTTCTGTATCTTCCTCTAGCTCCGCGACATCATCAAAGTCCGACGCTCTGACTGTGTACTCGTTTAGAGAAGACTTTTTTAGGCTGTCCCAGTGCGTAGCGAGGTGTGTCAATTCGGACTGTAGATTGTCGACCGTAGCATCTTCACTGAATTTAAGCAGACATTTACTCATGTTTTGAAGTGCATTTGGGGGCAGTGTTCCCTCTAAGCTGTGCGCGTGCGCAATCGCGCACAGCATCTGGCTTCAGCACGCACAGCAAATTTATGCTGCGCAGAAAATAAAATCCAAGCTAAACTGTATAAAAATAAATAATAATAAACCAAGTTATACAATTTTGCAACTCTGGTGAGACGGTTTCCACGGTCTCGCTCTGTGAGCGCCAGGTGCTGATCTGAGCGCACCGCTGATTGGTGGGTGGAGCAGACGTCTTTATTAGTTGGGCAGGTTGCGATGTGTGTCTTTGTTCTGGACTCCGTTAAAGACAAAATGGCCGGTCCACCCGAAGTAGAAAGATGCTGCTCTTAGTAGTTATATCTCACTCTGTCATACTCAGCGTTTCCAGTTATAGAACAGGTGATATCAGTCAGGTAACTAAATACAGCGTCCGATCAACCATGATTTGAACGCGAGCAGGAGCATGAAAAAAGCCCTGATCAATGGATCGCAGTTAACATGATTCACCGTGGCAACAGCAGGAATAAGAAGCTTCGAAGTGCGCCTTTCCCACAAGTGGAATTAGAAATCTTTAATGAAGATATATGGACAATATTAAACCATAAGAAACGATGCTGTTGCAGCAGAAAGAGCAAGTTGGTGGCAGAGAATGCTGTGAGAATTATTTGATGGAAAATTAAAGCTATTTTCTCACACTTCACTCATTCAACACAAAAAGGAGGCGTTTTGGGTGGGGGGGGGGGCATTGATTAGGAAAGGCATTGAAAGGACGGGGCAGCAAATGATGACCAAGTATGAAAATACAGTTTAATCAAGTAAGGTTAAGTTGTAAGATTTTTATGTTAATGCTCAACTAAAGCATTAATTGACTATATTCAACAAATGCAAGTAATGATAGGATGGTGTGAGTTATTGAATAACTATATGTTCATCTTTTTGCAAGCATTGTTCACCCATCCTCCTACAAATGAGTTGACATTAACTGTCTTGTGACAACCTCACTTTATATTAATCATATAGGCTATATGTATATTCCCAGCTGAAGTGAAGGTGGTGTTATTTAAGTGAAGAAATGTGCAGCAGTCCTAACGGTGTTGGGGGAAAAATAGGTGAATGGAAACTAAAATATATGAATAGAAAAGTAGAGCTGGAATTGCCAAAATTTTACACAGAATAAATTATTGCTTTCATTCTGTAAATTTCTGTTATTAATCTTGTGGGTCTCTGACTATGGAACACCTTTAAACTATAACTGAGTGCAGCAGTGACATTCCTGACAGCGCAACATACAGCTGCCTCTGAAAGATTTTCTGCGTCTCCTACGTTATTATTTTTGTCTTTTTCATGTAATCTGGCTAAATCAGTTTTATCTAAACTAAGTAATCTAACAGAAATCATTGCTGTAACTTGATTCTTTTAGTAAGCCATGTAGCTTGATATAATCTCAGGTTTCGGACAGCCGTAATGTAGCCTCAGTGAGCAAGATGTTGCTCACAGAGGTCAAGTGATCGCTCAGGGAGTTTGTGTGTTTGCTCAGACAAGTGAAAAATTAGGGGGAACATTGTTTGGGGGCAGTTTATTATTTATCAGCAGACTATGTTATCTTTCAGCTTTCTACTTCCAACAACCTAACACACACAGACGCATTCGGTTTTGAAATTCCCAGAAGTCATTGCTTCATATAACTTTTGTAAACCAATAATAAAATAAAAGATAGCCTACATACAGGCATATTTATTGTATTTTGATTTCAAACAATGCACTTTTTAAACATTTGATTGAATAAGGCTACAAAAGAATGTAGACTGATGTAAATATTGAGGGTCACCATGATGGTAGTATAGAGACTCATATCTGGTATAAATACTGATCAGTTTCCTCAGTGTATTAACGAAGAGAAGTTAGAAATAAATAGCTGACTTAAAGGCATTTGGCTTATTAGTGGCCCGAGAGATAATGTAGGCCTACAATGAACAGGGTGAAAGGGGCCGCACACACCCGACGATCATGCCGCCTCGTGATTGGCCGGCTCAAAGGCCCACGAGGGCCCGCGGCCCTTCTGGCATCTGCCCAAATGCCAGACCGTCCAGTCCTTCACTGCCCAGACCCACAGACTGACGTCACTGACTGAGGCGTTTCAGTCCTCCAGAGAACATCCAGGTAGATCAGAGTGGTCATCTTCAGAAGCACTTTATGTTAACTTTCAAAGTAGATATTATCTATCATATGTTACTGGAGCCCTCACAGAAAATGTAATTAAGACCTTGAAAGAACCCAGTACATATATCCTATTAAAAAGTGTTATTTAAGATAAGATAACATTAGCTAATCCTTTATTTATCCCACAACGGGAAAATTTATAGGATTAAAGCAACAGGCAGGTGCACACAACACAGACAAAATTACATAAGGATTGAAAGATATAAGAGGTGGATTAGGAAAAAAACACTGATCATAACATTATTATTATTAGTAGTAGTATTATTATTATTTAATTGTAATAATAAAATAAAAATCACAAACCCGAAAGGTCAACAGTTTCATGATACATCAAGCTTAAATGTCAAAAGTATCGGAATCGTATCGATATCGCCGATACTCACCCTGTATTTACTTTGGATCAGATCGATTAAAAATTCCCGGTATGGCACACCTCTAGCGGGGAGCTGGGGGGGGGGGGGGACCCAGCATGTGTTTGAGGAGGAGGCAGAGAGAGCCATCCCTAGCGATAACAGAGACAGTGCAGGTGGAGAGGCTTACTGCCCGATTGGATAGTCTGAGCATAGTCGCTCAGAGATGGAGCACACCGTTAATTTCAATGATCCCGCGTTATGGCCAACAAAACTGACTGATTCTGATCGAATGAATGTTGTGCGTTTAATGGCAAAAAGGAAGCCTTTCTCAGAGATTCAGAGGGCAGAGAATTCCCAAAGTATCTAACATATTCTACTTCCTGCAATGGAAGGGAAAACATTGTTAGGGACTGGCTAATATACAGCAGGTCAAAAAATGCCATATTTTGGCTGCAGTGCTTGCTGTTCTCTTATGAAGAAAAGATCATCTAGTGCACTAAATTCAATAGATGGGTTGAAAATATCCAGTATAAAATACAGAGATTTCCAGGGCATGAAGTATACAGTTAAGTTGATTTTTTTTGGTGTGTGTTTGTGTGTGTGTGTGTGTGTGTGTGTGTGTGTGTGTGTGTGTGTGTGTGTGTGTGTGTGTGTGTGTGTGTGTGTGTGTGTGTGTGTGTGTGGTGGCGGCAGGTGTAGAGGGGGGGCTCAAAAAGACTGCGTTGTCCCGGGCCCTGGCAAAGCTGTCAGCTGGCCTGATCATGACACATATACATTTGGTTACAAATAAAATTACATCCACCACTGTCTGTTGTACCAATGGCTCACTCCATCCTCCAAATGACAATTTCACTGGTTATTATATTTAAATGTATTAATCCTAGTTATCCTGACTATTTAAAATAATACCTGGTTCAATGTAGCTCCTCATATAGTCTTAAACATGCAACTCAAATGTTTTTTGTCGTCCCAAGAATCAATAAGGAAATTGAAAATTTTTCATTTAAATATTAAACACTTTTTGGCTGGAAGAATCTTCCATCTTCTCTGTGCTCTATAACCTCTGTTTATGTGTTTAAGAAAGTCTTTGCTCAGCATCTTCAAAATATTTTTAACGGTTTTTGACTTTTTTTGGTGACCATTACAATATTGTGTTAATGTTTACCAGGTTCTTTATTAGAAAACTTTGTGTGTTTGAATGTTTGGTGTGATTGGTTGTGTGTGGCCATTTGTATATGTTGATGTATTTTCTTGTATAGTACATACTTTACATCTGTATTAGTTATATGCCTGTTTTTTCTTTCTTTCTTTTTTTCTTTTAAGGACCTCCTTGAAATCGAGATAGTTTCATCTCAAGAGGCTCATCTTTTCACAGTTAAATAAATGTCTTCCATTCATGTTCCAAGTTTGAAAGCCAGTGCAATTTCTCATTGGATAGGCTCAGTGATCAGGGACCCGTTTCAGATAGAATGGCTATCTGGGTAAATAGCAGCTACTCTGAGTAGTTCTACCTGAATCTGTCATACTCAGCATTTTCGGTTTCAATAGGTGATATCAGGTAACTAAACTCATTCACAATCAGGTGAAAGCGGAGGAGAGATCGCTGAAGTGACTTAAGTTAGCTGATTATTATAGTATAAGTATTAAAATATAAGAGCATTCCAGCACATGCTGGGCTGAGCACGGCTTTGCACCGGCGCTGCAGCTGAGCGCCCGCACACACACACACACACACACACACACACACACACACACACACACAGCGAAGGAGAGATCGCTGAAGTGACTGTGTTGAAATAAGCAATGTTTTTTCCTCTTTTACCAGTTGTGTTGGAACATCCGATGGCCATGCACGTGGGCATTGTTGCTTCAGCAATAGCTCTTGGGAATGTCAGCGGTGAAGTCCTCTGGAAATCCGAAATAATTATTGATGATCGCAGCTGTGTAGAACGGCTCCTATTGACTTTGCATGGAAAGCGGAGAGAAATGCTGTCGCCGCTTCCGCTCTTCCACGTTGCAGGATGTGATGTCAAACGCCCCTTACTGCCCATATTTGGGCAGTCATGTCAGCCCCCATACACAGTGATTCAGACGACAATTTAGTTTTTATTTTCTTATTGATTAAAGATAAGTTCATTAAATAACCACAAATGTATTAGTTTTAGTTATAGCTAATGATACCCTGATTTTTCCTTGTTGACCGGACTTCCCCTTTAACATTTTCTTGTCGGTGTATAATTTGTGCCGACTTCACGTTATATTAATCATATAGGTTATATTGTTGCACAATCATTCATGTGAAATAAATCAGATTGTAAATTGGAAACAACATGAAATGTGACACTCTCTCACAGCAGGGGTGGGTGTCACTGTAGACTAGCCGGCCAAGTTGATCACTCTGTCTCACTCATTAGCAGCTTAGGGGAGCCTCTCATCTTCCTCTGCGGAGGAACTGCCACATATACAACGTGGTTCACTCTTGCCGTGAACCTGGATTTTAGCTTTTGATGTTGTGTGTGTTTGTTTTATATGTTTTTAACTTTTTTTTACCTTTTCTTGTTTTAATGTCCATCATTTTGGTCACCCGTGCGGTTTTTAAAATGTTGTGGAATGTATTAACTTTGATTCATTTTTTAGTACACATTTATGAAGGTATAACATGCTTTTAATGTGCAATACATTTGCTTTGAGGCCTGTCTGTTTATTAGAAGAATAGAATGTGAATAGATTAAGGTTAAATGAGCTGTGTACGAGCAAAAGTATCAGGAGAGAGTTTCAAGGCCAGTCCTAGGCAGTGGGAAAGAACAGAAACTCCGGTTCACATGCAGCTGGAGGAAACAAGAAAAGATAGTTATTAGGGAGGAAGATAGCAATAAGATGTGTGCTCCATTCATTGTGTGACCTTGTATAATCTAACTTTAATAAAACGAGCCTGAGCTGGGAGTTGGGCAGAGTTGCTGCCCGGAGGGGCTGAAAGGTGCATCTCTCCCTTTGCAAAGGTGAAACTGAATTATGCGTCCATGGCTGAGTTTTTGATTTAAGTCCTGCACACGAATTAACGAACCCGGGGAAGCACAGACGGCTTCAACAAAATGTGCTATAGAAATAAAGCTGATTGACTGATATACAGGCAGAATCAAAGCTAAGTGCAGCCCTGCCCTAATCCAACACCGGAACTTAAGCAGTCGACTGCCATGGAAACAGGCTGTTTGTAACCTTTCTCAGCTTTTGCAGGAGAAACAGGAGAGTTTTATCAACTGTAATCTAAAGTTACCAATAGGGGTGGGCGATATGGACTTTAAATTTTATCAGGATTTATTGTGGTGATGTTTTGATAACGATAAAAGACTATTTACAGCTTCTTGTAGTCTTTCTTCAGTTAACTGTGTGACTCTGACTGCATGTCAATTATAGCCCAATAAGCACAAATATTGTCCTTAAAAAACATTTGAAAATGTAATATTAAAACAAAATTTGAAATATGTTCCATCAGGACACTGGTCACATAAAGCAGCGTGATTTTTATTCCCAAATCAAAATGCTTTTAATTATATTTTTGCATTTATTGATATTCATTGATGCTCTTCATAAACCAACAGTGGAGAAAATAGCAAAAATAACAATCCTAAGTAGTTTTGGGGGTTTTCAGACACCAATCATTGGAATTTATAGTTGTCAAGATGAATTCAAATTCTTATCATAATAAAAAATGTTTCACAATAACGAAAAAAAACAAAACGATAAGATAAAGGCCCAGCCCTAGTTACCAGTTCATACAAAGACGTCCCTGTCCTTCAAGTGAGACACAAACCCGTCAAGTACTGTCCCAGAAAGACCAACCCAGTTCTCTAGTTGCTCCTGTAATATAGCATGGTCAACAGTGTTGAATGCTGTGCTGAGGTCCAATAATACCAGTACTGTGGTTCTTCCACAGTCTGCATTCATGCAGATGTCACTGGACACATTGACAAGAGCGGTCTCTGCACTATGGTGAGCATGGAACCCTGACTTGAAGACGTCAAAGTGGCTGGCCATTGTTTAGATGGTATTCAACGTATCATGCTCCATCACCTGAAACAGAGATGAAGACATTTAAAACCCCAAATTCACAAATGCAGTTTAAAAAATAAAATAAATAAATATATATATATATATATATATATATATATATATTTTTTTTTTTTTTTTTTTTCTTTTCTTTTTTTTTTCTTAAAACTCTAAATTAGTAACCTGACTCTCGCCAGATGGCTGTAGTTCCGCCGAGCTCCACACGGCATCAACACGTGTGGAGCTCGGCAGAACTTCACCCATCTGGCGAGAGTCAGGTTAGCATATTAGTTTCTTCTTATTTCTGTTCAATAAATCCCCTGGAAGTTATTATTTTCTTTTTCCTTGGGGAAACAAAACAGTGACTAAGATGAGAATACCACAAGATGTTTAACCTGAGAAAGAACATGCACACAAAAGTTCAAAAGCTTATCTTCCACTGTTCTTTTAGAGCATTACTAACTAGACAAACAGTGTTCTCTCCAAAGCTTCAAATTATACATACTGTTTTAGTTGCGTTGGACGCTCAGTCCTGTATTCTTTCCTTATTTCTAGCGTCACAGACTTCTTTTATGGGTTCTATGAAAAAGTTGAAACGTGATTAAAACCACCCGTACTTTGATGCTCCCAGGGTAAAAATATGAAATGGCTGCTTAAGGGAATTTGTTTTTTCAAAAAGAACCTGATCATAATAAAATAATTAATACATGATCCAGGTTTTCTTTCTACCTTGGTCCAAGGGAACAGTTAACAGAATGAAAAAAAGAATGCTTCCAGAGAGAAAAAAAAACACCTTTATAAATATTCCCTTCTTAAGTTTCTGTGCTGAACTTAACTCTCAGGGCTGTTTTTCTCTATGCTTTCTGTCGTCTGGCTTATCCCCTCGACAGATAACATATATAATTATATATAATAATAAATATTTCTAAGATAAATATCATTTTTTTGGGACTTCTTCTTTTGTCACTGTAGTCTGTTTATATTGAGCCAGAGATGGTTTTTCCATTGGCCACCTCTCCGATAGTTCCTCTTTCCCTCAAAAGAATTAGGCTGGTATAATTTGTGTACTGGAGGTTTCAGAGAAACCTCCCTCACTATGTTTTCACCACTCTAAACCATGTGCTCCTGTTTCAAGGCTCTGGTCAATTCACCCCTGTGTCTACACAATCCCAGTTGGCTCCTTCCTGCTTCCATTTCATTGCTGTAAACATAACTTCTTACCAATGTACTTAAACCACGGCATCATTTTACGCTCGGAAGGTTCTGGTAAGAAATGGTCAAGATTGCAAATGTACTATATGGTTAATGGCTGAAACGACCAGCATCTGTTTTTGAAGACTCAGTGACCCCTCCATACCTCTACAGTGTGAATAATTTCTTCCCTGACAAAGAGCAGTCTTGTTCTAATTTTGAGGACAACGTTTGGGGTTAATCAAGGCTCACAGACATGACAATTCCAGGCCAGAATGAGCCATGTTTTTTTGCTGTTACCATCTTGCCAACGTTTTAACAATTATTTCTCTCCATAAGTTACCAAAAATACTCCATACCATGGAAGAGAAATAAACATACCCAAAGATCCACAAGCATGGGTAAAAAAAAAATATGGGAGCAGGTTTGAATGTCAGTGAGAAGGTACGAAAGACCTGCCACGACTCCCACTGCCAACTCCAAACTGGCGAAGAGGTTATATGACAGCGAGCATTGAAGTAAAAGTTTTTTCATGGTTGAAAACAAAATGAAGATGGAAATTAAAGTTATTTCATTGTACATCATAAATGGAGGGGGAAAAATATGGGTCTGCAAGGCAGAACCACACATAAAAAGTTAAAGCCTTTGTAAGGAGCTTGTATTGAACAAAATGTCATTTTTGTTTTCTTTGGATTAGAACACTATAGAAATCCATGTAGGACTATCAATAAGAAATATAGTGTGCTCACTGATTTTTTTGTTTTGTTTTGTTTAGGCAATAGATTCCTTACTTTTGAGCCGGCTGCACAAGGTATCTATGTTTTTGCTGAGTTCGTTGTTAATCATAGATAACTGTATAGTCAGGTTTTTGCAAACTTCATTTTCTTCCTCTGCCGTTTTGTTGTCTCTCCAGGTACGTTGGTGGTGGGTCACTGTTGACACAAAAGAGAAACAAAATCAGTAGTCTTACAGGAGGTTACATCATACAGTAAACATATAAAGTTAGATATTTTGATAGGAGGAAGTAGAAAAGGAATTACTTTGGACTGCAAGGTAGATGATTCCAATCAAGAGAAGCAGACACAACACACCCAGAAAGACACAGTCCCATCTGATAGGACTCCTCTTCACAGATGTTTCACCGACAAAAGACACTAAACAAACAAGGAGTCTTGTAAATACCTTAAAATGTATATCTATAACACACTGGCCAGGCTAGAATCATAAAAAAGGAGTGGATAAATAGATGTTAATATTTCCATCAGGCTACAGTACAACTACCTACATACAAACCAACCAAACAGTTAAAGAAAAGATTGGGGGAAAAGAACATGGAGTGTCCTTACTCATGGCAGGAGCCTGTGAAGGTCCTGGAGAATTTGGTGATGCGCCCTCCACCCAGGGGGTGTCGTACACTTTCAGGCTCTCCGTACTCACGTAGATGTCCACCATGCTTTCTCTGTTGTCCTGTTCAAAGTGAACATGTTTAACAGAGCCAGGCTCCACGTTCAGTGCACCTGACATCGTTTCTGTATAGATGTTCCCAACATCCACTGTCCTCAGTTCCTGCTGTGTTCTGGTTTTACCCTCAGCCCCTATTTTTGCTGATCTCAGTATTATAGGTGGGGGTGATTTCCAGAACAGGTAGAGAACTTGGTTCACAAAAGGGGAAGAGTGACAAAATAGGAAGTCAGTGGTAAATGTTCGGAGACCTGTTAGTTCTTCATTGATAATCCTGAACATCAGCAATATTTTCCACACTGTGGTAAATAACTGGAGGCCATATTCACAGTTTAGTCAGAAGCAGTTGTGGCTTTTTAATATGGACATATGTGGCTTTCTGCCCTGGGCAGCAAGGGGCTGTTAGTGTTACCCAGGGGCGATTCTGCTCAGCCCCCAGTGTTGACTGTGATTCCTGGCATGAACAACAGGCTTTCCATTTTTAGTCCAGATGTAAGATTCTTAGAGTTGACTAATTTTTGAGCTAAAGCTCATCAAACAAGCTACAATATAGGCCCATCCAAAAGCAGTGACAAACAGATTGAAATGTTTTCACTCGATAAAACCTTGTGCATTTGTAAAACCTGGATGATGGCAATAGTTAGACTAGCTATATTGATACAAGTGAGGAATAATTTCCCTAAAGACAAAAAACTAACTTAGCTTTCTTGAAATTTAATTTTCTCTGGCTTAACAGAGCAAAACATGGAAGCCCACAACCACCTTATGCTGCACAGTGTTTGTCATCTGGCTGAAAAAAGGGCTGCTACTACTACTGTGTCTATCCTGTATTTTCTTTTGAAGATATAGAAATGCACAGAGATAAACCCCACCCTTATTTTTTTTAACTAAGATACTCTGTCTGCATCATAAAACACAGCAAAATTATACATTCAAGGGACTGCAAATAAATTTCAGGTATTTACTCTGCACTGGAAGTAGAACTGTAACTGATACTGACAGCATTTAAAATATTAAATTCAAACAACAAATGTACAGCTGGGCTGTAGTTACTCTCTTTAGCCCATTTCATGTAATTTATCTTAATATTCCAAGCACATTTCTTACATCATATATCTGCAGTGTAGATAACAGCTTCTCCTTACCTACATCTTCTCAGACAACTAATTATTTCCCTAACAATAGTGAGTTGTCAATGTTTAAATGTGCAGTAAATCTTAATACATAAGCAGCATGGAGGACCCAAAACTGTCTTTTGAGTAAGATTGGTGACACCAAGACTGAATTGTTAACAGAAATAGTCAAATAAATAGCACTATTATTTTGTGGAATCCTAATCATGCTATCATAACTAAGCAAAAGTCTAAACAGAAAAATGATTGTTTAGGCGGCATCTAGTGTTCTTATACTGTATATTATGCAAAAGAAATTACACCTGAACTGCCTCGAAGGGTCGACAATAAATGAAAGCAATAATAATAACAAAATATTGGTGTCATGATATTTTTCTGGGATGAACCCGGACACAGCACGCACACACGCACCTAGTTCTTTAAAGTGAATTTATTGAACAGAGTGGATGATGGATGGCGAGAGGAACCAGAGTCTTTTAACAGACGGAGATGCAGGGTGCAGAAGCTGGCCGACAGGAGTAGTGTGGAGAGTCTGACCAGGAAGGAACACTGGAGCCGAAGACTTGAGACCAGGACGGAACACAGGGGTTGAGAACTTGAGACCTGGACGGAACCCAGCAGCCGAGAACTTGAAACCAGGACGGAACACCAGGAGTCGAGAACTTGATACGAGGACGGAACCCAGCAGCCGAGAACTTGAAACCAGAACGTAGAAAACAGGAGCCGAAGACAGAGACCACAGCGGAACACCGGAGCCGGCGAACCCTAAATTGTGGACTGAGTAGGAACGGAGTCTCTGGCTGTGACTTAGCTGGAACAGTGTTTCTGGCTGAGGCTGGGCTGGAACCGAGTCTCTGGCTGTGACTTAGCTGGAACAGAGTCTTGGGCTGAAGCTGGGCTGGCCGAGGGTGAGCTGAAGAAGAGTCTCTGGCAGTGACTGAACAAAATAAAGCTGAAGAAAAGTCTTCTGACTGACTAGACAAAAACAGAGCTTACACAGGATTTCTGGCTGAGACTGAGCAGGAGTTGAACACTACGGACCGGCAATGAGAACAGAATGAGGTGGGTATATATAGAGGTGACAACAGGTGGCAACAGATCAGTGATAATTGCAGCCTGACAGGTGGAACCAATCAGGCCGCGCAGGGAAGAGAGAGAGGAAGGGAGGCTCAGCATGCAGCCTACAAGCTGCATCCTGACAATTGGTAAAAGGGAAACCCTCACCTTGTCTTTTTCAGACGGCTGTGGCTAAGAATCTGATTTTTTAATAGTCTACAGTCTTTGTTTTTCCATCTTTCCAGCGGTCTTCAGAACTCCTGCCTGGCACAGAATATTTAGTTTTATAAAAGAGATTAGGTTTTAGTTGATAAAATGTATTATACTTCAGAATTAAATGCTATTTTGAGATGCTAACGTTAGTTACTTACATTTCTCCAGTTCAACAAATCAAAACTCTCTCTCCTGCTTCTGTTCAGAACTGCACTCTGCAGCTTTCACCTATTTTAGTGCTGATAATATTTAGTTTCTTAACTGGGACCAGTTTCGTAGCTTAGTATTAATTGTGGTAACGGCAGTATCCCAGTATGAATCAAAACTTAAAGCACGCACGAACATGCACGCACACACACACACAATAGAAAACAGCCAATCAGGAAGAGGGAAGGCGGAATTTAAGGCAGCAAAACCAATGAGAGTGGAGTTAAACAGCACACAGCACAGTCCGGTGTGCTGCATATTTAACGGGACAGGAAACAAAAAGCAGGCAGTGGAGCTGCGCACAGCAGCGTTGAAATGACACAGTGGGAATGCCGAGCGCTTCAAACGGAGGCGCTCCAGCTGTGGTGAACAGATTGTAAACACCGTTAGAAAATACTGTTGCATGTTTTGGGTGGCTGATAACGCAGAGGTTGGAGTCGGAAATGGTTTCCAGCTAAATTAAAGAGTGGTCTAAAATAATCTGGACTGTATCTGGCAATGTAATAAGTGAATGTATATGAAATATTGCTGTAGTATTCATCATGAAAAGGACTATTGAGAACTATGATGAAGATGGTTTAAGTTTAAGCTATGCTTGTATACATAGATTTCTGCTGTCATTAAATCAAATGTATTTGATGTAACAGCGATTAGAACAGTAACATCTCTGTTACAACACCTTTACAAAAATATGAAGCTCTAAATAAACACGTTTCTAAAAAATCAAAAAAAGAAAAAAACAACAACATTGTTTTCCTAGATGGGTTTTTGCATGTTTATTCGCTTACCGTCTATGGTCATAGAAAGGAAATGGAGGTGATTTGGAACGAAATGAGAACAATATGCATGGTTTGACAATCACCTGACCTGGCCCTGGTTTCCATTCCCCACAAGGAGCCTTTTATTACTCACATGTGAGCCACTTAAACCCTGATCATCTAATCAAGTTCCTCTATGAACTTGAAAATGACTGTTCAATTGACATTCCACATTTTTGACTACTTAATCCCCCAATTATCATTGCTTTAGTGTGGCATTGGTTTACCTAATTTTCCAGATTCTCTTGACCATTTTAAGAATTTTAACAGCTTATCTGCCACAAAACAGACATGTATTTTGCAGTTGTGATTATTTTCCTTATTTGGGAATCTGAGAGTAATGTTTGACCAAGTTAATTGTACAGTGCACACTGCACAGTGGGCTGTTGGTAGCACTATTGCCTTGCAGCCAGAAGGTCCTGATGGGTCTCATTTATAAAACATTGCATCAAATCCAAAAGTGTAGGTACGCCAAGAAAAAGAAAATGGCGTACGCTGAAAAGGGAGAGAAGGGAGGAAGGGAGACCAGGAGAAATGAGAGGTTTAATTAGATGTCCTAAGAACTAGGTTGAAGCACCGGGGTGACCAGGCCTTTTCAGTGGCAGCACCCAAACTTTGGAGCAACCTCCCTTTAGATCTTCGTTTAACTCCTGACCAGATAATCTTTAAGTCTAAGCTTCAGACTTATCTTTTAAGACAGGCTTTTAAAACCATGTATGCATTTTCCTTGTGTTATTGTTGTTCTTGTGTGTTTCTTTTGTGATGTACCTTTTACTGCACTATTTTGTGATCTAACTTTTATTGTAAAGTGCTTCGGTCACCTTAGTTGGTTGTTGCTAAGCGTTACATAAATCAATCAGTCAATCAATGATGATAATTGGGGAGAGCATAGTGATGGTAGAAAATCCAGATGAAATGTCCTGAAGACTTTTATTTAAGATTTAAGTTGGATTATGAGCATTTCTTTTATTATTTGAAAGGTCGTTATGCATAGTTATATGTCACCAACACAAGCATTAAGTATCAAATTAAAGTGATATGGAGTGAAATTGAACATCTGAGAGGAATCACGATGCAGTTTGGTTGCAATTCGACACGTTACTGTCTGCGTCGGCAGTTTCCCCTGTCTCCAAAATGTGCGTATGCATGGGTCAGTTACCGTGAGGAACGCACAGTTTCCCGTCAAGTAAGAAAAAAAAAACTAGATCCCAACTTTTGCGTGGAAAGTTACGTCCGCACGTTTCAGGCCCCGTTTTGTGCGTAGGCAAGCTTTATAACTGAGACCCCTGGCCTGGGACCCTTCTGCATGGAGTTTGCATGTCCTCCATCCTCACACTGTTTACGTTAATTGGTGTTAACTGGTGTTAATTGGCACGCACACGCATGACGTGTGCATGATTGTTTGTCCTGTGTGTTGCCCTGTGATGGACTGGCAACGTGTCAGGAAGAACCCCGCCTCTCACCCAATGACCGGCGCCTGGAGATAGGCATGAAATCCCCCCGACCCTGCACAGATGAGTGGGTGTAAGGGTAGAATTTATTCATCGTAGTCATCAGGGACGGATGACAGATCCCATCCCTGTCTTCTAACACGTCTTCTTGGTTGGGATACGGTGTTCATTACTCTGTTATGGCTCTTAGAGTTGCTGTAGATTGGTTTGTCTAGTAATGTCAGTAAACGTCCTAATCAGTGTTGGGGAGTAACGGATTATATGTAACGACGTTACGTAATTTAATTACAAAAAAAGAGTAACTGTAATTCGTTACAGTTACAATGAGAAAATATGTAATTCAGTTACAGTTACTTCCGAAAATATTAAGAATTACAAATTTAGTTACATTTTATTAAAAATATAAAGAAAAACCTTTGTGAAATATGTAATGATATTTTTATTGCTCCGCGCCCTGTATCGCCGTTTCCCGCTACGGCTCCTTGTCTCTATCACTCTGATGATCCATCCTGTGCTGGTGGAGCCTTCTGAAAGAACAGCAAGCGAGCGGACGTTTCACGGTTTTATTTCAGCTCAAGCAGCGCATCAAAAATGATGCCTTCAAGCTTGTTGACAGCCACCTCTTGTTATTCACACACAACAATAAACCGTGAGAGCCGACGTGTGTTGTGAAACTGCAAAACTTTGTCTTAAGCGGAAAATCAAACGCGCGTACACAGCTCAGCGTTCACAGTGTTGCGTTCGTGAGCGTCGGAAAGCTATGGTGCATTCAGCAGCATGGGACATTTCAGTTTTACAACGAAAAAGGCAGAAAACGGAACAGAACTTAACTCATACAATAATGTATTTATCCAGAAACAGTGTGGGCTTTCTTACAATACTGAATGCTCTATAATTGTATTTCTGTTATTTTTGATTATGCACATCTGCTAGCTTTTTATTCTAAAAAATCTATAATATTACAGCAGCAAATTATCAAAGTTTTTCAAAGCCTGTTTAAAAGTTCCAAATGGGGCTTCAGATCACACAGCAACAATTGTGCTGTCATTGTTTTACAGGGCAGAATTTGCATTTGCTGACTCTTGTCCTTTAACTACTGATGGATATACAGGAATAGAGTCATACACGTGTCAATTACTCTGAGATAGCAGGGGATGCAATTTTTGGCAAGGAGTTGCCGAAAAATCCATCCTCCTTGTTTTAAACTTAAAAATCGTCACACACACACACACTTGTGGAAATCCTGTGATTGCCTGTCTGCAGTTCCCTTTCAGCTTAGTGCTTTTTTAAGGTTCACATTCAGTTCTCAAAAATTAAATGTTGAACATGGGTCAATACTCATTAAAACCTTAAAGTAATCAAAAAGTAATCAAAAGTAATTAGTTACATTACTTTTTAAAAGTAATCGAAAAAGTTACACTACAATTACATTTTAAACAAAGTAACTTGTAACTGTAACAGATTACATTTTTAAAGTAACTTACCCAACACTGGTCCTAATTAATGCTGTGATAATAGTGATAGCAATGTACTTCTTAGCCTTTAAGTACAAACAACATTATAGATAGATAAATTCTTAACTTGGTGCTGTGTCCTGTTTCCGTTTATGAACAGGAATTTCCTTTCTCTGATATGAGGCTCTTAAAGTTGCTGTAGATCGCTTTATTTCAGAATCAGAATCAGAATCAAGTTTATTGCCAAGTAGGTTTGCACTTACAAGAAATTTGACTTGGTATTGATGGTGCAGACAACATAGATTGATTAATAGCAGTTGGTCCTCAATCCCGACGAGCTGCTGCTTTAGCCGGAGGCATTGCTGAGGGATCAGGCTTGGTCCGGCATTATTTAGTAGTGATTTATTAGTCGCCATCTGGCTTTCTGGTAGTTCTGCGGCGCTGCCGGTAGATGGCACCACGTGACGTCTGTTTATATCTGCTGTTGCTGGGTTCTAGTTAGGCTCAAAAAGGACCATCAAAACACTATGTGGATGGACGCTTGGTGTATATAACCATATCTTATCATGATCTAATTGTTTTTGGTCTTTTTTTTATAAGCATATAACTTGGATATGTCACTTTAATAATAATTAACTTGGGCTGAAATGGCATGGGCCCAAATGGGTTTAGTAATCACATTCTATATCAATATTTTAGCCCTTATTAGGCCTGTATCCCATATGTAAATGTTTTCATTGTGTTCAATCTGCAAGACTAATAAGTGACAATGTATATGAAATATTGCAGTAGTTTTCGTCATTAAAAGGACTATTGAGAACTATGATGAAGATGGTTTAAGTTTAAGATATGCTTGTATACATAGATTTGTGCTGTCATCAAATACAATGTATTTGATGTAACATCGATTAGAACAGTAACATCTTTGTTACAACACATTTACAAGAATATAAAGCTCTAAATAAACACATTTCTTAAAAAAAATACATTGTTTTCCTAGATGGGTTTTTGCATGTTTATTCGCTTACCGTCTATGGTCATAGAAAGAAAATGGAGGTGGTTTGGGACGAAATGAGAACAATATGCATGGGTTGACAGTCACCTGACCTGGCCCTGGTTTCCATTCCCCACAAGGAGCCTTTTTTTACTCACACGTGAGCCACTTAAACCCTGATCATCTAATCAAGTTCCTCTATGAACTTGAAAATGACTGTTCAATTCGTTTTAAGTGTCAGACACACTTGTCAATTTTTCTATTTACGCATTTGAGAAGCAGACGCCTAATTTCCGCTTCCTTTTACGGGTCAGTTGGTGGCGCCACGCCAGACTGGGACTGGTAACCGCCCCTGTCTTCAAAGCCGTCCTCTGGTCTTAGTTAAATTTAGGTGACTCGAAGTGCTGGTTCATTGTTCAACAGAACGAGTTAACTGTAAACATGAGTGGAAGAGGCAAAGGAGGAAAGGGACTCGGCAAAGGAGGCGCCAAGCGTCACCGTAAAGTCCTCCGCGATAACATCCAGGGAATCACCAAGCCCGCCATCCGCCGCCTGGCTCGCCGCGGGGGAGTCAAGCGCATCTCGGGCCTCATCTACGAGGAGACCCGCGGTGTGTTGAAGGTCTTCCTGGAGAACGTCATCCGCGACGCCGTCACCTACACCGAGCACGCTAAGAGGAAGACCGTCACCGCCATGGATGTGGTGTACGCTCTCAAGAGGCAGGGCCGCACTCTCTACGGCTTCGGAGGCTAGACGGATAACTTCAGCTACAACAAACCAAAGGCCCTTTTCAGGGCCGACCACATACCTTAAAGAGCTCTTTCTTTACAAAAAAAAGATTTTGAGTCTAACTTAGTTTATTTCATGTCTGTCACCGTGCCTTTTTCCTGTTAATACGAGCGTCATTTACCTTTTGGTATAACCAGTTTACTTCATCGTAATGAATGTTCAATGTAGGCAAAAGGTGTGGGTCTCCCCCCCCCCCCCCAGTTGGTGAATGTGTCCCTGTTAAGGACATTGGCATACAGAAAAGTTCAACATGTACATATTGAGAAAATGACTTGAACATCCAAGAAGCAACTTTTGGTCCAAAAGAGGAATTCAGCTGGACTGCAATTTTTCTTTTTTCCTGTCTTTGTCCTGCTGCCATTTTTCTCTTTGCAGGTACTTGGGTCTGCGTCATGTTTTGCCCTGTGCTGATGCTGTAGCTCTGCTACACTAACTGCTACTACCGTTTCCTAAGAAATGTGTATAGTTTCAGAATTTTTTTTCAACAATTTGTTTATGTATTCTGTTTTACACTGTTAAAATAGATACACGTGAATACATAAAATATATATTCACATTATTAGTTACCCCAAAGGTCCCCGTTCCACCCTGTTTGATTCAAACTTAATAGGCAGATTTTTTGTAACCTAATCTAGCTGTAGCTCTGAAGAAATATTAGCTAGCTAATATTTAACAGAATAACACACCTTTAATACACACACACACACACACATTACGGAACTTTAAGGTTGACGCATACATCAATGACATTGGAAGTTTACCTCCTTTTCCACAGTTTAATCCATGCAAGGTAAAATTGTCACTTCATTTCTGACAGATTAAATTGTACGAGAGAAAGTTGAGTCTTTTATGTTGAAGTTATAGAAAACGTGCGTGACCAAAGTACATTGTAGTGACTAGTTGGCACATTCAGTACTGGGTAAGACTGCGGACACCTAATGTGTCTCAAACAAATCAGCAACTAAATCACGCGTGAAAGGAAACTTTGTTGCTGTGTCGCTCCAGTTTAATCTGTAACAATCTAACGTCTGTGTCGGCGCACAAAGCGCGGACATTTTCAAAGCGATGAGCTTTCAAACGAAAGTCCGCCTTTTCCGCTGAGCGGTTCAGCCAATCAGAGGCCGGGGACGGCACAGTCATATTTCCACACGGTCTGTATAAGAGCTGTCTCGTCTGGCCAGTAGCTCACAGCTCGCTGTTGATTCAGAGAGAAGATGCCTGAACCCGCCAAGTCTGCGCCCAAGAAGGGCTCGAAGAAAGCCGTGACCAAGACGGCCGGCAAAGGAGGCAAGAAGAAGAGGAAGACCAGGAAGGAGAGCTACGCCATCTACGTGTACAAGGTGCTGAAGCAGGTGCACCCAGACACGGGCATCTCGTCCAAGGCCATGAGCATCATGAACTCGTTCGTCAACGACATCTTCGAGCGCATCGCCTCCGAGGCGTCCCGTCTGGCTCACTACAACAAGCGCTCCACCATCACCTCCAGGGAGATCCAGACGGCCGTGCGCCTCCTGCTGCCCGGTGAGCTGGCCAAGCACGCCGTGTCTGAGGGCACCAAGGCCGTCACCAAGTACACCAGCTCCAAGTAACCCCCCCCCCCTGCCCTCAACAACCCAAAGGCTCTTTTAAGAGCCACCCACCTTCTCTCAAGAGCTTCCTTCCTTTTGCTTATGTTATCTAGGACGTGTTCAGGTCTTTTTTATATTCTCTACAGGAATGACATGACATGGTGACGATGAGCTTAACTTGCATTTCAGGGGAAGGTGATATCAATATGTAGAGCTCTATTGCATCTGTTAAGATGACTCAATTACAAAGCGGGTATCCTGATTGTAGAACTTTTCCCCTGTAGACTAGCCTCTCACTTGCATGTCTGTCCATTTTCCAACACCCTTATACCCGCTGGGGTCACAAGGGGTGCTGCTGGTGCCTATCTCCAGCTGTCAATGGGCGAGAGGCCACTGGTGCTGTGTGAAGGAATTACCTCGAAGCGCAGCGGCTTTGGCCCTGGAGGATGAGAGTATCCCTTGTGCGTCAGGACTAGAGTTGCTACTGGCTACGGACTACAACTGTATGTTCACGTCACCCTCAAATGACTCAATGGTCACAGCAGATAGAAAATAACAGTAAAGCAACAAAGCTTGTGTACAAACGAGAAGTCTCATTTTAAATAAACTGTAGGTGTGTCTTTGGTCCCTTTTTCATTGAAACAAGCCTGTTCTATATTCACTGAAGTTACTCATGATGGACAAAGGAGCCAGAAAGTTTACTCAGGTAAGAGTAGCCATACATTTTAATGATATTACTGAAGTATAAAAGTTAAAAGGAAAGTGCAGTAAACTACCACTAAAAGTACTTTGTGTCCAAAAAGTTACTCAAGTACATGTAACTGGGTAAATGTAACTAGTTACTACCCACCTCTGCATATGTTCACTTTCAAGAAGGGTTAGGAGGATAAAAAAACAACTCAGTAAAAACTGAATATGGACTGGAATTAATTGTCTCTTAAGGCTTTGAGGTCTTCTACATTTATCGATGCATAACAGAATCCACCAGAGTAGAATTCATATTTTCTGGTTTTAGACATCAGGGCTGCTGAAAGATGTTTTTCTTGGGATTTAAACTTTTATTTTCAAGTCAAAGTGCAAATAAACAGAATATAACATTTACATAAACAATCATGGTGAAGGATGTGTGTTGGGTAAAATCCGTTAACTTTAATATTGGTGGCAGGGGCGTAGCCATGGATGGGCCTAGGCACACCCACTTTACTTTTTTTAGGAGTGTCAATTAAAGCTTTCACAAATAAATTATAATAAAATAAAATAAAGCAAAATAAAACTGAATTTCCCAAACATGAAAACAGCAAGCTTCATGTTCCGGCTCTCGGTAAACCGTGGGCACAGAGAAAGCCGTTTGCAATAAGCCGATTGCAAGGAGATGCTGGAAACATCACATTTGTTGAGAAAGCGCCAGCATGTGAAGAGAAATCAGTCCAGTCATCTCTTAAAGAAGCTTTGTGTTGAAAACCAACCAACAAGTCGTTTAACTACAGAGTCTGTCAGCAGACGTTCATCTGTGGAGAACAGCTGCCGTCGGAAAGAAACGCTGAAATTTATCAGCTCCTCGTTCAACGACAGCAAATCAGGTGAGTTGAGCTCTGCACACTTTAGAAGATTTTCCTCTTCTGAAGAGTGAGCCGAAAACAAACCTTTATTTACTTTCTGAACCAATCAGGTCGAAGCGCCAACATGTCGACCAGATCTAAAGCAGAGAATAGCAGGAAAGTTACATTTGGTCTGGTAACAGCAAAGACTCCTGGAAATCAGTCTCCTGCTGAGCTTGTCAAAGACCCTGACCAGCAGCAAACCGCTCCAAGCGTTCCCGTCAAACGCTCTTGCAGTGAAGTTTGTGCTTCAAAGCCTGCGGTGACCCCACCGCGGCCTGCCTCGGCCCCTAAACGGAGGCCAGCGTCTCCCCCAAAGCCTGGAGACGCAAGAAAACATCCAATTTTAAAACTTCTTCAAAGTGAGACGGCCGTTGAAGAAAACACCAGAGCTGTTGTCACGCTGTCAGAGGTGGAGTTTCATGCCGCCTTAGGCTCCAGAGACGAGAAGATCTCAGCTCTTCAACAAGAAAACGCTGCATTATCAGAAAACTTGAAGAGTCTCGCCTCCGCGCTTCGTAAGATGGAGGAAGTGCACCAACATGCCGCCGAGAAGGCTAGACAGCTTGAGTCTGAGCTAACTACCGAAAGGAAAAAGGTCCAGCAAGCTGAGATCTCCTTTAGACAATTAGCTCCAGGAGCTAAAGCTGCGCCGGTCCGCCAACATCAGGACGACCGGGAGAAAAAGGCTTTAAGAGATGAAGTGATGAGGTTGACTCAGATTGTAGAAAAGCAGCAAACTGAGCATGAAGACGACGTTGCTGTTCTGTATGATGAGCGGATTAAGACAAACAAAGACCGTCGAGATGCCATCAGAAGGGCCGATCAGCTGAAAGTATCTCTGATCGCAGAAAAGAACAAAACGAAAGAGATTGAGATCTGTTCGGCCAAGCAGATGGAGGAAATCTCTAAATTACAAGCTGCTCTGCTCAAAGTGGAGAGCAATTTGGAGGAGCAAAGACAGCAGTGGGAGCAGGAAAAACTCCGTCTTCTGACCAATAAGCAAGAAACATCTGAGGTGGAACAGCTGAAATATCAGCTGCAGGAGCAGACGGTTAAGCATGAGGATCAGGTTGCTGCTCTGTATAACGAGCTGATCAGGAAGAACAAGGAGAGTCAAGATGCCATCAAAAGGGCCGAACAGTTGAAGGAAGACCTGACTGAAGAGACAAACAGAGCAAAAGAGGCCGAGGACTGCTTAGCCCAGCAAAAAGAGGAGACATCTAACCTACAGGCTGCTCTGGTCCTCATGGAGAGAACTTTGGAGGACCAGCGGTGGCAGTGGGAGCAGGAAAAATCCCATCTTCTGACCAAAGAACAAGAAAGAGAAGAGCTGGAGCAGCTGGTCAAGCAGTTAGAGTCACAGAAAGCTGAGGCAGAACAGGAGATAGCTGCTCTGCGTTTGGAGCAGCAGAAAAAGAACCAAAGTCATCAAGATGCTGCAAGAAAAGTCGTTCAACTGGAAATTGCTCTGGTTGCTGAGAAGAGCAGAACAAAGGAGGCTGAGAACTGCTTGGCTGAGCAAGTGAAGGAAAGCTGTGATATAAAGGCTGCTCTGGTCAAAATGGAGCAAGACGTGGAGAACCAAAGAAAGCTCTGGGCCCAGGAAAAGTCCAGTCTTCTGACAGAGCAGCAGAAAGCTGTCAGAAATGTGGAAGCAGCTAGGAAAGACGTTCTGGAGGTTCTGCATGATGAAAGGCAGGAGTGGCAAACAGAGAAGTCCTGCCTTCTAGAGAACAATGCAACAACAAAGGAGCTTCTGAAAGAGGTGGAGGTGAAGAGAAAAGCTTCATCACTGAACCTGATAGAGAAACTGAAAAACCTGCAAAAGGAGATGGACAAATTACAAGAAAGCAAACCCAAGAAGAAATCTTTCAGGAGAAAAATCACCAAGTTCTTTAAAATGTCTAAAAAGGCTCCATCTCAGTCTGAAAACTGATCACTGCTGAACCTCATGAAAGCTCCTCCTACCAAACCATCAAACTGACTAAAATACTTTCTGGACCCCAACCTTAACTTTTAATCCCTTACCTTAACCCCCTTTTGAAAATATCAACCACTGCAAAATGTCCAGCATTCCTCGGCACAATAGTATCTTGTAAATGAAAAAGTTCTGGCTCCCTACCAGGGTAACTAGTTTTACCCTGGTGAGTGGAGTGGGGCTGCACGGTGGAGCAGTTGTTAGCACTGTTGACTCGCAGCAAGAGATCTGGCTGCATGGAGTTTTGACGTTCTCCCCGTGCATGCGTGGGTTCTCTCCGGGTGCTCCGACTTCCTCCCACAGTCCAGAAGATGTGCCTTTTAGCTTAATTGGTCTCTGTAAATTGATCACAGGAAGTGACCTTGTGCCTGCGTGGTTGTTTATCCCCTGTCTGTGTCGCCCAGATGGTTGACTGGAGACCTGTCCAGGTTATTCCCCACTCCATCTAAAACTTTCTTTCTTTTTCATTTATTCCAAAAAAAAGTTAAAAATGTAGTTAATAAAAAAAAAAAAAAAAAAAAAAAGTTTAGTTTAATTTAGTTTAGTCTTTAGTTTAGTTTAGTCTTCCTCGTAAAATACATTTATAGTAAAATGATAAATGAATAAAATAATAATAAATAAAAACATGCATAATAATCCAGCCACAAGAATCCAGAGTCCTTTGTGCTCCTTGTGTTGGTCCCAAGCCCAAATAAATGGAGAGGGTTATGTCAGGAAAAACATTCATCTGCCTGATGGATATCATAGCTCTTACAATTTTTGGAAAGAAGCTGTTTCTGAGTCAATTAAGTTTTTGATTTAATGTTTCTGAAGCGTTTCTGATGGAAGTGGCTCAAACAGTGCATTGCCCAGGTAGCTGGGATATGTGGCAATACCTCTGGCCAGCGCCATAGAGATGGAAAGAGTTGTGACACTCTTTGATGTCACCGCCAGGGCAGTCACGTGGTTTGTGTAGACCGCTATAGTTCCAAAACATACGCTGGCTGTCATGTTCTTCTATGGGACAGACAGCGGCGATTGCGTTATTTAACGGTAAATATATATATAAACATACACCCTACTACTTTTTCAGCTGTTATTGCATGATTACATATTTGTTAATGTCATTTTTCCATTTTGAGAGGCAGGGTGACAACAAAAAGCTGTATATTACTTAGAGACGTTTTACATTTATGGAGGGAAAAGCTTATGTTCATGTTCGTATGGCCAGGAGTACAGGCTAGAACGGCTCTAACTTAAGTTTTCTTTTCCATATCATTCATGTGATGACAGATGTCTCATGATTTTCATTTTATGGCGACTGGGCTGTATTATTGATTACCGTGATTTTGCTTATAAATTCCGATTCAGCCATTAGCTTACCTTTGTGGTAGCGTTAGGTCTGCCGTGGTCCATTCAGCATTCGCCTAGCAGCTAGCTCACTTCTGATAAGTGATCACCCCCAGACCACAACGTGAAACATGATCATGTTAAGACCACTGAGCTATATAATACACTGGAGTGCTAATCACCGTCTGTTAGAACGAGTCGCTTTGAAGCCACCAGCCGCCATATTGGTACTCCCTATTTCCCCCCAGTAACTAAGGAATATGTGCGCTACAGCATCGAATAACGAGGATTTTCTCATGTTCAGGGGGAGCTTAAAACTTTTAAAATGTCAAATGCCATATAGTTTTATGTTATGTTCTAAAAATATCAAGTACTGAGAAAGTCATGTGCTGAAATATTTTGCATTTTATTTATTTAAATATATATGTTTAACATTTATAAATATATAAATAACAATATACAAAAACATATATTTACATATGTGTATACATATATATACATATATACATATACACATACTTATATATACATATATATATATCTAATATGAATAACATGTAAAATATTTCAGCACCTAATTTTGTAGTAGTTGATAGTGTTAGTACATCCACTGACTGTAGAATTACCTGTGAAACGTTTTCACTGAGCCAGAAAACTGCTTGTTGTTGCAACCAAATCCTATGGGATTCTGTGAGAGTAGGGAGGAGCAAGATGGCGGCCAGTGACTTCAGTTTTTCGGCAAAATCAGCACTCCAGTGTATTATATAGCTCAGTGGTTAAGACTAATAATATAATTTTAAGATTAAGCCATTCACATATTATCAAAAGCATTATGCTTATATGTTTGGGTCTATAGGTAAGTGCAGAGCTATTAAGATTTTTCTCTACGTCTCTGGGTTAATGCACAGAGTAAGAGTAAGGTTAGCTGCAGAGAGAGTGATAGAGAACAGTGACAGGCAACACTCCCATTGGACTCCGTTGTTGCTTTTTGCTTTTTTGAGAAAGAACAGTCCATTCAGCATTTACACCCACTTTTTCTGATGAGGCAGGAGTTGGTCACACAACAATGATAATTGTAATACTAAGCCATGCACAAAGAATCAAATATATTAAATAATAACAACTCATTAAGCTTGGATGAATGATTCAAATATTGTTTAATAAAAAATACTGAGTGAGACAACAAGATGTGTGTGTGTATGTGTATCTAACTGGAAAAACAAGAACAAAGTGAAGGAACAGGGAGGAATATTATAAATACATTTTTTAAAAAAATCCTCCACATACATCAGGCTTCAGAGTGCATCAGGGCTGAAAGGAAGGACAACATTAATAATAAAGGTACCTGGCATAAGATAGAAATGAACAGTGTGGAACAAAAAAAATGGGAACAAGCATGAATAATATCAACAAACATACGTACAGTATGTGTGAACAAGAACAACAAATGTGTAAACAGGCGTTAAGAACAGGTACCATTTTTTTGGGGGGGGGGGGTGGGGGGGGGGGGGGGGTTGGCGCTCCACTGAAACCTGTGATGGCCACAACAAAGATACTGCTGGTCCAGCAAAATCTGTTGAGACATTCTCTGGACCCAGGCAGCATAAACCATGTCCAGATCTAGCAGACGGCATGCCACAATATACATGTGTATAGTTCTGTGTCATCAGCGTAAGCATGAATAACACTGCGGTTTTAAATGCTAATTAATCTGTATAATCTGACCCAATCTGTATATAATATGATTGAATTTGACTTTGTAAAGTGCCTTGAGATGACATGTTTCATGAATTGGCGCTATATAAATAAAATTGAATTGAAACTAGAAAAAGCTGTTCCTGCGTAACAGCGAGTGAGAATGCTAATCTGCAGAATGATTTGAGGAGAAGATGCAGAAGATCCATGCAGAAGAGAAGAAATAGCTGAAAAACATTGAAGAATTTGAAAAATTTGAACAATTTGAAGTAATTTGTAGTAGTAGTAGTATCGGTAGTAGTAGTACTAGTAGTATCAGTAGTAGTAGTACTAGTGGTATCAGTAGTAGTAGTAGTACTATCAGTAGTAGTAGTAGTAGTAGTATCAGTTATTAAAGAATTTGAAGGAATTTGAAGAATTTGAAGGAATTTGTAGTAGTAGTAGTAGTATCAGTAGTATCAGTAGTACTACTACTAGTAGTAGTTGTATTAGTAGTAGTATCAGTAGTAGTAGTAGTAGTATCAGTAGTAGTAGTAGTAGTATCAGTTTTTAAAGAATTTGTAGTAGTAGTAGTAGTAGTATCAGTAGTACTAGTAGTAGTAGTAGTAGTAGTTGTTGTATTAGTAATAGTAGTAGAATCAGTAGTAGTTGTTGTAGTATCTTTAGTAGTAGCAATACCAGCAGTAGTATCATTAGTAGTAGTAGTAGTAGTAGTAGTACTATCAGTAGTAGTAGTAGTAGTAGTATCAGTTATTAAAGAATTTGAAGGAATTTGAAGAATTTGAAGGAATTTGTAGTAGTAGTAGTAGTATCAGTAGTATCAGTAGTACTACTACTAGTAGTAGTTGTATTAGTAGTAGTATCAGTAGTAGTAGTAGTAGTATCAGTAGTAGTAGTAGTATCAGTTTTTAAAGAATTTGTAGTAGTAGTAGTAGTAGTATCAGTAGTACTAGTAGTAGTAGTAGTAGTAGTTGTTGTATTAGTAATAGTAGTAGAATCAGTAGTAGTTGTTGTAGTATCTTTAGTAGTAGCAATACCAGCAGTAGTATCATTAGTAGTAGTAGTAGTAGTAGTAGTAGTAGTTTCAGTAGTAGTAGTAGTAATAGTAGTAGTAGTATCAGTAGTAGTAGTAGTAGTATCAGTTTTTAAAGAATTTGAAGGAATTTGAAGGAATTAGTAGTAGTAATAGGAGTCTGGGAGGAAGTTGTGGAGACTTTTAAAGGGGGGGGGGGGTAGTGAAATCATTCTAAACAGGATTTCTGTCTTAGTTCTAGATTCTTAACATATTAACAATCATTGTTTTGAACCTCAAACATATGCCTATCCATATATTTGGGATGAGGTCAGGAGTAAAATAATTAATTTCTCACCGTTCATCTTACCACACATGTGTCTGTGAAATAATTTTATCTTGCTTATTAGGTCTTTGTATATTACAAGCCCGCTGAATAATGTAGTGTTTTTTGTGTCCCTGCTCCATCTAATGCCCCTATTGTTCTCCATGCCAGTGGCCTTCATCTGATCTTTAGTAAAAATATGACCCAATTTATTTTCCAGTCAAAACTTTACTTTGTAGGACTGGATTAATTTTTATTAGATTAGATTTTTATCGAGGAAGTCTCCTGAGAAATGGTCCAGGTCCTTTAAATCTTGAAAGACATTGATCCAATATTGTGCATAATGTTTTCTTAGAAATCCCCACCATTGTTCAGTCCTTTGGTTATGATTACTTGAGTCAGGAATGTAGCATCTCTCAGAAAACCCATCTTCATGGTTACTTCTGAAAAAAGATCTGCATCTGTTCCACTGAACAGTTCTCTGCACCCAGGTCTGACCTGATATGCATTGAAGTTCTGCTCCTGTTCTCTACTTCATCAATGAAGCACCCGGCTATAACCCAGGGATTACTGCTTGTGGAATAAGCATGCAGCCATATGACCACCAGCACCATTAATACAGATTCCATATGTCTCGTAATTTGACATCTTTTCTCATAATTACAATATCATGATCTCCAATTTTCTTGCTTTGGTGAATGTAATGTGCCTTCATGTGACTCAGACTACTGGTTCACTTTATTCTAACCTTGTCCTTATGCATGGATAAATCAGTATTTGCTGGAACTAATAAAACTGGGATTCAGCTTTCACTCAAAAGAAAAAAAATAACTTCTAACTTCTTCAGACAAACATTGACCTTTTTATGCTTCATGCAACAGTGACAGCCTGATAAAATGGTCTCACACACACACAGCTGTACTGTTGGCCCAGGCCCAGCTATTGCAACCACTGCCTATGTTAAACCACTGAGGCCTTTGCTCTGTAGTTGAGGGTTTGTTGGCTCTTAAAAGAGCCTTATTGGTGCGTGTGTGGGCTGGAGCAGCAGCAGTCTAAGCCCTCTCTCCGCGGATGCGGCGGGCCAGCTGGATGTCTTTGGGCATGATGGTGACCCTCTTGGCGTGGATGGCGCACAGGTTGGTGTCCTCGAACAGACCCACCAGGTAAGCCTCGCTGGCCTCCTGCAGAGCCATGACGGCCGAGCTCTGGAAGCGCAGGTCGGTCTTGAAGTCCTGAGCGATCTCCCGGACCAGCCGCTGGAAGGGCAGCTTACGGATCAGCAGCTCCGTGGACTGCTCATTGGAGGAAGCCGCGTTCAAAAAGTGCGCCTCTCTGTCCCGCTCTGCTGGAAGCTCCTCTGGTTGGTCGGCGGCAGCAGCGCGCCGCTCTCCGCGGACATATAAACCAGCTTTGGCGCCTGGTGGCTCATTTTCTAGACTAAACGCTAGAAAGCACCAGAGAAGATGAGTGGACGAGGCAAGACCGGAGGAAAAGCCAGAGCTAAGGCCAAGACCCGCTCGTCCAGAGCCGGCCTCCAGTTCCCGGTGGGCCGTGTCCACAGGCTGCTGCGTAAAGGCAACTACGGGGAGCGGGTCGGTGCCGGAGCGCCCGTCTACCTGGCCGCTGTGCTGGAGTACCTGACCGCTGAGATCCTGGAGCTGGCAGGAAACGCTGCCCGCGACAACAAGAAGACCCGCATCATCCCCCGGCACCTGCAGCTGGCCGTCCGCAACGACGAGGAGCTCAACAAGCTGCTGGGCGGCGTCACCATCGCTCAGGGCGGCGTGCTGCCCAACATCCAGGCGGTGCTGCTGCCCAAGAAGACCGAGAAGGCCGCCAAGGCCAAGTAGCTGCTCCCAGAGCCGCTGCTGCTGCTACTGCTGCTGCTGCTGCTGGAAACGACCCAGACGGCTCTTTTAAGAGCCACACACCTCTCTCTGAGCTCTGATTCCCCATGTCTGAAAATACTCGTCTACTGGAATTGGCTGGTTTCCTTTTTAGAAAATACTTATGAATAATTCTGGATTATCCAGCAGGACTGGTCTAAGAATAATATAGTTAAACCATTACCAGACCCATCAAGTTATTCAGGGGTGGATCACAAGTCTGCACCAGATTTAAGCAGAAGTAACTTTAGTTTAATGTTGCTTTGCTTTATGAAGATGTGCTTAATAGTTTTATTGTAACTAAATTATATTCTAGTGCATCTTTACTCTGTGGGCATGAAGGCATTGTTCTAAAGAGCTCTCAGAACTTTGAGCTGTCCCAAAGGAGAGAAGTCATGTTTATTTTTGTAGGAAAAACTACTTTCACGTTTTACAGGAAGTAAGGTGGAATAGTTTACACAAAACATTCCCACTGTATTACAGCATTAATTAAGAAAGTTGAAGTTAATTTTGTCTTCCTAAACAATACTTAATTCCCCCTGGACCAGAATTAACTCTGTCTTCATAAAATGTTGCTATGCTATGATAAATGTTATGTAGTGAGCATTTTTCTTAGCATCGTTATCAGGTTTGAAGTTTCAGCAACATTCCATCAGGGGTTCCCTAAGAGGGGGTCGTGGGATGATTTGATGCTGGTGTGCTGAAAAGATTTAGCACCATATTTCTTTATTTGTAAAACCGATACCAAAGCATAACTTGACAAGATACTTAACATTCCTCATTTTAATGCAGGGGGAAGGCTGGACTTTTTATGAAAATATTACTTTCTCTTAATTTTACAACTTTATTTTCATAATTTAAACAAAAGAAGGGGGTCCCTCCTCCACCCGCCTAAGGGGGTCACCAGTCTGTGGCCCTGTTATTTTGGGGGCCGCAGGCTGAAATGTTTGGAACCCCTGGTGTGTGTGTGTGTGTGTATATATATATATATATATATATATATATATATATATATATATATATATATATATATATATATATATATATATATGAACATTTTAGATGAGTCCACATGTAGGTTACTGTATTTTTAATCTTCAATCTGTCCAAACCAACTGAACCCTTATGGGCACCTGTGTGTTTGTAACAAACTGTTAGAGAAATAATGACGACCCTTCTCCACATTACCAAGACTTTACTTCACAGCTCGGGGCCCTGGGGCCCTGCAAATGTAGACTAGCATGATCTCCAACATCCAGCACTTTTGGTTTATGAAGACGTGTTTTTCAACAAGACTTAATAGTTTTATTGTAACCAAAAAAACATTGTAGTGCAGCTTTACTCTGTGGGCATGAAGGCATCCTTCTAACTTTGAGCTGTCCCAAAGAAAAGAAGTCATGTTTATTTTTTAGGAAAAAGTATTTTCAGGTCTTACAAGATTATTCCAAGGAAATATTCACAGGTCCTGGGATCTGACACAGCAGTTGTTAATATTATCAAAAATACTTTTATTACAACATTACAGTCCACATCTCAGTTATCCAGTCTGAAGTCTGAAGATATTCAGTTAGTTGGCTTATACTTGATATAATTTACAACACTGTTCACAATAAATACACTTAAAAATACTAGAACAGATTAGTTTCCTTGTGAAAAAATAGCACTAATGTCACGTTGGTGAGTGAAAATTTATAAAACCTCCAGATTAACTATGACAATTATAGGTAATATAAATTTATATGTAGAGTGCAGCAGTTTGATATAAATAACTTGACTTCAATACAGTATTTTGAAACATTTTATAGACAATAGAAAAACTGCAAATATGTGGCTTAAGTCTGTATTTGACACAAATCAAAGCTGCTACTAACCTGACAACAGCCAGATGCATGTCTCGCTCCGCCTAGCTCCACTCACATACATCTGGGACACCGCTCATTGAAAGTGATTTCCCCAACCAAATTTATGGTCTGGCCAATCAGGACGCCGGGCGGGTGTTTCATGGATGTGACGTAGTGGAGACGCGACATGACGTGAGACTGTTTTGATAGCAATGGCGGCTCGTCGAGGAAGCAAGCGTTAGCATTGATGCTGCTATTTCTTCCGTGTTGTCCAATCTACCTAATATTGTTTCATTAAAAGAACATCAGAGAACGGCTCTGAAGGCTTTTGTTGGTGGAAACCATGTTTTCGCCCTTCTCCCGACCGGATTTGGCAAGTTTTGTTTTCCGGGGCGCGTCCGCGGCGGACGCGGAAGCGCCCCGGAGCGGTTAGCGGTTAGCGGTTAGCGCGAACCATATTAGGAGGCCTTTAGTCCTCAACGAGGTCGACCCGGGATCGACTCCGACCCGCGGCGCTTTGCCGCCTGTCTTCCCCCCTCTTCCTGTCAGCTCACTGTCAATAAAACGCGTGCCACTAGAGCCGCAAACACATTTAAAAAAAAAAAAAAGTTTTTTTTTTCCTGCGTCGCTCTCATCAGCGTCACGGGTTGGCTTCGGTGTGAGTGGTTGAAATAACACGTCGATAAAGATGACAGACAAGTGGCTTATCCAATCATATGCAAGGATTTTTGATAAGGCCCAGCCTTCAATAAAGGCAATTCCCAGAGCCATAGAGATAAAAAGAGACGCGACACTCCCATTGGACTCCGTTGTACGCTTTTTGCCGCCTACTTCCGGGGTATGCAGCCTCGCATAGTTCCAAAAAGCCGTTCTATGGCGTAGGGACATCATTCACTTCCATTGCTGACTGTCGAGTAACTTCTGAGGTAAGTTGATTAAATAGCTACCTGTTTTGAATTGTCAACTGTCTATATTGTATCATAGGCCATTTATGATGCTTATACTGATCTTTTGTTGTATGTACACAGCGTAATTATATATATATTTTTTATCTTGGTAGACGACCGATTGCCTGCTAGTTTGTTAGCTTGACTTGCCTTCTGTGAAGGTAACGTTATATCCAGGGGTAAATTGATTAAATAGCTACCTATTTTGAACTGTCAACTGTCTATATTTTATCAGAGGCCATTTATGATGCTTATACTGATCTTTATTTGTATGTACACAGCGTAATTATATATATATGTTTTATCTTGGTAGACCACCGATTGCCTGCTAGTTTGTTAGCTTGACTTCGCCCTCTGTAAAGGTAGCACTAACGTTATATCTAGGCGTAAGTTGATTAATTAGCTACCTCTTTTGAATTGTCAACTCTGTATATTATATAAATAGGCCCTTTATGGTGCATATGCTTATATTTATTTGTATGTGCACAGTGCAATTTATAAATATATTCTTAACTTGGTAGACAACCGATTTTCAGTCATTGCCTGCTACTTTTATCTCGATTTTGCCAGCTGTGAAGAAGGTATCGCTACACCAGAAATTACGAAGTTCATTAGTGAATCTCTGACATCTTTTATTAAGTAAGTTATTGATGTTAGATTACTAGGATCATCAAGGTTGACTAGGACGTTTTTTTTAGGTTGTATCTGCTGAACCTGGCGGTGTTAGCCAGTCAGCTGAGTACTGTGTATCTGATGCTAGTAGAAATAAGGTTTGTTTAATTGCACCCTTGAAAGGGCTGTTTAGTTGGATTGCATGTAGGAATACAAATTATTCCACACAAAAAATTATCATAAGCCATAATGAGCTTTAAAATGTTTATTACTCAGACAGTAGTGTGACTAATTTGTTCCCCAAACACTGCTGCTGCAGGTGGCTGCTGCTGGAGGCGATGACTGCTTGAGCTGGCTGATGTTGGTGAAGGATGGTGATGGTGAACATTTTTTTTGTTCCACACTGTTCATTTCTAACTTATGCCAGGTACCTTTATTATTAATGTTGTCCTTCCTTTCAGCCCTGATGCACTCTGAAGCCTGATGTATGTGGAGGATTTTTTTTTTAAATGTATTTATAATATTCCTCCCTGTTCCTTCACTTTGTTCTTGTTTTTCCAGTTAGACACACACACACACACACACACACATCTTGTTGTCTCACTCAGTATTTTTTATTAAACAATATTTGAATCATTCATCCAAGCTTAATGAGTTGTTATTATTTAATATATTTGATTCTTTGTGCATGGCTTAGTATTAAAATTATCATTGTTGTGTGACCAACTCCTGCCTCATCAGAAAAAGTGGGTGTAAATGCTGAATGGACTGTTCTTTCTCAAAAAAGCAAAAAGCAACAACGGAGTCCAATGGGAGTGTCACTGTTCTCTATCACTCTCTCTGCAGCTAACCTTACTCTTACTCTGTGCATTAACCCAGAGACGTAGAGAAAAATCTTAATATCTCTGCACTTACCTATAGACCCAAACATATAAGCATAATGCTTTTGATAATATGTGAATGGCTTAATCTTAAAATTATATTATTAGTCTTAACATGATCATGTTTCACGTTGTGGTCTGGGGGTGACCACTTATCAGAAGTGAGCTAGCTGCTAGGCGAATGCTGAATGGACTACGGCAGACCTAACGCTACCACAAAGGTAAGCTAATGGCTGAATGGGAATTTATAAGCAAAATCACGGTAATCAATAATACAGCCCAGTCGCCATAAAATGAAAATCATGAGACATCTGTCATCACATGAATGATATGGAAAAGAAAACTTAAGTTAGAGCCGTTCTAGCCTGTACTCCTGGCCATACGAACATGAACATAAGCTTTTCCCTCCATAAATGTAAAACGTATCTAAGTAATATACAGCTTTTTGTTGTCACCCTGCCTCTCAAAATGGAAAAAATGACATTAACAAATATGTAATCATGCAATAACAGCTGAAAAAGTAGTAGGGTGTATGTTTATATATATATTTACCGTTAACGCAATCGCTGCTGTCTGTCCCATAGAAGAACATGACAGCCAGCGTATGTTTTGGAACCACGTGACTGCCCTGGCGGTGACATCAAAGAGTGTCGCAACTCTTTCCATCTCTATGGCGCTGGCAATTCCTATGGAGGTGTCCCAGATGTATGTGAGTGGAGCTAGGCGGAGCGAGACATGCGTCTGGCTGTTGTCAGGTTAAGCTGCTACAGCATCAAATCAAATCACCCGAGACAAAACTCTCATCAAATAAATAATTTGATTTCTCTTTGAAAATTCTTAATGAACGTCCACAACTATAACCTACAATTTACAGAGAGAAACGTTTAGAGTCATTTCAATCCATGGACAGATTCTGATTCAACCGAGAAGTTAATTTGTCATGAGAAATGAGACAAGAGCAAAAAGTAAAATAATATAAAACCCAGTTTAAGTATTGGCTCAGGTAAGAGTCCCTGTCTCCTGCTGACTGGGGCCCGGGGCCCCTAGGGGTCTAAAGGTAGAAGCGGCCCTGCCTGTGGGTGTTTAGCTTGTAGCTGGAGAGACTCCATGTGTGTCAGTGATGGAATGAGCTCTTAAAGAGGAAGTGGTGGCTCTGAAAAGAGCCTTTGGAGTTCATGTCAGTGAGAGATGGAGCTCACTTCTTCTTGGCTGCTGCCTTCTTGACTTTGGGCTTCGCTGCCTTCTTTGCTGGAGCTTTCTTGGCTGCAGGAGCCTTGCTCTTCAGCGCCTTCTTGGGGCTCTTCAGCGCCTTCTTAGGGCTCTTCGTAGCCTTCTTGGGGCTCTTCGTAGCCTTCTTGGTAAACTTCTTGGGGCTCTTGGCGGCCTTCTTGACCGCTGCAGGCTTCTTGACCTTCTTAGGAGACTTCTTGGCAGCTGCTGGCTTCTTTGCTGCCGCTTTGGGCTTCTTGGCTTTAGGAGCCGCTTTCTTTGTCGCCTTCTCTGCTTCCACCTTCTTGCTCATCTTGAAGGAGCCGGAGGCTCCGGTGCCCTTGGTGTGGACCAGGGTGCCCTTGGTGAGCAGGCTCTTGATGGCGGTCTTGACGCGGGCTTTGTTCTTGTCCACATCGTACCCTCCGGCGGCCAGAGCCTTCTTCAGGGCGGCCGCAGACACGCCGCTCCGCTCCTTGGAGGCGGCCACGGCTTGGACGATCAGCTCGCTCACGCTGGGGCCGCTCTTCTTGGGCTTGGAGGCCTTCTTCTTGGCCGCTTTGGCCGGAGCCGCGGCGGGAGCTGGAGCTGGGGCCACTTCTGCCATCGTCTTCCTTCCTTGCGTCTCTGTCGGCGCTGCAACGACAATCCGAGAATCCGAGAGGAGAACGGAGAAAGCCGGAGCAGCAGGCTGCACTTAAACGCACCATGAGAACCGTGGAGACTCAGCCCTGTCCGGGGCTCCTCTCGGCAACATGTCGGCCAATGTTTGTGTTTTCTCGGCAGCAGAAAACAGCTGAAAAGTCCGTGTTGGAGCCGCGCTGCAGGCTGACAGCCAGAGGCCTCATGGCGGACTCGTTTCTCTTCATGTTCAGCTGCTGGACATCTCTGAGGATCTCTGCACTTTGTTCCTGGAGCTCCAGAACTGCAGCGATTCACAGCGGAACACGCCGAGACAAGCTGTCTTTTCCGTCCTTTCTCCTCGTCTAATCATTTCATCCACACCACATCCTGCCTGGAGGCTTTCTAACACGTTCACGGAGAGACTGGCAATAAGAACAAGAGTCTGCTGAGCGCCACGTTGTCCTAAAATGAAGATAATGCAGCAGCAGCAAACACACTGATGATGGAGCCTCATGGCGCTGCCAGACTTCCTAACAGCGCTGATCAGAGGCAGCGGTTCTGCTCTGGACTCCTGACATGAATGGAAATTCACTTCTAGAACAGAATTTGGCTTGGAAACAATATTTTGGTCTTTTCTACACTTTGTCAGTCTGAATTGAACAGATTAACCGGTATGAGGGATTGCTGCAAAGCCATCAACGGCTCTACGCTCTTCATCAGTGAATGCTGCTTGTTAAGACTTGATGCAATCTGCTGGGTTTCCTTAGACAGGAAACTTTTTGACCTGTATAATCTGATTGAATTTGACTTTGGAAAGAGCCTTGAGATGACATGCATCATGAATTGGCACTATATAAATAAAACTGGGAAAATTTTAATTGAACTGCTCTTTACAGAGTTAGACTTAAACAGACTTGGGTTTAGCTTCCCTTGTGTCCTTGAAAAATGTAAATGGCTGTAACAGATGACTTTTATTCAGTATTTCCTTAATTACCTGTATGTATTTAAAATCATCCTCTTTTAAACTAAGCATCCCTTCACTTCTGAAACACTTTTCATAATTTCAGCAGATAAAAGGAAAGGTTTAGATGTAAATTTTAGCAACTTCTAATTTATATTTACTTACCGTTTTATCAATTCTTAAAGTTTATTATTGCAAAAGAACGTTTAAGCTGTTGTCACTGCAGTTTTAGTTGACAATTTTCTTTTCTTTTTCTTTTTTTTTTGGCCAGTTTAAAAGGAAACTCATTTGCTCACCCAGGAATAACATGGATAATTTAATGTAATAGAAGCAGCATTATCATCTGCAATACGTAAACACAATTTTAGTTGTTTTTTCAACAGTTTCAAAGGTAAAATCCCAGATGAATACTGATACAAAATATGAAGAACATTTGACACCATTTCAGGAACTGAAACCATCAGGCTGTGAAAAAAGACCCAACACTGCAGTCTGGCCTGTTTGACCTGAAAAGGTAACGTGCGTATCCAAATGGTTCACATCAATAGTTTACGCTGTAGCAGGACTACTGTTCAACCTGGAAATGTCTTAGTAAAGATGCTGGAAGCCAAAAATAGTCCAAAAGCAAACAAAGATTCCCACAAACTTTATCTGTGCAAGATTTCACTTTTAATGTGAGCTGTCGGTCAGAAAGACCTTCATCAGAGCGTACAAAGTACAGAATGAGCAGACAGGTTGCTTTTAGCGACCTTTTGTTTGCTTTCAGATCAGTAGTTTGAAAGATCACTGAAAAATCAATTCAATTTTCTTTTTCTAAGAGAAACAATCCTTGGCATCCAGTCCTTTCTGCACAAGCCTCCTGTTTGGCTGCCAGAATCATGTTTCTACTCTGCATGATTTAGGAGAGAGAGTGAAACAGCAGTGAAGCAAAGCAACTTTTACTTACTTACTAATCTGTACTCATATATAAAAAGGTTTTCAGAAATTAAAATATGTTTTATTAACACCATTAATTTGCCCATTGAAGCCCAACTCTGCTCATTAAATGCAAACATTAACATATAGTGGTTCACCCAATAATTGATCATTCTATAACAGAGTGGACACAAACATTTTTGCAAATATTTGTATATAATATATAGAAGTAAACAGTGCTGAAGTACAAGTTTGCATTCTAAACATTTTTGGGTATTATTTGTATTCAGATGAGCACAGGAACAATGCAGAGAGCTTCATGAAATGGGCTTCCATGGCTGAGCAGCGCCATCTAGGGGTGGGTTTGGCAGCTGCCAGGAGAAAGCCAGATGGGTGACTGCATGGTGTCAGGTTTGCTGAAGAGGGGATGGCAGTCTGGGGTTGATTTAAAGGAGCTGGCCTTGAGCCCTTAGTTCCAGGGAAAGGAACAGCTAATATGTCACCACACCAACACACGTGGTGCAATTTTGTGCTTCCGACTTTGTGGGAAAGGTTTGAGGATGACGCCTTCCTGTTCCAACATTGATGCGCCAAGATCCACAATGGCATCAGTGAGCCAATGCGGTATGGAGGAAATTCACTGAACTATGCTCATCTCTGGCATGGAGGACTCTGCCTGCAGAGGTGGCTCTGTTTCATGCACAAACAACCTGATCCTGATAACAAGCAAGACCAAAGGACTCATGGTGGACTTCAGGGAAAAGAAGTTATACATCTAAAGTGACTGTTGACAGGACGTCTGGCTTTTAACCCACATCTCAGAGGACCAGACCCAGGGTGTGGACACAACAGAGATGCTAAAAAAGCCCCAACAAACAACGTTTGCTTTCTGAGAATTTGTAATGAAGGTAAAATCCCTCAGAAATGTCCTGTTGCTGCTCCGTTGAGAACATCATGTTTGTTGCCTCTGTGTGTGCTTGAGCAGCAGTACAGCAGCACAGAGAACAGGATCATGAAGAGTTCCTGGGATCTATGGCTGTCCTCTGTCCTCTCTGAAAGAACTGCATTGCTTTCCCTCAGGAAAGCTAAAGACATTGTAAATGATCATTAAAACCCAAATCATGAGCTGTTCCATCTGCTGCCATCAGGCAAGAGAACCTGAAGCATTAAAGCAGAGACCAACAGACTGAAAAGCAGCTTCTTTCCCAGCTGAAGCCATTAAATGTTACATTACATGTTTCAGTTCAACAGATGCTTTCATGTCCTTTATGTGCAATACTGTAAGTGCTACATGACTTTTAACACTTTTTATTATATTTCTGTTATAACACGTGGCCAAGGAGGCACTTTGTTGTTCTTGTTATTGTGACAACAAAATAATCTATTATGTTTTTCATCACATTTTTCTTAGTTGATGAAAAAGTCATCAAAACACCAGAGAAATCTCTTTCCATTTTCAAATGATAGATTGAACAGTGCCCAGAGATACCTTCAAGGCTTTGGACGTTGTTTTAGAAGCTAATATACTCAGAAACAGCTTCTTTCCAAAAATTGTAAGAGCTATGATATCCATCAGGCAGATGAATGTTTTTCCTGACATAACCCTCTCCATTTATTTGGGCTTGGGACCAACACAAGGAGCACAAAGGACTCTGGATTCTTGTGGCTGGATTATTATGCCTGTTTTTATTTATTATTATTTTATTCATTTATCATTTTACTGTAAATGTATTTTACGAGGAAGACTAAACCAAACTAAAGACTAAACTAAATTAAACTAAACTTTTTTTTTTTTTTTTTAATTAACTACATTTTTAACTTTTTTTTGGAATAAATGAAAAAGACAAAGAAAGTTTTAGATGGAGTGGGGAATAACCTGGACAGGTCTCCAGTCAACCATCTGGGCGACACAGACAGGGGATAAACAACCATGCAGGCACAAGGTCACTTCCTGTGATCAATTTACAGAGACCAATTAAGCTAAAAGGCACATCTTCTGGACTGTGGGAGGAAGTCGGAGCACCCGGAGAGAACCCACGCATGCACGGGGAGAACGTCAAAACTCCATGCAGCCAGATCTCTTGCTGCGAGTCAACAGTGCTAACAACTGCTCCACCGTGCAGCCCCACTCCACTCACCAGGGTAAAACTAGTTACCCTGGTAGGGAGCCAGAACTTTTTCATTTACAAGATACTATTGTGCCGAGGAATGCTGGACATTTTGCAGTGGTTGATATTTTCAAAAGGGGGTTAAGGTAAGGGATTAAAAGTTAAGGTTGGGGTCCAGAAAGTATTTTAGTCAGTTTGATGGTTTGGTAGGAGGAGCTTTCATGAGGTTCAGCAGTGATCAGTTTTCAGACTGAGATGGAGCCTTTTTAGACATTTTAAAGAACTTGGTGATTTTTCTCCTGAAAGATTTCTTCTTGGGTTTGCTTTCTTGTAATTTGTCCATCTCCTTTTGCAGGTTTTTCAGTTTCTCTATCAGGTTCAGTGATGAAGCTTTTCTCTTCACCTCCACCTCTTTCAGAAGCTCCTTTGTTGTTGCATTGTTCTTGTTGTGGATGGGCCTCCCACAACGTAATGATTTGCACTAAGTCCTTCAAAAATTCTAAGTTCTTGGTAAGGCAGTTAAAAATATCAAACAGTGGTCAAAAAGTGAACAAAAGTAGCTGAGTCTCAGTCCAGGGTGGTTTATTGCAACAACACAAGACAACCACACGTGAGATGTGCTCCGGACAACATCATCTCACAACATACAGAAAGCGGTCGGTTTAAATACATTCTCTGGATCTTTGAGCTCCTCCTGTGAGCCACTCCTTTTTTACATAATTTCCATTGTTTTTTCCACGGATATCTTTGTTAATTTTTTACCTATCAGTGGAAACTTTTATGGGGCGTGCTTTTTTTAAAACAAGGTTACACATCACAGCTCCTCCCAATCATGGCCCCTGCTCATTTCCATATGGTTACACGTCATTACTTTTTCGGACTTGGACCTTGCATTTTCTGTGTTCATTTTGGAGTCTTTCATGTTCTGCTTTACATTGCAAATGGCTTGCCCTTTTGACCCAGAGGTTTTTCAATTTCCCCTGGTAAATTGGTAAATTCCATTGACCCCCTAATTCTTATTCTGGGCTTGTTGCATGACACACACATGTTTCTTAGGTGAATGTTTACAGCACCCCTTATATCAATTGTGATAAGACTATATTTATTATAAGATATTCATTGTGAGATATTAATCCACTACATTCCCCCCTGTGATCCTGTAAAGGGTCACAAAATAAATCACACTCTACAAATGATTGTCTATTTATCATAGCTATGAATGTCTAGAGTAAATAGTACTAATATAACAAAGGCTAATTGTAATTAATACTTAGCACATCACAAACGTACCATGATTAATACCAACATCTAAGATCAAAACACACTTCTACTAGTAGTAAGGGATACACAAAACTATGATCACACAGTAAAACATAAGATTTATAGTTAAACAAAGAGGGAACCCCCCTTGGCACTCTTGTGAGGACTTTTCCCCTTGCTTACTTTTTTTATAGAAGGATTTTCAGGATTTGTTTCAGCAATGTCAATGGGCCTCAGGTTGACATATCCGTGCAGCTTGAACACCTGTTAGGACATCTCAACCCTTACCCAGGGTGCATTGGACACCCTACATCAAACGAGTTGATGTTTAAATATTAATACCAAATACTCCATCATGCCCGCTGTATCAGGCTAACCAGTCACTTAATGGTCAGTAGACCTTCATTACAACCAACATATGAGCAATCCTATCGATGCTCCCTGCACAGTATTAGTACTGTCACATAGGTTATATACATACATAATTATATTTATCTTTTTAAGCATGCACCATCATATTTATTATTGAAGTATACATAATCATTTCATCATTCACATCAGCTTAGTTTTCTCTTTTCTTTTTTTTTTTTTTATTGAAAGTTCTAAGGTTGGGGATTAGGGAAAACCACCCCCCTTGGAGGTCGATTCCCCAGTCCTTCTGTGGAAGTCCCAGGAGCTTGTCCCTGTAGCTGTGCCAGTGTCGTAGCAGCTAAACGCCACTGCAGTACTTGCCGCCTTGCTGTGTCCCGTTCTGCTGTCATTTGCAGCAGTTTTTCCTGTAAATTGACAATAGTCTGTTGAGCATCCTGAAGTCGTCGTGTCAGATTGTCCTGTTCCTGGGTTAACTGGCATACTCTAGCCTTATGTTTGGCTTTGTATGTGCTGCGGCGAATTGCGAATATGTGCTTCTTTGACGCCGGAGATAGACCTTTGACTAGCAGAGTGTAAACTCCAGTATCCATGGAGGCAATTTCAGTTTTTAGGTCCTGGGCGGTTCTGTAAAGATCCAGAGGGCTCATTAGAAACCCCTGGACGTGGCTCATCTCGAGGGAGCTCAGCTGCATCTGCTGAAAAATATTAACAGTAGGCTCCAGTGCAGGATTTCCTATTGCGGTTGGACCCGTCGTCCTCGTGCCCGATGTAGATGGCCTCTCATGACCAGCTCCGTTTGGCCTTCCTTGGCCCGGTGTGGATGGAAACTCCAAGGCAGCTGTGTCCGGCAATCCTCGGTCTGCTGGGTCCTCGGGGCTGAGTGGGCTGAAGATGATCCTCAGGGCCCCTGGTGATGGTGGGTCATCCATGTGTATCTCTCCCAGGTCCACCATCCCTCCCGGTAGTGCAGCGCTAGGGCCCTCTGCTGGATCGTCTGGACGCCTATTAGGGAGACCAGTGCCTGTACCTACATATGCTTGTGTGCCTAACGACGCATGTGCGGCGTCTGTGTTTCTTCTATTTGCACGTCCCTGCCAATCCTCAGCGGGTGTGTGGTGCACATTAAAATAAGCGTCCGCCATTTTCAGCAGTCTGCATGTGGAGACATAGTATGTTATAGGTATATATCCACATGAGAGGCACATACTTTTCCTAAAAGAATTTATAAATACTTTTAGCATGCAAATTACTATTTCTAAGCTAATCTATAAATACTTGACATCCATTTAACTACATCTACAGTTGATTATAAAGACTTGGCATGCCATGTACTATATATGTAATATATAAAAAATATGCACGTACCTGGTGGGGGTGAGAGGGGATCATGGTATTACTTTATATGTCTTGGTCTATCTGTACCTCTATTATGGGGAATTGACCAGTTACATTCACAATAAGTTTTGAGACCAACCCCCGAATGAGGGGTACGATGCAGCAGACAACAACTAATATTATCAATATTATAGTTCCTAGTATTATTCCTGCCGCTTTGAGGTATCTTGTCCACCCAAGCTTATTGAACCAATCCCAAAACCCCTTCAGCTGAGTGTTCCAGTTGGATCTCTCCACATGTTCATCTCTCATGCGCTTCATTTCTTGAAGAACACCTGTCAGGCTGCCGTTAATATCAGTATGCATAGGGATTAAAGTACAACAATCTGTCCCGATATAATCACATAGTCCCTGGTCTCCGGCCATACGGGATTCCAGTACGAACCTATGTTGTAAAACCATTAGTGATGTAGCATGTAATTGTTCTTTTATAAGGTCTACGCCCTTTATTGTAAAATTTATAAACCTTTGTTGATTGTACCATAGGAGATTTATCCACCTACTATTTCGAGCTATGTATTGCGCATTGGTAATTGTTCCGACGAATGGTATCGAGCCGACTCCTCTCCCAGATTTTATCCAATCACTTCCTATAGCAGCATGTTTCTCTGGCACCCCTAATGGGACCTGATCCCATGTAATGTATACTTCATCTGACATTTGCCAATTCTGTTTGTGCTCAGTAGGAGTGCTTCTTTTTGTACGGTTTCTCATTTCATTAGGTGTCTTGTTGCTGAGTTTTTGATTATCTATTATTAATTTTAGTTGTCCTGTAAGCATTACTGGAGCACAGATACCTTCCCACTGAGGAGGCAGTGAGGATAGTATTTGCTCAGTATTGTGACACATCCAAAAAATGTCTCCTAAAGGGACAGATCCTTGCGCCAGACTCCTTACTCGGTATTGAGCTACTGTTGTAGGTTGGAAGTCATAGATAATATTTCCTCCATCTGGTACTATTTGTTTACAACTTATATTACTTTTAAGGCTAGTTTCACATAGTTTGATGTAACTAACGTTCCCTCCTGCTGCCGGTGGGTACCACGGTATTTTATTACATTTCACCATCTCATCTGCAGTCTCCATTTTGCTAGAGGTTCTGTCGGTCACCTCTTCTAATTCTGTTCCTCGTGCTATACAAAATGGAAAGCTTAGTTTAGCCGGCTTTTGCACTACTGGAGGGAGGGAAGATGTACTCATTACTGTATTTATTGAGGAGGTTATTGCTTCGGGGCATCTTTTCCTGTCTTTTGTCCATGATGGTAAACCTGCAGCCATATGCATAACACAGTGAGCAAAACATTCTGATATGTCTGTGCAGTCGCCTATTTTACTTCCGGGTATACTCTGAAGGGTCGGTAACTGCTTAGCATTATAACAGGCTATACAATCATCTTTAGGGCGCTTTTTAGCTGTAAACATAGCTTGAACCGAAAATTGTATCCATTGTTGAAACATATTCATTTGCCATTGTGACGTTTTTAATTTATTCAGATCCCTTTTCTGTCTTTTGTTTATTAATTTTACTACTCTATGAGCTCTTTCTATCGTCATTATTTGTTTTGTTAGTATGTTTTGGCACATGTTTGTTTTGCATCTTACCGTAATGATCACCATCCCATCCCCACGGCAGTCCATGCTTTGTGGAGTTCCAAGCCAATGTTTTCCCATTGACTCGTCTCCTAAAATTTCCTCAGACATCACATAGTCATAACCTTCGGTTTGCACATGCATTAATGATTTATTCTCCCCACAGTTATTACTGATTATCCCTTGGTTAGTAGCTAGTGTTATCATTGCTAGTGCACATGTCTCTGTTTGACGCTTTACATGTGAGTGTGCATTGTTAGTGGTGAGCTTAATAAGATCCCCCCTTGTTAACCCAAACAGGGTTAACAACAGAAGAAAACTAGTCAGATTCGGAAGAAGACGCATACGAGTGACGCCCAGACGGCGATGGAGTGGGCGGACACGACCCGCTCGCCGACCCAGACGTGCCGTCCGAGGGAGTGGATAGGGAGGGAGGGGGTGGGGAAGGTGAAGGTGAGGGATGTGGAGAAGGGGAAACAATTCCAGCACTGTCTGATGAGTGATGAGAAAAAGGTTCTTCCAGTGCCTCAGAGCTGGGTGAGTCTGAGACAGACCTGCTAGGAGTCTGAGTGGCAGGAGAATCATCATTACTGCTGCCAAAGTCAGAAGGCGAATCGGAAGCAAAAGAATGAACATTATCATTCTCAGAGTCCCCTGACAGTGAAGCCCGTCGGGCTGCCAAGCGGGCTGATCGTCTCTGGCCATCAGACGACGACGGGGCTGAGGATGCATCAGTGCTCGCCCCAGGTACGACATCAGACGCCTGTGAATGTGCTATGGTAGTATGCGGAGGGAGACTTGCTGCTGCCCTTTCAGCATGCGCAGAGCCCGTCGGTCCTGGATCAAGGCCAGGTGGGTCTGGTGGACGATGACGTGTGCAGTGGTTCTTATGGAACCAGAAGGGCTTACCTTCAACTTTTAGGGCAGTGGGGGTGGTAAGAACAACTTTAAAGGGCCCTTCCCTACGAGGTTCGTTCCACTGACGTCTAAATACTCGTATGAACACTCTGTCACCGACTTGGACGTCTCTGACGTCCACTGGAATACGTGTCTCGTCTCGGTTGTGAGCTGCTTTCACCTGTTGAAATATAAGTCTGTGAATACGGGTTAGGGACCTGAGGTAGTCCCCCAGTTCACGTTCAAGTTGCGCCAGGGAAATCTCCTCCTGGGGCCCTCGCACCTGTGGGAGAGGCATAGGTCGACCTGTAAGCATTTCATGAGGAGTAAGATGGGTTAATCGGTTAGTTTGAGAACGCATTGCCATCAGTGCAATCGGCAACGCATCCACCCACGTCAGGCGGTTATTGCTATCAGCAATAATCTTTGCAATCTTGGTTTTGAGCACACCGTTGGCCCGTTCGACGGAAGCCTGTGACTGGGGATGATAAACACAACCAAACTTTTGTTTTATACACAACTGGGTGAACATCGCCTGGATGACCTGTGAAATAAAGTGAGGTCCGTTATCAGATGAAATAGTATCAGGCATACCAAACCTGGGAAACACTTCTTTACATAAAAACCTTGCTGCTGATTTGTGATCGTTTTTAGCAGTGGGGCAGGCTTCTATCCACCTGCTGAAACGACAAACAACCACAAGCATGTATCTCTTTCCCTGCACACGAGTTAACATGTCAACATAATCCATAATCAGATGACGAAAAGGGCCATCCGGCATGGGGATATGTGCTAAAGGTTGTGTGAACATTTTTCGCACATTGTACTTGGGGCAGTGTGGGCATATAGCTAATTCTCTGTCTACCATAGGTGTCAAATAAGGTGACCACCATACTGCCTGCAATTTTCGAACAACCTGCGCGCGCGAACAATGATCAGGTTCATGCATTATTCTGATAGCTGTTGGTAATAAGGACAAAGGAAGTACAAAATGTCCTCGGAAACTTCGCCACAACCCTGCATGGGGGTGTGATGTGCGTACCGCCCCCCTTTGCACCCACAAACGTTTTTCTGCTTCAGAGACGCTGTTCTGTGCCTCAATTAATGAGGCTAAATTAGTGATGGGTTCACAGTCAGCTGCAAGAACCATTGGTCCTTGTATTGCAGGTCCTGTGGCTTCTTTGGCTGCCTCATCTGCTAAGTTATTTCCTATTGCTATAGGTGTTTTTGCTGTCTGATGTGCCGTACATTTTACTATAGCTAACGCAGATGGGAGCTGCATGGCTTGTATTAATTCCATGACAGCCTGCCCATGTGTCACCGGGGTGCCATCAGTTCGCACAAAACCTCGCTGTTTCCAGATGCTCGCGTTTATATGGCATACCCCATAACCATACGCACTGTCTGTATAAATGGTGACTCTTTTACCTGTAGCTAATTTACATGCAGCTGTTAATGCTTTTATCTCTGCCAATTGGGCAGAGCAAGGTTGGTCAAGGCTCATGGACTGAACTTTTGTATAGGTGCCGTCGGGGTCAAGCCGGACCACTCCATATCCTGCTTTGTTCCCCGTCTCACCTCTGACGCATGACCCGTCAACAAACAATGTTAGATCGGACGGGATTGGGTGATTGTATAAATCCTCCCTTACTTTCATGAAGGCGTCCGTCTCCTTGAGACAATCATGGGGCTCACCTTCTGTTGGCAAAACCATCCTAGTGGCCGGGTTGATCGTGACACAACGTTGCACGGTAAGGTCAGGTCCTGAAAGCAGAACTTCATAACCAGTGCGACGAGCTTGGGTTATCACGAAGCGTGGGCTTGTGAGCAGTGCATGTAATTGATGTGATGTATACAAGAAAATAGGGTGGCCCATAGTAATTACTGAGGCCTTTTTGTATGCAAATGCCGCTGCTGCCAAGCCTTGATAACAAGGAGGCAGGCCTTCTTCAACTCCATCTAATTTTGTACTGTAATAAGAAATTGGTTGTTTACCTGTGGGGGTGTCTTGCATCAATACTGCACATGCATACCCTTGTCGCTCTGCCACGTACAGATGAAATGGTTTGCCATAATCTGGATTGGCCAGAGCAGGAGCCGTTTGGAGATCTTGTTTTAGCAGCTGAAACGCTCCCTCTGCCTCGTCTGTCCACTGTAACTGAGCCGACTGGTGTCCTTGGCCTGCGGCTTTAATAAGTGCTCTCAATGGAGCAGATTTGATGGCGTAATCACACACCCACGGTCTGCTGTAAACTGCCATGCCAAGGAAAGACAACATGTGACCAACAGTTTGAGGTTTGGGCAATTTGGTAATGGCTTCTATTTGGGACGGTGCGATAGACCTCTTGTCCCCACTGAGTTGCCTGCCGAGGTATTCTACTGTTTGTTGGCAGAATTGTAATTTTGGTTTACTTACTTTGTGTCCGCCTTCTGCCAATGAAGTCAACACCGTAATGGAGTCTTTTTCACACTGCTCTTTTGAGGCAGAACAGATCAAAATGTCATCAACATACATCAACATGGTGGATGGTAAGTCTAAGTGATTCAGATCATTTGCCAGCACACGATTAAAAATAGATGGTGAATGTACAAACCCTTGGGGTAATCGTGTGTACGTATATTGCTGACCTTTGTACGTAAATGCAAACAGATACTGGGAATCTGGATGCACAGGCACACTGAAAAATGCTGAACACAGATCTATCACAGTGAACCATTTTGTACCCGGGGGTATGTTGCTTAACAGTGTATGGGGGTCTGGTACTATCTGTATTTCTTCTGCTACAATGGCATTGATTAATCTTAGATCATGGACTAATCTATATTCATTACCGTTAGGCTTTTTGATGGGAAAAATTGGTGTGTTACAGGGGCTTACTGTCGGTTTTAGAACGCCTACAATTTCTAATCCTGTTATAATGGGCTGTATGCCTTCTACTGCTTCATGTTTGAGGGGGTATTGTCTTTGAAAGGGTAATTTAGCATTTAATTTGGTGGTGAATTTGATGGGGTCAGCTGATTTTACTAAACCTACATCTGTTTTGCTTTTGGACCACACCTGCTCAGGAACTTGTTCTAATAGTGATGCGTGCTCCTCAGTCACCGCCATTTGTCTTTTCCCAGGCACTTTGATGTGTTCTGCTATTACTTCATCTGCTTGTGAAAATGAGATTTTGAAGAATAGTCCATCTTTTGATACACTAATCCGGTTCCATGCAGTATCGATCCATTCCGTGACTTTCTTGGCTTCTTGAATCATGGTACCCAGGTCATGCGACTCGTACTGGTCAGCAATCAGCAATGTGACATGCGGCGCCGAATCAGTGACCTGGAACCATTCGGCAATGTCTTTTTCAGGAAACTTGACAACGGCTGCGGCTCCTTGTGGCCCAACCATTATGTCAGCATATTGGATGACAGTTGTTTTGTTGTTAATTTCTTCATCCCAGCTTTTCTCATAGTCTTCATGTTTCTGTCCTTTATCATAAAACATGGTGCAATGGAGGGGTAGGAAAGGCTCTTTAGATTCGTCGTAGTGGTTCATTATCAGAGGTCTCCATGTTTCCCACTCCAATTGGAGGAAAGAAGTAGGTGACGTGAGTTTCATCCAAAATACTTGGTCTTCGGGGTCATGATTTTTCATTTGTAGGGTCATCTGTGGGCCCAGTGGCATCATGAAGGCTTTGCTGTTGTCAGTTGCTTCAAAATAAATTCCATTTGGAGTGCATTTAATCTTTGCGTTGAGCTGGCATAACACATCTCTGCCCAGCAGATTAATTGGCGTATCTGCTGAATAAAGTAGTGGTGCATACACAGTCTTTTCTCCTATAATCATGGGAACTGGCTCAGTCATGGGTATTATTTGGGTTTTCCCAGAGAAACCTACCGTTCGAATCTTTGATGCTGAGAGAGGCAGACCAATTCCACTTTTTCCTATGCAGGAGTACGCAGCACCTGTATCAATCATGAATTGATGATGGCTGTCGTATATTGTGACATCAATTGTGGGTTCCGTTTGTGGGCGTTGTGTTAATACAGGTAGAATGGCCTCTCTTTCAGGTTTCTCTGGGCACCCCTATTGCCAGTACGCTTCAGGCCCTGCTGCACTGCTGGCAGGTCCTGTGGCAGGGTGCTGGGGTCCCATCCATGGATTGGTTGGGCAGTCTCTTTGCATGTGTCCGACTTGACCACATCCCCAGCACTGCAGCCTCAGCTGCTGTTGTCCCATTTCTGGACCCGCCTGGGGCATCCGCTGGTATTGTCCGTGAGGGGGCCTCCTCGGGGCTCCTTGTTGTCCTCTCCATCTTCCCCGCATGGGTGGCCCCCCTCTTCCTCTTCCAGTCATCACGTGCGGGGGACCTGTTCCCTGATTTAGATGCACATGGATAGGGGGAACCTGTTGAGTTTGGGCCCCTCCTGCAGGTGGTGCTGTTGGATACTGCATCTGCTGTGTGGGTGGAGGGATGGTGGGAGATATCACTGGGGCTTGAACGACTTCACCTCCTGCTGGTCCACTCTCAGCTGTGGGAGGGGCTGCCACTGTCAGCGCGGCTTGATGTTTGGGCTTCTCTCTGTCTCTCTTTGCTTTTGTTAATTCTCCAATTTGCAGTTGGGTCAACTTTGTGGCCAGCATCTTGCTTTGGTCTTCAAGCGCTTGTTTTTCAGCTCGGTGCATGTTTACATAATGTATGACATGCTCAGAGAACGCAGGCCAGTCCATTTTTATGAGTCCCACCACTCCATCCAGTTTGGCCTGTACTTCTTTGGGCATGGCACCTTTAACGTACATTTTAAATAGTGCCTTGGTTGATTCTTGCTCATCCCACTCACTTCCTGTCTCTGCTTTCCACATTTGTTGAAACTTGTGCAGAAACTGGGCTGGGCTCTCATCATCTTTTAGACATTCTTCTTTCAGCTTGGTCGGGTCTCTGCGTGAGGGATATTTGTTTCTCAGGGCTTCCCATACTCGGGGTCTCATATGGTTGAAGGGTAACCCATCACACCGGTGCCCGCGCATGACCCCTGGAAGCCCAGCCTCCACAAACACTTCTTTGGCTGCTGAGTGTCCTGCCATTTTTATTAGCAGTGCTTTGATGTCTCCTGCTGCCAAGTTGATGCCCCCCGTGATTTCTTCTAGCTTTTCTATCCATTTGTCGGCTCCGTCGACCAGCGGAGTTAGTCTTCCTGCAAGCGTTATCATGTCCATAAATGACCATGGCATGTACCTGTCATCATTAGGTCCCTTGGAAATTAAAGGCATGATCTTAGCCTCCTGCCCCTGTGCTGCTGCACGTAGATGTGCTTGCGATCTCGTTTCCATTGCATGATTGCGGTGCTCTTCCACCTCCACATCCACCTCAAGTTCAGTTGCAAGTTGTTTTTTCACACCTGAAAGCATCGCTCTCCTTTCCGTGACCTCCCGAGGTCTTACAGCTGGGCCCTTCCCGCTCTGTCTGGTCCTGCTGACAAAATGTGGGGATATTATGTCGTTCCCATCATCCAGACGTTCAGCTGCGTCCCATAGTTCCATATTTCTTTCTCTTTCATCCTCTTCCTCTTTTGCTGCTTCTGTGAGCATAGTTTTGATGTGCTGGTCAGGGTGGTCCGCGAGGTCAATCTGGGCTGCCTCCTCCATCCGCTGCTCAATCTCTTGTCTTTGCTTCTCTTCTCGTTGCTTTCTTGCACATCTTTGTAATTCTTTTAAGTTTCCCTCATATTCCTTTACTTCTTTTCTCAGTCTTTCCACCTCCTCTTGTTCCTCTTTTTTTCGACTTTCTGCTTCCCTCTGTCTCTCCAAACGTTCCCTATGTTTCCCCCAGCTTCGGGTTAATTTAAGGCACTCCTGCAATTCCTCCAGCTCTGCAGTTGTTCTTTCTTCCACTGATTCTGACCTTTCTTTTGGATTTGATTTTCTAAATGCCTGAGGGAGAGTCGTGGGCCATCCGACTGATGCGGGCAAATGAGCCCTAGGAGGTGTCGGTGGGCTGGAGCAGGCACTATCCTCCTCCTCATCTAACGAGCAACTTGGCATCTCTTCTTGGCTTATATTTCCCCAATTTCTCTGCTGTCTATCTCTTTTTTCTTTTTCTCCCTCCCCCTCGTTATCCATTACTAATTTTAACCTCCCTGTGATTTTACCCCTACTAATTTTATCTGTACACACTGGGTACTGCCCTGCTGCTGTGGCCTGGTAAGGTGGTGGCTTAGAACCAGTAAACTCAGGTGCTGTTGGGATTTTATTACTTTCAACTTTAAAATATCGCAAGATATCTCTCTGTTCAGCATGTTTCTGTTTCTTACGCAACTGCGTTTGGTCATTTCTTGCATCGTTATGCCGCAGCCTTTCTTCTACTTCATCATAGCATAACGGGTCAAAACTACCTTCTATAGGCCAGCGATTTTTTCCAGATGTTATTTTATGCCATTCCATCATGCATTTTTGAATTCTGCGTTTGTTAGAAGGATGTGTTATCATTACTAATTTAGCAGGCGTCAGTTCCTTAGTCTGTTTGCTCACATTGGTTCCCATGGCACTTAGCAGTCAGCGGACACTGTGGCCTGTGTCTATTTACTTAGGGCTGAACGATTTTGGAAATAATCTAATTATGCTTCTCCTTGCTACTGTAATTTTAATGTGATTATTTCCAATCTAATTTTACTCACATATAAACAACAAATCTACTTTGTTTCCTTGCTGTGCAGCTCAATTGTTAAAAGACTCACCGCATCTAAATTCAGAACAGCAATGATTTTGTTTTAACCTAACTATATTTTAACCTAGGTTGCAATTTTTTACCTTTCTCTTTATTAATCGTAGGTAAAGAAAGAATGGCCTATACCTAGAGTTGTTTGTACCCAAGGACTAGTTACACCTAGAACCTTTATTGTTTCTATTAATCAGAATGTTATTCAATAGACTAGCTTTTAGTTAATTTGGACATTTAATCCTTGTTAAATTTAAGGTGCAGTCTACAGGCAAGTCTAGCTTTAAACTAATTGATCTGTATTTTTATGCTACGTATGATTATAGAGACTTCCAAATCCAGTAATAAAATTAGATTATCTCCCTGCTGCTATTGTCTTTCTTTTAGCTAACGTTTTTGTCAACACCTTTATGGACACGTTTTAGTTTTATAATTTTTAGTAGCTACAAATTGTAAACTCTGTGATTTTGGAAATTACGTTTATATTAAGACTGCTATTAATTGTCCAGCCCAGCTATTTACTAACCCTCTTAGTCCCTATTTGTCTGTTTTTTTTATCGGGTCCTGCTCTTTCCAATATAGATTTTTCCTTTTTTAACTTTTTACCTTTTTCGATCTGTTATATTTCAACAATCTAGGGTTAGGGTATTTCTGTTATGCTGAACTTTTCTTGTTTTATCCTTTGTTTTATAATTTTATATTATATATATTTTACTACTATCAGTTATTATTGTTTATCATTATCTTATCTTTTTATGCTTTATTGCTTAAATTTTATTTTGTTCTATACTTTGTTTCTTTCGAATATATATCTGTATCCTTATCACTGTCAATGTATTATTTATTATTATCTTATTTCTATGTATTATTATTATAGTTCCCGTTTTTCCCTTATTTCCCTTTTTAACAATTAATCTACACTTTACATACACTAACACAGACAGACATGTATTTTAGCTCTCACCTATTGCACTTCTTGTGCGTTACTCTGCAGGTCTATATTATTCTTACAATAACTTTCCTCACTGTCTCTTACAGTGGCATACGCGTTTTTCCCAGCTTCCCGGCCCCACTTTCACGCTGGACAAGTGAGGGACGTCTCCTTCGAGCGGTACTTTATACTCTGGTCTATCGCTTAGGCCAGGTCTCTTTAATCATCAATACTTTTGCACAACTTCATAGCACACTTCCTGACTATCACTTAGTCACCAATGCCCTTATTCTGCCACAAATATGAACCATACACTAAATGCATCCACTGCTCCGAGCGGCTGTCTCACCAGACTTATGTCAATCGCTTTGACCGGTCTGTCCCTACTTCTCTACCTATTATCTATTTCAGATACAAAACAGTTCTTTGCATCAATCAATACCTTACACAAAAATGCATCAGTTTTTCGTTAGCCATATATTCATGCACATATACTTTTTTCATCAATTGATACCTTAAACAAAATTGCAGCAGTTTACATTAGCCATACATTCAACGCTTTTAAACAAACATGCAGCCACATACAATTAGCCATATATTCACATACACATAAAACGACAATGCAGCCACACACACACACACCTCTGGACCGCTCCCCAGCTTATTCTGTTCTTCCTTTATGTTATTTTTGTATATATTCTTCTTGTTATGTTATTGTTTTGTGTATATTACTAAATTTAGATTACTAGGTTCTTTTAGGAGGGCTTTGTGATACCTGACATCCACTAGCCACCTGCCGGAGGCCGGTTCCCCACAAATTTAGATAATTATAACAAATTAGTATCTCACCTGTATTGGTGGATTCTTAAGGGCCCTTGGGGTTCCTGGCGTCCGACCGATGGCAGCAGTCGTCCGGGATCACGCGTCCTCCTGGCTCGGCTCGCCAAAATGTTGTGGATGGGCCTCCCACAACGTAATGATTTGCACTAAGTCCTTCAAAAATTCTAAGTTCTTGGTAAGGCAGTTAAAAATATCAAACAGTGGTCAAAAAGTGAACAAAAGTAGCTGAGTCTCAGTCCAGGGTGGTTTATTGCAACAACACAAGACAACCACACGTGAGATGTGCTCCGGACAACATCATCTCACAACATACAGAAAGCGGTCGGTTTAAATACATTCTCTGGATCTTTGAGCTCCTCCTGTGAGCCACTCCTTTTTTACATAATTTCCATTGTTTTTTCCACGGATATCTTTGTTAATTTTTTACCTATCAGTGGAAACTTTTATGGGGCGTGCTTTTTTTAAAACAAGGTTACACATCACAGCTCCTCCCAATCATGGCCCCTGCTCATTTCCATATGGTTACACGTCATTACTTTTTCGGACTTGGACCTTGCATTTTCTGTGTTCATTTTGGAGTCTTTCATGTTCTGCTTTACATTGCAAATGGCTTGCCCTTTTGACCCAGAGGTTTTTCAATTTCCCCTGGTAAATTGGTAAATTCCATTGACCCCCTAATTCTTATTCTGGGCTTGTTGCATGACACACACATGTTTCTTAGGTGAATGTTTACAGCACCCCTTATATCAATTGTGATAAGACTATATTTATTATAAGATATTCATTGTGAGATATTAATCCACTACATTCTCTAGAAGGCAGGACTTCTCTGTTTGCCACTCCTGCCTTTCATCATGCAGAACCTCCAGAACGTCTTTCCTAGCTGCTTCCACATTTCTGACAGCTTTCTGCTGCTCTGTCAGAAGACTGGACTTTTCCTGGGCCCAGAGCTTTCTTTGGTTCTCCACGTCTTGCTCCATTTTGACCAGAGCAGCCTTTATATCACAGCTTTCCTTCACTTGCTCAGCCAAGCAGTTCTCAGCCTCCTTTGTTCTGCTCTTCTCAGCAACCAGAGCAATTTCCAGTTGAACGACTTTTCTTGCAGCATCTTGATGACTTTGGTTCTTTTTCTGCTGCTCCAAACGCAGAGCAGCGATCTCCTGTTCTGCCTCAGCTTTCTGTGACTCTAACTGCTTGACCAGCTGCTCCAGCTCTTCTCTTTCTTGTTCTTTGGTCAGAAGATGGGATTTTTCCTGCTCCCACTGCCGCCGCTGGTCCTCCAAAGTTCTCTCCATGAGGACCAGAGCAGCCTGTAGGTTAGATGTCTCCTCTTTTTGCTGGGCTAAGCAGTCCTCGGCCTCTTTTGCTCTGTTTGTCTCTTCAGTCAGGTCTTCCTTCAACTGTTCGGCCCTTTTGATGGCATCTTGACTCTCCTTGTTCTTCCTGATCAGCTCGTTATACAGAGCAGCAACCTGATCCTCATGCTTAACCGTCTGCTCCTGCAGCTGATATTTCAGCTGTTCCACCTCAGATGTTTCTTGCTTATTGGTCAGAAGACGGAGTTTTTCCTGCTCCCACTGCTGTCTTTGCTCCTCCAAATTGCTCTCCACTTTGAGCAGAGCAGCTTGTAATTTAGAGATTTCCTCCATCTGCTTGGCTGAACAGATCTCAATCTCTTTCGTTTTGTTCTTTTCTGCGATCAGAGATACTTTCAGCTGATCGGCCCTTCTGATGGCATCTCGACGGTCTTTGTTTGTCTTAATCCGCTCATCATACAGAACAGCAACGTCGTCTTCATGCTCAGTTTGCTGCTTTTCTACAATCTGAGTCAACCTCATCACTTCATCTCTTAAAGCCTTTTTCTCCCGGTCGTCCTGATGTTGGCGGACCGGCGCAGCTTTAGCTCCTGGAGCTAATTGTCTAAAGGAGATCTCAGCTTGCTGGACCTTTTTCCTTTCGGTAGTTAGCTCAGACTCAAGCTGCCTAGCCTTCTCGGCGGCATGTTGGTGCACTTCCTCCATCTTACGAAGCTCGGAGTCGAGACTCTTCAAGTTTTCTGATAATGCAGCGTTTTCTTGTTGAAGAGCTGAGATCTTCTCGTCTCTGGAGCCTAAGGCGGCATGAAACTCCACCTCTGACAGCGTGACAACAGCTCTGGTGTTTTCTTCAACGGCCGTCTCACTTTGAAGAAGTTTTAAAATTGGATGTTTTCTTGCGTCTCCAGGCTTTGGGGGAGACGCTGGCCTCCGTTTAGGCGCCGAGGCAGGCCGCGGTGGGGTCACCGCAGGCTTTGAAGCACAAACTTCACTCCAAGAGCGTCTGACGGGAACGCTTGGAGCGGTTTGCTGCTGGTCAGGGTCTTTGACAAGCTCAGCAGGAGACTGATTTCCAGGAGTCTTTGCTGTTACCAGACCAAATGTAACTTTCCTGCTATTCTCTGCTTTAGATCTGGTCGACATGTTTGGCGCTTCGACCTGATTGGTTCAGAAAGTAAATAAAGGTTCGTTTTCGGCTCACTCTTCAGAAGAGGAAAATCTTCTAAAGTGTGCAGAGCTCAACTCACCTGATTTGCTGTCGTTGAACGAGGAGCTGATAAATTTCAGCGTTTCTTTCCGACGGCAGCTGTTCTCCACAGATGAACGTCTGCTGACAGACTCTGTAGTTAAACGACTTGTTGGTTGGTTTTCAACACCAAGCTTCTTTAAGAGATGACTGGACCGATTTCTCTTCACATGCTGGCGCTTTCTCAACAAATGTGATGTTTCCAGCATCTCCTTGCAATCGGCTTATTGCAAACGGCTTTCTCTGTGCCCACGGTTTACCGAGAGCCGGAACATGAAGCTTGCTGTTTTCATGTTTGGGAAATTCAGTTTTATTTTGCTTTATTTTATTTTATTATAATTTATTTGTGATAACTTTAATTGACACTCCTAAAAAAAGTAAAGTGGGTGTGCCTATAGGCCCATCCATGGCTACGCCCCTGCCACCAATATTAAAGTTAACGGATTTTACCCAACACACATCCTTCACCATGATTGTTTATGTAAATGTTATATTCTGTTTATTTGCACTTTGACTTGAAAATAAAAGTTTAAATCCCAAGAAAAACATCTTTCAGCAGCCCTGATGTCTAAAACCAGAAAATATGAATTCTACTCTGGTGGATTCTGTTATGCATCGATAAATGTAGAAGACCTCAAAGCCTTAAGAGACTATTCTTTCCAGTCCATATTCAGTTTTTACTGAGTTGTTTTTTTATCCTCCTAACCCTTCTTGAAAGTGAACATATGCAGAGGTGGGTAGTAACTAGTTACATTTACCCAGTTACATGTAGTTGAGTAACTTTTTGGACACAAAGTACTTTTAGTGGTAGTTTACTGCACTTTCGTTTTAACTTTTATACTTCAGTAATATCCTTAAAATGTATGGCTACTCTTACCTGAGTAAACTTTCTGGCTCCTTTGTCCATCATGAGTAACTTCAGTGAATATAGAACAGGCTTGTTTTAATGAAAAAGGGACCAATATGGGGTAAGATCACTTCCTAAATAGAATTGTACATAAAAGGATAGTTGTGTCCATATTAGTCAGAAGTTGTGCATAACAAACATTTGTAAACTCATAATAATTTAAATCGCATTCAAAAGATACAACATACAGTTTAAATAGTTACAACTTCAATAACTAATAAATACAAATTTCAAGTTTAAATTTGTGCTTTATTCTTCATGAACACAAACAGCAGCGGCTGCTTGAGAATACGGATTTTTTCTTTGAGAATACGAATTCACAACAGTGGTCTGACGTCACGGTTTCCAAGGCTGGTTAACGGAGCACAGAGTGCGAAGATAGGAGCCGCGCATGCGCTCTTCAGACTGACCGTCTCTGAATGCACCGCGGCTGCAGCTTCATTCCAGACAGCGCAGAGCTCACAATAGTAAGTTAAACATTCCCTTTTCTGCTGTTGTTCTTCAAAAGTACGTTTTCAGATCGTTTGAGGCGAGAACATTATACTTTTAAGCTTCCCTATGTGGCCTGTTTACAGAGTTAGTGCGTAATTTTAATAAAAAGTCCGACGTTGAGCGTCTGTGCCAACTGGTAGGTTTTTTAAGATTGACAGCCTATTTCCTACTTTTATCTTTAAAAAACAACATTGAGGATGGTATTAAACATGTGATCACGTTGAAATTGTGACTATTTATCTGTAAAGAATTAAAATGAAAACATAATTTTTATATATTAGTAACAGTAAAGGGAGTAGGGTTAAGCTACTTTGTTGCACCTACTAACCTTCACAGCATTGTTCATTAAGGAAAAGTTATTTCTGTCTGCCCACCTTTACAATGATTAATCTATAAATTGTGTGCAGTTAGTTCAGTTAATTATTTCAGTGAAATGGTAGAAATACCAGAGAAGGGAAGCCATTTGTTACATTTACTACTATTCATTTGACCCTTTCTTTCTTGAGAACTATAATAATCTGCATGTTAACCACATATAGTTTTATGGTGTGAAAAGGTGAGAATTGAAAAAACAATTATGGTAACATTTGGCATTTTTTATTTACAGGAAGAAACAGAAACAAAAAATGTGAGGATAAACACTTATGTGCCGATCCTCCAAATATTTTTTAATGAAGGGGACCTGAAACCAGCCGTCAGGCTAAGACGGGCCACCATCGTCCTCCTCCTTCAGCTGCTGCCCATCCAGAAGGCCCATGGATGGCCAGGGGAGATAGAGGTACTGGTGACCCTCTACTGGCTGGCCTGTGGTGCATCCTATAGGGAAACAGCTTGCCAGTAAGATCTCTTACCTTCTTGTCCTTAAATATTGCCAACAATGACACACAATTGATACATATATTATATTAATTGGATAGAAGATTAAGACATATCAGCATATTACAAGTTAATTTTATATTTGGTGCAGGTCAAGTGGAGGCACGCTACAACAGACACCACGCCAAGGTGAGAAACATCATCGAGCGTGCCTTTGGTGGTCTGAAGACACGTTGCGTTCCATCTTCTTAAGGGCGTTGGAGGTCCGCCTGATGTTTGCCCCAAAAGTAATCGCCGCCTGCTGCATCTTCCACAATATTAGTATAGAGGCAGGGGACCAGCTGGACGTGGAGGACGAGGAGGTTGACCCAGAGGAGGACGGCCATCCGGCGGCTGAAGACAGGGAGCTGCTCCAGCTGGCTGCATGTTTAAGTTGACATGACTACATGTGACCTAACGTAGATCAGTTGTAGTAGTCATGTACACATGCTGCTTCATTTCATTTTTTTCACTACCTGTAAAAATACATAAAATAATCAGTAAATTAATTTCCATTCCAACTATTTTTAATTGTATGTTTGTAGGCGTTGTCTATTTGTATAAGATGTTAATAGAAGTTATTTCTTTGTTTTAAACCACGTTAGTAACTGTTAATTTGTTAAATATGTTACACCTTCATTGTGTTCCAAAGTTAAAACATTTGTCTAAAGTAAATATCTGTATTTTTTTTTCATATATTGTTACTATTGTTTTCTTTCCCTCTTTCTTCTCTCAATTCTTCGTGTCCTCACTCAGAGGAAACTCACTTAGATAGGAAAAACATTTATAGAATTTATTTATTTATAGATTTTATATTAGGGCTGGACCATATAGAAAAAAGCATATTGATAAAAAAATGCATATTGATCGATAGATAATTATCAAAAATATTTAAAACCTGGCTCTTATAATACTGCTAAATGACTTACTTTTAATATATCACACACAAACACTCAATCCCAATTAAATTCTTATTTAACCAACATTTTTAACCATAACTGATTTTTTTATGAAAAATGACTTAACTTAAGAGACCTGGGTGATGTTATTAAATACTGACAAAGAATAAACTAAAGTGACCAGCGCTGTTAGGGAGCGCTGTTAGAGAAAAACTTGCAGCCCGGAACTTTATATCGCGGATCAAGAGTGGCGAGTAGTTGTTTGAAGCCAGGTTTTTCAACTGCAGACAACAGCAGCATATCCATCACTATGAAGCACGTTACTGCATGCCTGATGTCCTTACGCCGCCAGGACGCTTTGTCATTTTATCACAAAGAAGGAAGCCCAGTTTAGCTGCTATACCTGCTTTGTTTTGGAAGAAGTTCCATAAGATTCCTAAGATGACGCGGAGTCGCGCGGGGCTAAAACGGCTCGCGCTGCTGCAGGTGTGAGCGGCTTACGTGATGAAACAAGTTGGTTGCGTTACCAGACTTTGTTTTTACCGGTTCCTTGCAAAATTTAAAAATCATTGGTTTATTTCTGTCAGGCTGGCGAACTAGTAAAACCCCGTTTTGGGACAATTATTCACGTGCTCTGTGTTGTGGTTTGAGAGGGCGGGCTTTGTGACGGTGTGCCTGGGTCCGCGATTACGATTGGTTGAGAGGAAGCAGTGACTGCAGCATCAACTAATATAATAGGCTAAGAGGAAGGAAGGAAAACTGTCTCTATAACCAACTTTTATCGACCCTTTTTTTCCCCTTATTGTGCCACAAGTCTTTCGACTGATATATATTGTTATTAAATTATCGTCCAGCTCCATTTTATATGCTGCTGTCATCCTTGGGAGACATTTACAATTTATTCCAGCAATTATTGAGTTAATAAAGCAACACGCATCAGCCTGATAAACACAAAACAAACACCAACTCTGTAAATAGGGAAGCTTAAAAGTATAATGTTCTCGCCTCAAACGATCTGAAAACGTACTTTTGAAGAACAACAGCAGAAAAGGGAATGTTTAACTTACTATTGTGAGCTCTGCGCTGTCTGGAATGAAGCTGCAGCCGCGGTGCATTCAGAGACGGTCAGTCTGAAGAGCGCATGCGCGGCTCCTATCTTCGCACTCTGTGCTCCGTTAACCAGCCTTGGAAACCGTGACGTCAGACCACTGTTGTGAATTCGTATTCTCAAAGAAAAAATCCGTATTCTCAAGCAGCCGCTGCTGTTTGTGTTCATGAAGAATAAAGCACAAATTTAAACTTGAAATTTGTATTTATTAGTTATTGAAGTTGTAACTATTTAAACTGTATGTTGTATCTTTTGAATGCGATTTAAATTATTATGAGTTTACAAATGTTTGTTATGCACAACTTCTGACTAATATGGACACAACTATCCTTTTATGTACAATTCTATTTAGGAAGTGATCTTACCCCATAGACCAAAGACACACCTACAGTTTATTTAAAATGAGACTTCTCGTTTGTGCACAAGCTTTGTTGTTTTACTGTTATTTTCTATCTGCTGTGACCATTGAGTCATTTGAGGGTGACGTGAACATACAGTTGTAGTCCGTAGCCAGTAGCAACTGTAGTCCTGACGCACAAGGGATACTCTCTTCCTCCAGGGCCAAAACCGCTGCGCTTCGAGGTAATTCCTTCACACAGCACCAGTGGAACTGGGTGATGGTGCTGTGTAATTGATGAGTGTTTAGTTCAAATGAATGAGTTCTCCTTGTTAGTAGTGGCCCACTTGTCAGGTGGGAAACGGGGGTTCGATTGTCCGAAGGGGAGAGCGGTGTCCTAGTGGTTAGATTTACAATGAGACAGACATGCATACAGCTCTCTTAGCTTCTTTATTCACCAGTTCTAATAATGAACTTCTATTCAACTTTACTTGTTAAATGTATTTGTGCATGTTTTAACATGCCCGTTTGATCATTTTATCCATTTAATACCTGTGTGGATTTCAGTCTGATTGTGCAGGTGAGGGGCAGTGGGGTCCTGGTGTAGACGTGAGTGTGAATGGTTGTTTGTCCGGTTTGTCTCTGTGTTGCCCTGTGATAGACCGGCGACCTGTCCAGGGTGTACCCGGTCTCTCGCCCATTGACAGCTGGAGATAGGCACCAGCAGCACCCCTTGTGACCCCAGCGGGTATAAGGGTGTTGGAAAATGGACGGACATGCAAGTGAGAGGCTAGTCTACAGGGGAAAAGTTCTATAATCAGGATACCCGCTTTGTAATTCTGAGTCATCTTAACAGATGCAATAGATCTCTACATATTGATATCACCTTCCCCTGAAATGCAAGTTAAGCTCATCGTCACCATGTCATGTCATTCCTGTAGAGAATATAAAAGACCTGAACACGTCCTAGATAACATAAGCAAAAGGAAGGAAGCTCTTGAGAGAAGGTGGGTGGCTCTTAAAAGAGCCTTTGGGTTGTTGAGGGCGGGGGGGGGGGTTTACTTGGAGCTGGTGTACTTGGTGACGGCCTTGGTGCCCTCAGACACGGCGTGCTTGGCCAGCTCACCGGGCAGCAGGAGGCGCACGGCCGTCTGGATCTCCCTGGAGGTGATGGTGGAGCGCTTGTTGTAGTGAGCCAGACGGGACGCCTCGGAGGCGATGCGCTCGAAGATGTCGTTGACGAACGAGTTCATGATGCTCATGGCCTTGGACGAGATGCCCGTGTCTGGGTGCACCTGCTTCAGCACCTTGTACACGTAGATGGCGTAGCTCTCCTTCCTGGTCTTCCTCTTCTTCTTGCCTCCTTTGCCGGCCGTCTTGGTCACGGCTTTCTTCGAGCCCTTCTTGGGCGCAGACTTGGCGGGTTCAGGCATCTTCTCTCTGAATCAACAGCGAGCTGTGAGCTGCTGGCCAGACGAGACAGCTCTTATACAGACCGTGTGGAAATATGACTGTGCCGTCCCCGGTCTCTGATTGGCTGAGCCGCTCAGCGGAAAAGGCGGACTTTCGTTTGAAAGCTCGTCGCTTTGAAAATGTCCGCGCTTTGTGCGCCGACACAGACGTTAGATTGTTACAGATTAAACTGGAGCGACAAAGTTTCCTTTCACGCGTGATTTAGTTGCTGATTTGTTTGAGACACATTAGGTGTCCGCAGTCTTACCCGGTACTGAATGTGCCAACTAGTCACTACAATGTACTTTGGTCACGCACTTAGTGTTTTCTATAACTTCAACATAAAAGACTCAACTTTCTCTCATACAATTTAATCTGTCAGAAATGAAGTGACAATTTTACCTTGCATGGATTAAACTGTGGAAAAGGAGGTAAACTTCCAATGTCATTGATGTATGCGTCAACCTTAAAGTTCCGTAATGTGTGTGTGTGTGTGTGTGTATTAAAGGTGTGTTATTCTGTTAAATATTAGCTAGCTAATATTTCTTCAGAGCTACAGCTAGATTAGGTTACAAAAGATCTGCCTATTAAGTTTGAATCAAACAGGGTGGAACGAGGACCTTTGGGGTAACTAATAATGTGAATATATATTTTATGTATTCACGTGTATCTATTTTAACAGTGTAAAACAGAATAGACCCCTTGCAACCACGTGACTCGTTACCCAGAACCCCTTGCGTGGCGGCCATATTGGTTGGCATGCCATTGTCTACACAATGGCATGCCGCCGCTGTCTGGAGCAACCGGGAGCACAACAAGTGGTAGGCATTGCTTAGATTCCAAAAATAAACGAACTAAAAGTACGCTCTAAATCACCCGTTTTGTCATGTAGTAGACGGGCTGTCAGGCTAGCGTGCCCACCAAGATGGAGGCGCGCGCCCCCGATCACGTGACTGTGACGTCAGATGCAAGGGGTCTATACATAAACAAATTGTTGAAAAAAATTCTGAAACTATACACATTTCTTAGGAAACGGTAGTAGTTAGTGTAGCAGAGCTACAGCATCAGCACAGGGCAAAACATGACGCAGACCCAAGTACCTGCAAAGAGAAAAATGGCAGCAGGACAAAGACAGGAAAAAAGAAAAATTGCAGTCCAGCTGAATTCCTCTTTTGGTGGACCAAAAGTTGCTTCTTGGATGTTCAAGCCATTTTCTCAATATGTACATGTTGAACTTTTCTGTATGCCAATGTCCTTAACAGGGACACATTCACCAACTGGGGGGGGGGGAGACCCACACCTTTTGCCTACATTGAACATTCATTACGATGAAGTAAACTGGTTATACTAAAAGGTAAATGACGCTCGTATTAACAGAAAAAAGGCATGGTGATAGACCTGAAACAAATTAAGTTTGACTCAAAATATTTTTTTTGTAAAGAAAGCTCTTTAAGGTATGTGGTCGGCCCTGAAAAGGGCCTTTGGTTTGTTGTAGCTGAAGTTGTCAGTCTAGCCTCCGAAGCCGTAGAGAGTGCGGCCCTGCCTCTTGAGAGCGTACACCACATCCATGGCGGTGACGGTCTTCCTCTTAGCGTGCTCGGTGTAGGTGACGGCGTCGCGGATGACGTTCTCCAGGAAGACCTTCAACACACCGCGGGTCTCCTCGTAGATGAGGCCCGAGATGCGCTTGACTCCCCCGCGGCGAGCCAGGCGGCGAATGGCGGGCTTGGTGATTCCCTGGATGTTATCGCGGAGGACTTTACGGTGACGCTTGGCGCCTCCTTTGCCGAGTCCCTTTCCTCCTTTGCCTCTTCCACTCATGTTTACAGTTAACTTGTTCTGTTGAACAATGAACCAGCACTTCGAGTCACCTAAATTTAACTAAGACCAGAGGACGGCTTTGAAGACAGGGGCGGTTACCAGTCCCAGTCTGGCGTGGCGCCACCAACTGACCCGTAAAAGGAAGCGGAAATTAGGCGTCTGCTTCTCAAATGCGTAAATAGAAAAATCGACAAGTGTGTCTGACACTTAAAACGAATTGAACAGTCATTTTCAAGTTCATATAGGAACTTGATTAGATGATCAGGGTTTAAGTGGCTCACGTGTGAGTAAAAAAAGGCTCCTTGTGGGGAATGGAAACCAGGGCCAGGTCAGGTGACTGTCAACCCATGCATATTGTTCTCATTTCGTCCCAAACCACCTCCATTTTCTTTCTATGACCATAGACGGTAAGCGAATAAACATGCAAAAACCCATCTAGGAAAACAATGTATTTTTTTTTTTAGAAATGTGTTTATTTAGAGCTTTATATTCTTGTAAATGTGTTGTAACAAAGATGTTACTGTTCTAATCGATGTTACATCAAATACATTGTATTTGATGACAGCACAAATCTATGTATACAAGCATATCTTAAACTTAAACCATCTTCATCATAGTTCTCAATAGTCCTTTTAATGACGAAAACTACTGCAATATTTCATATACATTGTCACTTATTAGTCTTGCAGATTGAACACAATGAAAACATTTACATATGGGATACAGGCCTAATAAGGGATAAAATATTGATATAGAATGTGATTACTAAACCCATTTGGGCCCATGCCATTTCAGCCCAAGTTAATTATTATTAAAGTGACATAGCCAAGTTATATGCTTATAAAAAAAAGACCAAAAACAATTAGATCATGATAAGATATGGTTATATACACCAAGCGTCCATCCACATAGTGTTATGATGGTCCTTTTTGAGCCTAACTAGAACCCAGCAACAGCAGATATAAACAGACGTCACGTGGTGCCATCTACCGGCAGCGCCGCAGAACTACCAGAAAGCCAGATGGCGACTAATAAATCACTACTAAATAATGCCGGACCAAGCCTGATCCCTCAGCAATGCCTCCGGCTAAAGCAGCAGCTCGTCGGGATTGAGGACCAACTGCTATTAATCAATCTATGTTGTCTGCACCATCAATACCAAGTCAAATTTCTTGTAAGTGCAAACCTACTTGGCAATAAACTTGATTCTGATTCTGATTCTGAAATAAAGCGATCTACAGCAACTTTAAGAGCCTCATATCAGAGAAAGGAAATTCCTGTTCATAAACGGAAACAGGACACAGCACCAAGTTAAGAATTTATCTATCTATAATGTTGTTTGTACTTAAAGGCTAAGAAGTACATTGCTATCACTATTATCACAGCATTAATTAGGACGTTTACTGACATTACTAGACAAACCAATCTACAGCAACTCTAAGAGCCATAACAGAGTAATGAACACCGTATCCCAACCAAGAAGACGTGTTAGAAGACAGGGATGGGATCTGTCATCCGTCCCTGATGACTACGATGAATAAATTCTACCCTTACACCCACTCATCTGTGCAGGGTCGGGGGGATTTCATGCCTATCTCCAGGCGCCGGTCATTGGGTGAGAGGCGGGGTTCTTCCTGACACGTTGCCAGTCCATCACAGGGCAACACACAGGACAAACAATCATGCACACGTCATGCGTGTGCGTGCCAATTAACACCAGTTAACACCAATTAACGTAAACAGTGTGAGGATGGAGGACATGCAAACTCCATGCAGAAGGGTCCCAGGCCAGGGGTCTCAGTTATAAAGCTTGCCTACGCACAAAACGGGGCCTGAAACGTGCGGACGTAACTTTCCACGCAAAAGTTGGGATCTAGTTTTTCTTTTCTTACTTGACGGGAAACTGTGCGTTCCTCACGGTAACTGACCCATGCATACGCACATTTTGGAGACAGGGGAAACTGCCGACGCAGACAGTAACGTGTCGAATTGCAGCCAAACTGCATCGTGATTCCTCTCAGATGTTCAATTTCACTCCATATCACTTTAATTTGATACTTAATGCTTGTGTTGGTGACATATAACTATGCATAACGACCTTTCAAATAATAAAAGAAATGCTCATAATCCAACTTAAATCTTAAATAAAAGTCTTCAGGACATTTCATCTGGATTTTCTACCATCACTATGCTCTCCCCAATTATCATCATTGATTGACTGATTGATTTATGTAACGCTTAGCAACAACCAACTAAGGTGACCGAAGCACTTTACAATAAAAGTTAGATCACAAAATAGTGCAGTAAAAGGTACATCACAAAAGAAACACACAAGAACAACAATAACATAAGGAAAATGCATACATGGTTTTAAAAGCCTGTCTTAAAAGATAAGTCTGAAGCTTAGACTTAAAGATTATCTGGTCAGGAGTTAAACGAAGATCTAAAGGGAGGTTGCTCCAAAGTTTGGGTGCTGCCACTGAAAAGGCCTGGTCACTCCGGTGCTTCAACCTAGTTCTTAGGACATCTAATTAAACCTCTCATTTCTCCTGGTCTCCCTTCCTCCTCAGATTGTCGATCTGAACGCACAGCCTCAGAGCAGTTTCAACATGGAGGACAGGCTGTCATCCGACGTTGCAGTTAAGTTTACTTTTTAAAAAGTTATGTTAATGTGTACAAAATCTGTGCTTTTTCCTCTGATTTACACTCCTCTCTGTGATTTTTTCTTCACAGTTTCTTCATGGTTAACATTTCAACATGAAAAAAGGATCAGCTGACTAATTTTCACTATATATTACCATTTATGAGGTGTTTTCCATTGACCATTTATGGCTGAATCTAGGCGTGTAGAGGGAAGAACCTGGTACGCAAACGTTATGGTGCAAGTGCAGTTGTGATCTATAAATGAAAATCGTGCTGGCATGTGCATGGTTTTACAATACATTTTTCATTTTTTTTTTTTCCCAGCGTACGCCATTTTCGTTTTCTTGGCGTACCTACACTTTTGGATTTGACGCAATGTTTTATAAATGAGACCCATCAGGACCTTCTTGCTGCAAGGCAATAGTGCTACCAACAGCCCACTGTGCAGTGTGCAGTGTACAATTAACTTGGTCAAACATTACTCTCAGATTCCCTAATAAGGAAAATAATCACAACTGCAAAATACATGTCTGTTTCGTGGCAGATAAGCTGGTAAAATTCTTAAAATGGTCAAGAGAATCTGGAAAATTAGGTAAACCAATGCCACACTAAAGCAATGATAATTGGGGGATTAAGTAGTCAAAAATGTGGAATGTCAATCTTTAGTCTGATAAGCGCTATAAATAGTGTGATGAAGGCAGCAGCACAAAGGTTTCCTGACTGCTGCACTGAAGAGTAAAACAGCGGTCCGTGTCCATCAGGCACGTGCCCACACATTTTTGGCAGCAGGTGCTCAAATCACAAAAAGGGCGCAAATTTATTCATAAAAGAAACATAGTAGGATATACCTGACTTGTGTATTTACATCTGTTAACACAATCAATACATGTCTAATCAAACAGGGTAACTCACTTGAATATATTGAATAATCAAATGAATATCAGGCAAACACAGACAGAGCAGGGTTACATTGTGCATGCCTTTTAATATCCAAGTAATATATTAAATAATAATCTAAAATATCCCAACTGAAAACTCATCAAAACTCTGCTCTGATTAAATGAAATAAAAATAAAGCGACCAATGTTCTCTATAAAATACAACTACAGAAAAGAGGCGAGGTGGTAGTTAATGGTAGTTAATGTTTACAATGACCTTATTATTATGCAAATGAAATACAATAATCAGCAAAGTAAAAATTTCCTCTTTATTCGTCATTTTTTGGATGCTGCTATAATTCATACAGCTTTATATTTAGCCTTCTATTAGCTTTTTATATTAATTAACCAACAAAGTTATTTCTCAGCTGTTGAACTGCTTGCGTGAAAAGGTGACTTTTCCTACACACAATAGAATTTAGGCCAGGTTGCTATAATTATAAAATATGGTGGACTATATTTTATAATTATGGACCAAAAACTGTTTAATGACCAAAATCTCTTTATTACATGCATTAAAAAATGGTGTGAAATTAAGTCACAGCTTATGTTACTAAACATAGTCTGTCCATCCTCATTCAATTCAACGAATGAATTTCTTGAACAGCTTTATTTTGATAATTTTTCATTATGTTTGTGTGTCCAGTTGAACAAAACATTCCCATTTTCTGATTGTAAAGTCAAAGTTTTGCCTGTCATGTCAAAGCAACCAGCAGATGGCAGTCTCACCTTGGAAAACACTTATTAGTTGATCACAATATTTCAAACAAGATGTCCATAAAATGATTTAAATTACTTTACTTCTATTTCTCTTGTGAATCATTTAGTAAATTATTCTCTTAGTGGTTTCTTGCATATAGGTTGGAAAACAGTTTTTCTTTACTTCACCATATTGCTCATTGCATTGTGCCACATGTTGTTTTCTTAATGTTGAACCAACAAAGCTTTATTTTTCACTGTAGAAATACAGTTTTAAAATATTATTCAATTGTGTATGAGATCAGCCTGTCTTGTAGCATTTTGTCAGAACTACTATTCGAGTGACCCACAACCAAGTTTTACATATCCTGGAAAGGTGATTTGTCTGAGAAATCACTGGGAAGTTCTTTGACTTCTCTGTTGAAATGAAAGTCATCCCTGCTCACTAGTCTTGCTCAAGGCGATGCTTTGTGATCAACGGAGAGGAGCAGGGGAGGAGAAGAAGGGAGGAGGTGAGCTGATATGCAGATGGGAATTATTGGTCCCAGTAAACACCTGGAGCCAGAGGGGAAATAGCATCTTATTCACATGCAAGTCAGATGCTTCTGAAATTGCTTTTTTCCCCATCCTCTTCACACCAAAAGAGAGGTAGGCATCTTTCCTCAGCACATTCAGGGTTCATGCTGTCTTTTTTTTTTTTTTTTTTTTTTTTGGCACATGAACATATTATGTAATTTGCTGCAACGGGCGGCGAGGCCTCTGAGATACGTGCATGTTTTTTCAGCTTGAGATCATCACTTCTTGACAAAGGAGTCCTTTCAGTCAAACTGCAGGGTGCACGCTGATTTCCTAAAAGCTATTGATTGGAAGTGGTGCAGCTGAGGAACGGCAGAGGAGCCATGAATGGAGACAGTGGAATCTCATTTTTATGTTCTCCAGCTGTGAGCTCTACTTCTCGGAGCTGAAGGAGGGGGGCAGGCCGTCCCTCCATATGCTGGCTTTCATAATGTTTAAGGGACAGCAGTATAATAGAGCTCAGACATGCAGTGCTGAGAATGATAAAAAACAAAACAACAACCAGGTTTTCTTTATGTTGGGCTATTTGTGTCATTTTTTTAAACGAGTATCCTGTTTTCTCCTCTGGCTCCGTATCTTGACATTATTGACCCATAATAACTAATAATCAGCCATTATCCGTTATTAGGGAAATTCAGGTGTCAAATCCAGTGCACGCCAGTGGAGTCGACACATTAACCTCATTACTGCTTATATAACAGAGCTCAATAATCCTGTTTGTGCCCCATCAGCACCCCACACACTGCCAGAAAACCGAGTGGGAGGAAGAAATGTCATATACCTCAGCATTTTGTTCGCATTGGCATGGAACATGACAGATTCCCCGTCTGGGTCGCTTAGCACTGACGGCTTGCAGGGAGGTTTCGCCTGTCTGCTTGACTCTCCTTCAGTTGCCCCTTAATTCTGCTCTGTTTCTCCAGATGAAGCCGCCCCCCACCCGCCACCACCCACCCCCACACGCCCCCCACACCCCCACATCCCCCACACACTGTTTGTCAAGTCGATGGCATAATTATATAAGACTTACATAAATCTTTAGCTGGGCAAAAAATGAGAGTGCTCTGAAACGATACTTTGCACAGTGACAGCAGTGAGAAATCTATGTTGTGACATTTATCATTTAAAACTAATAAAGTTCTCACGGATAGGGGGGTGGTTCTCTGAGGCTCATATGTTTCTGTATAATGCAGCAGCGACTTGAAGCTGAACTCGGGACTGAGCTGAATTTTAATTTCCACGTGCTAACACACTCATTGTACAGAGCTTGTTTTTATTCACACCCCCTGAAGTTTTGTTATGTCACAATCGCTATGGTGGTTACGTTTTTATGGATGTTGCGTGATAAGTCATCACAAAGTGGTGCATCGGCCTAATTGTTAAGTGGAAAGCAAAAAATCTATAACATTTTCAAAAGTTCTAACAAACAGAAATCTGAAACCTATTCCTTCCATTTGTATAGGCCTCCTTGTACTTCGAAGAAAGAGTGGCAAGAAGAAGGTCAGTGTTAAAAAAGCGGTTACCCACAAGTCATGTCGGGGACACAGCAAACAAGTGGAAGAAAATGCTCTGGTCCAATGACATCAAACCTTTCCTGCCCACATTGCTACAGGTGTTCAAATTTTTTTTATCCCAGAACGTCCTGAATGAGCCATCCCTGCGGTGGAAGATGGTGGTAGTGGCACAATCATGCATTGAGTATGCAAATCCTGGAATAAAATCTGTTAGTCCACAAAAGACATGATACCAAAGAGGAGGTTCTCCTTTCCACAGGAAAACAACATCTACAACATGCAGCAAAATTACAATGAAATACTTCAGATCAAATCACATTCATGTGTTAGAATGGCTCAGTCATAGTCCAGACCTCACAGTCTGTCGTAAAACTTGATGTTAGCTGACATTCTGCATCCAACCTGACTAAGTTTAAGCTGTTTGACAAACAAGATTTGGCAAAGGTTTTAGGTTGTAGTATGCAAAGCAGCTGTTATTACAGCACATGGTGACTACTACCCTACTCTAGTAGTTACTCTATATATTTACTCATGTTGATTAAACCGTTAATGTAGCTTAATGAAAAGCTGTGAGCCTATCAAACTCGTTAAAGTTCACACTCAAATTGAAATAAACGTCTCTGACAAGTTTTGTTATACACATATATATATATTTTTATCTTAAATCTAAAGCAAAGTGGTGGACCATTAAACCTATCAATAGCATGTACAACTATCTTAAACACTACAGGCAATGTTATGTCAGTAAATTTGATTTGTTCATCACTAGTTAGCATTTTGACCAGACAGTACTGACCAACATTCAGCCAACAGTATGAAAACCCAACTTTTTATTACACAATGACAACCAGCTGAAGCTTAAGCGTGTGTGTTTTATTGAAATGTTGCCTCAAGGCTGAAATATTTATATTATATATAACCAAATTATTGCCACATGATGCTAAAAACTGGAATTGTGAAGGATGTGTTAAACCTTTTTAATCTGTAACGTGTGAGCTCCACGCGTCTTTCAGTGGGCACCTGTTTTCCCTCAGGTTCACTTGACCTGCAACACAACACAGGAGCAATTTTAATCCAGTTGTGATGCAGCTGCAACCCAGCAGCTTTGGGACATCCACAGGCCTGAGTCATCCGCTGAACTGAAGTCATGCCAAGACGAGGAGACAGGGAAAAGCCCAGGCCTCCCTCTCAGCCTTGGAGGAGGGCAGGGGAATCACTTCTTGTTACATGCACATGTGGATTTTTTGGGTCACCTCCATTCTCATAGTCTGGCTGATGGAGCGTGGTAGTGCAGGACTCTGGCACAGACTGATGATGCTATGTACACTGAAACGTGTCACGAAGGGTATTTTGCACAGTCTTGAAAACTGACCAGCCCGGGCTCATCAGAAGGAGTCCAACCAACTCTTACATTGCGGTGATATCCTGGTCAGTAAGAATCACTGACGTTATGGAGTGAGAACCTGGCAAGCAGATTGAAGCCAAGTCTCTCCAGTTTCTTTTTACCTCGTCCAAACGCTATATTTCAGGTCAGCCTCAAGCTAGTGATGGGAAAATAAATTTTGTTCGTCATTATAGGTACACGTTGAGTTTCAGAGACTGAAGCCAACTTCTTTTTGATTGCATCAGAGCAAAGAAAGATTGATAAAAAAAGGTGTTTGAGTTCAAGCAGTATGAATACATTTACGTGGCACTCTGAGCGATTTCAAGCAACCCGGAATATGATATCATGTGATTGATACATATGCACTCAAGAATACAAGTTCCTTAAGATCCATAGCGTTTGCATCTTTTTCACAAGTTTGAATTTTCTGTCATATGTTTGAAACTGCCCACACAGTTTCATCTCTGTCTTCTCCCTTGACTCTCTCTGTTCCCCGTACATTTCACCGGGCTCCTCTTCCTTCACCTCCTGTATTCTCCTTTTTTCTCTGCAACACCAAAGAAAAAAAATCACAATCTAAAAAGCTATTTTCTCACTTCGTTCCTCTTGCTCTGCTTGGTCGGACTGTCTCTCCTCCTATGCTGCATACTCTCCCTGCATCCTGTCACGCAGGGAGAAGGTAGGAAAAACTAAAGCTTTCTTTCCGAGCTGAACCTGGTGGCTTGTAAAAAGAAAATAAATGACGAAATTGATGTTCATTCACTGAAATCCAATTATTTCCAAACGATGGCTTGACTTTATGCACAACAAAAAGGGATTGTTTCACCCTTAGAAGAGGTAATAACGCCTGTTTCTCTTCTTTTCTTTTTGGCAACTGTGCAAACAGCTCCAAACCTTAGCAGTCGACACCATCATCCGAGCATAGTTTGTAACTTGCTTTCCTCATTGTGCCTTGTTATGGTACAGCAGTTGAAGACTCCGTAAACTGCATCTGAACTGTCGTGCGTCACTTTCCTGATGTTACAATACATCAGGCTGTTAATTTGCTGAATTGATCATGGCAGCCAATGCCAGACAGTATGATGAATGTAAACAGGCAGTATTGTTAAGCATTAAAGATGACTACGGTACAAGCTGCACGACAACACAAGATGCTGGACAAAACAAGATAAGAGAGCATGTCTTTCAGTTACAAGAAAAAGCACTGCAAATAAGTAACACACAGTTACTGTTGAGACCTCTGAGATAAAAATTATACATTTTAAAAGGTTTTTAGAAAAACGATATCTGGAATTCATAATTTGCATACCCAGATTAAGAAGGGAAGCTCTGGGAAGCAAAGATAAGAGCATAAAGATAAACCTACTGATAAATATAGTCCTAACATATAAAGTGATAAGACTGAAGCACTAAACTGCAGGCTAGGCAAAATTATCCTCCCACCCTTTTTAAACTTTTCAACATTTTGCCACATTTACTGTACTTTAGTGTGCTTTTATGAGATTAACCAACAGTGTGTAATAGTGAAGCATACGAAAAATGATACATGGTCTTCAAAGGTTTTTATAAATAAATAAAAACTGAAAAGGGTTGCTTGCATTTGTATTTAGCGCCGTTTACACTGGTAACCCTAGATAAAAGGGAAACCATTTGCTTCCAGCCACCTAATTCATAGTGTCCATCTGTATATAATTTATTATTATTTTGATTCAGCTGTTCTCTAAATTACCTCCTTTCCCCAAACGGACACAGAAGGAGCAGACCTAGATGAATAATGTGCAGAACTAAAGTGCCATACTTTATGAATCTGGCTGGCCAGGTTAACAATCAAGCGCATCCATTCATAGTTAAACATCCACGGGGCCACAGTCTGTAGCACAAATACCGGTCTACTTTTACTCATCATTATATGAAATAAAAACTGGAGTCCCAGACCAGGAGTCCAAGTAAAGTGTCAAGTCTTTATGGACTAATTTGAATCTGAATTCTTTTATTTTTGCCACTCTTAAGACTTGAGTCAGGGTAACATTCAGCCACCGACGAACATGTTCACAAATCCTCAGAAGTAAAAGTACAGTTAATACCTTACCCCTTCAACTATTACAACATGTTTTTTTTACACACTAGATTGCATATTTACATATTAGATATTGGTCAAACGTGGTGAGAAACTTCAGATTTTCCATGGAGTTTCAGGTGATATTTCTGACTTAAAAACTAAGACATTTTGACATCAGAATACAAAGGGAATACATCAGTAATTTCATTTGTCAAAGTATGTGAAGAACCTAGCTGGTTCGTTTGGCATTGCTTTCATTTTCTAATGTTTTTCTTTTCTTACTAATGTAGAAAAAGTGGTCAAACTGACAAATGGTAACCTTATTTAGACATTCAACATTTACACCACCTACATGGCCACCAAAAACATGAAACTTGCAATGATTTTGGTGATAATTTAGGATATTCTCATCTGGTCCTGTAATAGGGCTTCATAGCACTATTTTTGCTGAAAAACTGGAAAAAGGAGTCTCGCAGTGAATTATACCAAGCTTTAGAGCACCAAATTGAGAGATATTTCTGTGGTGTGTTTAACATTAGGAAGTAAACACTCTGAATCTCACCATCTCATCTCTGAAAGAGCTGGAACAGGTTCTGCTTATAAAATGGATTAAAATTTCTCTAGGTCATTTTCATGACCTTCATATAATAAGGCAGTTATTGCCACCTAAGGAGAACCAACTTCTCATGAAATGATTAAATTAATATTTCATATAGTTTTTTTCATTTTTTTATCAACTGACTTTTAGTTTTAGTTGCTTCATTTAGATTTCTAAAAAAAAAGTCAGTGAGCTTTACTATGAGAAGAAGCTGTTATAAAATGCTTGAATCACCCACCTTGCACAAGTCTGTAATACTAGGCAGCAATTTCTCAACGTTGATGAGAACGAAACAGAAATCAAATCGACGGTGTATGGATTCGAACGAATTTGGTAAGGCCCAAATTGTGACTGGGTTTAAGCGTTCCAAAATTGAAGCTTGTGTGTGTGGTATTTTTGGCCTGCAGTGGTCTGTATCTATCAAAAGAGGTCCAAGGAAGGAACAGTGGTGAACTGGCAACATAGCCATTGTCCTTCAAATCAATGAAAAAGGTAATGCTGGTTATGATACAAAAGAGTCTGAAAGCACAAATGTATCGCAACTGTTGTGTATGAGGGCGCATAGGACACAGCACTATGGGTGAATGGGTGTGTACGCCAGCGGAGGCATTGTGATGTTCTGTAGGCAAACCTTTGGTACTGCCAGCACATAGATATTACTTTGGCATGTACCACCTACCTAAGGTATGTCTCGTTGATGTCCATGAGCACACTTTAAAAAGAACGGTATTCCTGGATGACTGAGGCATTTGAGGAACACAGGGAGTTTTAGATGTTGGCTTTGCCCCCAAATTCTCTCGACCAGTGGGATGTACTGGAGAAACAAGTCAGATAAATGGAAGTCCCACCTTGCAGTTTACAGCATGTAAAGGATCTGCTTGGCCCCAGATATCAGAGCACACAATCGAAAATAATGGATTCCATGCCTTGATGGATCACGGCTGTTTTGATGGCAGAAGGCGGATCCACACGGGTTTTGGCATGTGGTTATAATGTAAAACTCTGGCCAATTGATGTGGACTGACGATGACTCATATGATGTTCAGCATTTACATGGGTGTGGTGGGTTGTAGCTGCTGTACACTTGCTTAGTGCTAGGAATACGTCTGTGATGAAGTATTGGAATACTTCACCGGGAAATCATCTTACTGAGGATAACAATTAAGATTTAAAGCATCTACATCTGCTGGGTCCTGTCCTTGATCCAAGTCATTAACAGGCTGTAGGAGTTATTTTTGGATATGATTTCTCAGAGACAATCTACTGTTATGGTTTCCCATCATCTAATTTCCTCCATTATGGAGTCAACTGCAGGGTCAATTCTAACCACGCTTAGACAACGATGAGAAAGAGCTCCTCTGTGGATTGCTGCTCATTTTCTCATGAGGCATCTTGTTGGTAATGGAGGACACCTCAGGACTCTCATAAATCCTCTTTGACACACTGAAGCCCACTGACAAAACTAAAACCCATTAAGCCATGCTGGAATAGAGAGCTGGTGGGTGTTTGCATGTAGGTGGCTGGACTAGAGTTATGGAGACAGCTGTTTCTGAGTGACATCCTGTCAGAGTTTTGCTCTGTTAGCAGGGAGTCGCAGCTTGCTGCTTTACAAACCTGCTGCTTTTTAAAAGGTCCTTTCAATGCTGGGCAGATTCCTGTAGGAGAACCTTTATTGTAGGTGTTCCGGGTAACATAAAAGCTGAAGTATTGCTTGGATAAAAATTATAAAATGCTAAAATAATTTTTTGTAAAGAAACTGAATTTGAGAATGCAACAACTTCACTCCAGAAAACAGCCACCATGATAAATCACTCATGTGTATATCACCATTCCTTCTCACTTTTTATAACTCAGACTTCTTGTAAAAGATTCCTGAGATGGACTTGAAGCTGAGTACAGAGCTAGCGGACCGCTTTGTGGCATAGTGTGGAAACAATCATCTAATCCTGAATGTGAATATAACAAGGAATGATTGTGGATTCCAGGAGAAACAGGAACAGGTCAAACACTATTTCTATCATGAGAGACGTGGAGGTGGTGGAGGAATATAAAAACGTTGGTGTTTACCTGGACCACAGACTTGAGACACAACTGTGAAGCTGTCTACAAGAAGGGACAGAGCAGACTGTACTTCCTGGGGAAGCTTATAACTGTTGTTGGAGCAGCAGCATCAGAGCAACTAACTTAAAGAAGGTCCACAAGCTAATAAAGAAGGCCGTCTCTGTTCTGGGGACTTATCTTGAACCTCTGGAGATGACTGTGAAAAGAAGGATTGTTAAAAAAGAAACATTATGGACAACCTTGAGCATCCTCTTCAGACTGTTGTACTACACAGTTTCTCTAGTAAGGGGCTTCTACAGATCGGCTTTAAGACGGACTACAGGAGATCCTTCCTGCAGCCGTCACCATCTACAACAACTCTTTCAAGTAACTTGCATAATATGAGTTACATTACATATAAACAGTCTGACCTTAGTGTGTGCGGTACACTTTGAACATGAACAATTTCATTTTAACCTCAATGAACTGAATTTAGAATTACTTTAAAAGGTCAACTGGCACAACAATGACGTGCAAGAGGCTGTAGTGGTGGCAGCATCATGCTCGAGGGTTACTTTTATACAGATGAACCGTTTTTTTTTCAATGTGGATGAAACTATGTGCTATGAAACACTTTCGAGTCTGCCTCATATTTATCAGTGTCACAACATATCCAAACACAAAAGTTTTAGAGACTTTTAGAAGTTTCAGAACTAAATCTGAAAGAAAATAAGTGGGGGTCACTTGAAGGGGGCAGTGGGAAAGCAATCTACTCAATCTTATAGACTGAACCTTTGCAAAGTAGCATGGGCAAATTCTACCATGTCATGTGGTATGTTGACAAACTTCCCCCAAAAAAGACTGAATGCTGAAATTAAAAGCCTGAAGCTGTTAAAGACTAAGGAACTGGACCCGATAATTTAGGCAACAAAGCATGTTTAAGGTTTTTATTAAGATAATTGGTGTACCTGGTGCAGGAAACTACAGGAACTGGTTCTGGCAGCTCTGCAGAGGAGAGACATATTAGTGGCTGATAATTTACTCAGGAGGAAATGTAGTGAGTCCAGATAGCCACTAACCTTAGAGGATCCATAATGGACACTGAATCCAATGTGTGAGCTTGATGCAGATACAGAAGTTCACCCCAGAAGTGGTTAGTCAGTGGAGTGGTAATCCTGCAGCAGTCCAAGGTTATACACCAAGACACCAGTGGGGCAATCCAACAGGCTGAGTCCAGAATCCAGTCCACGCTCAGTAATCCAAAACAATCCGATGGGCAGTAAGTACAGAAGGGCTTGGCAGAGAGGCAGAGTCAGGCGACAGGCAAAGGTCTTGTCCAGATACTAGTGATGTTACGTGATGTGCCGAGGCTTCGAGGCGTGTGTCGAGTAAGCGTTTCCGTAATGCGCGTATCGAAGCTTGCTTCATTTAGGGGAGGAGCCGAAAACGATGACGTCCGAAGCCTCGCTGCCCGGCTGTACCACGTGACTGCTTCGGGAAGTGGCTCAGATTTTGCAAGATGACCGGTTCATTCAGAACCAGTCATGGCTGCACGCTGGATAAAACAGTTCTGCTAACCAGATGCAGTTTAAAACGCCACTTAGTCTGTTTATAAGTTTCGTTTTTATTAATTCTGCATTTTTTAACTACATGCACTGTATTTCTGTGCCTCAGCGCTTGCTCCTCTCCCCCCCCCCTTTCCCTCGGAGCAGGTGATTTTATCACCGTTCACCATTCAAAACGTTAATCACTACGTTTAATGTCCTCACATCGATAGCAACGTGTGCCAGTTAAAGTCAATAGGAGAGTCAGTAGCTGTGTTTCATGCTCTTTTGTTTTTAACAACATAGAATCAGTGGCGCTTCGGTGGGCTGCTGCCTCGCGCTTTAATTCAGGTGCGCACTTTTAAGGGTCATTTTAAAGAACTTGTAACATCAGGGGCTTCATCTCAGATCTGTCAGTACCCCCGTTCCCTTTATAGAAGCCCTTTACAGCCTTTAGTTATGCATTTTCCCCACTGTTTATCCGTCGCACGCAGCGCACCAACGGGGGTAAAATCCGCCCACCGCACCGCCCAGAGTGCACTGACGAGAGCAATAGAAATTTGTCTGGTCAGCGCGGCGACTGACTGAGAAACCTGTCGCTGTGAAAGGTGATGAGAATGTTATAAACTGTAACAGTCTAGAAGTGCATTGAGCTGAAAAGAGGGAGACATCAGCAGCTGGATTGTGCGTAAAGACGCAGCGTGAACCTCTGTGTGCTTCAGTGTTGCTGCTGAGGGGAAATTGTTGACCATAATCCCCCCCCCCCGCCCCCAAAATTAGCATAATCTCACTCTTAACTTTTGATCAAAGTTGAGAGGTCTGATTATTACACAACATGCCATATCACATGACACTACTATTTTGGGAATAATTACACACAGAGAATACATTCATACAATATTTTATTATACACATATGGGTATACATAATTTATGTAGACAAATTATTTCGTCCTACACCTTTTGTGAAGTCATTCCCAAGAGCCATAATAGACAAAAAATCAATGCATCACACGTGTTAAGATACAGCTGGCTGTGATTATACACCTCGCCAGTAGGTCGTGTCGTGTGCACGTGAAGCTCCAAGAAATGAACCCTTTCTCGAACCAGTTGGCTCAAGTGGTTCAATGCCTCATGAGGCTTCATCTCACCATCACTACCAGATACCGAGAACCAACTGGAGAGTCCAACAAGAGCGAGGCGAACAGGCGGTAATCCCAAAACACGAACAGGGTCACTCCCAGGTAGGCAGGCTAGGAACCCTGGATGGTCTACTCATCAATTCAAGAATCTGGCACCAGAGGTCATGAGCAGGCAGGCTTAAATAGCACCACACACAGGTGAAACTGAATCAGTAATCAGGCAGAAACAGGTGCCAGCAATCAGGAGAACTTGCTGGAACAAACCAGAGTGCAGAGGGGGACATCAGCAGCCAACAGCAGGGACAGAATCAGCCACAGTTGTGAACATGACAGAAGCTTTTTTATTTAACCATCCATCATTTTCTATACTTGTTTATCCTTGCATGGTAGATAGGGGGATGTGCCTGTCTCCAGCAAACTTTAGGCGAACAGTGTTGTACACCCTTAAGAGTCAAGTATTCGGACAGGAGGAACCGAGATTATCTGGAGAGATCAGCAAATGCACGGAGAGAACATGCTAACTACAGGGGTTGGACAATGAAACTGAAACACCTGGTTTTAGACCACAATAATTATTAGTATGGTGTAGGGCCTCCTTTTGCGGCCAATACAGCGTCAATTCGTCTTGGGAATGACATATACAAGTCCTGCACAGTGGTCAGAGGGATTTTAAGACGTTCTTCTTGCAGGATAGTGGCCAGATCACGACGTGATGCTGGTGGAGGAAAATGTTTCCTGACTCGCTCCTCCAAAACACCCCAAAGTGGCTCAATAATATTTAGATCTGGTGACTGTGCAGGCCATGGGAGATGTTCAACTTCACTTTCATGTTCATCAAACCAATCTTTCACCAGTCTTGCTGTGTGTATTGGTGCATTGTCATCCTGATACACGGCACCTCCTTCAGGATACAATGTTTGAACCATTGGATGCACATGGTCCTCCAGAATGGTTCGGTAGTCCTTGGCAGTGACGCGCCCATCTAGCACAAGTATGGGGCCAAGGGAATGCCATGATATGGCAGCCCAAACCATCACTGATCCACCCCCATGCTTCACTCTGGGCATGCAACAGTCGTGGTTTTATGTTTTTTGGATACAATCCGGGTTAACACCCGAACATCCCTTTCAGACAGCTTCCTCTTGCGTCCACAGTCAATCCTGTTGGATGTGGTTCGTCCTTCTTGGTGGTATGCTGACATTACCCTGGATACCGTGGCTCTTGATACATCACAAAGACTTGCTGTCTTGGTCACAGATGCAGCAGCAATACGTGCACCAACAATTTGTCCTCTTTTGAACTCTGGTATGTCACCCATAATGTTGTGTGCATTGCATTATTTTGAGCAAAACTGTGCTCTTACCCTGCTAATTAGACCTTCACACTCTGCTCTTATTGGTTCAATGTGCAATTAATGAAGATTGGCCACCAGGCTGGTCCAATTTAGCCATGAAACCTCCCACACTAAAATGAGAGGTGTTTCAGTTTCATTGTCCAACCCCTGTACATGCAGTAACCACGAGCTTCTTGCTGAAAGAAAACAGTGTTGACGCCTGACACACTCTGTAGCCCTTTTTATTTATTTGTTTGTCAGTTTGATTGTAAAGGATATATGTCAATTTAACATTAATAAATTATGAATTATTAACTGAAGCAAAAAACATCAGCATATTAGCATTTATTTGATTTCAGTTTTTTTGTAAAGATGTTCATGTATAACAATAGAATAGAAATAACAAGACTTATCGCCAGCATATTTCCCCTTGAAATATGCTTTAGGTAAAATCTTTAGAGTTCGTAAGCTTCTGATGGTAAATTCACAATATTTGAGTTAATGGAAGTTCACTTGTGGATGCATTAAAAAAAAAAACACCTCAGTCACATTTCTCCCACGTGTGACATCATGGACAAACGTAAAGAAAATCAACCAAGATGTCAGGAAAAGAATTGTGGATCTACAAAAGGCTGGTTTATCCAAAGGCTTGAAGGTGCAACATCCATCCATTAAAACTATTATACGCAAGTAAAAAAGACATTGTCGCGTTCATTCACGGTACAGTTCAGGAAGGAGACAGGTTTTGTGTTCCAGAGATGGGTTTGTTTGAGTGTCACATCTGAGAATTAATTCCAGAACAAGAGTAAAACAATTTGTGAAGATGCTGCCCTCTTAAGGCTAAAAAAATGCATACTTTATAAACCATTTCTCAACTTTTACAATGCCTAAACTGCTAATGTTGTTATCAACTAACATGGAGGTCATGGAGGATGATGTGGATGTGAAGATCTGAGAGTAAATTATTCTGGGCCAGAGTAAATAAGATTTAAATGCCCAAAAAATTAATTTTGCCTAAAAACAAAACAGATGTTTACATACAAAACATCTGACTTCTTACTGTAAAGAAGGAAATAAACAATAAATTGTAACTACAACATTTTGGTTACATCTGTAGCAGGTTGAGCAATTGAGAAATTATACATGTTTAAATTGAAAAAAATCCAGGCATACCCCTATTGTCTTTGTGCCTTTTTGGCACAGTTTTTGGTACCATTTTAGAATTTTTTAAGTTATTCTTGAAAATGTGGGATGCTATTATATATTTGGTAGATACTTTTGTAGAGGAGTCTCAGTTGAAGATCTGGACATATGATAAGTGTGTGTCGGCCTCAGTTACAAGTGCGTTATTGCTGCTAAAGCAAGCTGGTTAGCAGCCCCAGCAACAGTACCAACATAAGCAGAAAGTGCATTAATAGAGGAAGAAGCCGTTACAATGAAACTACAATCGAAGTGTTTTACAATAACAAACATCATCACCCAACACTAACAAAGTGCATGTAAATTTGTAGATTTGAAATAGTAAAAATTCGTTAAGAAGTCGTCTCCCTGGTTTTATAAAATGTAGATAATCCTAACAGACGTAAAACGATGAAAAGTTTAGTTTGTTATTTCTATTTGTCACAAGTTATTTCTCTCTGTAAATGTATAGTTTCAACTGTATTTTCAGTGCACTCCGAATAATAACACTCACAGTGAACACTGGAATGTGACTGAAACAATTTCCTCTCTGTCTCTTGTACAAAAACACACATACTACATGCAACAAAGAATGCCTGCAAGCGACCTTGGCGCAGTGCACGATAGCCTAAAAACGGGGCAGATTATTGATGTCTAAATGCACAACGTCTTTCCACTGCAGCAAACAGACCAACTGTCAGCAGCTTTTTTCGTATCTGGTCTCTTGGTTTACCCTTTTTTTTCCCTGCCTTGATCTCAAAGTCTATCACAGAGATGATCAAATCTGCAGCAGAGAGAAAAGAGGACTATGTATTAGAGTCACCATCAGTGCCCTCTCTTTCTGCATCTCTCTGTGCCCATTAGGAACCGTAGCTCTGTCCCCCGTCATTAGATTAACTCCCATGGTCTGCCAGAGTGTTATTACCCAGGCTGCTCCGCTTTGCCGAGCGCACAGAAACCCCGCTCTCACCTAGTAATTTGAGTCAGACAGGCTCATCGGGGCAGGAGACAACAGTGAGACGCGAGAGTGCTGCTACTATCGGCAGATATTTGTGTCCTCCAACGCCTTGATTACACAAGCAGATAGAGTGCATGCCTGGCAGAGCCGATGGTCCTGGGAACACATCATGCTCATTGGTTCCCTGCCTCCTGCAGGTGGAGAGGTTTTGATACACAGTTGTGCCGATGACAAAGAGAAAGATACGTGTTAACGGAGCTGCTAACAGGGAGGATGCACGACACCCGGCCATGGTTTTGTCACAAGGAAAGTTTCGTTGCCTCCTCAAAAATGACCTTGGGCCGCTCTCTGCAGGTCATCAATGATCAGGGTCATCTCTGAGAACGCAAACAGACACATTTTATTAAAAGAAAACCCCAGCATAAACTTTGATTCAGTCATTTGTTCATTCGGGCAGGAAATAGACAGAAGAAAGGACACGGATCATAAAATAGATGGAATACAGCTTTTATTTTGCGTAGGAGCTCAATTGTTACTGTACACAATTTAGTCATTACTGGATGCGGATGAGAAACAACGTGAAGGGAGAAATCTTCAGTTACACGACATAACAATCCAAGGGTCATGTTTTAGAGGCTGCGGGGAGCGGGGGAGTGGATTTCCCCTCAAATGGGGACGCAGCGGGCCGTGAATGGGCATCACACAAGCACTTGTTTATTTCCGCTCTGCTAGAAGCCGTTGTTTTTCTTAGCAGAGTTAGGTAAGGATGTCGGCAGGACCAAGATGGCTTTAAACGAAAGGTTTAGCGGAGGAGATTGATGGTCTCTCCAGATCAGCTCGTTGGCAGGGCGTGAAAGCTGCTGTGGCTCAGCTGGTTCCACTTTTAGAGCGCAGAGCATTTTTGGAGAGAAGCTTTCTGGAAACAGAGGAGGATAATTCAGACTGACACTTCCCCACAAACATTACCATATGAAATGCATTATTTAAAAACAGTCTTGGCAAAGCAGATGTATCATTCAGATTTCCCATATCTCAAATACCCCATATATTATCAAGTCACCTATTTTATTCCTACAGACCTGAGGGCAGCCTGCATATAAAACCCAGCTATGTGTGTGAGTTTCTGTGTGTGTGTGTGTGTGTGTGTCTGGTGGGGGGGGGGGGGGGGAGCTGAAAAAGACAAATTATGAATTTCATCATTTACAGAGAAATATTGCAGAGTGATTTTCTTTTTCGCTGCTGCTTTGATCACAGCACAGGCAATTCTGAGCGGACGGTAGTGCTTCTCATTTTGGTTGATAAAATATTGAAGGGAGCCCAGGAAGCGCTTGACCTCACAGTACCTAAAACACACAGGAGCGTCAGGCAAAGGCTAGACACCATGGGCAGCTCGGGAACGGTGAGGAGGCCTTTTTTATTTCTCAGCTGCTCCATATGTCTGTGCACCATGTTGCACGCCTTTAGACTCCTTGAGCCTTTTCCCATTTTGCCATGCTATAGCAAAACAATGTATTTTCATGGGTCTTTATGTGATAGACACACAAATAGCAGAGTATTATTGTGAAATGATTTACTTCTGTTGTTATCAGAAGTAAGTCATGCCCACAGCATGATGCTGCCACCAACTAGCAGGTGTCCTGTCGTCAGATTCTCCCATCTGAGCTGTGGGTCTCTGCAACTTCTCCAGAGTTCCCAAGAGGCTTTTGGCTTTTTCTGTGATTACTGGTGTGCTTGCCTGGTGGTTTTAGGTGGACGGTCATGGCAGACTGAACAGAGCGCTTTCAGATCAAAACATAGGCGATTGTTTTCCAACCAAACTCTACTTTAAACCTCTGCACAACTTTCTCCCTGACATATCTGCTGTAGTCATTGGTTTTCGGGATGCTATTTGTTCACTAATGTTCTCTAACAACCCACTGAAATCTTATATTTAAAATTGGCCTGACTTCTAAAGGGAATTAGCTGCAAGACACTGCATAAAAAGGGTTGGGAATGCACGTGTAAAATCATTTAAATTATTGTCAGAGCAAAATGGATCTGATTCCAAAGTGCTATTTGTAAGAACAGTTTGGATAATTTACAATTTCCTAAAAGCTGACGACATAATTGGAGAAGCAGAAGAAGTTAACCCTCTCTCATGCTGCCTTCACATGTCAAGGGCAGGAATAGACTAAACTTATATTTCTTTCTCTTGAGTGTCTGGTTTTACACTTAAACATTTACTGCTTTATTATATTTAGAACATAAACTTCCGTCCGTCCGTCCGTCTTCTTCCGCTTATCCGGGGTCGGGTCGTGGGGGTAGCAGCTTCAGTAGGGAGGCCCAGACGTCCCTCTCCCCAGCCACTTGGGCCAGCTCCTCAGGAGGAATCCCAAGGCGTTCCCAGGCCAGCCGGGAGACATAGTCCCTCCAGCGTGTCCTGGGTCTTCCCCTGGGCCTCCTCCCGGTGGGACGTGCCCGGAACACCTCTCCAGGGAGGCGTCCAGGAGGCATCCTAACCAGATGCCCGAGCCACCTCAACTGGCTCCTCTCGACGTGGAGGAGCAGCGGCTCTACTCTGAGTCCTCCCCGGATGACTGATCTCCTCACCCTATCTCTAAGGGAGAGCCCAGACACACTACGGAGAAAACCCATTTCAGCCGCTTGTATCCGGGATCTCGTTCTTTCGGTCATGACCCAAAGCTCGTGACCATAGATGAGGGTAGGAACGTAGATCGACCGGTAAATCGAGAGCTTCGCCTTTTGGCTCAGCTCTCTCTTCACCACAACGGATCGGTACAGCGCCCGCTTCACAGCAGACGCTGCACCAATCCGCCTGTCGATCTCCCGCTCCATCTTCCCCTCATTCGTGAACAAGACCCCAAGATACTTGAACTCCTCCACTAGAGGCAGCACATCCTCCCCAACCCGGAGAAGGCACTCTACCCTTTTCCGGTTCAAGACCATGGTCTCGGATTTGGAGGCACTGATTTTCATCCCGGCCGCTTCGCACTCGGCTGCGAACCGCTCCAGTGAGAGCTGTAGATCACGCCCTGATGAAGCCAATAGAACCACGTCATCCGCGAATAGCAGAGACGCAATCCTAAGGCCACCAAAACGGATCCCCTCAACACCTTGGCTGCGCCTAGAAATTCTGTCCATAAAAGTTATGAACAGAATCGGTGACAAAGGGCAACCTTGGCGGAGTCCAACTCTCACCGGAAACGAGTCCGACTTACTGCCGGCAATGCGGACCAGATTCTGACACCGGTCATACAGAGACCTGACAGCCCTTATTAAAGGGTCCGGTACTCCATACTCCCGGAGTACCCCCCACAGGATCCCCCGGGGGACACGGTCGAATGCCTTCTCCAGATCCACAAAGCAGATGTAGACTGGTTGGGCAAACTCCCATGCCCCCTCAAGAATCCTGCTGAGGGTGTAGAGCTGGTCCAGTGTTCCACGGCCAGGACGAAAACCACACTGCTCTTCCTGAATCCAAGATTCGACTATCCGACGGACCCTCCTTTCCAGAACCCCTGAATAGACTTTACCAGGGAGGCTTAAGAGTGTGATTCCTCTGTAGTTGGAACACACCCTCCGGTCCCCCTTTTTAAATAGGGGGACCACCACCCCAGTCTGCCAATCCAGGGGAACTGCCCCCGATGTCCACGCAATGTTGCAGAGCCGCGTTAACCAACACAGCCCCACAACATCCAGAGCCTTAAGGTACTCAGGGCGAATCTCATCCACCCCCGGGGCCTTGCCACCGAGGAGCTTTTTAACAACCTCGGCAACCTCAGCACCAGAGATGGGAGAACCCGACCCAGAGTCCTCAGGCTCTGCTTCCTCAATGGAAGACGTGTTGGTGGGATTAAGGAGGTCTTCGAAGTATTCCGCCCACCGACGCACGACGTCCCGAGTCGAGGTCAGCAGCACACCACCCCCACTGTAAACAGTGTTGGTACAGCACTGCTTCCCCCTCCTGAGACGCCGGATAGTGGACCAGAATCGCTTCGAAGCCGTATGGAAGTCTTTCTCCATGGCCTCTCCGAACTCTTCCCACGCCCCAGTTTTTGCCTCGGCGACCAGCCGAGCCGCCTGCCGCTTCGACTGCCGGTGCACATCAGCTGCTTCCGGAGTCCCACAGGCCAAAAAAGCCCGGTAGGACTCCTTCTTCAGCTTGACGGCTTCCCTCACCGCTGGTGTCCACCAGCGGGTTCGAGGGTTGCCGCCGCGACATGCACCGACAACCTTGCGGCCACAGCTCCGACTAGCCGCCTCAACAATAGAGGCGTGGAACATGGTCCATTCAGACTCAAAGTCCCCCGCCCCCGAACTTTATACACATAAACATTATGTGTATAAAGTTCTCCAACAGATATTTTTTAGCATTCAGAAATGTCTGAACATAACTCAAACTGTTTACATTAGACTAGACTTCTTTTTCTCTTTTTCTGTTATTTTCACACTGTATCACAGCATATGTTTTATAGATTACATGAAGAAACTTAACTACCACCCTCTTTTCCAACATGTGGCTCTGCTTTAAGATAAGAATAACCTTTATTGTCCCAAATTTGGATGAGATAGTGGCAAAAATACATAAACAGTTACACACTAAATCAGAATTGAAAAACAAGCTAATCTACAGTCAATTTCTAAGCAGCAGAGAATAAACTTAAATAAAAATAACAAGGCACTGCACAATTATTGATAATATGGCATCTTCAGATAAAAATGAAATGAAAATCATCCACATCTCGTACTAGATCAGATACTACATTCTGACACTTGCCTTGCTGCACACAACCTCGCCCCATTAACAATCTGAAAAGTACTACACAAGCCTATGTACTACAAGTACTTGACTGTGATTTCATGCAGTGGTATCACCATGTGATAAGGATACCAATGTTATCCTTCTGCTATATGTGTCTCGTATTATTTGTGCTTTTTGTGCAAGAGGTTTTCTGATATCTCAAACTGTATCCTGTTATAGACCAGTTCATTGTTATTGTTTTGATGCGGGTTTTTCGCGCATGCGCGCCGGACTGGTTGGCAAAAGACGAACACAATGGCGACCACAAACAGAGAAACTGACGAGTTCTCCGCGTATTTTTCTTCTTTAGATAACGTATCACAAGATCGTTTTAAGACTAAGTTGATGGTTGATGGTATCAGATTGCCAGATTTATACAGCAAAAGCCTGAAGGGACGGAGCGAGTCTGTGAAATGCTGGCCAAAGGTTCCGTAACCCGACATATAACTTACAGCTGCCTTATAAACACGCAGGCCAGTACAGACGAGAGAGCACGAAAGCCATGACACCACTGGACGGCTACAAATATTTTATATCGGGACATTAAGCGGGTCAGAAAATGGATGGATGGATGTTCAGACATGTTTGTGTAACATAAAGCGGAGTCGGACACAGACCGCGCCTCAGCAGAGACCCCTCCGGTAGGTTAAAAAAAAAACATTGTTCACTACGGATGATTTTGGTGTTTATGTCTTGTTAAAATGGGTGGGGGTGTCGGCGACGTTGCAGTGTAAACACAGACGTACTAGCGCGCGTGAATAGGGGTGTAATGCAGCAGCTGTCTGGAGCACATTATTGCACACTGATTGCACGAAGAAAACTAAAATGATGCGGCGTGCTGCTGCTGCTGCTGCATCGACTCCGCTTCTCCCGGCCCCGTGTAGCGATCGCCACCTCCCCTCCGCCGCTATTTAAGTAGAACAATGACTAGTGCAGAATTAAGTTGTATTTACCGGAGATGAAGTGTAGACTGCATATTCTGTCGTGGTATGATGGATCCCCCAGTCCATTTGGAGTGTCTGCCTGCGCTCTTTTCATTGAAAATATCCATTTCTTTATTCGTCCTTCCTCCTTCGGTAAACAACAGAAACGTACATCCTACGATTTAGAATGCCTCTGTGTGCAACCGGTAGCACAACAAGTGGTAGACATTGTTTAGATTCCAAAAATAAACTAACTAAAAATACGCTCTAAATCACCCGTTTTGTCACAGTAGTAGACGAGAACAGTTCTGTTTTTGCCAACCACCGTGACCTGGATGTAGCGCTGACGTCACACGTGACGTCACGCGTGAACTGGTCTATAGGATAAAGTTTGAGTTATGTTTTTTACCCTCTCACCTTCCCTTTTTTTGTGGCCTCTATCTTTTCACAGAGTAATGGCAGCGCCCTGTGGGCACCGTGTGGTGACCTTGGCAGCAAGGCCTCAGTAAATCGGCTCCCCCTGAAATGTTTGTGATGTTTGTTTGTTCATGTTATGGCGATTGTACTGAAACAACAATTTCCCCCTGGAATTATTAAAGTATGTCTGACTCTGATTCTGATGTGGATATTATGTATATTAAATAATTTTAGTTATTTTCTTTTTTCTGCTTTTTTAAATATTTAACTAAGGACAATAATTTTTTTGATATTGTGTTTAAATATACAATCTGAGGCAAAGGTGTATTTAATAATTTCTTGATCTTAATATTGTCTGTTGTTTTTGGTATAGTATTGTACTGCATTGTTTTGTTTGTTATTGCAACATCTTGTTCTGTTGAGGGTGGCTCTACCTCCTGAGGGGCTAGAGATGGAAATTAGCACTGGCTATAATCTCGCATATTTACCTGGTATTCATTATTATGCATTGTCCCTTTATAAATAAATAGATACAAATACAAGACCCAGGACCTGTTACTTATGAAACTAAAGCCCTGGGAAAGGGAAATTACCTGGGTAAATTTGCATTATTCTTTACAGAAGCAATAGAAAAGCACCTAGTGAAGTGAGGATAACTGCAGGCGGACGCAAACATGGCTCCAAATTGCTAACACTTTCTACACTTGACTGGAATATTTGTCATATCATCATAGATTTTTGCTTGTTAAATCAAACAATGAGACAGAGTAGACAGAATATGACGTGCAGTGATTTCTGAGTATATATGAACCTTTGTTTTTAGACAAAGCCTTCATACAGATTACAATTACCGTCAGGTTGCTGTTGGTTCTATTCTCCAATTCTTCCTTCCCTGCTGTGAACTCTGACATTAAATCATAATATTCAAGAAACATTTTTCAGCTTAAACAGATTGGTTGTTTGTCTCTTAGACAAAGAGGTTTTAATTTTTTTCCTACATCAATGAATTGTTCACACACAGCAGGAGGCAGGTCTTTGCCGAGGGGCTGAGTTCTTCATTAGCTGCAACCACAGCAGGCTGTGCATGGTCACTGTTGTTAGACAGTTTTATTAGATAATTATCAAAGCTAATTAACTTTAATAATTGGTGTTATGAAAGGCAATCAGAAGTCATTGTACAGTGGTGCAAAAAATATTTTGCAGCCATACAGGCTTGTCCTGATATTGCTCTGTCACATCTAATGTTTCAGATCATTAAAGCAGAAATGAAATCAAATCTGCAAATATTCACATTGCTGGAATATCATTTAGTGAGACACTTCCACAAAACATAATCAGATTTGAATAACTTGTTTTTAGCATTTTTGTCAATAACTGTGGGCGGAGCTGCCTGATGTATAATGAGCCACGATGAGCTACAACGCAACACCAAAGAACCAAGGCCATCATTACTTTCTAGTTGTTTACTGTTGGCCATGGAAGAAGAAGCCTTCTTTGAATATGAAAAAAGCCTGAATATTTTGCGGGAATAGTGAGTATATTCACCATAGCAGTATGAATCTGAACTGGTAAGTCAGAAGTCCAGGATCTTGTTAAGTAGCTCTGCTAGAAATGCTGTGCCGTAATTGTTTAAAAAAAAAAACATATTAGAAAACAGAGAAAACTGAGCAACTTAAAAATATGACCCAAAATAAGTAAAAAGATATCTACACAGCTCCTGGACCTACTACATTCAAATTTTCTGCCCTTTTAGAGACTATAAGTACACAACAAAATGTATTTAAGGGCTAAAGAAGAGGATATTGCAGGATATGTACCATTTGAGAGTAACAAGAAGCGAGACCATAGCCAATTATTGGATGTAATATTCAAAGCAAATATAATTTTTTTGTGTGTTCTGAGCTCTAAAGTAGCCAATTCTGGTACTTTAGAGTGAATTTAAGTTAAATAAATTTGTGAAACTCTACTTTCCAAAAGATATTCACCAATAATTTATGTATAAGGAGAAATAATTATTCTCTTTTTTTTTTTTTTGGTGCAAACGGTTTGCTGCTTAGTGACAGAAAGTGTAGCTGTGATTGATCCTCTCCACAATTACCTATTCAGTACACAGAGTACATAACAGACTGTCTAAATGAGTTTGTATTGACAGCACTGGGAAAGTAAAATGCAAAGGAACAGAATTTCCATCCTGTTAAATGCAGACCACAATGTGTTCCTGTTGTTGTTTTATAAAACCTCTTCGTCTGTGGGTTTAGCATCATGGTTTTCCCTCTGCTTACGTGCATGGCTCCAAACCAACTTAAAAATTACAACTCCAGACTTTACTAGACCCAAATGTCCCTTTATAAGCCCATTAATGAAGCATTATTAAGGGCCAAACGCTGGCCTTGTACATACCTGTACATGCACAGATCCACACTGACATTAGATTAAGCTAAAATTGTCTTTTATTTCAAACTGTGTTCTCCTGAGAACTATAAAGAAGTTTTAACTGTAAAGCTTTTATAATTAAATGTTTATTTAGATACATTTAAAATTATATTCTTGAAAGTAATGATCTTTTTCTACCAGGTTAAATCTCAGTAAACTGCAACTCAATCTTTTCACCAGTGACACTGTAACGTCTGTATCAACCTGGTTCCTGTTTTTCACTTCTCTCCTTTAAAATGTTAAAGAAACAATAAGTAATAATGACACTTAGTGGTTAAAATCGGAAGAACACATACACAATGCCTTTCACAGAAACCAGCCATTTACTCAGCGGTCTGTTGTTGCTGAGAAACTCCACTGAATTTTTACTCACACAGGACAGGTATATTATGTTGTGTTCTGTTCTATTTCTGGTCCGCTTCTCTTACTGGCTTCCATGTTTGCAGGCTGCTGCTCTGTTGCCAAGATAAAATACCAAATGCTGCGCTCTGTTTTGGGAACCCTGGGAACGCTCATATGATTGGCTCAGGAACCAGGAAGTAAACATGGGCTACACTCTGAACTGAAGTAGTTCCAGACCGTACTTCTAGATCTGAAAGGAGAAAAGCTTGACAAAGATATTGTTGATGGAGAGGACTGATTGTTTATAGGGAATATTACTTCCATCCCAGATGACATATGAGAATGATTTAGGTTAATTTTGCAGAAAATATCTTACTTATAGCTCCTTTAATAAAAAAATCTAAAAGAACAGTATATCTTTTTTGGCCTTCAGTTAGAATAAAATGCCATATGAGGCCCCATCCACACAAAAACAAACAAGTACATTCTCATAAACAATTAAGTTTGATAAAGTTCATAAAGATTGGAGACTTGATAGGAAATATATATATCTTATCAAATGCAAAGGTTTAGCAATCACCAATCATTGTTCTTATTCACTACACAAATAAATGAATGAATGAATGAATAGATGGATGGAAAAATACTTCAATAATGGGATGGTAAATAAAATGGGGGAATGCAAATATTTTTCTTTTCAATACTTCTCTAGTGAATTATTTACCGTAAATCAAATTTCATATTTTTCCTGACATTTCCAGACAGCTTAGGAGCCATGCAGGTGCCAGGCTGCAGAGTTACAGTAATAACCCAGTTGTGTCCCTAGATGACAACAACCTTATAACTCAGTGTAGTTTAGACAAGCACCGAATACAGAGTGCACTACTGAAATCATCATGGGATCATCAAGGAATCTGTATCACTATGTTACCTGGTGACGCAGTTTCATTTGTCAGGATCTTGGCTCTGCACTGCAGGCGTATCTTTTCCATCCAAGTTTGTCGGAAAGCTTGAAAACAGAAGGAGATGAAGGAGCAAACTTGGTAAAAAAGACAATGTGAAATTCCCAGTAAGCCAACAGATGTATAATAAAAGTAAAATACTTGCAGTTTGCAGAATATAACATTGGTTTTCAGTAGCTTGTTGACTTTATAATTTTCCCTCCACGTTGATATACAGAAAGATACCTATAAAGTATTGTGCGTTTATGTCCTGAGAATCATTGTGTGAGGTAAGTAGAACTTTCAGTCTGAAATTTGGACTGTTATTGATGAACCACTTCCTTCTGACATAGCCAGATGTCCAACCCTTTGAATGAAAAGCATAAACTCTGTTCATACCTTGCTCTCTTTCACCTTTGCCTTCATTAAGGCAGCTCGTTTGGTTAGCAAGGGAAACCCAACAACTTTTCTGCTGGGTTCAAAGGCTTGGGTAAGGAGCATTGCTGCTGTCCAAGAAGCCATTGCAAGCTCTGGTTCCTTGAAAAGCTCTATCTTATCGAGGTCTGCTTGATAGTCACTATCTCTTTGTTCCGGTTTCACCAGCAACACAAGCCTGGATTACATTCACTAAAACAACTCCAGTTATTATTGAACTTGGGAAACAGAGAGAAAATTAATGTAATCTAGATGTTAACGTGTACTCTTCAGGTACACATATGACCATGTTCCTTCTTCAAATAACATAAAGAAGCAAAACAAGGATGATCTCTGGACAAAGGAATGTTGTTTTATACTGTATTTTCCCTTTATTAGTTAAATGCACCAGAAGAGGAGTACTTCCTCCAGACTTGTGAAGCTAAATGGGCATAGCATAACAAAAGCATTAAGCACAATTGTGAGACTTAAACGTGCACTAAGAATCCTGATCCTCACATGTTTTTGCCTTAATTTATTTCACATGTTTGTGATCTGTACGGTAACTTTGTTGAGGGGTAAAAGGCCCTGCTTGACATAGTGTGGTTGCATTGGTCACATTCTGACATTCGTGACTAGATCTCAAAAGAGATTCTATTATTCCCTCTTCCAAAGATCCATCATCCTCTATTCCAGGATGTTGCAACACCAGCTAGCACAGACCACATGATCTAACATGCAACATGAGGTGCAACACATCCACCATCTTGAAAATGTCTTCTCTTTTGTAGCATTCAGACTGCATATACTGAGAAGATCCTTTGCAACCTTACATCTCAATACACATGTCTATTCAGCACAATGTAAAGCAGTAAAGCAACAATGGTTTTAATCATTGTTGCATTACTGTAACAACGATAGTACTTTTAAAAAATGGGTTTTTCATTATTTATGTATTTGTGCTGTATTTGTGTTATACCAGCTGGCTGAAAACCTTTTGAAATGAAACCTTCAAATTAGTGAAATAAATCAGTACATTAACTATTTATTCATTTACTGAATTCCCATAAAGTTTATTTTTCATAAACACGGAGAGTCTGATAAAAGTCATTATGAAAACTGTTCTGCTCATATGTTGAATAGAGCAGAACAAAGCATCAACAAGGCAACTATCAAAGTGTTGTTCACTGCAGTGCCTGGCATTGAAAGCCATTAAACATGTGAACCTCACATTAGCAATCTGAGTCCGTAATTCTCACTGCAGCTCCAGGCAGAAAGACTGTGACATTTGTATTTAATGTTTGCCACCTTTTAGTTGGCAAACATTAAATAGCATTATGTTCTCCAAGACCCCTTCAGCGATAAAACTCTCAGTATGAGGCATCCAAAACATTTCACAGAAATCTAGGTTTGTTTCACAACACAGTCATTTTGGATCCAATTCAAGTCCTAAACTGGGGTATTTTTCACACCTCATAATTCCTTTGTTGCTCCAAAGATGTAATGAGCTAAATGTCCAAGGTCAGACCCTGCCTGGGGGGGGGGGGGGGGGATCAGGGTGTGTACTGAGTATGTGAGGTAAGACCAACTCTTAGAAAATGACTCATGCCGTTATCTCATCATGCTCTGAAATAAACACGGCTCTCCAGCTAAGGCGCCACACCTCATTACACACGCTGCTGATAAAGTATGTGACCACCTGAGGATGACCACATCTGAAGCCACAGATTCTAAAAAGCCAGAGCTCAACAGATTGTTAATGAAAGTTAAACCACTTTATTGTAAGTGGTTAAAGAGCTAAAGCTTTTAGTTTCTCTCTGTTCAAACTGAATGGAATGTATGTTATGTATACATTTGCTGCTGAACAGGCATGTCAAAATGCTTTACAGCTGTAAAGCATGGCAGAAAAAATAAGGCTTTATCAGTAGTGGACAAAGTACTCAGCTTCACTACTTGAGTCAAAGTACAGATCCGACTGGTCAAATATTGCTCCAATAAATGAAAAAATAGCTCTGTCAAATTATTAGTTAAGTTAAAATACTGCACTAAGTGCTTCCACAAATACTTAAAGGTAGAGTGGGCGATTTTTCCAGAAATATAGGTAAGTAACGCCCAAGTCCCTTTCTGAAACAACTGCGCATGCGCTCTTCCGCTCCTCAGGGGGATTGCGTGAAAGAATCTCCCAAATCCACTCTGGTCTTATTTCTTTCTTCTGAGGCCTTCCTCTTCTTCTCATAAACCTGTAAGACAGTTTGCTTGTTGGGACTCTCAGCCATTTTCAAAGTATACGGTGAGAGCAGCAGAGCTACAATTAACGGCGGAAACCAAAGCTAACTGGATGTATAGACATTAGAAGTGCGCAGCAAGGGGAAACTAGCAAGAAAAATGCATGCACATTGGCATTACGAGAGTGCACTTGTATATGTAAGTTTTGTCCATAAGAAAATGCTTAATAGTGTTTGGGATGAGCCAAAGACCCACCCCCAGAGCGCAGAGACAGACGCCAGGGAAACCAGAAGCCCAGACGCCCGAAAGGACCACCAGAGCAAAGGGGCCCAACGGGGACCAGCACCGGGATAGCTGCATCCCCATCCCAGGGAAGAGCAGAGAAGAGGTTTGAGTCACGCTTAAAGGGGAAGTCCGGTCAACAAGGAAAAATCAGGGTATCATTAGCTATAACTAAAACTAATACATTTGTGGTTATTTAATGAACTTATCTTTAATCAATAAGAAAATAAAAACATAAATTGTCGTCTGAATCACTGTGTGTGGGGGCTGACATGACTGCCCAAATATGGGCAGTAAGGGGCGTTTGACATCACATCCTGCGACGTGGAAGAGCGGAAGCGGCGACAGCATTTCTCTCCGCTTTCCATGCAAAGTCAATAGGAGCCGTTCTACACAGCTGCGATCATCAATAATTATTTCGGATTTCCAGAGGACTTCACCGCTGACATTCCCAAGAGCTATTGCTGAAGCAACAATGCCCACATGCATGGCCATCGGATGTTCCAACACAACTGGTAAAAGAGGAAAAAACATTGCTTATTTCAACACAGTCACTTCAGCGATCTCTCCTCCGCTGTGTGTGTGTGTGTGTGTGTGTGTGTGTGTGTGTGTGTGTGTGTGTGTGTGTGTGTGTGTGTGTGCGCGCGCTCAGCTGCAGCGCCGGTGCAAAGCCGTGCTCAGCCCAGCATGTGCTGGAATGCTCTTATATTTTAATACTTATACTATAATAATCAGCTAACTTAAGTCACTTCAGCGATCTCTCCTCCGCTGTGTGTCTGTGTGTGTGTGTGTGTGTGTGTGTGTGCGCGCGCTCTGCTGCAAACTGAAACTGAAACCCCGTCTGTTAGATGCAAAGCCGTGCTGCGCGGAGCGCGCGCACACACACACACACACACACACGCGCGTGTATAGATATATACTGTAGGACCCGACTGAGTTTGATCTTGGAAAATAGTGCGCCGTGACAAACAGAGCGTTGAAACTTGCTCAACAGCGGGTCCGCCGAGTGACGTCAAAAAATGGGAGGTGACAGTACTATTCTTGATCAAGATGGATTCCTCCACATAAACATGATTAAATGAGAATTATTATTAATTAAAAAAACTTATAATTTTTTGCACAGTATGTAGTAGTTTTATATTTAAAGTACTTTCAGCAGTTTGAATTCTGATTTTGACCGGACTTCTCCTTTAATAAAAAACAATCCATGCCGTTCATGCGGCTCACTCGGGTATCTGACTAAAACTCCCACAGATTGTAGTTGCCATTGAGAAAAGACAGACACACCCGCTCACCTCCGCTCCTCCTTTCATTTTCTGAGACTGTCTCTGTCACAGCAGTACTGTGCCAACTTAGCGACTTTTCAGACCCCTACTCTAATTTATTTATTTTTTAAAAAGTGACTTGTGTGTTTTTTTCTGTCATTGGCAGCTGCAGCTGCCTCGTCCTGCAAACCTCGCCTGCAGTCGCAGCAAAGACTGCAGAGCATAGCTACCCACTCCACTTCCTTTGCACTTTGCAAATGTATTAAAAGCAGTGCAGAGAGATACACAGCAAGTTTTGCGCCCCTTGTAGACCATGTAAAATGGAGCAAGAAAGTTAAAAAAAGAAAGAAGGAGCAGAGAGGAAGAGGCTAAAGAAGATAAAACACTGGCATACATGACATATAAATGCTGTTTTGAATCCCCCACACTAGTCCATTATGCGCTCAGATTGTACCTGGATGAAAATACTAGTATAAAAAATAATGATTCTTCTTCTTCTCCTCACAACTAGCTTAAAGCTGCATATCGCCCCCTACCATACAGGGGAGGTCTGTAATTTATAGTGTGAAGGTGGGACAAAATAAACAGAAACTATATTTTTTTTAAACGGCCAACATAAGTAACAAGTAACGGAAGCCTTCATACAAATGTAGTGGAGATAAACTACAACTTTTAATCATTAACATGTAATGGAGTGAAAGTCATAAGTGTTCCAAAAGAAGCTGATCAAGTAAATTGCATATTTTAAAAAACTGTACTTAGGTACGGTACTCAAGTAAATTTATTTCATCACTGCCCACCTCTGGGCTTTATTAAGAATAGATAGTCACAGTTTGTAAGGACACACACATTCATCACACACCCAACAGTACTGTACAACGAGTGTCACATATTCACTAATACTACGTTACACAGGTTGGTCTGCTCAATGTTTCACCCCTCTTTGCACTTGGTATTTGCTCTATCCCACAACTTATTTACAAAGATATTAGCACTAATGATATATCAAGACAAATAACTCCCTCAGGGTTAGCAGTTTGCATTCTTTTTGAGTGAGTTGGCTGTGATCACATCACAATTTAAGCAAGAACTTCTGCAATCAAATTGATGGTCAGAAAAGGGTAAAAAGAAGAGAGAATGGTTTGCTCAAATTGAGCCTTCAGGTGCAGTACTGCCTCCAACCACAATCAAAATCACTGTTCAGGTAGCGCTATTTATCTGAATATTTTTTTTGTCTTTTATTGACAAGCTGGAACAAAAACAAGCTGAAATAGAATATAATTAATGAGACTATTTTCAAAATGTAAGGAGTAGAAAGTACAGATAATTGCTTGAAAATGTAAGGAGTAGAAGTAAAAAGTAGGATAAAAAATAATTACTCCACTAAAGTATAAATAACCAAAATTTCTACTTAAGTAAGGTAATGAAGTAGTTTTACTTAGTTACTTGACACATTTGTCCAGAAATCAAAGCCCAGGTACAAGCAGCCCATCAAGGACCACTTCAACAGCAACAACCTACATAACATGTGGAGAGGCATCAGGACCATTGCAGATTATAAACACAGCGACCAGCAGCTCAGCAATGACCCAGCTCTAAACAGCTTCCTCACATGGTTTGACTCTACAAAGCAGCAGAAAGTCTGAACATCTTCCTCAGCCCGAGGTGCAGCATCAACCTCGGGTCCTGCAGCTGCATCAAGTGAGTTCCACCTTAAAGAAGACCAACATCAACAAGGCAACAGGTCCAGACATGGTGTCAGGTTGGACACTAAAATCATGTGCTGACCAACTTGCAGGGTTTTTTCTGGACATTTGTAACCTCTCGCTGTGCCTGTTACCAAAAAAACAACCATCCCCTGCCTCAATGACTACCATCCTGTTGCTCTGACCCCAGTCATCATGAAGTGCTTTAAGAGGATCCTTTTGAAATGCATCAAGGATGCCATCCTTGTTGACCTGGATAACCTGCAGTTCGCCTACAGGGAGAATCGTTCTATAGAGGAAACTGTCTTGTTGACACTTCACAGGACTCAGACTCATCTGCAGCATCCTAACACCTACACTACCAGTCAAAAGTTTGGACCTTTGTTATTCAAGAGCTTTTCCTTATTTGAATGATTTTCTACATTGCAGATAAATAGTGAAGACATCAAAACTGTGACTCAAACATATATAAAATGATGTATCAAACACAAAATTGGTAAATGGACAGAACTTGTTTAGCGGGGGGGGGGTGTCAGGGTTTACACTACTGCCACATTCACCCAATCACACTCACTGATGCATACAGTCATACACCAATACGCAGATGGCAGAACTCAAAGCATCTTGTATATTTTAGCGTTTTCTAAATACCCCCTCTTTGTTTTGATTTGGTCACACTTGGTCACGCTTTCTCTCGATGAGCTACGTTAGTCACCTGAGCTGGTTTTCCGACAGTCTTGAAGGAGTTCCCACAGGTAGTAATGAAAATAAACACAAACAACTGAATGACACGGTGAGTCCAAACTAGTGGAAATTCAATACATGATAAGCTTTAGACATACCAAGGGCTCACAAAGGAAAGTAGTGGAGGGTCAAGGCTTTAGAGGTCCCATTGATCATTGGTGCACTTGTAGTTGTAACTGATTCACTCAAAGATGAACAATTATATTATATTAAAATTCAAGAATCTTTATTGTGATTATAAGTTATCAAAGTGAAATTTTTGATGAGACAGACACCAGCTCATGATGCACAGATTACATATAACACGCAGACAAAGCAAGTCATGATATTTTCGGCAACTTTTTTTTAATAAAGTCAGTTGATTGTACTGACCAACACACTTCCTGAAAACCTGAAAGGGTGGAAATTGTTTTTTGACTCATATCTGAGTCAAAAAAGTCTGATAGCAGTCCCTTTGCGAACAATATAAATCACTGTGTTGTTGCATGAATTAATTACCCGAATGGTCCCTCAATGATATACTCAAGCCCGCAGCAAACACTGTGCAAAAGACTTTAAACATTAATTTTACAGAGCTGTGCAATCTGCATGGATGGGTGTCCAGCCAGACATCCCCTGAGAAACTATAGAGTGCATATAGGCATTACCAGTATAAATTAATAATGTTGCAGATTTTACAATCAACAAATGTTTATGCTGTATTAGTTCTGGTATTTATTCACTCACATTGTCACAGTTATGGTTATGTTTTAGTTTTGGGCTTATGAGGACTTTTTCAGTTTACTCTGTCACGATTTATGTTTCTGTCTTAGTTTTAGTTTGTCACAGTTTGGTTTTTGTTTTGGTTCTGTTTTGCCATTTTGAATTTCGGGTTCGCCAGCAACAACCATTACACACATTGTTTTCACCTTATTAAAGCAGCACCGTGTAACATTTAGCCAGTAGGGGCCCAAGACCTGTAACTGTTAGATTTAGTGCCCCTGAAGGCCACTGGCAACACTACACTGTCACAAAATTAAACAGTCTCCCTCTGTCTTAAGCCCCATTTCCACGACCCTTGTTAAACCGATCTACGCCGAGTTCGGACCGTGCTTGGATCAGTTAACCATGCCGAGCTTGGTTCTGACGACCATTTACACATCACGCTAGCACGGTTCCTCGCCTCCTAGTGACGATCTACGGTACTACTGCTCTCTGGGATTGAAGGAGGGACTCAAGCAAATTAAAATGGCGACGCCCGTAACATTCAGGAAGTTATGCTTGGTTATAATTGTGATATTTCGTTGTTTGCAGAGAGTCAGGCGAAGAAGGCAACCTTTGGTGAATTTACTTGACAGAGTCGGCTTTTGGGAAGTGAATAAGACAAACGAACGTCTAATCAGGGCTTACAGACGCAGGAAACAACGACAGACGCTGAGGTTCATCACACTGCTAAGCAGAATCAAAACTGGAAATCGTGTGGCACGGTAGGGAAGCTATTATTTTTATGAATGTCTGAAATAGGGGTGGGCGATACATCGAGTATACTCAATGTATCTCTAGTTTTCCTCCGCGCGATAGTTAAAATGACTTTATCGCGACCATCGCGCGTACATTTTCATGGCAAGATTGAGCCGCTGTATTTAATTCACTGTGAGTTTAGTTTTTCCCACATGCTGTGAACGCATCACTCGCTCCTCCTCCAAGCCAGAAAGCGCTCTGGCGCGCGCACACAACAACGAACCCGTGCGCTTACTTAACGTTGACGAGACAGCGAGAACTATGGCGACAGCGAGCTTTTCAGGCAGTGGAAGGATGTTGAACAAAACGCGGTAATTTGCACAACATGCCGTAACACCATTGGCACAAAAGGTAGCAGTAGCACAAATTTGTTCCACCTAAAACGTCATCCAGTGCAAAATGAAGACTCTTGTAAACTCCGCGTGTCGCCCCCCCACACACACACCGAAGGAAATTTTAATTAAACCAGCCATAAAACTGTTTAAACTGGCGTCTTCTTTTGCTAAATCCCATATGACAAAAAAAAAAACGTTTGTTTAAAATTTCCCAGCACCTAAAGAGCAACGGAAATATTTTTGAGATGCTCCGAATATGTAGCTGCGACTGGTCAGTTGATTTTATAGTCACAATGCAAGCTTTTGTTTATAGGGATTGTCACATTTTTATGATACCTTTTATTTCATTTGTATTTTGTGTCAGATTTTTCCCTGGTGTTCCTTTTGGCCACTGGGATGTTCTGTTTTTTAAGGTCCAGTGTTGACCATGAAAGAGCTTTAATGTGACAATATTGTAATTTGTGAAAAGCTTCTATGTGCAGCTGTGGTGGAAAAAAATTGCTAAAATAAAACATTTTAAATTCATTTTTATTTTGCAATCAATTTTTTAAACATAAAAAATTGAGACGTTAATATGAGATATACCAATGCAACTTTAGGCACTATTTGGCTAAAAATGTGTTATTCAAGGTTATTTGAACATATCGCGATATATATCGTGTATCGTGATATAGCCCAAAGATATCGGGATATTAGATTTTCCCTTATATCGCTCACCCCTAGTCTGAAACCGCAAAACTAGTCAGCTGACTGTAAGGAGATGACGGCGCGGTCTGCTCATGCGCTCTTTGTTATCTGAGAACCGGGCCATTGAAAAACCGGGCCGAGCCCGTACCTCGAACTGGTCTAGATTTAGCGCGGTTCAGTTGTGTCTGGCACCGTTCAGTTCAGTTTGCGATCCATTTACACTCGATAGTTATCTCAGTTACCGAGCTCGGACCGTTCTCGGCACGGTTAAAAAAGGGTAGTGTAAATGGGGTATTCGAATCTCCACCAGGCTACATTCACAGTCAGTAATCTCCGGGCAGCCCGTAAACTTGGATTACCTTGACTCCATGCTATTCCACAGTCTGGCAAATAATGCCTGAGTGGTAAACAGTTTCTACTGACATATGAGGGGTGTACACTCTTGCAAGGGCGTGTCCCTGCTTATCTATAGGAAGCTGATTTAACTCTCATTCAAGGCTCTTTCTCATTCCCCTTTCCCATGACAGTATTATGAGAGCCTCAGCTGAATATCTGTAAACCGTTTCTTTGGCTTGTTTAGATAAAAAGTGTTAAAGTAGAGTACCTGTTTCAAGAGGCATTACCTTCAAAAGAAGTATTCAATGTGTGAAGCTTCTTTGGGGTAAAAGGACCCAACAGGAGAGGGTCCAACCGCAGACAGGGGGCGGTAGCTTTTACAGTAGCTTAGCATTTAGCCCTACAAAACTAAAAAATATAGACTGGGACATATTCTGTATTCAAAGGGCAAAGAGATAACTTACCAGTCCAGTAATAACAATACAAAAAGAGAATGGGTCTTGCTTCCTGATTCCTCTTTCATCAAACACAGGGCTCTCAACTCTCACTCAATGACACATGTATTTCCCTGACCGCACACACGCCACACATGGCATTCCTCACGCAAAAAAATAACAAAGCCCATCTCGGCTTCAGATGATCCATTCACAGCACTATCCATTCAGAGCTCAGTCTAAACCCCGCCTTCTGTGGAGCTGTTTCAGCTTCTTTCACAGCTTGTGGCCATCAGTAATTCCTGCTGCAGTTCGTATTAACAGAGCAGCAGAGGAAGAACGACCAGAGTTATAAATAATTTTGGTCTCAACTTTATTCAGTGATTATTTGTACCTTTGGGGTCTGTTTCATTTGATTTATTAATACGGGTGTATCCAGAAACAAAATATGTTTTCCAAGAGTAAAGCAGACAGCTGGAATGGAGTCAAGAAGGTGGAGTTTTTGTTGTAGCAGACTGAATTTCCGGAGATGAGCGACAATCAGAGCAAATTGTATTTTTGTCAGAATTCTGGAAATGACCACACAGCCGTTTACTTGTTTAGATGGTGCAATATTGAGCATGAATGGAGTTTAAACAGACATGACTCAGCTCATATTAGGCTGTCTTGATATTGAAACAATCACGGGACAACAGTTGTGTTTTTTTTTCCTGTTTTAACCCACTAAATGAACAACAAAATGTCAACACTCCTCTTTCACTTCTTAACAAAAGTAAAACATCTGTACATCCATGTCCAGTCAGTTACAAATGAGATGGAGTTGATTGGATCCACTCTCCCTGCGTCACTAACGATGCAGGGGGTACAAATTTGCCATGACAGCAAAACCGCCCCCCAAACCATCCCCCTCCCTCCATGCACGCACTCCGAAAAATTAACATAATCTCACACTGAACTCTCCATAGAAGTTGGGAGGTCTGATCAAACATCAACAAGCAAATTCTTTTGCAAGATCTACCCTTCTTTTGTCTTCTGGAGCGATCCCTGTCCTGCTTTGTCTTTTTGGCCTCCTCAGACATAGTTTTCCTCTTTTTGCTTTCCTCTGCCTTGACAAACTTTTACTCAAGGATGAGAAAAGTAGAAGCACTTAAGCTTAGCTCTGAGGGGGGCTCACACTGCTGTAAAACAATGCTCTAGGTCACATGACCTCTAGGTCACATGACCTATTCAGCAACGGATCCGAACCTCTCAAGTTACATAGGCAAGTTATTGAGAAGGGCATCCCACACGGGGCACAGATATGCGGCAAGTTCTGTATAGACCTGAAACACAATTCAAGGTATCGCTATTTTAGCTAATACTTGTGTCAAAACCTATATGGTGCTGCTTTAAAAATTAAAAACTATCCCTGTTGCTTTATTAGACAGAGACGTTTTTGTGACTTCCTCTCTTTATGAAGGGAGTGCCTGATGAGCTGATTGTGGAATCATGCCCAAAGTGGGCTCAAGCCATTTTACATGATAAAGATAAGGCCCAATTACAGAGTTAATTTACTTCTGTTGTGTTCATTAACCTCTGGATGTGAGCCACTATCTGTTGCAACATTTTAAAACGTGATGTTCGCACTCAGATTATACAATAGTAATATGAGTTTTATGCACTGTTTTGAAATTTCAGAAATCATACAGCAACATCAGGCAGAGGGAATAATTACTGGAAGGAAATGTGAATTACTGTGTTCGTTTTTAGTTAAATTATTTGTGATTAGGATATTTTATTTATTTTGTTTTTAATAAATGGACAGATGAATGTTTCTTCAATTGCATGTGTTTTGTGAGTAAAATACCTTGCACTGTATTGATTTGTGCTGTGAAAATAGAGACTGATTATTTTTGTCAAGCAAGTGCTCAGTTTGTTGATTTTCTTTTTTGTTTCCTTTGTATTGCTTTCACATTTTAGTGTTTATTATCAACTTTCAGAAAAGGGAAATATTTCACACCATGTATGGTAAATGGCCTGTACTTGTAGAGTGTTTTATCAAGTCCAGAGGACTCCAAAGCGCTTTACATTCTATTCACTCACATATTTCCATCCTGACAGTGGTGAGCTACATTTGTAGCATCGCATGCCATTTAACTGCTATTCATGTTGCAAGACTGTGCAGGGAAACATGTAAAATCTCATGAAAATATCATTGATCACTTATTAAGATTTTAAAAAGTTACATTTGTGGGAATGTTATTTTAGTTATTGTAGAATTCAAATGTAATGTTAACAACTTTAAACAAGTGGCAAGTCTTGATTCCTGTTTAAGTGAAAGTGTCCGTTGAAGAGGATGTAGCTCAACAGCATTTTAAGGTGAGATTTGATAAAATGGAAAACCAACTAATATACTTATTGGATGATAGAGCATCAAATTTAGTATGGACTGCCTAAAAGATAAAGGTTAGAGGTAAAACAAAATACAAGCGTAACTTACGTTTTGCTTCCCCTGAAGAGATGTTGGCGCAGTAAAAAGGCCAGAGTGGAGAGAACCATGATGGTGGTGCACATGGTTTTCAAACCTACAACCCTTCAGCAATCAAAAAGAAAGCAGGTTCAACATCAACAATCCATGGTTCAAATAATCACAACTGCAGAGAGGACTTTTGTTCCTATCAGCAGGTGTTTGTCTTTCACGCTGTCCTGGTGCATGGATCAGGAACACTGGAGGATTAGCCTGTGGCAGATTATACAAGATGTAATGCAGCCTAAGCTATGTTGTGGTGTGTGAGCATTCATCATTCACAGTTTACATGTTTATTGCCATGTCTCTAATCAACATCATCACCTATATTCTTGCACTTGATTAATGAGCTGACTACAGCGCTGGTCCGCATGCAGCCCAGACAACCCACACGTTCACCTTCTTTGTTTCATTCCTCCTGATTCCCTGTTTTACAGCAGTTCTTCTGACAAGGATTTTAGACCTTTTGGGAAGATGTAGTGCAATGAAACTTTGTGCAGAAAGCGCTATTGATGGGAATGAATACTTCAATTGTTAAACAAAGTAACAACGTGCAACTCAAAGCCACAAACATTGCGTAAATTCACATGATGGTTATACAATGTTTGATTCTGAATGGAAATTCAAAGTTTGGTGACATAATAGCAATTCTCAGGTATTTTAAGTAAATGCCATGCCGTGGACTCACAGTACACACTGCCTGGCCAAAAAAAATAAGTCGCCACCAGAAGAATCGTCACACTCTACTATTTTCTTGGACTGCATTAGCTTTGATTATGGGACACATTCACTGTGGCATTGTTTTGATAAGCTTCTACAATGTCACAAGATTTATTTCCACCCAGTGTTGCATTCATTTTTCACCAAGATCTTGCATTGATTATGGTAGAGTCTGCCTGCTGCAAAAAGCCTTCTCCAGCACATCCCAAAGACTCTCAATGGGGTTAAGGTCTGGACTCTGTGTTGGGAAAATCCATGTGTGAAAATGTCTGATGCTCCCAGAACCACTCTGTCACAATTTAAGCCTGATGAAGCCTGGCATTGTCATCTTGGAATATGCCCGTAGTATCACTTCACCTGCCTCTCTTCTTACCCTGATGCGCCCATCACTCTGGAACAGGGTAAATCTGGACTCATCAGACCGCATGACCTTCTTCCATTGCTCCAGAGTCCAATCGTTATCCTCCCTAGCAAATTGAAGCCTTTTTTTCGGTTATCCTGACCGATAAGTGGTTTTCTTAAGGCTACACAGCTGTTCAGTCCCAAACCATTGAGTTCCCTTCGCATTGTGCGTGTGGAAATGCTCTTACTTTTACTACTAAACATAACCTGGATTTCTACTGTTTTTCTTTGATTTGATTTCACCAAATGTTTAAGGGATCGCAGATCACGATAATTCAGAATGTTTTTCCGGCCACATTTTTTCCTCAAAGGCGATGGGGCCCCACCATCCTTCCAGTTTTTAATAATGCGTTGGACAGTTCTTAACCTTAATTTGGTAGTTTCGGCAATCTCCTAAAGGCTGGATCACACAGCAGGATTTTTTGCCCAATTTTCATCCCAATCTCCCCCCTTCTTTACCCAACGCCGTTAAAATCAATCCACGGGCGTGCTTCGGTGGCGCAGTGGTTAGCGCGCGCGACCCATGTACGGAGGCCTTAGTCCTCGATGTGGCCGACCCAGATTTGACTCCGATCTGTGGTCCTTTCCCGCATGTCTCTCCCCTCTCTCGTACCCCCTTTCCTGTCAGCCCACTGTATGAACAATGAGCCACTACTGCCATAAAAACCTCAAAAAAAATAATAAAATCAATCCACAAACTATCGCCATTATTGTTCCCCATTGCTAATGTTTATTTACTCTGAACTCACGTTTGATCTTGAGAGGATTCGCAAGATTTCCTGTCTTCCATCTGAATGATCTTAAGCGAAATCTGTTTGTGTGTGGTGTGTTGAGCTTGCCATCTGACCGGCCAAATTGTAAACCTCCCAGCCTCCAACCTCTTGTCCACCTAAACAAACAGGCCATGCAAGGAAAGCATCATTCAAAGATGCAGCTACGAGTCACATGGTAACTCTGGAGGAGCTGCGGAGATCCACACCTCAGGTGGGAGAATCTGAATACAGGACAGTCCTGAAAAAATTAATACCATTTTAGAGTCTGCAAAAGACTTGACACTAAATACAGCCTACAGCTCTAAATATTCATGCTACAGTGCTCCGGTCCAAGTTCAGACTTAAATCCGATCAAGAATCTTTGGTAAGACTTGAAAATTGCCCTCCATCCAATCCGACTGAGCTGAGAAAAATGGGTAAAAATGTCAAGATGTGCACACATGGTAGAGATACTGCTCTGAATTGGAGCAAAGGGGTTTTAAGGTTGGCTACTTCCACATCATCACCATCAGTCATTTTCTTTTTCCTCCAACATCAGGTGCTACTTTGTGTTGGTCTGTCATATAAATCACTATAAGATACATTGGAGCTTGCAGCTGTGACATGATCACTCAAAAGTTTAATGAACATGAATACTTTTGAAAGGAGCCATATGTCTACACACAGTGCAGATGTGCCTGTAAAAGGCGGTTATAATGCTTTATTGATTAAAGGAGTCAAGCACCTAAACTGATCCCTTTTAATTTGTGAGCAGAGAACATAACTTAAGCACAGAGGAGAAACAAAGAACTTCTGTAACTGGCGTGGAAATGTACTCAGCTCCACTTCTATGTATTGTTTTAGGATCAACATAACACAGGTCATCAATAGCATCTGTTGGTAAGACGCCAAACATCTCTTAGCAGACTCATTTCAATGTGTTTCCATGCAGAAACATAACACATTCTGTTTTTCAGTGGTATGAAATTGTAGGTGTAGCAAAAGAAACAATCTCCAGGGCAGCATATTGCTTTTGTTTCCCGAATTTGCTGACAGTCTTTTCTCATTTTCATGATGTTACTCAGTAAACTAGTTAGAATTTCGAGCATTTTGTTTCACTTACATATCCTGTTTGATAATCGCTGTGAAAGGGAACAAACACCCTGACAGCATAATTAAGATGGCTCCATGATACAGGCGGGCTATAAATACTCCCATAAACCCAAACATATCAGATCTTTAGCCTCCCAATTACCCATTATGTTTGACTAGGGTTATATTTCTTTTGGGCAGTTAGACGTGGATTTTCTGGTATCCGTAACGGCGTAAGTCAGTGCCTCGGCTCTGGTGCGTGCACAGCACACAGATAGACACCCGCATGGAGGGCTTTAGGGAATGTCAAGTTGCAGGATGTGGCTGTGCATCTCATCTGCAGCTTAAGGTCAAACTCATGCCCACCTAATTGAGAAAATCTCCAATTAATCAAACTTTGTGTCAATGGAGAGGAGCAGGCACCAACCGATTCCAGAAAATTAGGGTTTAAGTTTCACCAAGCTGGTATTTGTGTTAACACCAATGGTTTAAGGTACGTTTGCTTTGTTCAAAGCAATAAGTGAGTAATTCTGAGAGATTTATCACAGAAAACGATTATTGATTTCTTTGGTTTTTACAACTTTAAAGTTCAGCAAAGGTACCCTGAGTAAATACAAAGGGCAGTATTCAAATAGTAATTTAATTTATTATTTAAAAAAATCAACCTGCCCCTATGTCAAAAAGTAAACTGTGATTAAACTTATCGCTGGTGCCTATCTCCAGCATTCACTGGGTGGGAGGCGGGGTACACCCTGGACAGGTCGCCAGTCTGTCGCAGGGCAACACATAGACAGACAGGACAAACAACCATTCACGCACACACCTAAGGACAATTTAGAGAAGCCAATTAACCTAACAGTCATGTTTTTGGACTGTGGGAGGAAGCCAGAATACCCGGAGAGAACCCACACATGCACAGGGAGAACATGCAAACTCCATGCAGAAAGACCTTCTTGCTGCAAGGCAACAGCGCTACCCACTGTTCCACTGTGCAGCCCTAAATCTGGAACGTGTTTCTCCAATATATCACAGTGAGAGCCAACAGCCACAAATGGAGAGAACATGGAACAAAATTAGTCCGAGAACGCAAACGTATGAGGGAATATCCCAAACAACATCTTGTTATGATCCTGACTGGTCTACTGTCTGCATTCTGCCACACATCCTCTACCCGCTGTCATCAAGCCTGTTGTGAGTCTGTTTCTCAACTACTGCAATCAAGCTCATCGCACACCTGTTTCCTGCCCTACATAAGCCCACTGTGGACAGTCAGACAGTGCCAGATTAATGGAAGCTTTAGCAAGGAGATGTACAGCTTTCCTTTCATGCATGATCACCACATCTTGACCACGATCTTGTCTTCTGGATTTCCCAGCCTTGCCTTGCCCTTGTGGGATTATAAATGGCTTTTGATCTCTGGACCTCAGCCTTGATTCTGCATCATGACTAGGAGCCTTGCTTAGCCCCTGGATTTTTCTGCCCTGTTATGTCTGCTGTGTATGACCCAAGCCTGTCTTCCAGACTTTAACCAGGCCTAAGTCCTCCTGCTTAGGAATATTTGTTCTGCAGTTGCTGGTTCAATCCCTCACTCCCACCGTCTCAGTCATTGTGTCCTTGGGCGAGACTCTTCACCCAAATTGCCTGCTGTTGGTGGTCAGAAGGTCCGGTGGCGCCGTTGTAGGGTAGCCTTGCCTCTGTCAGTCTGCCCCAGGGCAGCTGTGGCTACTAACATAGCTCACCACCCTCAGGGTGTGTGAATGTGAGTGAATGACTGACTGTACTGTAAAGCGCTTTGGGGTTGTCGGACTAGTTAAAGCACTATACAACAACAATCCATTTACCATTTATCTTACACCTCTGCAGTGAGTAAGCTAGCTCTCTCCAGCTTGCTCCTGCAGAGGGGGTCCTGCCTACACCAGGTCTCTGGTTTGTTTAATAAACCTTTTTTTTAAGGCAAGCCATGTCCAGCTCGAACGTAATACATCTAAGTCACTGCAGGCTTCATTTACCTCAGTTATGGTTAGTTATAACAATTAAATAATAAGTAATTAAACAGAGCAAAAATGGAATCCTTTGGAGAGTTCAAGGCCAAAACCAATGCTGAGCAAAAAGAGCACCAAGGCCCATTTCAAGGTCTAGCTAGCTCTGGCTAGTCAATTCTCTGACAATTGACAATTAATGTACGCCTGCTTGAAGGACTTGGTGTCACCAACTCAAAATCTGATTGGTTGATCAACATTTATTTTAAGCAACAGGGCCCACAAAACTGATAATAGATGCCTCCAGGCAGACATCTTTGACCCAGGCAAAAAATTATGCCTCAAATGTTGAATGTTAATTGATCAAATTGTGAAAATACACATCAGGAAGCAGGAGCCAGGGGGAAAGCTATGAAAGGAAGTGGATATACCATTTGAAATAATTTAGTATCTAATAAAGTATTCATGGACAAAGTATAATTAACATTGGTGTGTGATTTAGACATTTCTTAGACCAGCAGCGAAGGCCTTGCAAGCCCTGATATCTCACCACTGATATAAATCAACTTCTCTTTTAAAAAAACATTTTTAAAATTTTCCATCAAATCTCTATAGTTATGTTTAAAATACTGTGTAAAGTGAAACTGAAGTCAATTTCCTTGATTGTGTGCACAAAAGTGGCCAATAAAGCTGATCCTGATTCTGAAAAAGGAAAGGCAAACCAGAATCAGCCAGGGGTGAATGCTTTTTCCACAGTCAGCCAGTTATTCAGATGCAATCAATAATATGAAGAAGACCGACGAGTGGGGGGATTCCATCTGGTATATAGCTGAACCAGTGACCGGTGACATACTGCTGCTATACTGGGAGCATTTGAGTCCATGTCGCATGCATCCAGGTCATGTGTGCACATTTCTATCAAGAGGGTGAAAACAGACTGCTTCAGTAATTAAGCATCAGTGTGGGTTTGTTCTGACATGTGGGTGTGGTGAGTTAGTGGGCGCTAACATAGCCTCAGAAGGACTGAAAAAAGGATAGAAAAAGCAAAATATGAAAAAAGGTCTTCTAGGATTGATATCTACACTAAGATTTGTTTGTTTTTCAGCCTTTCAGTCCATGTGTCTGAAACGGACTCTATCACTTATACAAAGAAATGGTTGTTGGAATAGCTGTAATAACAGTAAGGAATTCAAATAATTATACGGTGATCTACAAGGTCATCCATTTCTGGTCAGGACATCACACCCTCCTCTTCTGCCGCCAGTCTTGGTATACGGTTTAGCATTCACTTCTCTTTTGACACCCACATAAAAACATCTTTGCCAAACTTCATTTTTTTCATCTGACAAAGACTGCTGCCCTTTGTCTATCCCTTGGCCACTCAGATGCTGAAAACCTTTATCTCTTCCAGACTGGACCACTGCAACTCCCTGCTGTTTGGTATTTCTTTTAAAAACCTACAAAAGCTACAGTCTATAAAAAACAGTGCTGCTACACTGCTCACACAACCAAAAAACATGACCATATCACTCCAAGTCTGTACTCTCTTCACTGGCTTCCCGGCTCTGTTTCAATACAAGATCCGTCTCCTTACTCAAAAGTACATCCATGGGCGTGCACCTGACTATCTTAAAGAGCTGTTGTCCATGCACACCACTAGACGGTCCCCAAAGGTCCCCTGGCTCCCTCCGTCTCCAAACTCCTGGAACAAAGCTAACCCCCATAGGAGACAGGAGGTGCTCCTCAGTGGCCTCTTGTTTGTGGAATGAGCTTCCCAGTTATTTGCAGGTGCCACAGAATGTTGAATCTTTGAAAAACAGAACTGAAAACATTTCTGTTTTCCATTTTTTTCATTGATATTTTAACTTTAGCTTTTATCATTTATTATTGTCATCTTTGCTAATGTTTTTTGAAGCAATTTAAGATTTTATATGTAAAGTGCATTTCTTCCGCAATCGTAAATAACAACAAGGAATCTTCTTCCTCTTCCACTTCAAACATTTTGTTTTACTCCTCCTCTTCCTTCATCAGTTTGAAAACTTCCCTCTCAGTCATAGTGGTACTGTGTTCTCTGTCAAATTTCCATAATCTGAGCTATAATTGGCGAGACTTTCTGCTTCTGCAGCTGAATATCTCGTCAATTTAAATTTAAATATTTAAATACTTTCAATTTGTCCACAACCTTCTTCCTGGCCTCTCTACTGTATTCCTTGGTCTTCATGATGCTGTTTGATTTCTGATGTTCTCTAACAAGCCACCAAGGCCTTAATAGCACACTATGATGTCATTAAATTAAATGACACCATCAACCCCGTTGACTTCTGAAGGAAATAATTGCATTGGATTTACACTGGAAGTTAATATAAATTTTTAATATCTGTTTTATCATCTTAAATAGCAATATCCAACAACTCACATCGGATCAAAGACATTTTTTATGGAACCCTAATGAAAACAAGGGCTTTGGGAATCCTGCTTTTGATAATTTAAAAATATTCCAAATTTAACAACCTAATATTAAAAAAAACGTCAATCTATGCATTATTAAATATGCAATGTATATTTTTTGATAAAACTATGTATATTGAACATTGGTGTCTGGTAATCTCCTTGTTATGTTCCACTGGTGTTTGGGTTTTGGTTTTTATGTTTAGGCTGTGTTTTGATCGTTTCCTTGTTACGCTCTAAAGATCCTATCATATATTGTAATTTTTGCCATTGGGGTTTGGTTGGGTTATTCATTTCTGTTTAGTTTCTTGGTTTATTCTTATGTTGTGTTAGTTCTACACTTGGATTTTTTTCCCTCTAAAACCTCTTTTACACTGGATCCATTTGGACCGTTCTGTTGGTGTATATGCCACCCTGTCAGAATAGCATAGCATACTGGTAGTTGTTTTTTATATCTCCATCTGTCAGTGTAGACTCTTTAGGTGGACAAGAGGTTGGAGGCTGGGAGGTTTACAATTTGGCCATACTCTTTCCATTTTAAGCTGAAGAATAAAACAGAACTACATGGGAGATTCAAAACGTGGGGTATTCTTTTAATTTACCAAACCCTGCTTTTAACATCTCTACAACTTTATTTCTGGCCTCTGCTGTGTTCTCTGGTCTTCATAATGCTGTTTGTTCTCTAATCCTCTCTAACAAAACAGCATGAATTTGTGAAGCGGTATGTTGATGCTGCTTGCTAGAAAGTATAATTTATGAAGGGGTATGCTGTTTTGACAGATTTTGATACGTTTGATATCGATCAATTTGGGGGAAGGTGCTAAACGCTAATAACTTGATCCAACACCAGAGTGAATAAGGATGATACCATCGGGGCCTCCAGTTATAGCTTGCTGCTTTTGTGAAATAACTTGCAAATCGACAAATTAAATTGATGGGTTTGTGGTTTTGAAATGGTCTGTATTACTTAAAAATAGAGTTCTTGGTGATGTATCAGATAATTTTTTTTCCGATTTGAAGATATAGATTCTCTGCATATGCTTGAAAGCTTGTGAGACACTTGATGTGTAACATATATTTATTCAGTTCAGGGGATAAAACTGGTTGGCAATTTCACACTGTGCTTTGTTTACTCCATTAGTTTTGCTTCTGCTTATTCAGTGTCTGACGAGGTTTACATTGGTCACAGTAAACTAGCAGCATGGGGTGCTTTGGGAGTGAGATAGGAACCTGCGTGTTTGAACACCAAGCGTGTAAAGAGGAACAGAAAAACATTAGGAGATGGAATAAACAAAATGTTTACTAAAGAACTGCAGGAAAATAGAAATTATGTTTTCTCTGGATTTCACTTAATTTTGCACAGCTTTGAGAACCTCACTAATAACTATAAATATAGATTACATGTATGATTAGTCTTCAAGCTAGTGCAAGCTTCCGGACAAATTGTAATAAATGGGCTGAGATACGCAGATGTGATTTATAATCATTTGCGTCAGATTACATTTTGAGTGAGTCCCAAAAATTTCAACACCTGCTCTAAGGCCAACTAGTGGGTGAAATTAATCATCATTGTTTAATGCAGTGCTTCTCAAATAGTGGGGCGCGCCCCCTAGGGGGGGCGCGGTGCAATACCTGGGGGGGCGCGGTGACCCTGGGGAACAGGCTTTTTTTTTTTTTTTTTTTTTTTTTTTTTTTTTTTTGCCGTACTAGTATACAGTGTAATTGCGCATCCACTACAGTAGGGGGCAGTGGCGCTCTCATTGTTACTTTTGTCATGTTTGCGACAGTGCAACATTTTGGTTCCCTTGGTTACCAGTGTTGAGTCACCAGAAAGCTTCGACTGCGTTCTGTCTACAGCCTCCGTTATTCAACAAAACAACCGCCAACATGAAAAAGTTTTTAACAGGGATGAAAAGGAAAGCGGAGGGAGACAGAGATAATGAGGCGAAAGAAAGTCACCCGAAAGCTAAGACGAGGAAATACGACGAAGCGTATTTAGCGCTTGGCTTCACGGTGACTACGGTTGGAGAAGAGGAAAGACCGCTGTGTTTGGTGTGTCTAAAAATGCTCGCAGCGGACAGCATGAAGCCAAATAAATTAGCGCGTCACCTAAACACGTTACACCCCAATCACGCCGATAAGCCGTTAGAGTTTTTTCAGCGAAAACGTGCTGAATATTGCCAACAGTCATCCCGCTTTGTGAAGGCTGCTTCAGTAAACAATCGAGCGCTGTTAGCGTCATATAAGGTGGCGTACCAAATTGCGCAGTGCAAAAAGCCCCACACCATAGCAGAGGAGCTGATACTGCCTGCAGCAATAGACATGGTCTCTGTCATGCTGGACGACGCCAGTGCAGCAAAACTAAAAACTATCCCTCTGTCCAATGACACTGTTGCCAGACGTATAGATGACATTGCTAATGATCTTCAAGAACAGCTGGTAGATAAACTCAAAGACAAACGTTTTGCCTTACAATTTGATGAAGCAACTGACAGCAACAAAGACTGTCTGTTTATTGCTTATGTACGTTTTGACTTGTCAAACTCCCTGTGTGAGGATCTACTTTTTTGTAAATATGTCAGAGACAGAGCCACAGCTGAAGAGCTATTCAAAATTCTGGACTCCTTTTTGACCGAGAATGGGCTAAAGTGGGAGAACTGCATTGGTGTTTGCAGTGATGGTGCACAAACCATGGCAGGGAAGAGAAAAGGACTTAGGGCACTCATCAAGACAGCCTCACCTCATGCTGAGTGGACACACTGTATCATACACAGAGAAGCTCTTGCATCCAGGCAACTTTCCCCTGAATTAAGTGAGGTTATGACTGACATCATAGGTGTAGTCAATTTTATAAAGACCAGACCACTAAAAACAAGAGTCTTCTCTGCCATCTGTGAGGAGATGGGAGCTGAACATCAAGCTGTGCTCTATCACAGTGAAGCAAGGTGGTTGTCACGGGGAAAAGTCTTGTCCCGAGTTTTTGAGCTCAGAGAGCAAATAAGAGTGTTTTTGGAGCAGGAGCACAAGTATGAAGTGGCAGAAAAATTTTGTGATGAGAACTTCCTGGGAAAACTGGCCTACCTGAGTGACATATTTGGAAAGCTAAATGAACTGAATCTACAGCTTCAAGGGAAAGACAAACACCTCCCTCAGGTCACAGACAAGATTAGCTCTTTCACCCGAAAGCTTGCAATGTGGGGCAGGCAACTTGATGAAGGAAACACCGATTCATTTGAGAACCTGCATGAACTTGTGGACACTAATGACTATGATGTCATCTCAGTGATTCCACACATTAAGCAGCATATTTCCTCACTGATGGGATTCTTTAAAAAGTACTTCCCTGAAAACAGTTCCCAGTATGACTGGGTGAGAGACCCTTTCAGTGCACCAGCTCCAACTGGTTTCAGCTCTGCAGAAGAGGAGCAGTTCATTGACATGACGTCTGACTCCACATTGAGACTGAGGTTCACATCACAAACACTCAGTGCATTCTGGCTGAGTGTAGAGAGGCAGTATCCACTCTTAGGGGAGAAAGCTATAAGCATTCTGCTTCCTTTTGCAACATCTTACCTTTGTGAGATTGGCTTCTCTGCTGTTGCTGCACTGAAGACCAAGTACAGGTCCCAGCTAAACATTGAGCAGGAGCTGAGAGTTGCACTATCATGCTTCGAACCTCGCTTCGAAAAGCTGTGCACTGCAAAACGTGCTCATTGTAGCCATTAAACCTGACTTCTTCCTCATTTTGTTTAAAAAAAAGAAAAAATGAGCACAAATTGTTTAATTCATTTTGGTTTTGTAGATTCAAGTGTTTTATATATTGTGCTCCTGAGTTAATGTGGCTGAACTGAATATATATTAGTTATTATTTTTTTAGTTTTTGTAGTTTATTAGTTATTATAATTATTAAATATTATTTATTGTTCTGATTTAATTTTGCAATGGTGCAATTAGTTGGTCAAACATGTTTACAGTTTAAACAAGGATTTATATATTTTTAATTTCAGGCATTGATGCACTTAAAATAATTTCTGTTGCAGACTTAAAACATTATTTAATAAAGTTATTCTTTGTAAGTTTGACCATATGTTTCTTTTTTTCTTTTTTTTTAATGTTAATAAGGATAAAATGTTATGCAGGGATGGAAAGTCACGGTGGGAAGTGGGGGGGCGCGAATAGTTTTCTTCTTGCTAGGGGGGGCGTAACAGAAAATAATTGAGAAGCACTGGTTTAATGAAACGTTCATGAACAATCAATCTTGCATTTTTATGTGTGAGACCAGTACATAAATAAAATACTGGATTTCCACAACTGTTTGCAAATAAAAATGTGAAAAGTACAACGTAAATTCACTTACTCTTTCTCTGCTCCAGTCTTTTCTGATCTGACCCAGAAAATACTTAGTTATAAGTAAAAGAGTCTAAAGACCTAATCATTAATAAACAAATTATTTATAAAAATCGATTACTGATGGGACTCTCTGAAAATCTGAAGCTGTTAACTAGCAACAATATTATTTGTTTCACTTTTATTAGCCTATATGGGTGTTACAATGGTGACTAACAAGACACAGAAACAGGATGGGAGAGGTGTAACACTTCAAAAAGGTAGGATGGGGCAACACAGTGGAGGGGTTGGAAAACAATATTGACTTGTATGAGTTAAAAGTGCTGTGTTTTGTACCCTCCTGAACTGTGCAATCCAAGAACTACTAATCCCTCTATAATGTGCATTGCATTAATCAAGGCAGGGGTGACAAAGGCATGAATTACAATCTCAAAGTGCTTTTGAGAAAGAATTGACACTATTTTAGCCAACTGGTCTTAAAATGACAAAAGCTTGAAAAGAAAACAGTAATTCCATTCATCCATCCATTTTCTGACTCGCTTATCCCTCATGGGGTCACGCACACTCACACCTAAGGACAATTTAGAGAGACCAATTAACCTAACAGTCATGTTTTTGGACTGTGGGAGAAAGCCAGAGTGCGCCACTGTGCAGCCCTGAATTCTAATTCAGTTTTATTTATATATTCACGATACATGTCATCTCAAGGCACTTTACAAAGTCAAATTCAATCAAATCATGCAGATTGGTCAAAAGGTTTTCTATCTAAGGAAGTCTTCACAAGCAGCATTCACTCCTCATGAAAGAGCGTAGAGCCACAGTGGACAGTCATCTGCATTGTCCATGGCTTTGAAGCAATCCCTCAATACTGAGCAAGCATGAAGCAACAGTGAAGAGGAAAAACGCCCCTTTAACAGGGATTCGTCCCTCTTTGCATTCGTCAGGATTTGTAGATAAATATAGCCGAGTGTGATCAGCTTTGCTAGGGCCCGGGACAACGCAGTCTTTTTGGGCCCCCCCTCTACACCTGCCACCACCACACACACCAAAAAATATTTTTATTTTACTATTACAATTAAATAATAATAATAATGTTATGTTCATAGTGTTTTTTCCTAATCCACCTCTTATATCTTTCAATCCTTATGTAATTTTGTCTGTGTTGTGTGCACCTGCATGTTGCTTTAATCCCATAAATTTCCCCGTTGTGGGATAAATAAAGAATTAGCTAATGTTACCTTATCTTAAATAACACTTTTTAATAGGATATATGTACTGGGTTCTTTCAAGGTCTTAATTACATTTTCTGTGTGGGTTCCAGTAACATATGATAGATAATATCTACTTTAAAAGTTAACATGAACTGCTGCTGAAGATGACCACTCTTATTTACCTGGATGTTCTCTGGAGGACTGAAACGCCTCAGTCAGTGACGTCAGTCTGTGGGTCTGGGTCTGTCGGGGCAATGAGAGAAGTTTTGTCTCCTCTCTCCGTTTCTGTCGCTCGACGTTTTCTTGCTCATGGTTTTTCACGTGCTTATATAAATTTGTTGTGTTTCCACTGAATTTAACCGGCTTTTTACAAAACATACAGCTTGATTTCATTTACGGTATTAAAATTTAGCTAAACGGCGCTTCTTTCCCTGTTCATGTTTTTCCGCTCGTGCGGTCTCTCTCTCTCTCCGAGTCTGAACAGCACCGCAGTTGTTTGTGTTGAGAACTGAGTGGGCGGGCCAGGCTGAGCCTGCGTGCTGACTGCGTGCTCAGCGCCGCTGAGCCATGTACAAGAGGGGAGGGGGAGCAGCAAAGTGCCGTGAGGGAGACTTTGGTGCAGCTGCTGCAGTCAGTGCGCGCGCGCGCTGGTCAGAGTGTCAGTTTTGGGCCCCCCCCTCTGTCCTGGACCCGTTTGTCCCCCCCTGTCGGCGGGCGTGGTGCTCAGCATAACAATCCCATGCTGTCTGATAATTTTACCAATCAGAAGCCTATATATATATATATATATATATATATATATATATATATATATATATATATATATATATATATATATATATAATAAAGAGTAGTGGCCCAAGGACTGAACCCTGTGGTACTCCACAAGTGACAGAATACCGAACAGGAAGGACACGACCACCCAAATTAAAACAGGACACTTCAAATGGAAAACTCAGCAACTAAAGTTTATAATTCCTAATACATAAGAAAATTAATAACATACAGAGAATACATACAAAGTCCATCATTTCCTGCCTAAAATATGTTCATGTATATCCATGTGTTTCTCCTTCCACTTTACAGTAATGCACTACTTAATGTTAATCTATTGTATCTACATTAACTTCAATCTCTGAATGTACTGAAGTTTGTGAAACATTTCATGATGTATGAATACTTTAACACAAGGTAGTGCGTTTCCCTCTAGCCTCTGTTTGTAACTTCAGGACAGTGTAGCTGTTTGATCTTGTTCAGGTGTGTTTGTGCCTCATGCCCACAGGATGTGCTGAGCCCAGGTTAGCTCACCTCCCTGAAAACGACAATAAGTTGCAGTGAGAAAAAGTGTCTCCATGGTGACACGTCGTGTCAACCACATTGTGCATTATAGATGCACTCGTGGGAGCGCATCTATTTTCTGAACATCATGATGTTGTTTACCTGTTTCACCTGGTTTCTAACATCACACCAGGATCTGAAGAGGTTACAGTTATGGATTATTTTCATGGTTGCTTTTATTCGCAGCAGGTGGAGCCATTTTTTAACCCAACTACAACAGATCACTTAAAACGTGTTTTTTTTTTTTTTTTGTCAGAACTCCAAACCTCGTCCCTACACTAACAAAACAGATGAAACCAAGTGTTTCTCCAGTGCTTCATATTAAACTGTTTGAATAAATTACTGTGTCTTCCTCACTGCATGAACCTCCCACCGGAGCCCCAGAAAAAGTCTCGCCTGAAGCGTCAAACGGCGAACAGGCAACCATTAATCATTGATTAAGAACATTTACATCTTGTTCCTTTTAATTATTTCTTCTCGAGTCAGTGGGGCTGCTAAACAGTGTCTCTTGGCAGAGCAGAAGCAGGCTGGAGACTTGCTGCGCTGGGTTATCTGGGTCAAGTTCCCGTTTGGCTGAGGAAATGAGATTTAAAGAGCAGTTTGTGACTAGAAAGATAGAACAAATATGGCTTGTAGTCAGAGAGCAGAATCCTTTTAACATCAAGAGATGAAAAATAAAAGCCAGTCTGTTGCGTGTGTGTCATTAGAGCAAAGCAGAACATATAACCCAACGTTTACAGGTCTGTGCTGCAGCTTCACAGGAGGCAAAGAATTGATTTTGAAACGCTTGTGGTTTATCAAAGGCTGAATGGCTCAGGGTAAAATCCCATTTTTGATCTCCTGCGATGTTCTGAGCTGCTCAGCCGACCATGATGAAGCAGCCATGTATCTAACACTTCTTCTAAATCAAGATCTAAAACTTTCTTCTGTATTTTTACATTTCCACTTTTTCCTTTGGACCCTATTTGTGTATACTGTGTGGAGTATAGAAAAGGATTGCCTCGCTCTGACAGGATTTCGTATCTTGTTTTCACCATCTCTGAACCTCGGTTGCAATCGGAAGTTTACACGCATTCATTATGGACATTCAGTTGAAGCCAGTGGTTTAAATACCCGACACAAAAAGATTTCTCACAATAAGTCAAACAGAACTTTTCCCGTTTTATTCTCAAATTGACTTCTATTTGCTCAGAAACATGAGAGATATTTTTAGCCATATATTTTTCGAATATCTTCAATTTCTATCCTAGAATTGCTTTTTAATCTGTAAAATATGGGTCAAAGGTTGTTGTCATTGTTCTACAGGCTTTTCATAATAGTTTGGAGTTTTGGCCCATTTCTCCTGACACAACTGGTGTAACGGAGTTAGGTTTGTACGCTGACTTGCTCACACACACCTTTTCAGCTCTGCATTATCTAGGAGACTGCGAACAGGACTTTGTGATAATCACTCCAAAACACTGACTTTAAGCAACAGTGTAACCATATGATTAGGGTCACTGTCCAACTGGAAGACCCTTTTTGTGGCCATGCTTTCCTGGTTTGTCTTGAGATGTTGTTGCTTCAATATTTCCACAGAGTGTTCTTTCCTTGTGATGCCATCTGTTTTCTGAAGTGCACCAGCCCACAGCTGCAGAAAACCCACAAAACATGATGACCCTGCCCCCATACTTGACAGCTAGGAGGGTGTTCTTTGGCTTGCAAACTGTTTCATTCTTCCTCCAAATGTAACCAATGGCCATTATGTTGCCTTTGAAGTAACGGATTCCTGCTCTCTTACTGACCTTTAAGCCCAGGACCTCTTCAGCTGTGGGTAATGACTCTCATACCAGCTTTATCTTACCATCTTAACAAGGTCTTTAGCTTTTGTTCATCTCTGGGATATTGAATCTACCTCTTTCCTGAAGGATGTGTTGCTTGGCCCTTCCCTTGCTTCGGTAACATCTCCAGATGCCCACATAGACAAGCCAATTGCCTTCTAGAGAAAGGTTTTATGGTTCGATCTAGACAAAGGTGGAGACATTTGGATAAAATGACAAAATGTGTTAGGGATAGGTGGTACTTGTGCATTGCATAAATTGCATGAAGTGGTGAAGAATTAGGGCTAAATCCAATTTCTCGAGCTTTGCCTGATATCAACAGCTTGGTGGCTGAAACTTGGAAACAGTTGGATGTTCCAACAGGACAATGATCACAAACCCACATTAAAACTGGCTCTGGAATGGATAGAGAAAGCAAACATTACCTTCTGGATCTAACCTATGACTACCTTTCTGTAACCTCATGCTTATATTGTAGCAATGATTTGTTAATGCAAGTGACAACAAAAATTGTGACCAAAGTAACATATTTAAGTAACGTATTTTATATGACTACACATGAAATACGATACAGAGGAAACATTGGACCAAGATTAGAATTACAATAAATTGTTCCTATTTATGTTGCATTATAACATTTTACAACTTACAGTTTTTACCATGAGATACTTGCAGCTAGGTATACATCAGTGTGGATTATTAAGGTAAATCATCCACTCGTGTATACAGTAGGTACACTGCCCCATACATTATCTAAATCTCCTAGATCTTGATCAGTGTGCAGAGTGGCATAACAAGTTACCTTTTCTACTGAAGTGTGGAAGGCCTTGCTCCTGTCTCTCCGTATGGCTGACTCTGTTGAATCCAAAAAAAGCAACTAAAGACACTTTTATTTAGACGAGCGTTTACTTAAATGTACGTATTTTTTATATTATCCTTGTAAGCTGTTTGTGTGATATTTCTAGTTTTATTTAACTCTGTGAAGCACGTTGTGATTTTTATCTGTGAAAGGTCCTATATAAATAAAGTTTACTTACTTACTGTCTTGCTTAAATGGACAGTGGATTCTTGCAGTGTATACAAATTTGCGTGCACTATATCCTGTCCCAATGCAAATACACTAACTCGCAAAAGTGCACATGTAGATATCTGCCACATTTTTCTTCCTCTGCAAATAGTTGTATTATTCTTATATATTCTATTATTGTTATACAACTTGCATTTGTTTTTATTCCATATTATATATTTCTACATCTACTTATGTCAGCTGTTTGTCTCTGTGTAGGACCTTATCACCAAAGCAAATGCATATAAAATACTACTTGGCTATAAAGTTCTGATTTTGATTCGAAGGTGACTGATAATTGGCAATGTCTTTTATTTCATCCTATGACTGAGGGTTTATTCACACCAGGGAATGGTCTTTTGGTGTGCTTGTTTGGACCGAAAGCAAACTTTTTTTTCTCGTTTGGTGCTGTTTTCTTTCACATTGTACTTTTCGCAAGTGAACTATAACTTGTAACAAAACCACACAAGTCACAATAGTTACTCCCACTGGTCAGAAATGACACGGGTGGGACTTATCACAGACCCGGAAATGGAGGAAAACTACCATGAAAATCCTGCCTGCACCACGTCTGTTTCACATATTTGTGCTTTTATTACAGAAATATTTGTGTGTGGCAGTAGCAGATCATTCAACACAGGTTTCAAGGCATTTTATTTCAAATTTTAGAACAATATCGGAGAATGCGTCCTGCAAGCCAAAGGAGTCCCACAGCCTGCTGGAACCAGCGTTGCTAAGCAACAGGTCTCATTTCAGTACTACGTTCAGTCTGCTACGGTGGCTTGTGAAGTCCAAACAGACGTATATTTTCTGTAATTGGTTCAGATCAAGGCCATTTTGCATTCACACCTGAAGCAAACCACCCTAGAGTCCATTTGGAAGACCACCTCAATCATTGGGTCTCGGTCCAGTTGATTGGGGTAGACAAGGGTTCACTTGAGTGTTTTCACACCCGCACAAACGGTCCAGACCAAGTAGGGAAATTAACTCTGGTGCATTTAAGGCCCGTTTACACTACACCTAAAAACCGAGCCATGCCGAGACCAGTCCGAGCTTGGATCAGTTAACCGAGATAAGACGCCCGTTTACACACAAGAGTTATCTCGGTTATCTCGGTTCCTTGGTTGTTCCTTGCCTCCTAGTGGCGATCTGCGGTACTACCTCTCTCTGGAATTGAAGGCGGGACCGAGCAAATCAAAATGGCGGCGCCCGTAACATTCAGGATGTTATGTTTAGACATAGAGTCGGCTTTTGGGACGTGGATAAGACAAACAAACGTCTAAGGATTTACAGACGCAGGAAACAATGACAGACACTGAGGTTCATCACACTGCTAAGCAGAATCATCTCTGGAAACCGTGTGGCATGGTAAGGAAGCTAGTATTATTATGAATGTCTGAAATTTGTCTGAATGGAGTGTGAATCGGGACGTGCAGCCAGACACGCCAGAATACCCGCGGACAGTCAGCTGACTGTAAGGGGATGACGCGGTCTGCTCATGCGCTCTTCGTTATCAGGTAACCGGGATTAAAAAAAACCAGTCCGAGACCTACTAGGGAACTGGTCTGCAGTTAGCGCGGTCCGGTTATGTTTAGCGCGGTCCAGTTCAGTCTGCTGACCGTTTACACACAAGAGTTATCTCGGTTACCGAGCTCGGACTGGTCTCGGCTCGGTTAAAAAAGTGTAGTGTAAACAGGCCTTTAGAGTGAACCAAATGTGGCTGGTGTGAATACACCCCGTGAAACCATGTTGATCTGCTGCTGCTGCTGCTTTTCATATGGTAAGTAGAGTCGTTAACACCTCCCGCCTGCACCCCCGTTGTGTATGTCATATTCTTGCCCACATCGACTGCATGTACTTCTTGTCTGCGCTGTAAATTATAGTCCTGGCCCACAGGCTCTCCAATTGGGCCTTTTTAACTTGGCAAAAGTACATTTACTACCTTTTAATTACTTTTAAAATGCATTATATACTTAATTTCCCCAAAGGCATCCCTGTTCATTCGCTTTTTCTGTTTAATTTTTAGATTCATTATGGAACTGGGGTAAACTGAACCCTCAGGAATGAAGCATCCTGAGACTGTCCCCTGAAGAATAACATGAGACAAAAACATTGTGCATTCTCAAAAATATACTCTCTGTTTCATGTTTCCGCATAAGTTACACCACAATCCCAATGCCTTCTCTGTGAGATAAACAAGAATTTACAGGTAGTCCATCTCAAAAATGCAGACTGAATTGTTATGATTCAACCTGTTCACATGAAAAGGTTTCCCTTTTATGTGTTTTTATTGCTGCAAATGATCACTGGAACAATGAGGTTGAAGAAAAAAAAAGCTTGTCAGTTTAAGTTCATGCAAATCTTAAACAGCTGGTTCAACAACATTTGGCTTTTTTTCCATAGGAACAATAGTTAGACTTTTGGTATAGTTTAAATTGCCAAAACTTCTTACTATTGCCGCGAAACCTAATTAACTTAATCCAATGGAAATGCAGCTCCATATAGCCAGGGTGAGCAGTTAAAATCCTTACAATGAGCAAATCTACAATCCTGTCAATCTGTTCTTTATCTGAAGCTCTTTCCCATCATGCAACAGTTACAGACATGCAATGCTGTTTTTGCCCCAGTGGGTCTTATGTGAGGGCAATAATCATGTGTGCTTTTTAAACTGGTGGTTCAGGTTAAGAGATGAACTCCTGTGCTGAGCCTGATTGGAGCAGCTTTTCTTTTTTTCCAATCAAGAACTGTACTTCAATTAACACTTGCACACACTGTATTGTTCCAGTCCAATCTACAACAGCACATGCAGCTAGTCCAGGCGCTGGAAAAAGGAGTGAGTAAAAAGGAATGTTGAACAACCTGACTTGCACAGAAACACTGACTATTTCAGTCCAATCTGGTCATTCTTAATATAAAATCTGAAAGAAGACCTTGCATATGGGGTGCCGAATGTAAAATTTCAGATAAAATTCTATAGCTGATATATTTTGATTATTTAGCTCACTTTTCTCATATTTAACTCCCTTTTCTCACATTTAAGACAGAAATTCACAATAAACAAGATCTTATATGCAATTGTCAACAATATGTTTATAAAGTAAAATAAATAGTTAAATGTTAAATCTAAATGTTAAATCTATATCTAAATGTTAAATCTATATCTAAATGTTAAATTTAAATCTAAATGTTAAATCTATATCTAAATGTTAAATTTAAATCTAAATGCTAAATCTATATCTAAATGTTAAATTTAAATCTAAATGTTAAATCTATATCTAAATGTTAAATGTTAAATGTAAATGTTAAATCTATATCTAAATGTTAAATTTAAATCTAAATGTTAAATCTATATCTAAATGTTAAATCTATATCTAAATGTTAAATTTATATCTAAATGTTAAATTTAAATCTAAATGTTAAATCTATATCTAAATGTTAAATGTTAAATGTAAATGTTAAATCTATATCTAAATGTTAAATTTAAATCTAAATGTTAAATGTAAATGTTAAATCTATATCTAAATGCTAAATCTATATCTAAATGTTAAATCTATATATAAATGTTAAATGTTAAATGTAAATGTTAAATCTATATCTAAATGTTAAATTTAAAACTAAATGTTAAATCTATATCTAAATGTTAAATCTATATCTAAATGTTAAATTTAAATCTAAATGTTAAATCTATATCTAAATGTTAAATGTTAAATGTAAATGTTAAATCTATATCTAAATGTTAAATCTATATCTAAATGTTAAATCTAAATCTAAATGTTAAATGTTAAATCTAAATGTTTTGAAAATATGCAAATTGACCACGCCCCCTATCGGGTTCTCGCCCACACCACCGACCTTGGATCAGCCATGAGATCCATCTGTGGAGGACACGGTAAACATGCCGCACAGACGGCTGACAAGGCAACTTCCTATAACTATATAACTTTCTCCCTTTAACGGCAAAGTTTCTTGTTTTAATGAGAGACTTATCTTGCTTAAACGACATAATTTTCGTCTCATAACAACGCAACATAACCCGGCATCAGCTCGCGGGATATTTGACTGTCATGGAGAAGAGGAGAGACGGAGGGGCGCCTTTTATTACTTTTTAAGAAGTCGTCATTTTTCGGAGGAATGTATTTCTGCACTGAGGAGTGACAAGGTAAGTCATAAATATACAGCAAGTCCTCTACTTGAAATTTGACCAATTCGGCAGTTATTTATAGTTAACAACTCTGCTTTGGATACACTTGCATTACTGTAGTACAGTCTCTGGCTCTGTTTACACGGTGAAAACAGGTTTGCGTTGCCTTTGTACTCTCCATTTACACACTACAAGGTTTAACTGTTGCTTAGGGGGGGCTTTCAGCTATAGCTGTGGGTTTATTTACAACAGTTTGCAGCCGAAACAGTCCTCCGCCAGCCGCTGTTTTCTTCTTCTGGGCAATTTAACCCGGAGCTTCAAAAATCACAGCGCTACTAGTGGTGCGGCATGGGAATTGCACCGTTTAAGTACTCTGTAAACAGGGCCTGTGACTGCAAATGTTCTACATGGATGTTAATGAGATAGAGATTGTCATGGTTTAGTTTTGATTCAGCTTTTGTTGCCATTGGTTTTCGGTTTTTCCACCTTGTTTTAGTTTTAGTTAGGGTTTCACTTTATTTATTGTTTTTAGTTTCTCCTTCCCCTCACTTCAGCCTTCTCTTCCACTGCAGTTAGTCACACCTGCCAGCCACTAATTAGCCAGACTCATTTCACCTGCCAGCCTCCCTACTTAAGCCTCACTCTGCTGTCACTACTTTGCCGGTCCGTCATCGTTCTACACCCTCTCCATGCCAGTCCTCGTTTTTGCTTTGGAAGATTTGATTTGCTTTCTCATTTAAGGTCAGTCCTGCCAGTCTCTCTGAAAGACTTTGTTATATTGCTAGTTCCTGGTGAAGCTCTGCCTTTGTCCTGGTGTCTCCTGAGAACTGCTAACCTGACTAGTCACTCTGAGAAAGCTCTGTCCAGTGCCAAGCCTTCCAGCTTCGTTTAGACTCTCTCTCCAGGCTGTCAGCTCCTGCCTTCATCTGCACCCCTGTACCTGTGTATTCCTGGATTACTGGTTACATCACCCACCATCCCATCAAACCTGTCAATAAAACTCATCAACTTTAGTCCTGTGTGTGTGGTTCTGGGTTCATCAAAGACAAATCCTGACAGAGATAAGGATAAGCAGCTTAATATTTTTAAAAACATGTCATGCATTTAATCATAAATTTTGCTGTAAAGATTAATAATCATGTGCTTAAAAGAGTCTTTTTAGTTTTTTACGGTTTTTATATTAACCATAATTTCATTGTGCTTGTAGACTGACATATCAGCTATAGCAAGCATGGATGAGAGCTTGGCCATCTATATTCCCACCTATGCTGACAGAATTGCCACCCAGAGATTTTGCTTCGAGTTCCAAGGAAAAGGTGAAAGAGATGCCCTTCAACAGACGTGGCTTGAAAAACTCTTTACATGCAAATCTTCATGGAAAAAGTCCAATTTGATCTAAAATGTTTTTGGTTTCAGGTAATATCACTATGTAATATATTTAAAAAAGCTTACCATTTGACTCAAAATGTGTTTTCAAGAACATATGGAAGTGAGCCACAATAGAGTCAGTTAGCTTTTGTTTTTGTTGACAAAGTTATAGAGCAAAAATACTGATTAAAAAGATTACTCCAACAACATTGTGAAATACAATTTTTTGAAGTGAAATTATTGCTGTTGCTATTAAGCTTCTTTAAGGTAAAAAAAATTTAAAGCATGTGTTTAAACTGTACTTACTTTTCTTTCCATAGGGCATTATTTTTCTTTTATATTCTTTAAAGTTGATTGTAAAATAGATGAATGCTTTGAGCGCAATAGTGCCCAGATTTCTAACGACTTTTGTCATATGTAAAAGGATTTTCTCATGTTCAATTTTGAGATCCATGTATTCATCTTTTTAATACTCATAGATTATGTTCTAGTTAGGTCATTATCTGGAGGTAGAGAACTTCCTTTCAAAAGGATATTTCAGAGAACTTGTTAAAGGTACTTTTAATGTATGTTCTTCTGTGAGTTGATGTAACATTGCAATATAATGTTATGTTTCTAAGGAAAGAACGAGTTGGTTTGATCACAAACCATTGCACTTTATTTTGTAATGGGTTTTTACCAAAGATTCATTAAAAGTTTTCATGTTGCACATAAGCATAGGCACTTTATTTTTCATCTCATTTGACCATATCATCATTGTCAAACAGTACATAACTTGGGTCTCAGTGTTCAGTAACAGAGAACTATGAGTCTTGCTGTTATAAATATAAAAATTATGTCTTGAATATGAGGAGCAGTGGTGGGGTTTACAGAACATGTCATTTAAACATTTTGTCCTACATGACAGATTACAAGGCAAATGTGAAGTTAAATTTCTTGTTATTGTCCTAATATATTTAGTAGTGTATATTTGCTGTCACACACAACAAGAATCACACAAAATATAAAACCTGTTACCAAAATTCAAAAAATTATGTACATCATGATGAAACATTTAAGTACATGGGAGTCAGTGAAAACAGAGGTCTGTTTTTTTTCCTCCATCTGTATTTCTTTGACTGCTTTTCCTTTATTGGTTGTGGGGTCTGCAGCTGCCTATTTCTGACTGTGTGGGAAAGTGATAGGTTCATTCTGGACAGGCTCACAAGGTCATTTGCTCCACAAACTCTTTTTTACAAGAAAATGTCACACGTGTCACAGGTTTGTGTGCATACAAGCTCTTAAAAATAAGCATAACTCAATTGTTTCATCATGTGTGGACGGTGCATGAAGAAAGTTTTTTCGTCATCAGAAGGTATGATAGTTAGAACTGTCTCATCACATGTGAACGGTCCTCTGAAGACGTTGGACTGTGCAAGTTTCAGCCGCTTGCTTAGAAACCTGTTTGAGATTATCTTGTTCACCAAAACGCCGTGGAAGGGTTCACAGGTGTCAAAGCCCAGTCCTCAAGGGCCGGTGTCCTGAAACTTTTAGATATGTCCCTGGTCCGACATGCCTGAGTCAAATAATCAGTTAATTACCAGGACCCTGAAGAACCTGACTGCATACTGAGGAGCTAATTGTGTCATTTGATTCAGGTGTGTGGGACCAAGGAAACCTCTAAAAGTTTCAGGACACGCCATCGAGGACTGGAGCTTGACACCCCAGGTATACATAATGTAGGGCCGGCCACTTGGAGCCATTGCATCTCTAATCTTACAAATGATGTTCCATAAGTGAACCACTTTAAGAGTTCTTCCTGAAAGACAAGAAAATAAACAAGTTCTTAAAGTACATACTCCATATTTAAAAGCATGTATCATATAGTATTTATCTTTTACATTCAAACATACCTCAGTGATATTTAAACGGGTGAGCAGAATTGGCTGCTTATCCAAGAAGTCACCAGTAAAGTAATCTGTATTCTTCAGTTTTTGAAAAAGGTTCATCCAGTACTGTGCACGACGTTTCCTTAAGAAATCCCACCAGGGGTCCGTTCTTCGTACGTCGCTAACTCAGTTAGCAGGATTTCATTGTTGACGATTTGGCATGATCTTGGATCGTTTGGTTCTTCGAAAGACATCCTGCACTTGTTGTCATAGCAACATGCGCGCCAGCTTAAGCCTGCTCGAGAGCAGGCTTATTTCATGTAAACAAGATTAGATCACGGCTGTATAAGCGGAGGAGATAGGGAAGTCTGCCGTAGCCATGTCCATTTTTAGGACTGCAACCTGTTGCGGAAGGTGCAAGAATAATTTGCAGAGTTTTTCCGAATTAATCGCGTATTGCGCAATAGACAGGATCCTTGAGCGCAGCGCGACAGTATAATTGTAGAGAGATTTTCTTGGTGGCTGTTATAAACAAACACATCATTTAACAGTGGCTTTTAAAGAGGAAAAGGTGGTGTTGGAGCCATAAATCTAAAATATTTAAGTTATTTGTATGATGGTTTGCTTTTTATTTTTATCCTATTCAGTAAGAAGATTTGTTCGGGCCATTTTATTGTGAAGTTTAGTTTACTTTGAAAGGCTTGCTTCCTGTCGAGCCGTATATGTATTAGAAAAAACTATGGATGGATTATCTAGCCACGGAGCAATACAGTTTTACCGTGTAAACTGTGGATGACTTGGAAAAGGAAAATGTTCATTTTTTATGGATAAAGATTTTTTTTTGTTAAAATTCCCAGTTTGCACATGTCCTTTACTTCCCGTGTCTAAGGAATGACACTGAAATTTGGATCTCTTGACATAACAAGTGTCTTTTTAAAATACAGTATAATAATTAAAGGCTACCATTTTGTAGAATATTCTTGTATTTCACTTTTACTTGTCCCCGTGTTCTAGTGGGTCCCGTGGAGGCTCTGACATAAAAGAACAAAGTAAATATGAGATTATTAAAATGCAAAAATTCATACTGTAGAAAGTGATAGAAACATCTACCATGGACAGTATTTACGCATTAATTTGTCTGCTGCTTTTTGCCAGCCCTCTCTCCTGGCTTTAACAGATTTTGAGGTGTTTTAATTAATGACTCAAATTCGGCATAACCTTCCAAGCTCTTGTTCTGCTTGGGAGAAAAACTGTGGGCGTTCTTTGGCCATGCTGAACAGCCAATAGCAGCGTTGCTGATCAATGTTTCTACTATCGATACATTTCCCCTTTTAAACAAACGCATGAACGCGCCGTTGTCTCAGATAACTCAATCCAGCCATACTGATCGTAAACAGCAGGTGTGTTCGAAGAACCCAATTAGCCAGATCATGGTTAGCCGGATGAAATCATCTTGGATGTGTCATTTGATCTTGGATGTTTTAAGCAACGTACGAAGAACGGACCCCAGTTGTTGATGAGCTGGATCCCACAATGAAGCAGTTTTCAGGATAGCTGTCATCAAGACGCAAAAATCTTTGAATGTCTTTCATTGTACCATTCTCTGTCTCCATGTCAATATGAATTCTGGCTGTGGTACCCCCTCTGTTACTGCTGGAAGAAAATATCCAGCAGTAACTTTTGGACAGCACCATCCATGTATTCAGCTTTAGAGATGCCAACCTGTAAACACAGCAGAGATTTTGTTATTGTTTTTTATTTTAAACAAAATGTAAAAATAACATAATTTATTCTTTCTAGAAATTGAGCATGTTACTTATGCTAAATGTGAGAAGCTAAATATTCCAAATTCAAAGTTTTTAAATATTTAAATTTTGAGTGTCAGATCAAATGCACAGGCATTCTAAGATGTAAAAGAGAACATTCATTTTCTGGCTGTATTTTTAATGTAGCTATCTTAAACCTGGTCCTCCTACCTTAATGTTTTTGTTTATGGGAATTTTAAAAAGTACTTTTACAGAATTCCCATCAGAAGGAGAATAGCTGCTGTTTAAAATTGTGATTTAAGGTTAGACTGGATCAATGTTAAAATTGCCTAAACCTAGACTGCAATGGAACAATGTTGTTGATTAAGATTTGTTTTCTTTTCTGAGTAAGTTTAAAAACATTAGAAAAAACAAATGGAACAACAAATAAACTGAGAACAATGGTGCCTTGCTGCCAGGAGCTTTCATTGATAAATTCTGATATTAACTTTTGAATTTGCAGCAATGATAATCGATTATCAGTTTTTGCTTTTCCCCTTATTAAAGCATGTCAGTAGTTGACTGGGTTTATTAATGAAGTTCATATAAATAGTTGTCCTTCACTGGCTTGTGAATTGTCCCATTAGAAAGCTCTGTATTCATATATTTGTTTTGACACAATAAAATATGGATAAATGTAGCTTTATCTTGCCTCACTTTCATTGTGTAGAATACACATACTTTTAATTAGCCTTACAAGTGTCGGATTAAAATTTATTTTAATCATATTTGATTAAAATACATAAAGGCATAGATAGGTACATTTGCAGTCACAGGCCCTGTTTACAGAGTACTTAAACGGTGCAATTCCCATGCCGCACCACTAGTAGCGCTGTGATTTTTGAAGCTCCGGGTTAAATTGCCCAGAAGAAGAAAACAGCGGCTGGCGGAGGACTGTTTCGGCTGCAAACTGTTGTAAATAAACCCACAGCTATAGCTGAAAGCCCCCCCTAAGCAACAGTTAAACCTTGTAGTGTGTAAATGGAGAGTACAAAGGCAACGCAAACCTGTTTTCACCGTGTAAACAGAGCCAGAGACTGTACTACAGTAATGCAAGTGTATCCAAAGCAGAGTTGTTAACTATAAATAACTGCCGAATTGGTCAAATTTCAAGTAGAGGACTTGCTGTATATTTATGACTTACCTTGTCACTCCTCAGTGCAGAAATACATTCCTCCGAAAAATGACGACTTCTTAAAAAGTAATAAAAGGCGCCCCTCCGTCTCTCCTCTTCTCCATGACAGTCAAATATCCCGCGAGCTGATGCCGGGTTATGTTGCGTTGTTATGAGACGAAAATTATGTCGTTTAAGCAAGATAAGTCTCTCATTAAAACAAGAAACTTTGCCGTTAAAGGGAGAAAGTTATATAGTTATAGGAAGTTGCCTTGTCAGCCGTCTGTGCGGCATGTTTACCGTGTCCTCCACAGATGGATCTCATGGCTGATCCAAGGTCGGTGGTGTGGGCGAGAACCCGATAGGGGGCGTGGTCAATTTGCATATTTTCAAAACATTTAGATTTAACATTTAACATTTAGATTTAGATTTAACATTTAGATATAGATTTAACATTTAGATATAGATTTAACATTTAGATTTAAATTTAACATTTAGATATAGATTTAGCATTTAGATTTAAATTTAACATTTAGATATAGATTTAACATTTAGATTTAAATTTAACATTTAGATTTAGATTTAACATTTAGATATAGATTTAACATTTAGATATAGATTTAACATTTACATTTAACATTTAGATATAGATTTAACATTTAGATTTAAATTTAACATTTAGATATAGATTTAACATTTAGATATAGATTTAACATTTAGTTTTAAATTTAACATTTAGATATAGATTTAACATTTACATTTAACATTTAACATTTAGATATAGATTTAACATTTAGATATAGATTTAGCATTTAGATATAGATTTAACATTTACATTTAACATTTAACATTTAGATTTAAATTTAACATTTAGATATAGATTTAACATTTACATTTAACATTTAGATATAGATTTAACATTTAGATATAGATTTAACATTTAGATTTAAATTTAACATTTAGATATAGATTTAACATTTAGATATAGATTTAACATTTACATTTAACATTTAACATTTAGATATAGATTTAACATTTAGATTTAAATTTAACATTTAGATATAGATTTAACATTTAGATATAGATTTAACATTTAGATTTAAATTTAACATTTAGATATAGATTTAACATTTACATTTAACATTTAACATTTAGATATAGATTTAACATTTACATTTAACATTTAGATATAGATTTAACATTTAGATTTAAAGTTAACATTTAGATTTAAATTTAACATTTAGATATAGATTTAACATTTAGATATAGATTTAACATTTACATTTAACATTTAACATTTAGATATAGATTTAACATTTACATTTAACATTTAGATATAGATTTAACATTTAGATTTAAATTTAACATTTAGATATAAATTTAACATTTAGATTTAAATTTAACATTTAGATATAGATTTAACATTTAGATTTAAATTTAACATTTAGATATAGATTTAACATTTACATTTAACATTTAGATATAGATTTAACATTTAGATTTAAATTTAACATTTAGATATAGATTTAGCATTTAGATTTAAATTTAACATTTAGATATAGATTTAACATTTAGATTTAAATTTAACATTTAGATATAGATTTAACATTTAGATATAGATTTAACATTTAGATTTAACATTTAACTATTTATTTTACTTTATAAACATATTGTTGACAATTGCATATAAGATCTTGTTTATTGTGAATTTCTGTCTTAAATGTGAGAAAAGGGAGTTAAATATGAGAAAAGTGAGCTAAATAATCAAAATATATCAGCTATAGAATTTTATCTGAAATTTTACATTCGGCACCCCATACTTGCACAAGTATTCACACCCCTTAAAAGTGTTCACATTTTATTACAGCCACAAACAATGCATTTTATTTATTTACTTAATCACAAAGTGAAAAAGAGTCATTTCTAGAATTGATGAAAAGATATTTAAAAAGAGGGGGAGTGTGTGTGTGTGTGTGTGTGGGGTGGGGGTGGGGGTGGGGGGTGTTTGTATGAACAACCAGCAAGAGCAACTAATCTTCAACATTTCAAAAACGTCGGAAAATCAATGCTGATGGTGTTTTTCACAGTAATTATAAAGCCAGTACAACAACAGAAGGATGATTAAAACAACTCAATATCTTTGAAATAAAACAATTTCTATTTGACTGTTGCTACTTTGAACATACGGTATATGCAGCTGCGGGATTCATGTCTAAAATATAGTCTGACTTTATGGAGAAATCTCAGGAGACAAGACAGCTTTATCAATCTGTTACTATGCAGATATTATTTCTGAGACAAATTATTTTTAGACAGATAAGAGTTGGGGTCAAGTATTATTTAGGATTAAGGCATCAGAACGAAGGGCTTGTTTTCACCTTATTCATGTTTTAATAGCTTTTATGGTTGTTTTATTTGAGGTTTGGACTGTTGGACAAAATATTTTCAAACCAGCTAGTACATTGAGAAAATAGTGAGCCAGCTGATTCTTAATTAAATTATTATATTAACAGATTTCGACACAAAAAACAACAGATTGTTAAAATTCAATTCATCCATCCATCCATCCATTTTCTGACCCGCTTAATCCCTCATGGGGTCGCGGGGGTTGCTGGTGCCTATCTCCAGCGTTCACCGGGCGAGAGGCAGGGTACACCCTGAACAGGTCGCCAGTCTGTCGCAGGGCAACACAGAGACAAACAACCATTCACGCACACACTCACACCTAAGGACAATTTAGAGAAGCCAATTAACCTAACAGTCATGTTTTTGGACTGTGGAAGGAAGCCGGAGTACCCGGAGAGAACCCATGCATGCACAGAGTAAAGGTCACCGTTTAAACTCATGGTTACTGTACAATTAATGCAACAGTGCATAAAGATTTCAGACTAAACCGAGGAATGGGTGAAGAGGTGGGTTTGTGCGTTTTGAGAGAAACACAGAGCAAGTAAAGGGCCGAAGGGTAGAGTATGTTCAGTGTCAGGCTGCCTATAAAGGATGCGTGCTTAACAGTATGTCATAGAAAGCTCATCACTTCATTATAATCACTCAGTTTCTTTCTAACATGTGTACATTTCTTCTAGAGGCTGATGGCCCTGGTATCTGATGAACGTCATCATAAAAGTGTTAATGTGGCTAAGGCATGCCATATCATAAGATGGTGTGGTGGGACATAAACCTTGTGTTGCCTAAGAAATTTCTTGATTAGCTAGCACTGAGCTGCAGAACTGTTCAGTCATGTTGCTGTATGGGAGAATGTCAGGTTTCCAAATAAACAGTTGGTGTATAATACGTAGTTCATGGCCCATGTCCAGGTTACCATCTTACACTTCCCTACATACTCTCCATTCTTTAGCCCAACTGATTCATTTCTTTAATTGTTAAAAGAGAGGTGCAGAGCTTCGGACATGCTTGTGTAATTCAACCCTGCTTTAAACCTCTCCAGATGTTCTCTACACAGCACTTTGAATCGTCTTTATATAGAAAAGTGCTATATAAATAAACTTGCCAAGCCTATAAACCTTTGAGGCCTTCACCGAAATATTTATTCTGAGATTGCACTGAAAAGAGTTCACTTTATTTAATAATTAGGTGGCTTCTGAAGGCAATCAATTACACTAGATGTTATCTATGGGCATCTACAAATTCATGCCCAACTTAACATGTATTAGTAGTATAAAAGGACTGCAAACCATATATTATTTTCCATCCAGTTTATAATTGTATGCTATTTGTGTTGCTCTGTCACATAAAATCCCAATGAAAAATATTTAAGCTTTTGGTTGTAACGTGTTAAAATGCTTTTGCTCTTCATATGTGCATTTTGAATAAGAAAATATCAACAATCAAACCTTCTGTTGTCGTTGAAAGAGAGAAAGAGACGAGTTTTACAACCAGGTTTATTGATGGAACATGGGTCACGTGTGTGAAGGTACAAGTCTGTGCAAACATGCTCAAACACTACAAAGCCGCTGCAGTCACGTCCACTGACAGCGCAGAATACATTAACATAAACAATATTTAAATACATAGAACCCTTCAAAGAGATATATCTATAAAAAATATAAAGTTCTGACTTTTTAACTGATGAACATTGCACAACAAAAACACAGTTATACACATGCGGCGATGCCTCCAAATAGCTTAAAAAAAAATTGTGAAAGGAATTTATCAGCAAATGAAACACATTTTCAACTTAAAAATGTCTGACTGCATGTGTGTGAGCTGGCTCCGAGGTACTGTGGTAAAGTTGGCTTGACGACTGCACTCCCTCCCCCCTCCTCCAAGGTCGGAGGTCCCCAGCAACCCCCACCCTCCCCAAAGAACCCTCTTATCAGTGACATCTTTGCTGCTTCTGGACGTATTTAAGCTGAAGCCGGAGAAGTTGATTCTGAGCTTTGCCGTGTGTATTTTTATTCACCTGCCTGACTCGTCGCTGTATGCCTTCGGCTTGCAAGTCCCGAATTAAGTAGAATGTCTTGATGTTTGATGTGAGGACTCAATTAACATCTGCAAGCAAACACTGTGGTTTTTATTATTGTTCTATTCTTATCTCCTTAGCTGTTGGTAAAATTCTGTTTTCACTGGTCCTCAGCACAAGAGATATCAGTTTCTAACAGAATAGATATCTAAAAGCGGAATGGGTCCTTTTTTGTTCCTTTTCCTGACTATTATTTGGCTGTTTAGCAATGCTTAAAATGGTAAAACGGGTTAAAACGGGTCATGATGAACAGCTCCTTCCTTCTGCTCTCAGTGTGCTCTTCCAATCTAGAGAGCAACATATTTTAATACAGTGAAGATATCAAAAGACAAGGTCTAGGAGAGAAGGAAGTTTGAAGACATCAAAACATTGAGATGTCACTTCTGAGGTTAGATCATCCCTAAAGATCAGGCTGTGTTGAGTTTGGTGAGACAGGACACTTGGGGGCCCAGAATGGTAGTTAGGTACTTAGAAGATGGTGCAATGCATCTTGCATTATTACTACACACAGAGATTTACCCAGTTGTTGAACTGTGGATTATATATATATTATGAACAGCATGTTGTAAAACTGATTCACAACGTCTGTTTATCAGGATCTGACTGAAAATAGAGCCTTTAAGAATAACCAACCACCAAGGGTTATCCATGGTTACCAGGGAGATTGCTGCCTTTCAGAAGAACATAAATATTGGTCCTGGAAATCCCTTTTACACAGCTACTAGAGTTGGTATTCTTGTGTTAAGGTTGACTTAATTTGGGTGCTGGTTGTTTTCCCTTATCGCCATTTTAAACCTTTGTACATCTGTCATTTCATGTGGACCATTCGTCAAATCCTACCCATCTAAGAGCTGTGTAGACACTTTAAAAGATGTTTATTTAGTTACTTTTCAAACCTTTTTTGGCTCTAGTGGCCTTTACTCACAGTAATCTGATCATAAAAAGGGAAGAGAGAGAGAGAGAGGGGTGAAGACATGCTACAAGTTGTCGATGGATCAGGAGAACCACATGCGTGTAAGCTACCACTGAGCCACATGGTGTCCACTATTTAAATTCCATAAAATCTAAAGATTGGTCATAGAAGCACATCTAGTGAAGTGGCACCAAGAAATAGCATCATGGTTTTTAAACTGTTTATTTATGATTATGAAATGGAGGTAGAAAATGAAGAAATAAGCAAAACAGCAAAGCGTTGGGTAGGAATTAAGGAACAAATGTTTTCACAGGCAAATGACAGGGAGCCATCTGCACTTGATATATTATTTTTCTGGGTTTGCAATATCAGTGGGAAAACTGACAGATGAAATCAGGCAGGAATTCCCATGTTTGCAGGTGACATTGTGATCTGTAATGAGAATAGGGAGTAGGTAGAAGACAGCCTGTCGAGGTAGAGATATCATCCAGAGTGAAGACGAAAGAGAGTGAGTAGACAGAAAGCATAGTACGTGTGTGTGAAGGAGAGAGCGACAGATTATACAGTGAAGCTGCAAGGAGAAGAGGTACCGGAAGTGGACAACTCTGAGTACCTGTGGTCAACAATCCAAGAAGATGCTGCTGTGAAAAAGTGAGGTGAAGAACGCGGAGCAGGGTGGGGTGGATGGAGGAGAGAGACAGGGGGTCTTTGACAGAAGAATAGCCCAAAGAGAGGAAAGGATTACCAGAGGATAGTGAGACCTCCTGGGGTAACGGTCTGGAGAACGTAACAAAAAGAGTAGGAAGAGCTGCAGGTGTTTAGATTTCCATTGCAGGTTACCTAAACTGATGGGATAAGAAATGAGTATATCACAGGGACAACTAAGGCTGGAAACATAGTTAGTAAGCATGAGGTGGTTTGCATATGCGGAGAAGAGAAGTGACCAAAAAATATTGGACAAATTATGTTAAACACGCAGCTCTTATGGAGGAAGAAAAGAGGATATGGTGAGAGGTTTGGTGAGAAGTAGAAAAATGTGTATGGGGGTGAGATGGAGAAATGATCCACGGTGGTAACCTGTGAATTAAGCTGCTAGAAGGGTAAAAAAGAGGGATTACATGATGATTTATTTTCTTTTAGGTCTCTAGTTTTGCTATTATTATTAATTTATTGAACTATTGAAAAACTAATATTTGAGTCAACGTGTTTGCCGTTTATTCTGGGTTTAAGTCATGTTTAGTTATGTCAAATTCCCAACAATACCCGTTTTTTGTTGATTTTGGTCATAACAGTGATCTCACCTTAGTACTATAATCTGTGCTGCAGACCAGTATAGGTCCAGATTTAGATGTAAAGAGTATCTGGTTGTCTTGGGATGCAGCTCTACTCAGAGGTCATCAACAGGAGAAACAACACATTGCCTGCTTTATTTTAAATTGAATATTTCTCTATGCGCCAGCTATGCAGATATAAATGGGTATTTACAACTGTTAATGTTTCACCAGATAGTCATGGAGGAAGTGCTCTGAGACTGGGCGAAGTCATTTCCATGTCCCATTTTCAAGTCATTCTAACACATGACCAGGAAAAAAAAGACACAAACCATTTGGCCAATCTACTCTGTTGTTTCATGGGATTTGAACTGCATTACCTTTACTGCTGGAGTGGAGCAATTGCTGATGTTATTGGTTGCAATTGTGCTCTTTTCCCTTGCAATTTAAATGTCCCACTCGGCTGTGAAAATGCTGTTTGAATTTGATTTGATTTCTTCTATAAAGTTATATGAAGATTTATTCAGACCATGATGTGTATAAAGAAGGCAGAGATTTAAAGGAAAGAAAAAGAAATAACCAGGAAAAACTATGGAACTTATCAGACGTTTTCTATGGTCTGGAAAATTATTTGTAGTTTTAAAGGTTATGTCCTGATCCGTTGACTACATGTTGAATCCATCCACCCACCAATTTTTTGTCTGTCAATCCATCCGTCCGTCCATTTTTAGACAGTCACTTTGGATGTCAACAGGATTCTTTTGTTTAGTTGAGTTTGTTTGTTTTCAGTAACTATTTTTAAAGACAATTATTAGAAGTTTTTGAGAAACCAAGTCGCACTGAAATCATTTTCAGCTTAATAAACACCTTTTCTACAGATTCCACGTGAATGGCTGACATTGTGTGGCGGGTCTAAAACCATCTGTCCAGCCATAATTGTTTTTATCCTCAGCCACGCAGTCCCAGCAGAGACAGTAGGAAGTTACAGGAGATAAATGACCCAACGAGGAAGAGAGGAGGCTCATTAGCTCCTTATTAATGCCAGATGCTGATGCTGACAGGGGTCAGATGGGAGATGTGGGACGTCACCAGAGCAGATGCAAACGGGAGATTGGATCAAATGTCCATCCTAAACAGATTTGCTCGCTATGTTTAGGAATTGAGTTGGGCATGATTCACGGATGGTTACTGACACAGAGCAGGTTAAGGTTAACTAAGGTAAAGGAGGTTAGGAAAGACAACTTGCACATTTTCATGTATTTGTATATCACTTTATGAGATAAACTAGCCAGATATCTCAAGTTACACGTTGATGTTGAGCCTGTTTTACATGGACCTCTTAAGTGGACTTCTAAAACTTAATATAGACTTTAAAGCCAAATGTGCTATCCAGGAGGTAAACTATCTGACTGCAACATAAATATTAACACTGGAGAAAGCCTACAGAGAACACATATCTGAATATGTGTGATTGCTTCCTATCTGTTCTTTCCCACTATCACAATCTAGGCAATCGTATTATAAAGTGTTAAGTGAGACAAAAAAGGTCTGTTTCTGAAAATGCTCATTGAAGCTAAGCGCAGCCTTCTCCAACACGACAGTATGTCTGCATGTCAGTGAGCTGTAAACAAAGCCAGGAGAGTACCCGCATGTGCCCACTGTATACATTTACAAAGAACACTTCAGCAAAGTTAAACAAGACATTTAATAGAGATAGAGAAAGAGTGTAAGTCCCCTTAACATGAGGATAGACTGCAGTTGGAGACAATTAACAGTCAGCAAGTCCATGGTCCCGTAGCTGGGGCTTCAACCACTAATAGCCCACCAGTGTAGCTTAAAAGTCTAAAGATTTCTTCTGTTTCTGTGAGACTTATTGAAATATGTCACCTCAAAGATGCTTATCACAGGTTTTCCCAGAAATAAGCTCAGCACTTAGCAAGGTTGGGCAACACTTGTACAGAAACATCTATTTCTAGTCTAGTTAGCGTAGTTCAACACAACATTAGCGCAGCAACTATAACCACAGGCCATTTAAAGTGACAGTCTGGATTTTAGGTGATGTTCTAAGCCAGTGGTCTCAAACCGATGGACTGACTGAAATATGAGCTCAGGAGCAGAGCTCTGTAGATTCTGACTGCATGCTAGTGAGGCAGTTTTGTCAATCGATTCAGGTGTAGGCAAAGATGCACATCTACAAGATGCACAATCCCCACCACTGTTCTAAGATCAGTGACAGTCACCTTGCCTGTAGTAGACAGATTTCGTATTACAGTAAGTTTGTAGGTAAGTTAGTAAAACCTAGAAGCAGTAGAGGGTTAACAGTAAGCCTGCTTTAGCCATTTTAGCAATTTAAAAAACCTCTGTCACTGTTCACATTAACTTGGTGTTTTGTTTTCTGCTCCGTTTGCATATTCTGATGACAAAACCTTTTACTCAAGCTTTTTCAAAGACTCTGTTTGCGGTGCATACATGTGGACTAAATATCCAAATATTCTTAAGAACGACATTGGACTCTCCATGGACAGCGATAGAGAAGGTGCACCATTTAAAGGCTTTTAATAACCGCCGGTAAATATAGGTCAAACAAAGTAAAGGTAAAAATGACAAAAGCATTGACTTCATTCATATTTAAATGTGAGGTTAATAGGTTATAGGTAATAACTGAAAGAGAAGAGTAAACAACGTATTACATCTTTTTTTCATTAGGATCCAAGCGGCTATGTTGACATTTTTTAAATGAGAGGAGGAAAGTATATGTTTAAAAACCGATTTGGTGTAACAGGGACCTCAGACTCTGAGGGTGACAGCACCATTGTCAGGGGTGTTTGATATCTTTGATAGCTTTCTTAGCCAAATAAAATTGTTGATTGGTTGAGGGAGTCGATTGCATCGGTCCATAATCAACTCCATCTCGTCAATCTGCTCTAAGCCTGCAAGATAAGGAATAAACGTTTGGATATTTCCGACAGGCCGTCATTTGTACAACGGCATTAAAGAGATTTCCAGATGTTTGGAAATTATGTCGGCTGACTGAAAGGGTAAAGCTGATCAGGCAGGTTGAGACAGTCTCAACAAACATAACATTACATAGCAACACGAATATTGTTCCGCTGAGAAAACAGCGAAAAACGTAACAACTGTCGTCTGTGAAAGTGTAGATATTTATATTTCCACTAATATAGTACTGCATGCGATGGATAAAAAACATTTTCAGTTTGAGTTGTTTTCTGGTGCTAACATCACCTAAAATGAGGTCCATCTGGTTGGTTGTTAGTCTTCCCTTCCTCTGAAGATCTCTTTCTTCTTCTACAAACTCACTTCGATATGTCATGTTTCTACTACAGGCAAGGGAGCAATTACCAATAAAAAAACTTCACACAGCCTATCTTTGATTCCAGCTTTCTTCACAAGGGATTTTTCTATTTCTTTTGTTAAAAAGGTCGTCATAAACATTGCATTGATTCTGGAAATGTTTCCATCCACATCAAAATTTCTCTTATCGCCCAAACATTATATTCCTTATGCTAGGCCATGATGTGGCACTGTAACAGTGCTGTTACAGTCGCGAGGCAGGTCTGAGGTTTTCAAAGAGTTGGTTTTCTGCAGGAAATCAGAGGCATGGCTTTTTAACTTTTTTTCCTCTCTGGAACCCATTTCTAAAAACTATTGTTTCAGGGTTCCTGGGACACAGTCGTTCTAACCTGGAAGGGAAAAAAAGCATTTGCACATTAATTTAACATTGTGCCCACTAAGTAACTTGTGATTGTAAATTGAGGTTTGCTTCAACGCTTTTTAAAGTGTCAAAAGCTTTTTAAATATAGGTGCAAATGCAACAAAATATGTTTGTGAGACATAATTAGAGTGGTTTTAACATGTGAAGCAACTTTTGTTGCTTGCAAAAGTGTGTGCATGGGAACCCTCTCTGCAGCCGCTGCATTGTATATTAGATAACAGGGTAAATTCAGAGGGAAGACTCCTCCAAATAGTATCAAGCAGGAGTCCAATAGTTGCCTAGCCTAGTATACAAAATGTGTGAGTTTACCTCAATGTGTGGATTAACAGACCACCTCATAGCTACCCCTTGGATTGCTACCAAGAATAAAGAACAAGACATCGAGTTTTGCCAAAGGTTACTGTCACGAAAAAAACAGGATTGAATTAGAAGATTTTTCATCTTGAAGTTTTACTTGAACAAATGAAATTGATATACCACAATGCCAAAATGTCATTATAAACTCTGACCATTTAGTTTTAACCTTATTTGAGACGATAGGTCTGCCAAAAGTGAAAGCCCTGCCTTAGCTCATAAAGATTGTACCTCTGTTTTTACGTTTAACTATGTGTGTTCTCAGCTAAAGCTTAACAGACCTTGAGCTACAGCTAAGACTGACCACCACAGAAATAAATGAAATTGGAAAGCTCTCAGAGTTGCTTGCCTAAACATGTGGCGGTCCTTTAATGAGAAAGCACTCATGCTACACATGGAGTGATGGTTTATGTGATTCTGAAGCAACGGGAATTACCTGTAGAAGAACAGGCTTGTAAGTACTAAAAACAACAGCCTTTTTTTTTTTTTTTTTTTTTTTTGCTAGAACGCATGTACCAAAACACCACTGACATAAGCTAAGAAGATTTAGGTGATGTCTAGTTACATCGCTTGGTGTCCAACTGACCTCTGCAGCACAGCAACAAAAGCTCAGCACCAAAATGCAACCGAAGTGTGGAAGAATGTTGCACGGATTACTGTGTTAATCTGATCCATGTCTGTGAAACCAAACTTCCAATCGTTCACACATGCAGCTATTTATTTCTCCAACAAAAACTGCTACCATCTTCTTTCCTGATTTTTCACACTGCGGAGCTGGAGACCTGGAGCCAGCCCACCTCAGTGTAGGCCCCCGTCACATGCCAGTACAGCGCCCCCATCAGTTTGGTCCACACCAACTGCACCTCAGCTGTGAAGAAATCTGGGAAGTCTTCAGACAGCACCTCCAGGATCACTCCACTCAGGATCTGGGTAAAAAGAGAATGAGCTCACATTTATAGAGTGTTTACAGAAAAAGCAGCCTACAGGATGTTGCAATTCTCCAAATCTTAGATAAAGATAAAATACGTCCACTGCAATTCAATTTTATTTATATAGCACCAATTCACAACACATGTCATCACAAGGCACTTTACAAAGTCAAATTCAATCAAATCATCCAGGCAGATTGGTCAGAAAGTTTCCTATGTATGTTCACGCTGCAGGGAAATGCGACACAAATCCAATCTTTTTGCCCGTATGCAACCCATATCTGTCTTTTGAGCCTCAAGACCTGCAGTATGAACATAGCCTAAGGAATCCCAACAGATTGCATCTAGCCACAAGCAGCATTTACTCCTCATGAAAGAGCGTAGAGCCACAGGGAGAGTCGTCTGCATTGTCCATGGCTTTGCAGCAATCCCTCATACTGAGCATGCATGAAGCGACAGTGGAAAGAAAAACTCCCCTTTAAGAGGAAGAAACCTCCAGCAGAACCAGTCTCAGTGTGAACAGTCATCTGCTGTGACTGACTGAGAGTTTGAGAAGACAGAGCAGAGACACTAAAGAGCACAGGAGCGCTGATCCAGAATCTGCTTAATTCTAACGTTTTATAAATATCGACTTTCTTAATTAGCTTTAAAACTGGGCAAAAACTAGAAGTCTAATAATATTAAAACACTATGACAAAGTCCATGTCGGTTCCAGAAAGGAATGCCCAGGTACTGTCAGGTTGTTACTTTGTCATCACAATTTTGTGCAATGAAATTACAATAAAATATCCTCTGCATTTAATGTATACCTTAGGGAGCAGTGGGCTGCCACTGTTTGGCCCCCAGGGAGCGTTGTGGGGCTAAGGGTCTTGCTCAAGGACCCGGAGTGGCAATCTGTGGGATTCGAGCCAGGGAACTTGCAGCCTTTCCAGGATGCAACACTCTGCCCAACCTCCATCAATGGTTGGGCTTCAGGGGAGTATGTCTAGGTATAAACTCTCCCTTGGTAAAGCATGTTTGGCATAATTCCAGCGGCAAATATTATCTCAGAAGTGAGAAAGAAGTGGCTTGAGAGTTACCCTGCTGTGTATCTTACAACCCTCGGTTTCATCATTAATGTAGAACCCGTTCCCATTTTTAAATCACTTATGTAGTGGTTTTTTTAGGCTGTAGTAAAGCAGACAGGGATAGACAGGATGCAAACTCTGTGAGATCACTGCAGCTGAGTAACCCTTGGCCACTCATGACACTTCATAGCTTCCTAAACTAAGAAGACTAATATTAAATAAAGTGGCTATATAACAATTTGGTTGAACAGCTAAAATAGACAAATCTGATCTCTGATCTTTGTTTTTTTTTTAAAAAGTTTGGGATTCATGAAACACGTGCTTTGGCATTAGGACCTCTAGCATTGATCCTCCAAAATATGGACCGTTCAGAGCTGGACTGGGATATTCTGCAATGATTACCAATTCATTAAAACAGTTAATAATTGCTGGAAATTTAAGGGAAATCCAGAAAAGTTGAATCTGGCACACTGGTGATCCTTAACGATGGGGTGCTCAGCAACACTAACCAAATTTATTCTAGTTGCAAGGCCCAACTCTTCCGATAAAACTATTCACAGATGAAATCCAGTAATCTTTACCTTCTCGACACACTTCAGCATACGTGTTAAGGGCGGCAACTGATGTGCTGCGCTGCTACTCATGTTTGTTACTCTTTTACACCATTTATTTAAACCAAAAAAGGGGATGTTCCATTGTTTTCCCAAAATTTTTGGTGAAATCGTCTCCTCACATGAACCTAACATCGTGTGTCATCTTGTCTTGTGAGCTGGATGTGTCGTTCTGCTCCTAGTAAATACTACATCAAATGTACAAGGACACCTAAAATTCTCTACTCTGTGATTGTATACTTGTCAGAAACTGTATGGCAGAGCACAAAAGCATTGAATACACATTTTAGTAACTACTTTTTGTGTTCAATGTCAGATTTCCTATATGTGGTTTCATTATGGTGTAGTCTCAAGCACAGTGAAGTCCTAAAGAAAGTCCAAAATATAACACTGCCAAACCTTCTGTAACGTGCATCTCTCTGTAGAGGGGAGGGTTATGCATTGCTTAAAACATTCAATGGTGATTTGGTTTCTGTCCATGTGCTTCTGATTCTTCCACAGTCCCAAAACCTCCTGTTTGGCTAATCTGAGATTCTGCCCTGACCTTTGGAGTGATCGTTAGCATGCATGGTTGTGTGCCAATGTGATGGACTGCATTGGCCTGTCGAAGATGTTCTCAGTCTGTTCCCCTGTGGCAGCAGACATACACACATGCCCCCCCTCATCCTGATCATTTACCAAGAAAAGTAAGAATTATGTCTACTTCAACAATAAAAGCCTCGGATTTCTGATGTGCAGTGTATTCAACGATGTCCACATTTAGATTTTAGACCGCCTGTATCTCACCACGATACCAGAATAGACTGAAATCATCATTTTGAAGGAGTGATTTTTGTATGCAGCCTGGTGGACAATAACAGAAATTCATGAACATTTTGGACCATTGTTATGTTTCTGATCATTATTTCTAATTCACTGTGTTCATGCTAATGCCTTGACACGGTTTTCTAACCTTTGTACAGAATACAAATGCCTTGATAATCTTTGTGAGTTATGTGGCATCCCAGATATTGCATACAGAATTTTTACTACCCTTTATTCATGAGTTGGACAATACAACTTTTAACAAATTTTAAAAAGCAGTCAGAAGTAAAAAAAAAAAAAAAATGCTCTAATTGCAGCTGTATTCATACCTGCAGACAAAATCATCTCCAGTTCTCAGTGTACCTCTTTCATCAGGAGAAGAAAGCGTAATAGATTTCATTTTGAAAACGATAAAACCACATGATCTTGATGAAATATTAGGCCTAACATGTTTTAATCCAATCCACTTTATTTATAAAGCATATGATAGAAAACGTGAGCTTTAGAAAGTATTTGCTGATTAACTCTTTAAATCTCCATAATCATTTCATTCCTGATAAAAGCATAATTTTAAAATTCTCTTGTACTTTTCTAAACAACTCTGTGTCTAGAAGGTGTACAGTATATTACTGCACTCAGTCCCAACCACTTTATCATAATTGTCCAATCTCTGTTCAACTGGAGGCTCTTACATGACTGCATAATAACACCGTAGCCTGTAAGAAAAACTCTTCGAAGAACATTTAATTTTGCAACAAACTTCTGGGAAGCGGCCGTGATCCTCGTTTCCGCTGACCTCCAGAATCCTTTACTGTGCTGCAGTAATGCAGATGTAATACAGAAGAGGGAAAAAGAGTCTGATTTAAGCTATTTTTTTTACCATTACACCTCTACAAATTCTTTCAATTCTGCATATATTTCTCATAACTGAGTCTAGCAGGCTAAAAATTAGACTAGTGGCCAATGAAAATACCTACCAATCTATAATTGGTGAAACTGAATGGAGAAAAAGGTTAAAACATAAATATTTGACCATTGTAAATTAATAAAAAGAAAGGCTCTTTATTTATTTATTTTTTCACCTTAAAGTATATGGGTTCCACTTTGTGTTTCATGGCATGGGCCTTTCCCACCAGGGCCAGCACTGAGGACACCTTCTCCGGGTCATTGAGGTTCTCCACCACAGTGTTAATGGCGTTCATCACCCTGCAAGCGTGCTGCCTCAGTTGGCTGCTTTGCTCCATCTCCTCAGGGTCCTCCATGTCTTGGAACTGGCTGAAATACTGCTTTGCAGATGGGAAGTTGACAAAAAACCTGTTGGAACAGAGATGTTTTCTAACATAAGAAAATGCCAAATAAATAGATTTTTAAGTTTTATAATAAAGGGGACACATCATGCTTTTCAGTTTCTCTTTTTGACATTGAAATCATTCATTTGTGGTCTGTATAAAGTGGAACTGCAATGCTGTGGTCTGTATTCCTTGTTAATTTCCCCCCACGTTCCGCCTTTCCCCTCCTGTTCTGATATACGTCTGAGCAACTCGTTTTAGTGTTGTCTCTTTATATCTGAAAAGGAGGCACCGCACTTTACACCCCGCTTTCCCCCCAGTCACAGAGCGTTCCACTCCATCCCTTTCAGCCATTTTTGTAGTATGCTGAGGCACGGTGTAAAGAACAACCGATGACCTATCCACTTGTAGCTTCAAAATCATACAGCTTGGACTACAAGATCATGCTGAGAAATGAAAGTGATGGATTTACAAAATTGGTAAGCTAGAAGTCCATGACCTTGTTTAGCAGCTCTGTAGTAAATTGTCATGATTTGGAGGTGTCTTGGTATGGTTTTGATTCAGATTCATGATTTTCTTGTCATTTATGTTCTATAGGTCTTGCCATTTACAGTTATTAGTTTTGCCTTCAGGGTTTTGCCATAAGGTTCACTTCTTCATGTTTTAGATTTGTTAGATGTTTTTCCTTGCTACTGCATTTCTTTACTTTTTGTCATCTAGTTAATTCTTACATTCATTTTTGCTTGGATTCTTGTGTTAGTGTCCTGAATCAGATCATTTCCTTGTTTCTATTCAGCTCCATTCATGTTTATTTCAGTCTGCACCCTCTATCATACCCCCAGCCAGTTTATCTCATTCAATCCGCCTGCGCTGTGCTCATTATCCAGCATCTGTCTCACCTGGGACTCTGCCTTTATATACCTGCCGCCCGCAGTCTTCTCTGCCAGATCACCAGAAAGCAATATGTGAGTAACCTTCCAGCATTCCTTGTCTGCCTGTTTTTGACCTTGATTTTAGGATTTTCCTTGTTTGCCTTGCCCTTCCTGGACACTTCATCGGCTCTCTGATTCTGGACATGACCTTGGACTGTTTTGACCATGATTCCAGACTCGCCCTTTGTTCTTGTCTGCCTTCTACTCTGGATATTTTACTGCCTGCATCTGTTTTTGTTTGTGTTATTTTCTTTATAATAAACCTTTTTAGAGTGCAACTCCATGTCTGGCTTGAATATAGGCCTCTCTGCTCTGCTGCGCATAACAGTAAATAATGTGACATAATTGTTCAATAAATGTAATATTAAACAGAGAAAACTGAACAGCTTGAAAAATATGACCCAAAGACAATATAAAGATTCATCTACATAGCACCTGGACATTCTACATTGAACTTTTCTGCATTCCTAGAGACTCCTACTACACCACAAAATGTATTTAAGCTGTAAAAAAATTTGGATTTTACACAATATGTCCCCTGTGGAGTCAGCAAACTTCTTAATTCAAAATCACTTACAAGTCAGGCAAGATGCAGAAGCTTTACTTCTGCAGAAAACCTTTTGAACAACCACTGAAGCCACATCCTTTTAAAAACTCTGAACTTTTTTGAAACAGGTAGAGCACTATCCACATGTTATGTTTGGACAGGGGTGCCCCAGTCCAGTCCTCCCGAGCTACCATCCTGCAACCTTTTGATGTATCCCTTCCCCAACACACCTAAACCAAACGTTGATGATGAGGTAATCCAGCCATTTGATTTAGGGGTGTTGGAGCAGGAATGCATCTACAATGTAGTGGTTAGTAGGTCGTGAGGATGGGACCTGGGCACCGCCGTCTAGAGCATCAGGGGAGGAAATGTCCTGTAAAGCAGTAAAGACGCTGTGAAAAGGTGTGAAAGACCTCATAACGTTTGAGCAGCTGAGTCGTCCCTGCTGAGGAAAAGCTTTCCTACAACATGATGATTGAACCATCATGTTTCACGGTGGGGACAATATGCTCAGGGTTGATGTACAGTGTTAGTCTTTCCCCCGTATTGTTTTGCATCTGGACCAACTAGTTGAACTTTGTTCTCAACAGACCAGTGACTTGCTTGCAGGGTGTGTATTTTTCATCTTTTTGTCAGGTTGCCAAGTTCTGCTTTTAAACAAGTAGTAAAGACATCTTGTTTTACTTCAAGACTATTTAGCAAGGAAAGTTATGCTCTGACTTTGTCCTTTCTCCTTTCACATTTTAATGGTTTGTGCGCTTCCACCAGGCCGGCAACTTCAGTTTCTTCAGATGTGCACTGTATTTACTGCTACATTGCAAATCATCCCAAATCTCAAATCTGGTAAAATAAAATGTTAGAAGACGAATACAATTATCATACTGAATAGAAAAAACCTCAACCCAAACATTTGTGCTATATATGAACAGCTACTGAGTCCATGCAGCAACGGATGCCGGATCCTAGAGGCAGTTTTAACAAACAAATACAGCCTGTGAGAACAATAAAGGCCCTGATGATGGCAGGATGTGCTCCAGATGATTAACACAAACCTTTTAAACTCTGGACTCTAATAGGTAAAGAGTGATTTTCCCTCGTGTTTCTAAAACCCTAGGCTTGAAAGATAACACAAATGTTTGAATTATAAATTAAAAGAACAACACATTAAGGTATTGACTGAAGGAACAAATTGCAGGAAGCTAAAACCTTTGATTATAATTAAATGCTACACAGTCCACAAAAGATAATTCTGAAGCGTTTAACTGCTCTGTATGCCATAAATGAAAATCAACGTTTCCTCCCCCTTATCTCAGAGTGCAGCTCAGTAACTTACAAGAGTTTCTTTTCTCTCTTTCTCTTGCTCTCTCTCTCTCTGTGAGTGTGTAATTTGGCTTTGCCCCATCAGTTCGGCAGGAAGTTCCCAGCAGAGACATTTAAAGTGCAGAAGTGCTGATGAGACGGCGTAGTTAAGATTGATAAGACGCTCACAGAGTAATTGGATGCAGGTGTGCAGAAAGTGGCGTCTAATTTTCGTGGAGTTCCAGTGTAAGGGTGTACGAGTGCGCCAAACAGAATGGCACCTATCCAAGATATATTAGGTGAGACAATAAGGCATGGAAGATGTGTGTTTTTACCGTTGCTGGATGAATGGATGAGTTGGGAAAGGAAATTAATTGAAAGGTAAAGAACAACTGCTGGTCATTTTTCTATTATTGTTGTGTCAGGACTTAAACTATTAAGACCTGTAAATGAGAGCTAATGTCTCAGTGAGACTACCTGTATAAATAAAGGTATGATAAATAAACACCCAGTGCAATTACTTGCACGCATTGTAAAGATGTGTAAAAAGCCTTAAAATAAATTCATCTTTTATAGCAATTGCATAATCTTGTAATGTTTTTTAGGTTATTTGATCTCAGCCCATGTTTTTAGAAGATTGAAGTTATTTTTAGTAATGAATGCCAATACTTTGGGAAAACCTGACTAAAATAACTGTAACATCTCCAAATCTTTATTTTGGGAGAGAGCTGCAGCAAAGAGGGGCTTCTTGAGGTAGTTAGCCCCACTGAGCTATATAATACACTGGAGTGCTGATTTTGCCGAAAAACTGAAGTCACTGGCCGCCATCTTGCTCCTCCCTACTCTCACAGAATCCCATAGGATTTGGTTGCAACAACAAGCAGTTTTCTGGCTCAGTGAAAACGTTTCACAGGTAATTCTACAGTCAGTGGATGTACTAACACTATCAACTACTACAAAATTAGGTGCTGAAATATTTTACATGTTATTCATATTAGATATATATATATGTATATATAAGTATGTGTATATGTATATATGTATATATATGTATACACATATGTAAATATATGTTTTTGTATATTGTTATTTATATATTTATAAATGTTAAACATATATATTTAAATAAATAAAATGCAAAATATTTCAGCACATGACTTTCTCAGTACTTGATATTTTTAGAACATAACATAAAACTATATGGCATTTGACATTTTAAAAGTTTTAAGCTCCCCCTGAACATGAGAAAATCCTCGTTATTCGATGCTGTAGCGCACATATTCCTTAGTTACTGGGGGGAAATAGGGAGTACCAATATGGCGGCTGGTGGCTTCAAAGCGACTCGTTCTAACAGACGGTGATTAGCACTCCAGTGTATTATATAGCTCAGTGGTTAGCCCTCCATAGTAACCATTTGATGGTATCCACATGGCAACTGGCTGTTTGGGCGCCATGCCAGAGAAAAAGCCTTCTCTGTCCTAAATGTGTGAAGTTTGGTAAACACAATCGGCACTTTAACCGGAGACTGCTGCTTTGTGTGCAGTGAGGTAATGCTATGCTCACACTGCAGGTCTCCATGTTCCAATTTTCTTTGTTGAGATCCAATTGTTCTGCATGGTTGTTTGCATTATAGCTTAAATGCGACCACCATCAGACTCCGCTGGCAGCAGTCTGTGCCCCTAAAGTGACCCACATGTGCAGAGGAAGACGTGAGGGTACACACAGCACGCTGTTACGGTGGAAGTAAACTAGAACGCTCCCCATGTCAGTGTTGCTGCATCCTGAAATTTCAAAGCAGCTAAATTATGAATGATTCCATCAACAGTGTCTGCCATGCCTGTTTGTCTGTTGAAATTGATTTTTATCTTACTGCTTCCTGTCGCCTGTTGCATTTTAGTGGAGTAAAAGTTGGATGAAATGCAATACAACCAGGCTGAGGTTGCTCAAAGAACATCAGATAGACATCTGATTTAGACCCATATATGAATATTTTCCATCATTGAGCTGAGGGAAAAGAATATAATAAAACATTTTGAGCTGTTCAGACCATTAAAAAAATCAGATAAAGGTCATGTATGGGAGAATCTTGTCATATCCACTGTTAAGCGCTGTGGAGTATTTGTGATGCTGCAGACTTGTTTTGACTACAAAAACTCTGGAAACCTTGTTACAGTGAAAAACATCATGAGCTCTGAAATACCGGGAGCTGTTCAAATAGATGTGGTGGCGACTGCCAGAACACCGAAAGGGGATCGTCACTGGTCTTCCAGCAGGATAAAAGTACAAAATATTTAACCATTCAACGTTCCTACACGGTCAACTCAGTCCCCAGACTTAAATCCCATAGGAAGCTATGGGGTGAAATGAAGAGAGCAAATTCTAAGTGAAGACCCAGAACTCAATCTAGAGAGATATTAAAGCAAGAAAGTTTCCTGTGTGTTTCAAAAAGCATTAGGTGATATGAGTTTAACATTTCAGCATGATGTGCGCGGGGTTTTTCCTGAGGATGAGAAGATTGTAACCTTACTCTCGCCAAATGGATTTCATTCCGCCGAGCTCCACACAGCTCCACACGTGTGGAGCTCAGCGGAGAGTCAGGTTAAGAAGATTGAGGATTAAAAAAAAGTTTTTAAAATGGATCCAAGCCTTTTTCACTGATAACCTAACACCATCAGAACCTCACAACAACACAACATGTACAGTAACACTACGAAACAGCGTTTATTGCATCTATTATGGAACCAGCAGAAGAAAAAGGTAGCTGAACAACAAATGCAACTTTTGCATGTTTCAAATAATCTCATTCAACAGCCTAGGAAATTTAGCTGATGAAATCGCAAATATTTAGTGCCTTCCTCCTTCAAGCCATCAAACTCACATGCTTCAAAATATTAACAATCAAACAAAATAAATGTTATGTCCTGCCTGAAACAACTACTATCCTGCAGCACTTACTCCCATAATGATGAAATGTTTGGAGTGATTTGTTAAACCACACATTGCCACCAGTTTGGGTTTCTCTGCTAGATCCATAACAAGCTGTTCCATGTAGGAGGGGAGATCCTAACCTGACAAAAGCCAGATGTATGTCGCTCCGCCTAGCTCCACTCACATACATCTGGGACACCGCCATAGGAATTGCCTTTACAGAAGGCTGGGCCTTATCAAAAATTCTTGGATATGATTGGATAAGCCACTTGTCTGTCATCTTTATTGACGTGCTATTTCAACCACTCACACCGAAGCTAAGCCGTGACGCTGATGATAGCGACGCAGGAAAAAAATAAAATAATAATAATAATGTGTTTGCGGCTCTAGTGGCATGCGTTTTATTGACAGTGAGCTGACAGGAAGAGGGGGGAAGACAGGCGGCAAAGCGCCGCGGGTCGGAGTCGATTCCGGGCCGACCGCGTTGAGGACTAAAGGCCTCCTAACATAGTTAGCGCTAACCGCTAACCGCTCCGGGGCGCGTCCGCATCTGCACGTCCGCTGGCCCCGGAAAACAAAACTTGCCAAATCCGGTCGGGAGAAGGGCGAAAACATGGTTTCCACCAACAAAAGCCTTCAGAGCCGTTCTCTGATGTTCTTTTAATGAAACAATATTAGGTAGATTGGACAACACGGAAGAAATAGCAGCATCAATGTTAACGCTTGCTTCCTCGACGAGCCGCCATTGCTATCAAAACAGTCTCACGTCATGGTCGCGTCTCCACTACGTCACATCTATGAAACTCCAGCCCTGCGTCCTGATTGGCCAGACCATAAATTTGGTTGGAGAAATCACTCTCTACCGGCGGTGTCCCAGATGTATGTGAGTGGAGCTAGGCGGAGCAACATACATCTGGCTTTTGTCAGGTTAGGGAGATCCACCATATTGCGAAAAGTAGTTTTCCAGCGAGACAAAAATTATAAAATGTAATCTCAGGGTTTGAAGCCATAAATCCTCAAAGACTAATAGCAAAGCCTATCCTATAGGCAGGTTAAACATTGCTACTTTTTCAGCTTCTCCACTATGAGTCCACAGTCTGACCAAACTGGGAAAAGCCTCTCCAGCTCCATCATGTTGAGCACTGGTAGCGCTCAAGGTTGTGAGCTCAGTCCACGCTGTTTTACACACAAAGGTACATTTACATTTAAGGAAACACTGATCAAGGAATTTGTGAATGATCCCACGGAAGAAAGACTCATTCATGCACATTGGTTGAACCAATGTACAGAAAGAAGGTCAAACAGAGAGTGGCCTGGTGTAGAGAAGACAACCAGGTGCTCAGCACTGACCAAGGGAATGAGACAATAGTAAACTTTAGGATAGCATAACACAAGCATGCACCTCTCAGCTCAAGAAACTGTTCCATAGAGAGACTGGATAGCATTAAATTCCTTATAGTAACAATCTGTGATGATCTTGCCTGACTGAAGAACACCTCAAGAACTGTGATGTGGGCACAGAGGAGACTGTGCTTTCTGAGGCAACTAAAACGATAATCAATCCTTACCAGCATCCCAGTATCATTCTACGCTATACTCCATCTCAGTATACAGTGTAGTGCATGAACACATTAACAACAGTTTGGACAAAAAAACGCACATATCCCATTTGCACTGATTGGACGGTAATAAGAGTGTAACAACTGACCACAGTTACAAACCAAATCTAAATGGACTGCTTTTCAGTTAAAATCTCACAAATTTATTTTTTTGAAGACAAAAGCATACAAAAAAACATTAATGCGAGATGCTGTGTTGGGAATTTGGCCATCATCACGTATAGTTTATGTGAGCAAAGACAAAAGGAGAACATTAAGCAGATTTAAGATAGCGACAGAATCAGTATGCCAATTGGTGAAGAATGTCATGACCAAAATATCTATTTTTAAAACTTATTTCAGAAAAACCCTATAAATGAATGAGAATTAGTTCATGTTCATTAAAGCGGTGAACTGTCGACAAGAATACATCGAGTTTAACCTGCTTGAACTGAATTTAGAACCAGATCATTTTAAATTTAAATTGCCAAATTAGCGTCAGCGGGTTATTCCAGCTGCAGTTGTCACAGTTCACAGAAGAAGAAGAACCCAAGTGCAGAATGTGATGATGCTTAGATTTGAAAAATAAACTCGTTACAGACCGGAAACTGAATGAAGCAGGCATGGTGAAAGAAGGTGACAGGTGGCATGAATCCAGGAGGAAAAACAGACAAACCAGCATGGAGTAGAAAGAACCAGGGAGTATTTATATAGAGGCAGAGTGGAGAGATGAGGCAGAAGACAGGTGGAAGTAATTTATACGATGGAACCACCAGAGTGATGTGCAGCTTTCGGTTGCAAAATGTTAAAATGTCCCAAACTATTCAAACTTGCTTCAGACTGAAAATACTAAAAAGAACAGTAAAAAGAAAAACAGTCAAACAGCTTTTAATACGTTGGCTCTGTTTTTATGGCAATTTTCATGTTTTGTGGACGACATCTGACAACAAGGTTTAATGTGTGGTGAAAGCCCAGGGAACTGATGAACTGGCTGGCTCGCCAAATGTGGGAAATGATGATGACTGATTCCCCAGTTGCTTATTGAATAAAAGGAAACGGTGATTCCATGAAGTTCCAGCACTTTATTAAGACCCAGAGCAGAGACAAAGTAACCACACCCCTGGCTAGGCCACAGCCTGCCCCCCCCCCCCACCCCCCCACCCCCGTCTGCTCCAGCCCTGGTCTCCTCCGAATCTGACCCTTACCTCCTCATCACACTCTGCTACTGTATATCGGCTGCATTAGGAGCATAACACAAACATCTCAAATCCAAACATTTACAATCTCACACAGAAAATATGCAAGCGTTGACCTTAATTAACTGAGGGGGGGGGGGGGTGCTTACGTGTTTTAGAAGGAGATCAGGGGTGACTTTATGACCCAAAGCTTTAATATTTCCATTCCCAGCACCTGGCCGTATTGCACATTGCCGTTCCTGTAAAAACTGTCATTGTATAATTTGCTCCTGGCCTGCTGCGAAGTAGTAACATAAAACTATTCCGTTTTTGAGTGTATTGTAAAATACATTATACGTCAAATCTATTAAGTAAGTTGCTCAACATTCAGACCAAAAAGGGGGTAGAAGAAATGTGGTTTAAGTTAGCGGTTGCTGGATACACACAGCATATCAAACTTAGCTACTTCCAGCAGGATACCAAACCATGATGCAGAGCTCAATCTCAATCGGGTTTCTTGAACCTGATATTACAATGGGTTCTCTGTAGTCCAATGGCCTCCACAGCCACCAGATCTCAGTTCAATAGAGCACATTGGCGATGCGGCGAAACATTTGATTTGCAGTATGAAAGTGCAAAAGAAAGTCCTGAGTTCAACCCATTGGCCCAACCTTTTAAAGCAACCAAACACCTTATGTAGCCTCGGGCACTGTTATTCGCCCTCCTTGGTACTAACATATCTGGACTCTGTTTGAAGTCTAGCTGGCTCTTATAAAATACTTAATGTGCACATGTAGTGAATTCCACTCTTGAGCCACCTGGGTGGATGGAAGTGGAGATATAAACAAGGTTTAGATGGTCATGTTTGGTTGGACTTCAAATATTTAATTTGATATGGGCTTTTAAAGTGTTCACTGCAGATGTCCCTGCATACACAGCAGCGTAGTATGCAGCAATGGTTAACGCCAAAGAGTCAAGGGAATTTCCACAAGCTGTCTTGCAGCAAGTGGGAAGCCCAGCTGATAAACTACCTCAGAATTACAATGACAATTTAAAGTCAAGTTGTTATTCAGCTCAGCTTAAGAATTTTATGAGTTGTCCAGAAAAGCAGAACTGGTAGTACAGATATTTTCCTGTTGGAATGTGGCCCACAGCAGCCCTGCTTCGCTACATCTGCATCCCTGGGACCTAGGTCACGCCAGGCTTCCAAACGTTGGCTTGCCTGCAGTGCTTTTAACTTTGCTCTTTCAGCTGTCACATCACAAGCCTACTGTATTCCTCTGTGACGAAAATAAATTAAGATAATGGAGTACTTCTTGTCCTGTTAAGGCTAACATGAACATTAACGCCGAGCACAAAGAGGGCTTCCTTGAGGTTTAGAGTGAAGAAAGTCTTGTTTCTCTGTGTCTTGTTTCTTGTGTGAGGAGTGTTTCATTTCAGGCCAGGACGTGGTTCAGAATACATTAAAGGAAGAAAATACCAGATTGTGACATTGAGTAGTATTGAGCAGAGAAAAATTACTGCATCAGTGTTAGGATATTGTGTATCTTAAAGTTGAAATGGTTCATCAGAACTAAATGAAGGAAAAATGCTGCTGCTATGCTTGGAATTGGACTGGGATGTCTCAGAATAATGCAATACACTGGTTTCAAGCTGAAGTCTTACTTTAAAGTCTCTCAGATCACATCCCCAAAAGCAGAACTGCACAGCAGAAAAGCATTGGCTTTATCTTTTCTATCAACAATCTAAGTTCTAAATTAATTACTGAGATGTGTCGAACACCCCTTGGATTTCTGTTGTATTACAACAAAAAACTTCAGTGTATTCTACATATTCAGTTGTTGCTTGGTTGTTGTGTGGATTTAATTTTTTTCATTTGCCTTTGTGTGTGTGTGTGTGTGGGGGGGGGGGGGGTAAATTGACTGATCAGCATAAAGTGTTGGTTTATTATGAAGTAGAGTGTAATGATTTGTAAAGGAAGAACCCAAATGTTAGCCGGACACAGAACTGATGCTTAAAAGGGGTTTATTAACAAAAAAATCCAGGAGGAAAAAAGAGCTGGCTTCAGGCAAGCAACAGAATCAAAAGGGACCATAAACAAACTCCAAAAACAGGCGAGCAGAAAACTGACCGGGCAAAACTGGCAGGCAGGCTAAACTAAAACAGACAAGGGTGAAGTGCTCTTACCGAGTAGGTTGCAGGTGAGGATAACACAAGACGTCCTGGCAACAAACAGAAAACTAAGGCGGGCTTAAATAGGTGAACGGAACAGGAGAGCAGGGGCGGGACTAATTAACCAAACCAGGTGGAGGTGATAAAAGGAGCATACAGACTAAAAGACAATAAACCTAAGGTAGAAAACAAGACAAAGACTAAACAGACACGAGCTGAAATAAAAACTAATAACAAAGACTAAAACAGGCTAAGCATAAATCCAATACAAAACAAGAAAACAAATAAATCCTAAGACAGAAAAGTGGCTAAACTGAAAAAAATAACCTGAACCACAACAGAACTTTACAGAGCCCCTCCCTCAAGGGCGGATTCTAGACGCCCTTAACCTTCTCTAAAAGTACAAAGAAAACAAAATAAAAGTCCGACCGGGCGGGTGGAGGGGGCTACAGGCTGGAGGGTCAGAATCTGAAAAAGAAAAACAATATCCAAAACACAAGTCCCAAAACAACCCTCTAAGGGCGAATCCAAACTAAACAGAATCCCAAATAGTCAAAGTGGCCGGATGTCCGGCAGTCGTCCCGGGGAACGGCCCCGGCGGGTCAGGATGTCCGGCGGTCGTCCCGGGGAACGGGCCCGGCGGGTCAGGATGTCCGGCGGTCATCCCGGGGAACGGGCCCGGCAGGTCAGGATGTCCGGCGGTCGGCAACAGAGCAGGGCCCTACGAGGGCGGAGGCGACGACGGTCCAGGCCCCTTGGTGGGCGAAGGCCTCGATGGTCCAGGCCCCCCCTGATGACAAAACATAAACTTGACAGGAGTTTAGCATCGGGAGGCCCCGGGCTACAGGCAATGGGAGGCCCCGGGCTACAGGCAACGGGAGGCACCGGGCTACAGGCAACGGGAGGCCCCGGGCTACAGGCAACAGGAGGCCCCGGGCTACAGGCATCGGGAGGCACCGGGCTACAGGCATCGGGAGGCACCGGGCTACAGGCAACGGGAGGCACCGTGCTACAGGCAACGGGAGGCCGCGGGCTACAGGCAACAGGAGGCCCCGGGCTACAGGCATCGGGAGGCACCGGACTACAGGCAACGGGAGGCACCGGGCTACAGGCAACGGGAGGCACCGGGCTACAGGCAACGGGAGGCCCCGGGCTACAGGCTTCTGAGGATGAAACCAGTCCCTTAAAAAAGAAAAGCCTCAGAATAAGTCTCTGGACAGTCTCTGGAACTGACAGCCAGAACAGGAACTCCGAGAGCTGGCTGTCAGGTTTAGAGAGTGGAGGTAGGCGTCTCTGGGGGAGCCTGTAGGTTCTTGGATCCTTCTGGGACCTGGATGTCTTGGACCCCCTACTAGGCCCTAGGGGGCGACCAATCCGAAGAGGAGCCCGAAGATCTCTAAATCCTCCTCTGCCCCGACAGAAGACACGGCCACCAAGACCCTCCTGGATCCAACCACCACGGAGCAGGGCCGGACCTCCCTGGGTTGCCGCGTCGTGGACCAGTGGCAGACCCCCCTGAGTCCCCACGTCGCAAGTCGGCGACAGACCCGCCTGGGTCAGACCTCGGGGCTTGGGCGGACCCACCTGGGTTGAGACGTCGTGGACCGGAGGCGGACCCTCCTGGGTCGACACGTCCACGCCGGACGGCGGCTGACCCACCTGGGTTGAGACGTCGTGGACCGGCGGCGGACCCTCCTGGGTCGACACGTCCACGCCGGACGGCGGCTGACCCTCCTGGGTCGACTTGTTGCTGACGGGCGGAGGCGGGCTCTCCAGAACCCCCTCTGGAGACTTGGGCGGAGGCGGGTTCTCCAGAACCCCCTCTGGGGACTTGGGCGGAGGCGGGTCCTCCATAATGGATTCAGGGGCCGAGGCGTCGGCCGGACCCTCGGGGACAGAAACAGGGGCCGAGGCGTCGGCCGGACCCTCGACGGCAGGAGCAGGGCGGCTGTAGAATGCCCTGAGAGCTGTGGCATAATGCCCCTCCACCTCCTTTAATTTCTCCTCCAAACCCACTGAATATTGGTAGATAAGAGCTTCCCTGAGGTGTTTAATGATGGGAGCAAATGATCTTATCTTGTCCTCCAAAGATCTATGGTCATCTTCTGCAGCGCCACGAGGAGGAGCTGTGGGCGGACCAGGATAGGGAAGTGGAGGACTCCGGTCTGCTCGACAGGAAGTGGCTGAAGACGCCGGAGATGCAGCCGGCAAGGGCTGGGAAGTAACGGCCGATCGAGGCTGTACTGGCTCGGCTGACCGCTGCTCAGAACAGCTGGAGGACTGGTCCACAAGCCGCTGTCTTCTTCTCCGGCGGCGGGACGGCGGACCTAGCGGGGATGCCGATTCCTCCCGACGGGACGGAACCGCCAGCGAAGATTCATGCGCCTCCGCGTCAGGAGAGGGAAACGGGCCCGACTCTGGGAATAAGTCGGGACGGAGCTCCCAGATCATCTCGGCATCGACCTCCAGAAAAAAGTCCGGATCCGGGATGAACGACGGTGAGGTGGACTGACAGGGGAAGTCCGGTGAACAACTGCTTTGAGTGTGGGAGGTGAGTGGAGCGCCGGTCTGCGTGAGCATAGCTCCTCCAGAAAAGAGAAAACGTGTCGGCTTTGGGTTTACTTTTTGGCCAGGACGTAATGTAATGATTTGTAAAGGAAGAACCCAAATGTTAGCTGGACACAGAACTGATGCTTAAAAGGGGTTTATTAACAAAAAAATCCAGGAGGCAAAAAGAGCTGGCTTCAGGCAAGCAACAGAATTGATTGTGGTATGCAACGTATGCAACCAGACTCCAGCAGTGTATCAGCATTTTGGAGCTCAGACACAATAGTATAGTTTTTATCTATGAATTCAATATTTGGACAAACACTTTAATTTGCCCCTTTGCAGCCACGTTATATTTGTTTCCATTTGAGAACAGTTCTTTATGTTTTCCTTTCAACATGCACAGGTTGTTTCAGTTCATGACATAGATAACATAACTCTGTGTTGAGACAGAATCTAACTGCTCATCTTTTCACAGGAACAAAAATTATCATATCGCTCAAATTCATTTTTTTTTATCTAAATCAACGGATTTCTTCCCTGCAGCAGATTTTGTTTCTAAGATTTTTTTCTTCAAGTTCTAAATGGTCTTCATACTTCATCTGGAACCCTAGTGAGGTCGATGCACCAAAAGCTTTTAATGTCCCAAGGCCCAACATGAAATGAAGGGTTGATTACCCCACTTTGTGTATTAATTTACTTGTCTATATAAGAACTGTTTAAAGCTTTGATATTCTCAGGGCGCTGTTAAAGAAGAACTTGTGGCGCTCAGCTGGGGTAGAGCTTTTAATGTGTGTGTGACCTGATGCTGACTTAACACAGCATCAGCTATGATAGAATACATTCTGAGGTTGGTGGTGCTCCCTCCCTGGGCCTAAAGCAACACTGAGTTTGTTCAGTAAAAGCATTCTGGTTTAGAAAAATATCAGCGTAAACAGATATATAAATTCAGATGTTGAAGCACAAAAAAATGGATGTTGGGTGAGGGTGCCAAGGTCAGAAATAAAAGGAGCTTTGTCCAAAACATGGGATTTTATAATAAGCAATGGAAGTAAGACTGATGATGAGACAGAAACAAAATAGCACTTTATAAAAGCTAAGCAATGCTTATTAGGTAATCTTTCATATCAGTATCATCAGTGTCAGTGATACTTTTGTTTATGCAATACAGCTCTGCAAACACACACAAAAAATTGTCATTCAGAAATACTTTTATATCTGTTCGTCCATCCATCCATTCATCCCTTTGTCCATTAGTTCATCCATTGTCTGTTGTCCTTGCTGGACAGCAGGGACCTGGTGGCTATCGCCAGCAGTCCTTGGGTGAGAGGTGGAGCACAGCTTGGACACACCAGTCCATCACAGAGCAACTCAGGACAAACAACCATATGCACACACACATAGCATATCATTACAGTGTTGGAGTGTGTTGAGTTGGAAGCAGCTTCTTTGACTTTAGGAAGGGTTAATGTTGTATTCGGTTTTTGTTGATACAAAGCGCCATCTGAGTCTCACTGCTTGAGACTCCAGGATGGACGTGTTACTGCTTTACATAACTCATCATCTTTAAATGGGCTCCCAGGCAGGTATGGAAGAAACAAAAACTAAACACAAGCAATCAGGGAAGCATCTTACTTCACATCGCTAATGTCACCAAACAAGCAAAGTACCACCTAACAATGATCTGAATGAAGATCATATGAAATTAATTATTTATTTACTATACGATTGGTGTCAACCAAATGAGTATACTCATGAGTGATTTCTTGTGTTTTGTTCTTTTACTAGAAACACATTTAATTAATGTATAGCGAAAGAAAATGTGGAAAACCACAATGCAAACTTCCCAATGTTCCCTGTGTTGAAGTACTCAAGCCCCGTACAGGGAGACTGATTGGAAACACACCACAGCTAGGACGTGTGTTTCTCTAGGAGGAAATAACTGGCAGCAAGGGTTTGCGTTGCCTGCCAGTAACTATTTTACATTCCGGAGGAGGAATTTCTTTGGATAATTATTTTAACCCAGCAACATGGCGAGGTTTTCAAGAATGAATGACACGTTTAGGGTGATGCCACAGCAGCCTGACCCTCAAACTTAGGTCTGGACTTTGGCTTATTTTTCCCAAAAGTCTTGGCATTCAAAGAAATTTGGGAAGCAAATACCTGATGTTTATTTTCATTTATTTATTTTTGGTCAGCAGTGGTTTGGCCTTGGAGTTCTTCCATTGATTGTTTTTCATATTCTTGAGTCATAAATACTGACCTTAACTGAGGCCTGCAGGGCTTTAGATGTTACTTCACATCCTTTTGTTCCCTCCTAGATGACTTGTTGAGTAGGTCCTGGAGTAATTTGCGTACGCCTGTCACTCCTACAAAGGTTCACCTCTTGCTTTCCCCATTTGTAGATCCCGGCTCTCTGTGTTGCACTTGAGTCATAGAAATGGTCTTATAGCCATTTTCAGAATGACAGATAGCTACAATAAGGTGTTCAGTTTTTTTCCCCCACATTGGGCCATGATGTGTTTATTATGCGACAGGTTTTGCTTTAATAATTACTTCCTTCTACAGGTCCAGCAGTAATCAGGGACGATTGGTTGAAAAATAGCTTCAAAACTGCATTTTATGGGTTCTTAACTTATATATATTTCTAACTATTGTGATGGTGGGGTATCTGGACAGGTCGCCAGTCCATTGCAGGACAAACAATGGGTGATTTGGAGAGACCAATTAACCTAACATGAATGTTTTCAAGCTGTTAGAAGCCAGAGAACCCACACATGTACAGGGAGAACATACAAACTCCATGCAGAAAGACCCCAGAATGTAATGAATTTGCTATGAGTGAACCCAATATTCAGCCAGACTCGGAGCTGCGCTCAAAAAACGTTTTTTTTACAGACTGGAGAGGGGAAAAACGGGAACAAAAAACTAAGTCCAAACTCAACCGGGCTGGTTAAATGATGTTAAGCAGATTCAGCAGGGAAGGGAGGTACGCCGGTCAGAACAGAGTCCAAGGCACACAATCCAGAGAAACCAGGTTCCAGGCTCCAGAGACAGACAGGGCAGGTACCCGACGGTAGACAGGACCAAACGGGATCAGAGAAGCTCATAGGCAGAAGGCAGAGGACAGGTCAGGCAATAAAAGGGCAAACAGGCAGGGACACAGAATAAACGGAAAGCTGGGAGACTCTTACCCTTGGCTTGAGAAGAGACGTTCTGGCACTGGAGACTGATCAGAACGGAGTTTAAATGGAGGTGAGACCAGGTGAAACCATTGAGAGTTAATTGCAGGCAGGGTGGAGACTGAACAGGTGTGCTGAGTAGTAATTAGATCAGCTCCAGTGCCAGGAACGTTACACAGAATGGGATTTGTACCAAGGACCCTTTTGCCGTAAGGCAACTGTGCCACCAACTGTGCCACTGTGCAGTGATAAGAATTGTAATAATATGACATTTTTAGACATTATTATGTTTTTAGTGAGTACAAAATGTAAAATGATAAAAATAGAAAATAGAAAAACTTTGTGAACATCTCGTTGCATTTCCCTGCAACGAGCTGAGGGGACCATGAAGGTGGTCACCGCACCCGAGTACCTCATCCTCACCTTGCTCCGCTTCTCCTACGACGCCAAAAGCCACGTCCGCAAGAAGATTCTAGAAAACGTCTTCAACACGACGGTGTTGTTCTAGCACAACACCGTCATTACTCTACAGGCATGTCTTGATGACTTCAAAACCTGGATGATATTAAATAAGCTTCTTCATCAATCACCTAATCTGGATGGCAATACATTGGCTTCTGGTAATAAAGTAAAAAATCTTGGTGTTATTTTTCACCAGGACATGTCATTTTAATCCCATATTAAACAGGTTTCCAAGGTTTCCTATTTTCACCTTCATACTATTTCAGGGGGAGTTTTGGCCTGTTGGTTAGCAATGCGCTTGTGTCCCGGAGGTTCTGGGTTCAACACCCACAGACTGCCACTTTAGGCCCCTGACAAAGACTCTTAACCCCTTGGTGCTGCACAGTGGTAGCCCACTGCTCCCAAAGGGGATGGGTTAAATGCAGAGAACAAATTTCATTGTAATGTATGTTGCAATGACAATAAAGATGATTATTAAAAAATATTGCCAAAATTAAATAAAATTCTCCAGGAGTGATGCTGAAAAACTAATCCATGCATTTGTTACTTCAAGGCTGGACTATTGTAATTCTTTACTATCAGGAAGTCCACAAAATGCAGTTCTTCTTCTCTGTCTCTCTCCGAGGTCGGTCGTGTCTTTTCTCTCTCTGCAGCTTTTACCCCCCCCTCCCTCTCCTGCTTTGCTATGTCTTGTCTTTCTGAGTACTTTCCTCATATCAACCGAACTCTGAAAAACATGGATCTGGAAGCTGGTCTCAATACTATTGATGCATTTTTTTCGACGGGTAGGCAACGAAAGGGGGACCCGTCCGGTCCTGATTTGACTTATTTTGTGAGATACACCCTAAATTCCTGGAGGAAAACGGTGTGTCTTTCGACCTTGTCATTCCTGGACGTCTGAAATTTTCACATTGGATAAAGGATACTGGGATCTCTACTTATTGGTTTTTGTGGATTTTTGAAGTATCGGCAAATACAGCGGATCTCGGAGCCATTTGGCCTTGATCAGGCTGCCGGCTGCAAACAACGCGCTTACTATGGCTGTGAACGGACAAACCTGGAAGGTAAAAGAGCTGAGCCGAGGGCTGGCTGTGCTGGAACGCAGACTGGCTTTGGTGGTTGAACTCAACGGTGTGATGGGATTAAATCTGGAAGTGTAGCGCGGAAAAGCCCAAAAATTCGGAATATTGGATTCAACATTTGAGCCAGCAAAAGACTAAAAGCTGACAGTAAAGGAAGTGCAGCTTGCTCACATAACAAATAACATATTTGGATTTCGCCCTCCCTATCTCTACTCCTGGATTGTTATGGCGGAGAGTGCTCAGAAAAGCCCCCGGCTTCCCCCCTCCCCCGCGGCACCTGTGGACGCTTTCTGAACTGTGGGCCGGCTGATAACATCAAGGACAATGGCCTCTGGAGAGTGTTCACGGAAATATAAATACTTTCATCCAAACACACTCACATTACTGATACTCGTAAAACTGATGAACTTACGTACACGCGATGGGCCTCAGATGTTTACCTTTCTGCATATTTGTGTATTGTGCTTTTTGTGCTATGAGGGTTTTTTTTGTCGGTTGTTTGACACTTTATTTGTGAGAGCGTAAATTGTCTAGCATCTGTCTTTTTTTTTCTCCCTCCCTTTCCTCGATGTTGTTGCTATCTTCCGTCCTTCAGTTTCCTGATGGCGCCGCAAACGGCTGCCACGGTGTGTTGGTGCGCTGTCTGCACCATCATCACCAAGTCAAATTCCTTGTATGTGCAAACCTACTTCGCGATTAAACTTGATTCTGATTCTGATTTTGATTTGAAACCTTTAGCTGATCCAAAATGCTACAGCAAGAGTTCTGATGAAAATCAACAAGAGGGATCATATTTCTCCAATTTTAGCTTCCCTTCATTGGCTTCCTGTTAAATCAAGAATAGAATTTAAAATTCTTCTTCTAACGTATAAAGCCCTTAATAATCAAGCTCCATCATATATCAGAGCTCTGATTACCCCGTATGTTCCTAACAGAGCACTTCGCTCTCAGACTGCAGGTCTGCTGGTGGTTCCTAGAGTCTCTAAAAGTAGAATGGGAGGCAGATCCTTTAGCTATCAGGCTCCTCTCCTGTGGAACCAACTCCCAGTTTTGGTCTGTGAGGCAGACACCCTGTCTACTTTTAAGACTAATCTTAAAACATTCCTTTTTGACAAAGCTTATAGTTAGAGTGGCTCATGTTACCCTGAGCTACCTCTATAGTTATGCTGCTATAGGCTTAGGCTGCTGGAGGACATCGGGGCCTATTTCTCTCACTCTGGTGAGCTCTCCTACTGCTCTCCAATTTGTATTGTTTGTTGTTATTTCAACTTTTAACATTTTGTTCTCTGTCAATTTTCTCTTCATAGTAGGTACATCTGGTCTGGCGTTCTGTTAGCTGAGACATCATCCAGGGGAGGCAGGCCATCTGCTATTCCCATATCACTTACAAAGGATTCCTGGATCAATGTGTGCTTCTGTGTTTGTTTGTCTGTCTTGTTGTGTCTCTGCTCTGTCTTCTCTAACCCCCAGTCGGTCGAGGCAGATGACCGTTCATACTGATCCTGGTTTTGCTGGAGGTTTTCCATCCTGTTAAATGGGAGGTTTCCTCTCCACTGTCGTTTCATGCATGCTCAGTATGAGGGATTGCTGTAAAGCCATCAAAAATGCAGACGACTCTCCCTGTGGCTCAGACGTAAAAATCTGTGCAATATGAGCTCGCTTTCTGGGCCATATAAGTTCTCTGGCAGCTGAGTCCTGAAGCAGCTCTATGATTACTTGGACTACAAGAGGAAGATGCTCTGGAGAGAAGAAATTTAAGAGGCATAGCTAATGGTATTCAAATATTTGCATATTTAAATAAATAATGCAACTGAGATAATTGAGTTTTCCAATGCAACCTGTCTGCCAGTCTTTTACCACATTATGTGCACAGTTGTTGTTTTTTCTTTTCTTTTTCTATACCAGTATGCAAACCAGTTTCAAGTCCTGTGTTGGATACAGTCCTTGGCTTATTTAATATAATTGATTGAGTGATAATGGTGCCTAAATGAGATTTTAATGAACAATGACATCACATTTTCATTAAAGTATAAATAGCAGGGGGAAAAGAAAAAAAATATACTTTGAATGGAGAAACACAGGAGCCAACGGATAAAGAGGCATGAAAGAAGGCGCTGAAGTAGCGACGCCTGTTGCTGTCATACACAGATAAGAGTACAACACTCACACACACACACACAGACGCAAAAGATGCTCTCTGCCCCATCTATTCCCTCACTCAGGGATTCTCATCAACTCAGACTGAAAATCAGTTTGCCTCAGTACAATTGGTCTCCTTGGCGACGACTCGTCCATTTTAACAGGTCCCTTGGGCCTTGGTTATTGTGACACTGCAATAGTTTAGCTGAGGACAGTCAAACTGTTTAAATTTGTATTATTATTATTATAGAAAAAGCCTAAAGGAAACACACTTTATAAAGCGACACAAACTGTACTGTGAAATGTATTCACTTATACACAGCACTGACATCAACAAAGGATTTTGAAGATTTATATTTATCATCTGAAAATTAACAATTAAAGAGTGAGTGAGTGAGTGAGTGAATGAGTGAGTGAGTGAGTGAGTGAGTGAGTGAGTGAGTGAGTGAGTGATGCTAGAAAATGTGAATTACACTTTGAAATGAAACCTGTCTATTTGATCTGCTCTTATTTTTTGTGTTTGTCTGTTGGGACTTCTCACAACTTTAACTGAAACTTAGAAGTGTTAAGTAAATAATATTACATTTCTTATTGATTTTGTAAATTTTCAGAAGTTCCAGAAAAAGCTAATAGTATATAGGTTACACGGCATCCAAGCAAGATATTTAAAAAAAATAAGACATTTTTAGTGTGTAATCTTTTAGTGGAGAAAGCCACATTTAAATATCTTAAGACGAAAAAAGCAAACTTTACTGAAAAAACAGAGATGATTATAACTGTTGCTGCAAAATTATACAAGTTAATTTTAAATGTAGATTTTACCTTTTTTTTTTTTACTTTGTACTGAAAACTTAATTTAAATCTTATGGGTCTCACATCTAAGATTTCTGTACAGCACTGTAGAGCTGCACATGTGCAAAGAGCTCTTGTGACGGTTTGTGTTCCAGCTTTTCGCCAAATGTGTGTCCTTCAGCACTGAAACCTCGTATGTTGTGTGCTGTCCACTCAAAAAGCAGAGGATGAAGCTTCACATAGTTGGTCTATAAACAGCGTTAAATATGGTTAAATCCAAAAATAACCAGGTACCAGAAAACATTCAAAAACAGTTTCACAAAAGGGAAGGAGCTTATGAGTTGAGAGGTTTAAATCAATATCAAACAGCAATGATCAGAACAACAAGGAAAACTTTTAGCATTTCTATGTGGGTGGGGGGGAGCTTTGGACTGGTCTGAATGTGGAGCTCAAGCAATGTCGGAATATAAAAAAATAATAACATTGAACATTTTAATTATGATATGAAAACTGAATTTTAAAGGGATAGCATACCTAAAACATAATAATAATAATTATAAAAAGTTATTTGAAATAAATATATAACTTAATTACAACTTATTAAGGTGTTTCTTTATGTAAAGGCATGGGTGGCGGCAGGCATGGGTTGCTATAGCAACCCAATTTTTGTTATGGAAACAAAAAATACACTGTAATATTTTAGTAATGGGTTAATTTTAATTTCAAATATAAATATTGCTCAACACAGTCATTAATTAACTTAATGACTGTGTTAAGCAATCCTTATATTTTTTTACCTTAGACAAATCTCGCAATATCATGTAAGGGAGGTTAACATAAGTCAGCAAAGCGGTAAACTTGTACAATAACTGTGAGTTTGAAAATGGAGAAGTTTCTCATTCGGCCAGCGACTCCTGTCCGTCACATAGCAACTGCTAAGTTACCGCAATGAAAAAGGTTCTGGCGCCGTCAATGTGTAAATAGTAACAGATCAGTGTGAAAGTGCGTTGTGGACATTATAGGTTGACACTTTTTCTTATCTTGATCTTTTTAATATTCTGTATTTTGTGTTACATATTAAAATAAATAAGTAATTGGAAAGCATGAATAGGAGGAGAGATGCTTGGATCGAAGACAGGATTTCCCGATTTACTTGAGCCACTGACATACCAACATCTCTTACCTATAATGTGCACCAGGCTCAGTTATCTCAAGAATTGTACAACGTAGGTAAAAAGGAATCAAAAATAAGGATTGATTCTGGGGAGAATGGAGGACATTCAAGCTGCTACTGATAACATTTATCAGCCAGCACCTCATTTTGTGGGGTAGCAAGTGTCAAAAAGGAATTTAGAGGGGATTACAAGGATTAGTGGAAGCAAGATTTCTTGTGGCTGTTCGTTTTTCATGCCTTCTTATCCATGCATGGGAGCTGGTGCCTATCTCCAGCAGCCAGTAGGTGCGGGGCGAGATACACCCTGGACAGGTCGACAGCCTCTCTTAGGGAAACACAAAGACATATGGGCAAACAACTGCATGCACAGGCACCCACTCCTCAAGGTTATTTAGAGAGAAGGCCGGGCTACCCAGAGAGAATCCAAACATGCAAACTCCAGACAACACCACAAATAACATGATGCAACTTGGAAAGAGGTATATAGAAACGATGGAGCTTCAACAATACAGCCACCCTAAAAAGATGAGAGAATATGGAGATCCAGATAATGAGGAGAAACCAGAAAACTACGAATCCTCTTTATTGCTTTGTTTTGTTTTTTCTTTAACAAATGGAGTAAAATGTTTTAAAAATCACAAGCTGTTTTATTGAATCTTCATCCACGGTAGAATATTATTGTCCATATTTCACAAGCCTTTTTCCACCTTATTCCCGGAGGTGTTCCCGGACAGGAATAGTTGATTATGTCAGCAACATTCAGGAGAATAGCGGCCGCTACAGCAAAGTGGTTTGCTCGGTACCTATGTTTGAAGTAGTGCGTTTGCACTTTGGCTGATTTTTAAAAATTCTTACGTTTTTGTCAGTTGTGATCACACACAGCTATGGGCATATCCTTTATTTGGACGAAGCTGAACCTGTGGATTCACGTGGTGCATGATAAACATGGACTCAACGGACTGTTCCTGCAATCAGTAGAACATTTTCTGTTCATTTAAAATACGGATCCAGGGCAAATAAAAGATCAGGTATGACTTAGATTTCAGAAACAACAAGTACCGTAGGTAGGTCCTTCTAGGACTGGTAATAATTAAATAGTGCGCGACATCCCGGGCTTTCCTGTTCTGCCCACATTCTCAGCCTGCAACAGGATGTCACCTCTAAATGATAATCAAATACACAACTATGTGCTCCCAGTGATTTTAAAGCTTTCATCATGAATTTATTCATTCAAAACCTGACTGTACTGAGTTTAGAACTAGTTTCTTATTTCTTATTAAATAATATTGTCTAACTTGTGTTGCTTTTTACTATTTTATTTTTCACTATTACCATTTATGAACTCTGTGGGTGTGATTAATGGTTAAAAGGAACATCTTAGGTAATTCATCAATCCTTTATTGTCTTTGTTTTCATGTTCTACATTTTCCTTCATAGCTGCTCCATTAATATGAGCAGTTACATTTTTTTCTTCTTTTTTTGCAACAGTTGTTTTTGCATCGCATTGCTGCCCAGTGTTTATTCCTCTTTTTTCATTCCTCATTTTTCTTTTTACTGTTTTTGTTTGTCCTTTACTATGAAATGCAGAAATATGCTGGTTAAATTCCATAACCTTTTATTCAATAGTTTACAGTGCAACCTGGTTCTGCAACGATGGTAACTTCTTTTCATTCAGCACCATCTCTGTAACAGACCTTGCTCTTTGAGAAGGTTTGACACTGCTGTACACAGATGTTTCACAAATCATCCAGATTTACAAAAATCCCAGGAGGGTTGTAACATTGCTCTATGGGGCATTGTGCTGGAATGATTGAAATTCACTTGATTTGCTCCATAGGCTTGCCCTAAGCGGACCAATGGCTCTGTTCCTCTGTGGTTCGGTCAGCCGTGTCATTGTGCAGGCAGGCTGCAGAATTAATTTAATTCTGTGGACCAGCTATTTTTATTGTAGTGGTCAACTGGTTTACAGACTCAAGAAGAGATTAAACAACGATTTTATTTTTGGACAGTAGGGGAACGAGTGAGAGTGGATGTTATGGGTAGGGTGTGTGTGGGGGGTGGGAGAGCTATGTTAAATAGCTGTTTGTAACAAAATCTACCATTGTAATTTTTGTATTTTATACTTTACTATTTTAAGATGATCAAAGTGTTGAGAAACTCATGGTTATCATCCATGACTTTTTATTTCCCACGGTATAAGACTTGGCACAGAGGTCCATTTCTCTAAGACGCTGTTCAAAATGGGAAAGACAAAATAATGCCTCATTCAAGTAAGGCGGATGTTTGGTTATGGTAATATCTCAGAATAGACTACAAAAAATTGCTACATAGGTAAACTTGACAATGTCAACCGTTAGAGCAATAATCTGCGAGGAGCATGGCGAGGAATGTGAGAGAGAAAAAAGCTCCCCTTTAGAGAAATTCATAAAAGAGTCGCATCTCGTGGTTACGAAGTCTCCATAACAACCATTTATTTAAGACTTGAGAGAGTCTGCAGGTTCAGGGTGCTCTGTGTACCATTCAATTATTCACCACAGAACTTACTTTGAAAATATCATACTCACATTTAAATGATTTAATAAGGTCTACCTTTGGTTGGTATTTGTGGAGATATGAAGAACTTTTTACAACAGTTTACAAATCTATTGTTCCGAATTTGAATTAAAAGGCAAAGGTGGAATGCTTTTCTACTTAAAGGAGCATTGTGCAAGTTCCTGAGCTTTCGCAGAAGTTTGCCCTCTCTGGTTACAAGTTTAAATGACACCAGTGTTGTGTAAACGCATGGGAGAAGAGGAAAACTCTGCTGCTGTGACTGCGCAGGTCTGTTGTTTAGGGACGTAATGTCTTCTGAGGTAAGAATGTAATAAATATTGAAGTTAGACCAATTACGGCGGAGACTTAAAGTAGCGCGAGTAACGCAAGCGCAACACGTCACACCCACATGCACGGCGAGAGAACACAACTTGAATCACTCTTTCCTAAACTGACTAATGATGCCTATAGAGGCAACCGGGGTAAATAGAGGAAAACTCTTTTTACACATCCAGGAATTGTAAGGGCATGTATGGGAAAGAAAGAAAATACTTTTAAACTTGCACAATGCTCCTTTAAGTATACAAAACAACTATTAAACCATTTTCATAGCAGTGATCAGATCGTTTTATTCTCCTTTTTCTGTAAAAGAGGTCTCCTCTGGCTGAATGAAGCCTAAATTACAGTAGCTCTGCTCCTCCCCATAGAAGAAAGCTACAGCTTTTTTCTCATGCAGGTGACATGAGAAAATAACATGTCACCTGTATAGAAAGATTCTGAAACTTAAAGAGTGCTATCCATCAATACTGTTAGGTAACTTTAACAGTACAGGTTGGAAGTTATTCAAGTCATCATTTTCCAATCATTCTCTTCCAACATTAGGTGGTGGGAGCAACAGGTCCAGTAGTGAGACCCAACCATCCCTCTCCACAGGGATGGAGACTCTCCAGCTCATTCTGGGAGACCCCGAGGCTGTAATGTCAGGTTTCTGTGCTGACCACAGTACTGAGACCACCCTTTTCAAGGTGTTTAATGACATCCATATAAATGCAGACTGTAGAAGAACCACAGTGCTAGTATTATTGGACCTCAGTGCAGCATTTTATACTGTCGATCACTCCATTCTGTTAGAGTGCCTCGAAAACTGGGTCGGCCTTTGTGGTACAGCACTCAGCTAGTTTAAAACCTACTTAAAGGACAGGGACTTTTTTGTGTCAGTAGGTAGCTTTACATTAGAGATGACAAAAATCACTTGTGGGGTTCCCCAAGGGTCCATCCTGGGTGCCCTCCTATTAAATATCTACATGGTTCCTCTAGCTCAGATCATAAAAAACAACATCAGTTACCATAACTATGCAGACGACACACAGCTCTACATCACCATGTCACCAGGTGTCTATGAACCCATTCAAGCACCGAGTAAATGCTTATAAGAAATCAGTGCATGGATGTGCCAAAATTGTCTTCAACTGATTAAAAACAAAACAGAAGTAATAATTTTTGGACCGATAGAGGAGCGATTAAAAGTTAGCACACAGCTTCAGCTGCTTCAGCTAGGAACCACTGATAAGGCCCGAAACCTGGGTGTAGTGATGGACTCAGACCTGAATCTCCAAAAGCGTCTAAAGACAATTATAAGGTCAGCTTTCTATCACCTGAAGAACATTTCCAGGATTAAAGGACTAATGTCTCAGCAGGATCTGGAAAAACTAATCCATGCGTTTATCTTTAGTAGAATTGATTACTGCAACGGTGTTTTCACAGGTCTGCCTAAAAAGTGGATCAGACAGCTGCAGCTGATCCAGAACGCTGCTGCCCGCGTCCTCACTAAGACTAAGAAAGTAGAGCACATCATTCCAGTTCTAAAGTCCTTCCACTGGCTCCCTGTATCTCAGAGAATAGACTTTAAAATACTTCTGTTAGTCTATAAATCACTGAATGGCTTAGCACCTAAATACATCACAGACTTGTTATCAGTGTATCTACCCTCCAGGCTTCAGCCCACTCTGCATACCTAGAACCAGAACCAAACACGGAGAAGCAGCATTTAGTTCATATGCTCCACTTATCTGGAACAAACTCCCAGAAAACTGTAAAAGTGCTGAAAGCCTGAGTTCTTTTAAAGCAAGATTAAAAACACATTTGTTTAGGATTGCCTTTGACTGTTCTAGTTAAACTGAAACATCATTAGTTTAAGTTTGTAGTCCAACTGTTTTTAAAATCATTTATATTTGCTTTTAGTTTCCATTTTCCCATGCTTTATTTTGTTTCAATTTGTCTACATTTTATTCCAACTTGCTTTTATTCTCTTTTTATTTTCCTATGTTTTATTCATGTAAATCAGTTTGCATTGTCCTTGTAATGAAATGTGCTATACACATAAATTTGCCTTGCCTTGCCTAACAGTCCAGAAGGGAAATGTGGTCCTACCTGCAGGTTTAGTGTCTGCCTTGATGACTAGAGGGATGAGCCAGGAAACATCTCCAAAGGGACACACCCCACAAGGCACTCTGATCAGATGGCCAAACCACCTAAACTGACTAATCAATACAGAGGAGCAGCACCTCTACTAGCCTCAACCCCACCAGAGGGTCATACTCCTCCTCCTAACTCTAAGGCTGGGCCAAGCCAACCATCCAGAGGATTCTTATCTGAGGTGCTTTGTTCCAGTCATGTTTGTTATCATCCATAAGTAGATCTGTCAGTATGACATCACAGGTTTTAATAGGATGTCTATAAAAGCCTGTGTGTTTCTCTAAAGTATTTGGACAAACAGATACCTAATTTCAAATTATCACTACACAAATATTTAAATTATTTGTACAAACAATTAAAATCAAAAAGAAAGAGAATACGTTTTGGGGGATTATTTAAAAGGTAATGAAAAAATATTTATTTTCCGGAATAAATTAGGGCAACTAAAATCCCATTCAGACCTACCACGTCAGGTGCAGAATATTACAATATTACTCAGCACTGTGAAGGATGTTTGTGCTGTTTAAACCTCACCACTTAGCTGGGTGTGCTCCTGACTGTTGAAGTGAGAGTGAACACCATGGTGAGATCCAAAGAGCTGCCTGACCCCTCATTCACACATACTCCTTCATCCATGCGTTCTTCACGTCACAAATAAACGCCATTCTAGTCACTGGGGTATTTCCCAGCAGCACAGTGGTGCTACGGCATGACAAAGAACCCTCCTCCGTTGTCCCTCAGAAATACAGATCGAGTCTATTTGTGACGGATGACAGAGCAAAATGCGTCAATTTCTGAAGACCAGATGAGCCAGACAGGAAGTCAGAGGAAGAAAGTGTAAATCGGATCCGGTAGTATTGCAAAATAAAGGAGGGAGGGGGCGGGGCTGTATGGATGCATGAATGGATCCAGTTTGGATTCCTGCGTGGCACATTTTGCAATGAACGGACGGAGCACGCAAGCAGCCACTCCCTACCAGAACCACTCGTCTCGTCCTGCTGCCTGCATGCGTTTGGTCCCCAGTGTCTTCTCGGCACTCTGCCTGAATATTCCTTGACCTGCTCACGCCCTGCCCTCTCTAGTTTGTGTAACTAGTGCTTATTTGCACTACCTGGAAATGGTCTTTCCTGGATCCTTAATGCTTAGCTCTGCATCACCGGAAACTCATCTGAATTCTGTTTTAGTCTGCTACACCCGATCAAGTCTGATTCTGTCTGCAACGCATTGTCTGCATCCGGTCACCTGCCTGTCTCCTCTACCGTCTTCTGGTTAGTCAGTTCCTGCCATCATCACCTGGTCTCTCATCCACCATCTCCTGTCATCACCTGCCTGTCATCTACTCCATTCAACTCAATAAACCTTTAAACGTACTCTGTACTATTGGCATGAATATCAGGTTCCCAGATCCTATCATCACATAAAACATCATCGCAGGAGCCTAAAGCAGGCTCTTGCTCCTGTTCAGATGAAAGTGGATGCCTGTGCAGTCAGGAGACCACACAAGTTTAATTTTTATGCGAGGTGCCTCAAGAGGAAATCTGTGTTTTGTATGAAAAACATAGAGAAAGACCAGGAATTCTGGAATAATGTTGATTGGACAGATGGGTCTAATGTAATCTATTTAGAAATGTAACAATTCAGAACAGGGGGCGAGGTTTGACATAAATCAAAAGCATGGAGGTGGGGATGCCATGGTTTGGATGTTTTGCTGCAGCAAGACCAGACCAGCTTCCTATTCCAGAAGCCCACATAAATCCTCCTGGGATTTTTGCATCAGAGTACGCTTAAGGAAAATGTGAGATTATTATTGAATCCCACAATGATTGGTGATTGAGAATGAAGATACAGAAAGTTCTGGGGCGAGTTAAAGCCCAGATGTTGATCTCACTGAGATGCTGAGATGTAACTTGAAACTGTCTGCACATGCAGGAAACCTCTCAAACATCTCAAGGCTGACAAACAGATGAACAAAACTTCCTTCAGTCAATGACATGTCAATGGCTGGCAGATAGGAAAAAAGAAGGAAGGGGGTTAACGCTAGATGGCAGTGAAGAGAAGGACTTTACTTTTCCATAGTTTTTTGTTGATGTGTTTTATTGATTGAGTAAAATAAGGCCAATCTCTGGGATTTATCTTGAATTAATCATCTTTTCCAGAGAAAAAAAATTGGCTTCAACATATGTAAATCTCTTAGTAAAGACATGAATATTAATTGGGTTGTCCTAATTTTTTCACATAACTATCACTTCATTTTTCTAAACATAGAGGCATTATCAGCTTGTTAATATCTGAATTTGACCGCAGATTACTGTACTTCCAGCCATCCTACTCCTGTTGGAGGCTAAATAGGAAGGGCTCATATGCAGCTTATACTCACAAGCTCAATCAGCACAACGCCTGAAGTACTCCAATAAAGTCTTAAATGAGTTTAAAACTACAGCATCTCTATCCTCAAAGAGTGGTTCACACATGTTTTTATCCTTATTTCCATTAAAACAAATTTAGAATTTCCTTACAAAGACATCAGCCACTCACCGGATGAGCACAGACACCCCCACATCTTCACAGTTCTTGTAGACATGCCCCCACGTGTCCTGGATGATCTCCCTTTCAGAGTCGGAAAGGGGCTCCGTTCGCTCCGGACGATCCTCGCAGTCCCCCCCTTGGCCCCCCAGCAGCTGTGGAGGTGGCGGAGGCGGCGGTGGAGACTCCCTCCGAGACATCCTCCTGCGGCGCAGCAGCCCGGAGTCTCCAAGCAGCGCCCGGGGGAGGTAGGGAGCCAGGGAGGGGGGGAGGGAGATGGAGAGCTGAGACCCCACGGCGGGAGCTGGGAGGAGAGTCGGGGTGAGAAGAAGGAGCAGAGGAGATGAAGAGAAGGAGGATGAGAAAAAGGAGGAGAAAGGAGCCAGAGAGAGCTCACAGCCAAGAACTGAAAGGAGAAAAAGAAGCTCCTGATCTCCCAGCTGCCACCCAAGCAGCTCTGACTCCCAACTCTCCTTCACTGCTCGTCTCTCCAACTAACTTAATTCTTCCACTTATCTCAGAAGCCCTCTTCTCCCCACCTCTCTTTCCTGTCTCCCTGCATCCCTCAGTGAGGGAGATGCTTGTCAGTGGTGCTGATGTTGCTCTCCCGTCACTTCTCCTCTGCCCCCCTCTCCGGCTGAAGGAGGCTGTGGTGTGTTTGTTGGAAGGACCTGATGGAATGAGATCAGGGTCGGGAGGAAAACGGAGAGAGACAGAGGGGTGGAGAGAACTGGTGATGAAAAAAAAGAAGGCGAGGGAGAGCATTGAGGGTCCCTGGCAACACTCTGCTCTGCTCCCCCAGAGCACACAGTCATGGAACATGCACACATATTGACATATCAACCCACTGAGGATTCAGCTCTTTGTACACGTCTAGCTCTTTCAAAGACATGAAATCTGATGCAAATAAATGTTTTAGTCATGTTCGTGTTAGGATATGCTAGCTTTAATAAAGCGCGTACAGATTAGTCCAGTATAATTTGTGCAAACAAGAGAAAATTAGAAGCGTATTTTTTATCGACTCACTGGGAGAATGTGAGAAATTACGGCTACCAATGGTCTGCAAAATACAAACAATTTTTCATTATGTCATGTTAAAATTTCAAAATTCAATAGGTTTTTTGGCCTTTTAGGTCATGTAATTTTGTCTATACTTGCACAGTGTAATTTAATCAATATATGATTTTCTTTTTTTTGTCTTTTTTTTTTTACAAGCAAACATCTGAAAGTTTGTCATCCACTTGCATTTAACGTTCCTGACTTTATTCTTAACAGAACTATTGTTTAATACAATTACAGCTCCTATCTATGTCTCTACCGGTTTTGCACATCAAGAGACTGAAATGCTGGCCCATTCTTCTTTGCACAGCAGCTTGTGGTCAGGTTTGATGGAGAGTGACCGTGAACATCAATTTCCAAGTCTTAGCACCGAATCCCAAATCCCAATCTAGATTAGGCGTTTTTGACACATGAACATACTTTCATCTAAACCAGTGATGTCCAATATCACTAAGCTGAAACAACTCAAGGGCCAGAATTTGTTTTCCAATTAAAAACACAGAAAAATGCAAGATACTTTTCTTTTCACCCGCTTGTCAAAAAATTAAAAGTGACATATTTTATTGAGAGAAAAAAAAGTGGAAAAGGACATATAAATGTAGGTCTGAAAAGGGCCTCAGATGCTTCCTTTTATAAAAGAGTTTTCTAACTTTTTGGATCAATTTTGTTTCTAAATTGTTGGTCAAGAAAAAATTTTTAGTTTATCCTCAGCAACAAAAATGGGACCTTTTCTTCTAAAACATTTGCAAAGTTTAAGGATTGGATGTACCCAAGCCTCTACCTGCTCATATTGACGTAAAAGAAAACATGGCTAATTAAAGACAAATATCATTTAAAAGGATATGCATTTTTAAAATAATTAAAAATCTTATCCTAAAAGTGCCAAAAAAGTGCCTTTATGCATCACCTCCATTTGCTGGAGAGCCTAACTTGTACTTCTTGATTAATTCATTACAATTCTACTTGCCCAGCCTGTAGGTTCACATTAACTACCATGTGCTGGCTTCGAGTTTGCCTATCACATCAGGTCATAGCAAAATAAATTCAAGTTTTTGAGTGTTTATGACAAAGTGAAAAAATTAAAGTTAAAACATTTGCAAGGCAATGTATTTTACCATCTCTTACTAAGAAGAATTAACATTATTACGCTCTCTTGAGGAGTGAATTTTGCTTGTCAAGACTTGATGCAATCTGCTGGGTTTTCTTAGATAGGAAGTTTTTTGACCAATCTGTATGATTTGACTGAATTTGACTTTGTAAAGTGCCTTGAGATGACCTGTGTTATGAAATGATGCTATATAAATAATATTGAATTGAACTGAATTATGTATATTTGGCCAAATGCCCCCAATAAAAGCATATGAAGAAGTTTAAAAAACCTGACAATCAGATATTTTGGCTACTAGACACACAGGGAACCTGATGTGCAGGCACCAGTATTCAGATTCTGGGTTAACTGTGCACATACTCACAGTCCAGTCCAGTAGATGACAATAAAGCCTGAGTGCTGACTCCTACTCCAATAACAGCATTGTAAATATGTCTTGAGCATGACTCAGCCCCCCTGGGTACCATAACGCTGACGATCGGTTGTCAGGCTGATGGTCCTCTTTTGCACGTGAGCAACCAGTTTTGATCGTCACCATTAGCCGTGTTGTATGGGGTGCCGAATGTAAAATTTCAGATAAAATTCTATAGCTGATATATTTTGATTATTTAGCTCACTTTTCTCATATTTAACTCCCTTTTCTCACATTTAAGACAGAAATTCACAATAAACAAGATCTTATATGCAATTGTCAACAATATGTTTATAAAGTAAAATAAATAGTTAAATGTTAAATCTAAATGTTAAATCTATATCTAAATGTTAAATCTATATCTAAATGTTAAATTTAAATCTAAATGTTAAATCTATATCTAAATGTTAAATTTAAATCTAAATGCTAAATCTATATCTAAATGTTAAATTTAAATCTAAATGTTACGCTGGCGGTAATGACACCCGGTCACGCCGATCAGAGGTCACCAAAGTTGGTGTTGCTTCGGTGTGTGAGTTTGCTAAAACAATATCGGACTCTGTAATTTTCTCTGGTCCCCTGCCTGATCTGACCAGTGATGACAAATTTAGCCGCATGTCATCATTCAACCGCTGGTTGTCTAGGTGGTGTCCTGAAAACGACGTGGGCTACATTGATAACTGGCAAACTTTCTGGGGAAAACCTGGTCTGATCAGGAGAGACGGCATTCATCCCACTTTGGATGGTGCAGCTCTTCTTTCTAGGAATCTGGCCGGATTTATTAGTTCTCCTAAATGCTGACAACCCAGGGTCCAGACCAGGAAGCAGAGCCGTAGTTTAACACACCTCTCTGCAGCTTCTGTACTGTTACCCACCCATTACCCTATTGAGACGGTGTCTTTCCCACGGCCAAAACTTAACAGATCAAAAACTGATCTAAAGGGAACAAATCATAAAAATCTAATAAAAATCCATACGGATCACTTTGAACCAAAAAATAAAAGAATTAAATGTGGTCTATTAAATATAAGGTCTCTCCCTCCAAAGACTTTGTTAGTTAATGAATTGATTTCTGATAATCAGATTGATTTGTTTTGTCTCACAGAAACCTGGCTACAAGAGGACTATGTTAGTATAAATGAGTCAACTCCCTCCAGTTATTCAAATTTCCACATTCCCAGATCTGTGGGAAGAGGAGGAGGAGTGGCAACCATCTTTCAGTCTGATTTATTTATTAATTAGTCCCAGGCCAATTAATAATTACAGTTCTTTTGAACATTTAACCCTCAGTTTCCCTCATCCAAACTGCAAAGCAATAAAACCTCTTCTGTTTATTGTTTTGTTTCGTCCACCAGGCCCTTACACTCAGTTTTTGGATCAACTGTCAGACTTCTTATCTGATTTGGTGTTAAATACTGACAAGGTTATTATAGTGGGTGATTTTAACATCCATGTTGACACTGAATGTGATAACCTTAGTGTAGCCTTTAAAACTATCCTAGATTCAATTGGTTTTGCTCAAAATGTGCATAAGCCAACGCACTCTCGGCTCCATACTTTGGACCTTGTGCTGACATATGGCATTGATTGTGAAGAACTAACAGTATTCTCTCACAACCCTGTCCTATCTGATCATTTTTTAATAACATTTGAGTTTAATCTAACTGATTTCTCCACCCCCAAAAGAGGGTTCCATTATAGTAGATCTTTATCGGATAATGCTGTATCAAAACTTAAAGAGTCTGTCCCCCTCTTAATATCCTCAGTATTGCAGAAATGCCCTGTAGATGGCAGCAATGCTGTTTCTTCCCATTCACAAATAGATACATTTGCTAACAGTGTGACTTCCTCATTGCGTTCTGCATTAGATAATGTAGCTCCCTTGAAAAAGAAGGTGATAATTCACAGGAAGCTGGCTCCCTGGTTTAATTCAGAGCTGCGTTCCTTGAAGCACAATGTTAGGAAATTGGAGAGAAAATGGCGCTCTACACACCAAGAGGAATCCTACTTAATCTGGAGGGACAGTCTATTGTTGTATAACAAGACCCTTCGCAGAGTTAGAGCAGCATATTTTTCATCATTAATTGAAGAGAATAAAAATAATCCTAGATTTCTCTTTAGTACAGTTGCCAAACTTACTCAGAGCTGCAGCTCTGTTGATCCATCCATTCCCTTAGCTCTTAGTAGTAATGATTTTATGGGATTCTTCATAAATAAAATTGATGCCATTAAAAATAAAATAATTGGCATCCTCCCAAACATGATTACCTCATCCCCAGTAAGTAAGGCAGCATTGGAGGAATCTTTAGAACCTGCGCTGTGTCTGAACTGTTTCAGACACAGCGCACAGATTTTAGATAGCTCAGAAAGCTCTACTGCAGTAGAGCTTTCTGAGCTATCTAAAATCTTAGCTTCATCTAAACCTTCTACCTGTATGTTAGACCCAATCCCAACCAAGTTGTTTAAGGAGGTATTCCCTTTGATCAGTGGTCCTATTTTAGACATGATTAATCTATCCTTAGTAAATGGATATGTACCACAGGTTTTTAAAGTAGCTGTTATTAAACCTTTACTTAAGAAACCTTCTCTTGATCAAGATGAGCTAGTAAACTACAGACCTATATCTAATCTTCTTTTCTTATCTAAAATTCTTGAGAAAGTAGTTGCTAATCAACTTTGTGAACATTTACAAAGCAATGACCTACTTGAGGAGTTTCAGTCAGGCTTCAGAGCTCATCATAGCACTGAAACGGCTCTGGTGAAGGTCACTAATGATATTCTCATTGCCTCAAATAATGGACTTGTGTCTGTACTTGTCCTGTTAGATCTTAGTGCTGCATTTGATACAGTTGATCACAATATTCTCCTACAAAGACTTGAACATACTGTAGGGATTAGGGGGAAAGCATTAGGCTGGTTTAAATCTTATCTGTCGGACAGATTCCAGTTTGTTCATGTTAATAATAAATCTTCCTCAAACTCTAGGGTCACCTGTGGAGTACCACAGGGTTCAGTCCTTGGACCAATTCTCTTTACTATATATATGCTTCCGATCGGCAAAATTATCAGACAGCATGGGATTAATTTCCACTGTTATGCTGATGACACTCAGCTATATCTATCCATAAATCCTGATGAATCCAATCAATTACTTCGACTGCAGTCATGTCTTGATGACATCAAAAGCTGGATGACTTTAAATTTCCTGCATCTAAATTCTGACAAGACCGAAGTTGTAATCTTTGGGCCAGAGTCCTCAAAAAATAAACTTCTTAACCAATCACTTAATCTGGATGACATTAACTTGGCCTCTGGTAGTAAAGTAAAAAACCTTGGTGTTATTTTTGACCAAGACATGTCATTTAAATCCCATATTAAACAGGTTTCCAGAGTTTCCTTTTTTCACCTCCGGAATATCGCCAAAATTAGAAACATTCTGTCCAGGAGTGATGCTGAAAAACTAGTCCATGCATTTGTTACTTCAAGGCTGGACTATTGTAATTCTTTACTATCAGGAAGTCCACAAAATGCAATTCAAAGTCTTCAGCTGATCCAAAATGCTGCAGCAAGAGTTCTGATGAAAATCAACAAGAGGGATCATATTTCTCCAATTTTAGCTTCCCTTCATTGGCTTCCTGTTAAATCAAGAATAGAATTTAAAATTCTTCTTCTAACGTATAAAGCCCTTAATAATCAAGCTCCATCATATATCAGAGCTCTGATTACTCCGTATGTTCCTAACAGAGCACTTCGCTCTCAGACTGCAGGTCTGCTGGTGGTTCCTAGAGTCTCTAAAAGTAGAATGGGAGGCAGATCCTTTAGCTATCAGGCTCCTCTCCTGTGGAACCAACTCCCAGTTTTGGTCCGTGAAGCAGACACCCTGTTTACTTTTAAGACTAATCTTAAAACCTTCCTTTTTGACAAAGCTTATAACTAGAGTGGCTCATGTTACTCTGAGCTACCTTTATAGTTTTGCTGCTATAGGCTTAGGCTACTGGAGGACATCAGGGCCTATTTTTCTTACTCTACTGATTTCTACTGTTCTCCAGTCTACTGTTCTCCAGATTTGCATTGCATTACATTGAAATGACTGTTGTCATTTCAGCTTTTAACTTTTTGTTCTCTCTCTTTTTTCTTCATAGTAGGTACACCTGGTCTGACGTTCTGTTGACTGTGAAATCATCCAGGGAGGACAGATCACCGACTATTACCATCTAATGTAGAACAGATTACTAGATCAATGTGTGCTTCTGTGCTTTTTTGTCTCTCTTGTTGTGTCTCTGCTCTGTCTTCTGTAACCCCAGTCGGTCGAGGCAGATGACCGTTCATACTGAGCCCGGTTCTGCCGGAGGTTTTTTTTTCCCGTTAATGGGTGGTTTTTCTTCCCACTGTCGCTTCATGCTTGCTCAGTATGAGGGATTGCAGCAAAGCCATGTACAATGCAGACGACTCTCCCTGTGGCTCTACGGTTCCCCAGGAGTGAATGCTGCTTGTCGGGACTTTGATGCAATCAACTGGTTTCCTTATATAGGACATTTTGACCAATCTGTATAATCTGACCCAATCTGTATAATATGATTGAACTTGATTTTGTAAAGTGCCTTGAGATGACATGTTTCATGATTTGGCGCTATATAAATAAAATTGAATTGAATTGAATTGAATGTTAAATCTATATCTAAATGTTAAATCTATATCTAAATGTTAAATTTAAATCTAAATGTTAAATCTATATCTAAATGTTAAATGTAAATGTTAAATCTATATCTAAATGCTAAATCTATATCTAAATGTTAAATCTATATCTAAATGTTAAATGTTAAATCTAAATGTTAAATCTATATCTAAATGTTAAATTTAAATCTAAATGCCAAATCTATATCTAAATGTTAAATTTAAATCTAAATGTTAAATCTATATCTAAATGTTAAATCTATATCTAAATGTTAAATGTAAATGTTAAATCTATTTCTAAATGTTAAATCTATATCTAAATGTTAAATCTAAATCTAAATGTTAAATCTATATCTAAATGTTAAATCTATATCTAAATGTTAAATGTTAAATGTAAATGTTAAATCTATTTCTAAATGTTAAATTTAAATCTAAATGTTAAATGTAAATGTTAAATCTATATCTAAATGTTAAATCTATATCTAAATGTTAAATGTTAAATGTAAATGTTAAATCTATATCTAAATGTTAAATCTATATCTAAATGGTAAATCTAAATCTAAATGTTAAATTTAAATCTAAATGTTAAATCTATATCTAAATGTTAAATTTAAATCTAAATGCTAAATCTATATCTAAATGTTAAATTTAAATCTAAATGTTAAATCTATATCTAAATGTTAAATGTTAAATGTAAATGTTAAATCTATATCTAAATGTTAAATCTATATCTAAATGTTAAATGTTAAATGTTAAATCTATATCTAAATGTTAAATCTAAATCTAAATGTTAAATGTTATATCTAAATGTTTCGAAAATATGCAAATTGACCACGCCCCCTATCGGGTTCTCGCCCACACCACCGACCTTGGATCAGCCATGAGATCCATCTGTGGAGGACACGGTAAACATGCCCCACAGACGGCTGACAAGGCAACTTCCTATAACTATATAACTTTCTCCCTTTAACGGCAAAGTTTCTTGTTTTAATGAGAGACTTATCTTGCTTAAACGACATAATTTTCGTCTCATAACAACGCAACATAACCTGGCATCAGCTCGCGGGATATTTGACTGTCATGGAGAAGAGGAGAGACGGAGGGGCGCCTTTTATTACTTTTTAAGAAGTCGTCATTTTTCGGAGGAATGAATTTCTGCACTGAGGAGTGACAAGGTAAGTCATAAATATACAGCAAGTCCTCTACTTGTTTATTTACAACAGTTTGCAGCCGAAACAGTCCTCCGCCAGCCGCTGTTTTCTTCTTCTGGGCAATTTGACGCGGAGCTTCAAAAATCACAGCGCTACTAGTGGTGCGGCATCGGAATTGCACCGTTTAAGTACTCTGTAAACAGGGCCTGTGACTGCAAATGTTCTACGTGGATGTTAATGAGATAGAGATAAGGATAAGCAGCTTAATATTTTTAAAAACATGTCATGCATTTAATCATAAATTCTGCTGTAAAGATTAATAATCATGTGCTTAAAAGAGTCTTTAGTTTTTTACGGGTTTTATATTAACCATAATTTCATTGTGCTTGTAGACTGACATATCAGCTATAGCAAGCATGGATGAGAGCTTGGCCATCTATATTCCCACCTATGCTGACAGAATTGCCACCCAGAGATTTTGCTTCGAGTTCCAAGGAAAAGGTCAAAGAGATGTCCTTTGAAAAACTCTTTACATGCAAATCTTCATGGAAAAAGTCCAATTTGATCTAAAATGTTTTTGGTTTCAGGTAATATCACTATGTAATATATTTAAAAAGAAAGCTTACCATTTGACTCAAAATGTGTTTTCAATATGTTTTCAAGAACATATGGAAGTGAGCCACAATAGAGTTAGCTTTTGTTTTTGCTGACAAAGATATAGAGCAAAAATACTGATTAAAAGGATTACTCCAACAACATTGTGAAATACAAGTTTTTGAAGTGAAATTATTGCTGTTGCTATTAAGCTTCTTTAAGGTAAAAATTTTTAAAGCATGTGTTTAAACTGTACTTACTTTTCTTTCCATAGGGCATTATTTTTCTTTTATATTCTTTAAAGTTGATTGTAAAATAGATAAATGCTTTGAGCGCAATAGTGCCCAGATTTCTAACAACGACTTTTGTCATATGTAAAAGGATTTTGTCATGTTCAATTTTGAGATCCATGTATTCATCTTTTTAATACTCATAGATTATGTTCTAGTTAGGTCATTATCTGGAGGTAGAGAACTTCCTTTCAAAAGGATCTTTCAGAGAACTTGTTAAAGGTACTTTTAATGTATGTTCTTCTGTGAGTTGATGTAACATTGCAATATAATGTTATGTTTCTAAGGAAAGAACGAGTTGGTTTGATCACAAACCATTGCACTTTATTTTGTAATGGGTTTTTACCAAAGATTCATTAAAAGTTTTCATGTTGCACATAAGCATAGGCACTTTATTTTTCATCTCATTTGACCATATCATCATTGTCAAACAGTACATAACTTGGGTCTCAGTGTTCAGTAACAGAGAACTATAAGAGTCTTGCTGTTATAAATATAAGAATTATGTCTTGAATATGAGGAGCAGTGGTGGGGTTTACAGAACATGTCATTTAAACATTTTTTGTCCAACATGACAGATTACAAGGCAAATGTGAAGTTAAATTTCTTGTTATTGTCCTAATATATTTAGTAGTGTATATTTGCTGTCACACACAACAAGAATCACACAAAATATAAAACCTGTTACCAAAATTCAAAAAATTATGTACATCATGATGAAACATTTAAGTACATGGGAGTCAGTGAAAACAGAGGTCTGTTTTTTTTCCTCCATCTGTATTTCTTTGACTGCTTTTCCTTTATTGGTTGTGCGGTCTGCAGCTGCCTATTTCTGACTGTGTAGGAAGGTGACAGGTTCATTCTGGACAGTCTCACAAGGTCATTTGCTCCACAAACTCTTTTTTACAAGAAAATGTCACACGTGTCACAGGTTTGTGTGCATACACGCTCTTAAAAATAAGCATAACTCAATTGTTTCATCATGTGTGGACGGTGCATGAAGAAAGTTTTCCGTCATCAGAAGGTATGATACTTCGAACTGTCTCATAACATGTAAACGGTCCTCTGAAGACGTTGGACTGTGCAAGTTTCTGCCGCTTGCTTAGAAACCTGTTTGAGATGATCTTGTTCACCAAAACGCCGTGGAAGGGTTCACAGGTGTCAAAGTCCAGTCCTCAAGGGCCGGTGTCCTGCAACTTTTAGATATGTCCCTGGTCCGACATGCCTGAGTCAAATAATCAGGTAATTACCAGGACCCTGAAGAACCTGACTGCATACTGAGGAGCTAATTGTGTCATTTGATTCAGGTGTGTGGGACCAAGGAAACCTCTAAAAGTTTCAGGACACGCCTTCGAGGATTGGAGCTTGACACCCCAGGTATACATAATGTAGGGCCGGCCACTTGGAGCCATTGCATCTCTAATCTTACAAATGATGTTCCATAAGTGAACCACTTTAAGAGTTCTTCCTGAAAGACAAGAAAATAAACAAGTTCTTAAAGTACATACTCCATATTTAAAAGCATGTATCATATAGTATTTATCTTTTACATTCAAACATACCTCAGTGATATTTAAACGGGTGAGCAGAATTGGCTGCTTATCCAAGAAGTCACCAGTAAAGTAATCTGTATTCTTCAGTTTTTGAAAAAGGTTCATCCAGTACTGTGCACGACGTTTCCTTAAGAAATCCCACCAGTTGTTGATGAGCTGGCTGTGGGTGCTGGATCCCACAATGAAGTAGTTTTCAGGATAGCTGTCATCAAGACGCAAAAATCTTTGAATGTCTTTCATTGTACCATTCTCTGTCTCCATGTCAATATGAATTCTGGCTGTGGTACCTCCTCTGTTACTGCTGGAAGAAAATATCCAGCAGTAACTTTTGGACAGCACCATCCATGTATTCAGCTTTAGAGATGCCAACCTGTAAACACAGCAGAGATTTTGTTATTGTTTTTTCAAGTTTTTTATTTTAAACAAAATGTAAAAATAACAAGTTATTCTTTCTAAAAATTGAGCACGTTACTTATGCTAAATGTGAGAAGCTAAATATTACAAATTCAAAGTTTTTAAATATTTAAATTTTGAGTGTCAGATCAAATGCACAGGCATTCTAAGATGTAAAAGAGAACATTCATTTTCTGACTGTATTTTTAATGTAGCTATCTTAATACTGGTCCTCCTACCTTAATGTTTTTGTTTATGGGAATTTTAAAAAGTACTTTTACAAAATTCCCATCAGAAGGAGAATAGCTGCTGTTTAAAATTGTGATTTAAGGTTAGACTGGATCAATGTTAAAATTGCTTAAACCTAGACTGCAATGGAACAATGTTGTTGATTAAGATTTGTTTTCTTTTCTGAGTAAGTTTAAAGACATTAGAAAAAACAAATGGAACAACAAATAAACTGAGAACAATGGTGCCTTGCTGCCAGGAGCTTTCATTGATAAATTCTGATATTAACTTTTGAATTTGCAGCAATGATAATCGATTATCAGTTTTTGCTTTTCCCCTTATTAAAGCATGTCAGTAGTTGATTGGGTTTATTAATGAAGTTCATATAAATAGTTGTCCTTCACTGGCTTGTGAATTGTCCCATTAGAAAGCTCTGTATTCATATCTTTGTTTTGACACAATAAAATATGGATCGTGACCGAAAGAACGAGATCCCGGATACAAGCGGCTGAAATGAGTTTTCTCCGTAGTGTGTCTGGGCTCTCCCTTAGAGATAGAGTGAGGAGCTCAGTCATCCGGGGAGGACTCAGAGTAGAGCCGCTGCTCCTCCACGTCGAGAGGAGCCAGTTGAGGTGGCTCGGGCATCTGGTCAGGATGCCTCCTGGACGCCTCCCTGGTGAGGTGTTCCGGGCACGTCCCACCGGGAGGAGGCCCAGGGGAAGACCCAGGACACGCTGGAGGGACTATGTCTCCCGGCTGGCCTGGGAACGCCTTGGGATTCCTCCTGAGGAGCTGGCCCAAGTGGCTGGGGAGAGGGACGTCTGGGCCTCCCTACTGAAGCTGCTACCCCCGCGACCCGACCCCGGATAAGCGGAAGAAGACGGACGGACGGACGAAAATATGGATAAATGTAGCTTTATCTTGCCTCACTTTCATTGTGTAGAATACACATACTTTTAATTAGCCTTACAAGTGTCGGATTAAAATTTATTTTAATCATATTTGATTAAAATACATAAGGGCATAGATAGGTACATTTGCAGTCACAGGCCCTGTTTACAGAGTACTTAAACGGTGCAATTCCCATGCCGCACCACTAGTAGCGCTGTGATTTTTGAAGCTCCGCGTCAAATTGCCCAGAAGAAGAAAACAGCGGCTGGCGGAGGACTGTTTCGGCTGCAAACTGTTGTAAATAAACCCACAGCTATAGCTGAAAGCCCCCCCTAAGCACCAGTTAAACCTTGTAGTGTGTAAATGGAGAGTACAAAGGCAACGCAAACCTGTTTTCACCGTGTAAACAGAGCCAGAGACTGTAGCTACTACAGTAATGCAAGTGTATCCAAAGCAGAGTTGTTAACTATAAATAACTGCCGAATTGGTCAAATTTCAAGTAGAGGACTTGCTGTATATTTATGACTTACCTTGTCACTCCTCAGTGCAGAAATTCATTCCTCCGAAAAATGACGACTTCTTAAAAAGTAATAAAAGGCGCCCCTCCGTCTCTCCTCTTCTCCATGACAGTCAAATATCCCGCGAGCTGATGCCGGGTTATGTTGCGTTGTTATGAGACGAAAATTATGTCGTTTAAGCAAGATAAGTCTCTCATTAAAACAAGAAACTTTGCCGTTAAAGGGAGAAAGTTATATAGTTATAGGAAGTTGCCTTGTCAGCCGTCTGTGCGGCATGTTTACCGTGTCCTCCACAGATGGATCTCATGGCTGATCCAAGGTCGGTGGTGTGGGCGAGAACCCGATAGGGGGCGTGGTCAATTTGCATATTTTCGAAACATTTAGATATAACATTTAACATTTAGATTTAGATTTAACATTTAGATATAGATTTAACATTTAGATATAGATTTAACATTTACATTTAACATTTAACATTTACATATAGATTTAGCATTTAGATTTAAATTTAACATTTAGATATAGATTTAACATTTAGATTTAACATTTAACATTTAGATATAGATTTAACATTTAGATATAGATTTAGCATTTAGATATAGATTTAACATTTACATTTAACATTTAACATTTAGATATAGATTTAACATTTAGATTTAAATTTAACATTTAGATATAGATTTAACATTTAGATATAGATTTAACATTTAGATTTAAATTTAACATTTAGATATAGATTTAACATTTACATTTAACATTTAACATTTAGATATAGATTTAACATTTACATTTAAATTTAACATTTAGATATAGATTTAGCATTTAGATTTAAATTTAACATTTAGATATAGATTTAACATTTAGATTTAAATTTAACATTTAGATATAGATTTAACATTTAGATTTAAATTTAACATTTAGATATAGATTTAACATTTAGATATAGATTTAACATTTACATTTAACATTTAACTATTTGTTTTATTTTATAAACATATTGTTGACAATTGCATATAAGATCTTGTTTATTGTGAATTTCTGTCTTAAATGTGAGAAAAGGGAGTTAAATGTGAGAAAAGTGAGCTAAATAATCAAAATATATCAGCTATAGAATTTTATCTGAAATTTTACATTTGGCACCCCATAGTGTTGAGCCTCTATGCAAAGGTGCTGCTTGTAAGGCTGAGTTTACCTACAACTCTGCAGACTGTTAAAGTCTGAGGAGAAGAGACAAAACGTTTCAACAAAGAAGAACCCGTCCATAGGACCTATTCAACTATTTTTCTTTCTTTCTACCTGGATTATTGGGATGCATCAGCACAAAAAAGGTATGGAAATGTCATGTCTGTTGTACCTGTGTGTTATGCTATCTGTGTACACCCTGTCTGTCTAAAAAAACTTTCACCATGGTAAAACATGGTGACAATAAAGATTCTTGAGTCTTGACACTGACTATCGAATTTGTCCACTGTTTTTTCATAGGAAAATAAATTCAACTTATTCGTGCTACATTCTTGAAACCTGGATCTTAGAATCATGATCCAGGTCAGGATTAGCAAATTGATTTGCCTAACTATGCTAACCATTATTAGCAGTACACACAACAGACAATGTACATAAATCACTCCAGAATCAAAATTTAAACAGCACAAGGTTTGCATCTGATTTAATTAGATATGTATTTAAACAAAGTTCAGCCAAACTGCAGAGATACATTCAATTCAATTCAATTTTATTTATATAGCGCCAATTCATGAAACATGTCATCTCAAGGCACTTTACAAAGTTAAGTTCAATCATATTATACAGATTGGGTCAGATTATACAGATTGGTCAAAAATTTTTCTATATAAGGAAACCAGTTGATTGCATCAAAGTCCCGACAAGCAGCATTCACTCCTGGAGAAGCGTAGAGCTACAGGGAGAGTCGTCTGCATTGTACATGGCTTTGCTGCAATCCCTCATACTGAGCAAGCATGAAGCGACAGTGGAAAGAAAAACCACCCGTTAGCGGGAAGGAAAAACCTCTAGCAGAACCAGGCTCAGTATGAACGGTCATCTGCCTTGACCTGCAGAGACACAACAAGACAGACAAAAAGCACAGAAGCACACATTGATCTAGAAATCTGTTCTACATTAGATGGTAATAGTCGGTGATCTGTCCTCCCTGGATGATTTCACAGTCAACAGAACGTCAGACCAGGTGTACCTACTATGAAGAAAAAAGAGAGAGAACAAAAAGTTAAAAGCTGAAATGACAACAGTCATTTCAATGTAATGCAATGCAAATCTGGAGAACAGTAGAGTGGAGAACAGTAGAAATCAGTAGAGTGAGAAAAATAGGCCCTGATGTCCTCCAGTAGCCTAAGCCTATAGCAGCAAAACTATAAAGGTAGCTCAGAGTAACATGAGCCACTCTAAAGCCGGGCGTACACTGTACGAGTTTTTGCCCTTTTCGGGCCGATTCTTCAGTCGTGCGGGCATTTTTTGAATCGGGCAGAATTTCAGCTTGATCGTAGAGGGGGGGAGGAGGGGGGAATGGCTTCTCACGACTACCTCCCGATCAGGAATCGGACGGTCGGTGAAAATCAAACATGTTTGAAATTCAGTCGGCTGTCGTGAGGTTTTCGTGAGCGCATCCTGCTGTTCAAGCAGAGCTACGAGGGGGCGCCCTCCCCTCCTCTCCGTCCCCACCAGCGGAGGGAGGGGAGCGGGCGTCCCTGAAGCGACCTCCGCCCGGCCCGCTCGCGGGGGCGTTGGGGAGGGCGGCAACGCGCTGGCCGCCTGTTTCGGCACTCCTCCGCGGTCCGCGCTGGCCGCCTGTTTCGGCACTCCTCCGCGGTCCCCCGCCTGTTTCGGCACTCCTCCGCTCGTGGGGGGGTGCGGGCTGGGCGACCTGTCGTGCCGAGCGGCCGCCGGTGCGTCTCGTCCCTCCTCTCTCCCCTCTGTTCCCCCGACGCCCGGTGCCTCCTGCGGGCCTCGCCAGAGCTGGGCTCGAACCCCTGCTCTGGGTCCCTGTCACCTACCGTCGCTCGCCTGCCTCTGCCATCACAGCGAGTGGTCCCAGAGGGGGCACGACGTACAGTGTGAGCAGTCCGGTCGCGTCCAAGCGCCGCGCCGCACAGATCGTGAGCGGTGAACTTTTTAAAACCCGCGGTTCCGTCGCACAGTTTGAGATGTATATAAGTACCACGACTGAAAAACTCGTACAGTGTACGCCCGGCTTAACTATAAGCTTTGTCAAAAAGGAAAGTTTTAAGATTAGTCTTAAAAGTAGACAGGGTGTCTGCCTCACGGACCAAAACTGGGAGTTGGTTCCACAGGAGAGGAGCCTGATAGCTAAAGGATCTGCCTCCCATTCTACTTTTAGAGACTCTAGGAACCACCAGCAGACCTGCAGTCTGAGAGCGAAGTGCTCTGTTAGGAACATACGGGGTAATCAGAGCTCTGATATATGATGGAGCTTGATTATTAAGGGCTTTATACGTTAGAAGAAGAATTTTAAATTCTATTCTTGATTTAACAGGAAGCCAATGAAGGGAAGCTAAAATTGGAGAAATATGATCCCTCTTGTTGATTTTCATCAGAACTCTCGCTGCAGCATTTTGGATCAGCTGAAGACTATGAACTGCATTTTGTGGACTTCCTGATAAACACCAAGGTTTTTTACTTTACTACCAGAGGCCAAGTTAATGCCATCCAGATTCAGTGATTGATTAAGAAGTTTATTTTTTGAGGACTCTGGTCCAAAGATTATAACTTCTGTCTTGTCAGAATTTAAGTGCAGGAAATTTAAAGTCATCCAGCTTTTGATGTCATTAAGACATGACTGCAGTCGAACATGTTGGATTTTCAGTTTTGGACTGTTTAGGTTAGAATTTACTGTTTAACCATGTTCTATCTCCATTTTAGAAAAAAGGGAACTAGTAAATGGACTGAACTTATATAGCGCTTTTCCAGTCATGCTGACCACCCAAAGCACTGTACACTATAGCCACATTCACCCAGTCGCTCTCACTAACGCACACACATTTATACACCGAGACACAGCTCGGTAGGCAATTTGGGGTTAAGTGCCTTGCCCAGGGGCACATCGACATGTGGCAAGGGGAAGCTGAAATCGAACCCACAACCTTCTGATTGCCAGACGACTACTCAACCCATCAAGCCACAGTCGCCCATTCATAGTATTATCAATCTACTAGGTAACAAAGTATTTTTCACTATTTTGTGCATTTAAAACAAGTTTTATTGTAACCCAAACTGGAGAACCTCTAATTTTCAAATAGTGTCATGATTCTTCCCTGTTTTCTCCATGAATGTGTTGTGATGTGGGACGGCTGTGCTCATTAGTGTGAGCAGCGGTACCTGCGGCAGCTTGTTACCCTCATCCCTTTCACTGACGCTGCTGCCTTTGTATTCAGGGCTCCCATGTTGGCGGATAATTTAAAAGCCTAAGCTGTGAGTAGTTTGTCCAGCGTTCTTTGTCTGCTCTGCCTGTTTTCCCTGTCTCGCCTTGCCCTCGCTCAGACACCTGATTGGCATCTGTTCTTTGGACACGACCTGGACTGCTTTTTGACCACAATCCTTGCCCAGCCCATTGGACCTATCAGCCATCTCCTGCCTGTCTTCTCAGTGTATGACCCAAGCCCAGCTCTCAGACCTTGTCTCCAGCCTCAACACTCTCTGTCTTGCCAGACTTCTGCGGAGGACTGTCTGCTTCTCAGACCAGACCCTGCCTGCCATCATCATGTCATCTCCTGCTGTGCGCAATCTCCTGTCGCCATTGTCTGGCTCCTGCCTTTTCCTGGACTTTTGCCTGCCAGCACCAAGATTTTTTTTTTCATGGCAACAAACCCAACATTATCCACTGAATCGGCATAAAGAGTTAAAGCATGGGAGCATGCTTTAACAGGGTTGTATTGATATAGATGATTTAAGGCAGGGGTGTCAAACATACGGCCCGCGGGCCGGTTCCGGCCTGCCGAACAATTTAGTCCGGCCCGGTGGCTAAATGCATTATCATTATTCAAAAAAAAAAAAAAAAAATATATATATATATATATTTTTTTCCAGTGTTAGATAGAATTGTTGTCTTAATGCCAAAAAGAGCTCATCCGATTTGACTTTCACAAGTGGAGCAGTACTGCTTTTGCCATAGTGCTCCGCTTGATTTATGAATGTGAATAGATTTATTATGATTCATGCGGGGAATATCTCAAATGATATGGACAGTAAGTAGGAGATGAAAGGAAGAACAAGAAGAAAAAAAGAAAAGGTGAAAGTGTCAGGGTTGAGTTTTGCCTTGGCCTTTTGTTTACTATTAGTTTTCAGTTTTTCCTCGTTTGGATTTTAGTTATGAATTTACTTTTTTTTCTGTTAATTTTCAGCTCCTCCTTCCCTTCACTCCCTCTGCAGTCAGTCACACCTGTTAGTCATTAATAAGCCAGACTCATTTCACCTGCCAGCCTCACTATTTTAGCCTCACTCTGCTTCCACTCCTTTGCCGGTTTGTCATCATTCTACACCTACTCCTCGCCTGTCTGCCTGGTTTGCTCCTTCTGACCGTTTGTTTCCTGCCTTAGTAGTGATGGGTCGATGAGGCGTCATGAAGCGTTTCGACCCATTGCCAAACTGTATTGATACTGCGCCGATACTGTGTCACTGAATACTGACACCTGCTGGACCTTAAAAACCACTACAGGGAACCTGGTTGACAGACTTAACTGACACTGATTTGATGACCCAGTATACACAATAATACAATTTAAGTCATTGTATGTTGCATGTATTATTTTATATTTTCATTTGAATTTAAAATATCTTTGATTTTTTTAGATACAGCCAATAAATAATGTGAACCTGTATCATAACGTAATAACCTCTAAGTAAACCTGTTGTGAATGAGGATGATTGTGGACAGGCATTTTTTTTTTACAAATTTTTATTCAAAAAAATAATTTGTTCGTCAGATGATTTATTTCAATATCCTCAGCCGCACATCGCTTTTCTAAGACAACGAAGGAACTTTCTCAGTTCTGAACAATTTATTTGTGCTGCTCTTCGTTTTTATGCCAACGGTAGCTTTTTAATAACGTAGGAGACGCAGAAAATCTCTCCGAGGCAACTGTATGTTGTGCTGTCAGAAATGTTACTCGGTTATAGTTTAAAGGTGTTCCAGAATGAAAGCAATAATTTATTCTGTATCAAATTTTGGCACATCCAGCTCTAATTTTCCATTCTATATAGCCTATGTGGTTAATATAAAGTGAGGTTGGCACAAATTAAACACCTAAAAGACAATCAGTGTCAACTAATTTTTTAGAAGGATTGGTGAACAATGGCAAAAAGATGAACATATCAGTTATTTCAACAACACACACCATCCCATCATTAATTGCATATGTTGAATATAGCCAATTAATGCTTTAGTTGAGTACCGTTAAACATAAGAAAACTTTTAACTTATCCTTACCTGGTTAAACTGCACTTCATCATGATTTGCTGCCATGTCCTTTCAATGCTTTTAGTAATCAATGCCCCCCTCCCCCCCACACACACACACACACATGCTCCCCCTTTTGTGTTGAACGAGTGAAGTGTGAGAAAATAGCTTTAATTCTCCATCAACATAACTTTCATATTGCGCATGCATTGACTTTTTCAACAATTCTCTCTTGCGGTTTTCAGCAGCAACAGCATTGTTTCTTATGGTTTAATATTGTCCATATGCCTTCTTTAAAGATTTCTAATTCTACTCGCAGGACATGCGCACTTCCAATCTTATTTCCTGCCGTTGCCATGGTGAATCACGTTATTTGCGTTCCATTGATCGGACTTTTTTTCATGCTCATTCATCTGTTCTGAAACCAGAAACGCTGAGCATGACAGAGTGGTGTAGAACTACTCAGAGTAGCAGCTTTCTACTCAGTGTAGATCAGCCGTTTTTTTATGAAACGAGGCTCAGAACAAAGACCCACAGCGCAACCTGCCCAACCATAAAGGCGTCTGCCCAACCCATCAATCAGTGGTGCGCTCCGATCAGCACCTGGCGTTCACAGAGCCGGGCCATGTTATACAATCTCACCAGAGTTGCAAAATGTTAAAAAACAACAACTTGGTTTATTATTATTTTGTTTACAGTTCAGCTCGGATTTTATTTACTGTGCAGCATAGCTTTGCTGTGCGCGCTGAATGCAGATGCTGTGCGCGAATGCACACGCGCGCAGCTTAGAGGGAACACTGCTTATAAACACAGTTTGGCGCGTCAGTCAGTTCGAAACAGTTCCTGTATCGGTCACGTGACTTTTCCATTGCGATACGCGCTTCGACACGCATCGACACAGGCTTTGTTCTGTGAGCTCGACACATGCGCCGACGCATCGGTGTTGCCGGACCCATCACTATGCCTTAGTGTTAAGTTTTGTATCTCTGCCTGCTTCTGGATCCACTTGTCTCCCCTCTGCATCTCAGGCTGAGCTTCTTGACCATGGTGACTCGACCTGCAAGTATTCACCCTGATTCGCTGTTATCCTGCTATGGTTCTGGTCCTGAAGTATCCACCCTGTCCTGCTGCTAATCCAGCTGTTACTCTGGCCTTCAAGAACTCACTCTTGCCAAGCTGTGGATTCTCTGCCATACTGAAGGGGCCTGCTGCTGTGCTCTGACTAGCGCTCTGCCGAGCCAAGGACTCAGCTACCTGTCTCTGGCTCCAAGGACTCTCTCTCTGGGCCATCAGCTCCAGCCATCATCTGCACCTCTGTTCCTGCGCAGTCCTGCCTCGCTGGTTTCATCACCCATCATCCTATTAATCCTTACAATAAAACTCTCAAATTGAGTCCCTTGTGTGTGGTTTTGGGTTCATCCGTAGACAAATCCTGACAGAAAGAAAGAGGAGATAAAAGGAAGAGAGTGATAAAACAATTATTGAAAAAAAAACCATATACTTTGTTTAATTGAAAATCTGCAGTTCCTATATTGTCCACGAGGGGCGCTGTGTTTTAATCAGCAGATGGTAGCACTGAGCTTCAGATGTGGAAAATTGATTTTAAATAATTTCTTAATTTTTATCTGTTTGATGTATTTTGTCATGCAGGACAGTGTTTTTAAGTTCCAAAAAAATGTGAATAAATGTTTTTCAACATCGTACAATCACTGTGATCAGTTCTTATGCATAATGCACAAGTAAATGTTTAACTGAGTAAAAGTATTGTTGACATTGCACATACTTTTCTTAAAAACGCTGAGATTATTCATAATATATTGTGTAAAAGTGAAATTAATTTTATATAAAAATCAACAAGTCCACTTTTATTAGTTCTATTTAATCTTGCAATGAGTTTACTCGTGTGGCCCTCTTGAGATCAGATTACGCTGAATGCGGCCCCTAAACCAAAATGAGTTTGACACCCCTGATTTAAGGCATGGAAGCAACAGCGTGTTAGTGGAAACCATTTCACTTAACCTCTCTACACACTGTTGTGGAGCTAATCTGAAGCCCACATGAAGATGTGGTCTCTGTGCCTTTGCAACCTCTGACCCCACCCTATGATTTTACTCTGCCTACTAATTTCTGGCTTAGCTTCTGTTCTTCCAAGTGGCTTTCACTTTGTAGAGAGGACATTTTATGACAGGATTTATTGTACAGGTGGTGTCCAGAACATGGTACCACAATGAAATTCACTGAGCTCCCAAAGAAGAACATATCTTTGATACATGTTTGTGGCAGTCTGCATGCCCAGGTGCTGGATTTTCTGCACGTGGCCTCTGAAGTTGCTGGAAAAGCTGAATTCAGTGATTTAAAGGGTTGACCCGATACATGTGGGAATATGGTAAATCTGACTGTTCATGACAGAAATCTTATTTCATGAAGCCTTTCTGTTTGTTTCTTTTGGAAATGTTAAATTCTGACAAATGCCACACAAAACTAGATTTATCACAGTGGAATAATTAAAAATAGAATAGTCCATTTTCTATTTGAAGCGATGAAGGAACAAACTATAAGCCACTTCATAAAGCTGGATGTTTGAGTGTTTAGATACGTTAGAGTGTGGGGGGAGGAAAAACAAACTCACCAGAGCACACTGGAAAATCTTACCCTGGCCAGTTCCTAGAAACTTCTGTGAAAAACAACTAGAATAGTGTGGCTCTGGAAAGGAGAAACAGGCTGCGTAGATCTGTGCAGTCATACATTAAAATCACATTTTATACCTTTGTAATTAAAGCTACTTCGCCTTTAGGTTTTGTTGTCTTATGCTTCTTTAAAGCCATAGATGTGACAACCAAACTTGCATTAAATGTGCCACACAAACTAAGCATAATCACCTTTAGAATATGAACGAGTATCACGTTTTAAAAGAAAGTCTTTAAACCCAGGTTCTGGTCATTTTTCGGTCTATCCTACAATCATTGTAGGGGGCAATTCTGGTGTAATAGCAGCTGCTTGACTATTCTTGTCGTAAAAATGTAATATTCCTGCTAATCCAGTTTGACTTGAAAACGGCCACCTCACATCTCCTCTTTGGTGCTCTGAGATCCAGCAAAATCTCTGAGCTGTTCCACAGACTGATTTGAGGCATTAGATCCTCTGAACCAGAACTGATCCAAAGAAGTCTGACTTACAGGATGTACATCTGATAAAAAACTAGCTGCTAAAAGTGTGTGTGTGTGTGTGTGTGTGTGTGTGTGTGTGTGTGTGTGTGTGTGTGTGTGTGTGTGTGTGTGTGTGTGTGTGTGTGTGTGTGTGTGTGTGTGTGTGTGTGTTGTTTTTCTCTCCCCAAATTTCATGTTCTGTGTTTTATGGTTTCTTTCGTAAAATATGTTAGACTCATCATGAACACAAAGGAAGTTCTTAATCGAAAAGTAAAAATCCTCTGACATTTTGAGCTTTTATGTGGTTTTATTTCCTTGCAGTGTATCTTTCTGTGATTTCTGATGTGCCCCCTGCCCTTCATCCTACAATTGGTACAATGGGTAAATCAAGGCCTATCTAGTAAGCCCCCCCCCCCTAAAAAAAAACTCTGAATTTAAATTCAGCATTTGTACTCAAACAAAATAAGGGGTGCTAAATCATTATTCAGTGTGTCTTCATTCATTTCTAAGACTAGGTCCAAACTGTGCTGAACAATCAGGTCTGCAAACAGGATCCTTGGGGCTGACCTTCCCTCCATCCTATGCAAGTCCAAGATGGAGGGACCCAAGGGTCAAGAAAAGGGCAGCTGACATCTCCGCAGACCCCACACATCCTGCTCACAAACACATTAGACCATTACCTTCAGGTCGCCGCTGCAGGGCGCGGTTTGCTAAACCAGAGACAGAGACAGTTTCTTCCCCCAGAATGTCTCTCTGATGAACACTTAGCAGTCAGAGTGCCCAGATCGATAACCTGCTTATTTACATCAGTCCAACCATGTCTTTCCCTTCTGTATAAACATGTATAAATACATACTAACAAAAAATACTTCTGTTGTAAAATGTACTTAAAATGTCTTCATTTACTCTACCAGGCAAAAGTTTAGATTCACCTTTTCATTCAATAGTTTGTCTGTGTTCTTATTCCCACCTCTGGGAACTCCTTCAAGACAGCTGGAAAACCATTTCAGGGGACTAACCGCATGAAGCTCACCAAGAAAAGACTTGGGGGGGGGGGGGGGGGACATTTGGAAAAATCTAAAATATAGAAGATGCTTTGAGTTATTTCACAATTTTGTGGTTGATACATAACTTTATATACATTTGAGTCATAGTTTTGACCTCTTCGCTATGTATCTGCAATGTAGAAAGTCATGATAACGAAAAGCCATTGAATGACAAGGGTGAGTTTAAACTTTTGACTGGAAGTGTAGAGCAAAATGGAACTGAAGTCATATTCCTTGTTTTTATGCACAAAGCCACAGCCGGCTCGCCTCGTCGGCTTTCAACTGGCTCCCTATGCTGAGAGAATAACGCGTCTCTCTCAGCACATTGCCTTCAGACTCCCGCTGGCTTCCCTCTGACCGGACAGTCGAGGCTCAACGTGCCGGGAGAGAACACCGTTCTCCTGGCACATTGCTTTTCAACTCCTGCTTTCTGTAAAAAAAAAAAAAATCAGATATCTAATGTCAGAGTGTGGTTAGTTCATTATTATTATTATTATTATTATTATTATTATTATTATTATTATTATTATTATTATTATTATTATTATTCTCTACAAATAAACTGATTTAAGCTTTGCTCATAAACTTATAGTGTTAGTGTTTAAGTTATAAAATGTTTTACTAAAACAATACTAATGAATTTTGATTAGTGGTTTATTTCAACATAAAATGAAAGATTTGGCTGATTAATGAATTAAAATACAATAAAAGATGATAAAGCAACATTTTAAATAAATGATTGTGAACCATAATGAATATGTAAAGGTGAAAATAAAAACCCTACCCATTTATTCACAGTGGAGAACACGGGATTAACCTTTGGGCTCCATTTGTTTGGCTTCACAGCAGCTTCATGCAGCCTCGGTTGCTAAGCAACAGGAGTAACACTAAGGTAAGGGCGGGGACAGCCGGGGAAGGCTAGATCGTCCCAATTCTCAAGCCGATCTCTTCCGGTCTTCTCTTTTTCACGGTCCACGAAGGACCTGGCCCACGTAGATCGGGTCCTTCCAAGGATGCAGCCCCTGAATTGGGACAGACCCTTAGTTTACAGAATGATTTGATGTCTTAGCCATAATTCTTAATTAGCAATGTTATGAAGAAGAGGAGAATTCTATTAAAGGAGTCAAAGAGGACTGTCCAGAGCTAAATTAAACACTGACTGGTTTTTCCATGCAGAGAAGTTGCCAACTCAGGGGAGGTTCTGTGGACTTAAAAATCGGTAGAACTGATGCTTTAATCAGTCTGTCTTTCTCCCATTGTGTTGGTTGAGCCAAGGTCTGCCATGTGAGTCAGAGAGGACATAGGTGAGTGGTGTTCTAAACCAGGAAGTTGACAGAAGATTGAAAGGTTGCACAAGTGGAGGCGGGAGAAAGATATTTCAAGAGCATAAGGACGCAGAGTAAGAATTACTCAAACACTGAAAGCATAACTTGTCATGTTTACATTTTCCATTGTTGACCCAGAAGCAACAAACATGGAAATGTCAGTCGGTAAAATATATTTTATTGTAAGAAGTGATTTATGGAAGGTGGACTTGAACTGGGACCGGGTACTGAGAGGACTCAGGGTGCCAAAGATAGGTGGAAGACGGGACTCCAGGGGAGGGTTAATGCCGGCAACGGCAGTGTCTGGCTGGGCGTGTGCGGTAGCAGGCAGGCGGCTCAGGTGTAGTGATCTCAGAATGGCGGACAGGTGACGACTTGACAGGAAGAGACAGCAGCAGAACCCCAGGAAGGCTAGGAGCAGACGACGTTGGTGGAGCCACGATAAAGACAAGGCCAGCTCTGGGTTGACTTCACTCTGACACCTTCCTTCAGGCTTCTGCCTCCTTAAATGTGCCACTTGTTTGGAGTAGACGGGGAGCACCTGTGCAAACGTCCACCTGTTTGCACAGGTGGAGAAAGGCAAGGCTGCACCGCAACACTACCCAGCACTTAACACCCACATACCTGACATAACTAGGACTGCTGGAGGAGTGCAACCAAGATTACTGACCATAGCCATTTGCTGCATGTTGCAACCCTCTTTCTCGACCTTTCTTCTTGTCAAGCTACTAATAAATAAAGGCCACAAGTGCCAGAACATCTTACAGAGAATTGCAACCTGCCATAGCATGAATAAAATGCCAACACTCCCCTTGCCACACAGTGGCAGCCCCCTGCTCCCTAAGAGACGGGTTAAATGCAGAAGACAAATTTCATTTAAACGTATGTTGCAATAACAAATAATAGATGATTATTATTGATTGTTACAAAAGAAGATTTTATTGTCCTAAACTGCATATTAAAGCTATAATTAAGATGTCAGAAATGCATATGTGCGAACTGTATTTGATTTTTTTTTTTAAACATAAAAAAGCAATTTTACGAATACTGCAAGCTTGGAACAAGAAAAATGCATCACATATTAAAAGTGCATTATTCAAAATTCAGTTTATAAAAGGCATTTTTAACACTTTGTATTTTTGTAGCTTTGTACATATTTATTCTATTGAGTTGCTGAGTAATTCTTTACTCTTTATGATCACTTTTAATATGCTAAAAAAATTATCCAATTAGAACAAATGATTGATAGAGGCAAAGCCCTGATGGTCTGAGTAAAAGGTTATTAAAACAGACTGCAAAAACACAGGTAAAAATTATTTAAAAATCATGAAATAACACTTATAGACCCCCTTTTAAAAAAAAATGCCAACTCAATGATGAGCTTCATGACAGAAATAAATATACCATTTGGATGTCAACTGACACAGTGAGAGAGTTGCAAACAAGCATCCAAAAATATATATATACACATTGCCAGGAAACCGGAAAGAAGCCACATATTGGATCTGTGTAAATTCAATCTGGCACTGGAGTTTTTGAAAATCTAAATAAAAAGCAAAAAAGATTGAGACATTTGAGAAATTGCTGTCTTGCCAAAAGTACAAGAGACAAGTGGAGGATGCTGCTGCTGCTGACAGGTCTATTATGCCCCAGAGGCAACAGGAAAAGCCAACAACTGAGAGAGGGAGCTGTCACAGCATTTACAAAATGGCAGATTTCTACACAACACCAAAGGGTGTCACTCTGTCACTCCTCAAGACAACATGAAATAAGTAAATTCCATATCTGTCACAAGCAATGCTAGTCTTACACATGTACAATCGAATGAAGGTTTGAAATGTATACCTATAACTGTGTCATGTTTTATGACAGCCAAGTCTGCAGAAAGTCCCTGACTGAAACTCTGAAAGACTCTCAGGCACACCAAGGATGGCATGGGGGAGACAGTTACTGTACCCCTGCACTGTACAGGGGAACATACCAACAACACATGTACCATGTATCATGTGTTATTGTTATTGTTATGGGGTTTTCCATCTTCTCTAAGCTGTTGCCATATTAGTTCTTTCCTTTGTATTTAATTTCGTAGTGTATTGTCTTATGTTTTTAGTACATTTGGAATTATTTCAGTTAGATCTTCTTTAGATAGTCTGAGAGTTTCTTTGTGATTTATCTCAGATCCATTCATGTTAATTAGTCGCCCTCCCTCATTCTCCTTGCCATAGAACCAGAAAGAGTTCTTGCTTCCCTTATTCACACAATCAGTCAGAAACTTACCTTTGCAAACCTTTGCCCCCAGGACTCATGAAGACTACATTGGTGTCTTTCAAGACTGGGCGCTGGGGCAGATTATAATATCTGTGTTTAGATATTACAGTAATATCTATGCATGTGTATCCTGGATATTTTGTGTGCTTTCTGTTTCCACTGCACTGGATTACATCTGAAAATGTATTTAAGTATCACTTTGCATCGAGGGTATATACCAGAGGTCACGGATTATCGGACCACGGTCCGGATCCGGACCCAGCTGCTACCTAATCCGGACCCAACCTCATTTAAAACATTTATAAATTACTGCATGTTGTCCAACGACAGTGTCTAACTCAGGGGTTAAAGTTCTCCGTCGCTGCGACGGATTTCCGTCATTTGGAAATTGAGCGCAAAAAGTCCCTTTATTCAAGGTTATAATCTGAAGCTGCTCTCAACCAATCAAACCTGGCAGAGCCGGGACATTAGCCAATCAGAATGAGAGCAGGGCGGGTCTTTCCAAAGCGGACATTGTCAGTCTGAGGTTTATCGGTGTTCATCATTTTAACCTTTGGGAGAGCATTTTAAACTGGCCACAGATGGTATGAATGAAAGTAGCGGTGGTCAAAGGTTTTCTTTGGATTTATGCAAACCAGCAGGTCAGAAAGTTCATCAGCTGACAACAACTTCCCTCGGTAAGCGTCAATCTGCTCCGGCAGTTAATTAATGAATTATTTCCACCTGTGGCCATGTCACCTGTCAGCGTTTATTCCCTCGCTGATAAACGCGGCGACCAACCAGGGATCTCCTCGTGATTCGCTGTTATGTTTTATTTAAACACAAAGAAGAGTAACGCGCTAGCTCAGGCTAATTTAGCATGACCCTTGAAGAACAAGAGTCGGACTGTGAAACAATGTGCCGCATTTGACTGGGTCCGATTCGGAAAAAGTAAAAAAAAAAAAAAAAAAAAAAAAACCCTGCAAAGAAGGCAGAGCTGTATCTGCTGTCGGTATGCAGCAGTGATCACCTGATGAGCAGCTGCGCTCCAGGACACTAAATAAAATGACAAGGATTTTGATGCTTACAGATTGTTAAGAAAACTACATCAAAAAGATAAAATAAATAAACTGCAGCTACAACATGGACTGGAGAACGGGTTCTAACTGGGTGAGGCCAGAGAAAGGCGATTCTCAGAGTTTTTTTATGAAGTTAAAGTGGAGCGCGGACACAGGGTTCATCCTGGACAGGTCTCCAGTCACTGGGCTAAAATATAACCATTTTATTAAACTTCAAAAAAGTTAAATCATGCCTTTTTATAAACCGTAATGATTAATTGGTGAACAATAACAGGCAAAGCAGAGATTGATTATTGTCATGTGCAATCTGTGTCAAATTAAAATGTATTATGTCATGATAGTGTTGGTGATGTGTCCTGCATTTCTAAGGCTGTGTTTGGCCTTGTATGATCATAAAATTGGTTTATATTGAATGTGACAGGGAGCCAGTGGAGTTGATGTACAGGAGTGAAGTAGATGATGTAATGATGAAGCTGCTGTCTTTGTACTAGCTGGAGTTTATGGAGGGTTTCTGGAGGACAGGGAGCTGGGATTATAAAGTGGACTGTGGACCAGTTTGTCAACAGTGTGAAGGAAGAACTTGATGCTGCAGAGATGAAAGTAACCCAGATGATGATGTGGATGTGGAAAGTGATGGAGAGGCTGTCCAGGATGACGCAAAGGCTCTAAAGCTGAAAGGTGGCAGAGATACAGGAATTTTCAAAGGATATTTTAAAAGTATCAGATTTAGTTGACTTTGCACACTAAGAAATTGAGCCAACTAATGCGGCATGATGTCCACGCCCCGGGAATTATATGGGCTTGTGAGAAAATTTTTTCAGTCAAACATTATTTTTGCTTCAACCCATGTGCTAACTTCACTTGTTAATATGGCAAAGCCCTCCGGAGCGTTCCCAAACATATCCGCTTGCTCATACATACGGAGAAAATAGCTGATTTAAAGGCGCAGAACGAATGAGCACCTTGATATGTGCTTGAGGTTGGCTTTGTTGCCAATCAAACCCAGGTGTAAAATCCATGCAGGGCAGCCTAAAGCTCACTTCTATCATTAAGATATAAAAAAGAAATTAAAAAACGTTCAGTTGTTTTATAAAAGATGTGAAAGTCAAGAAATTGTCTATATACCAAACTGTGAAAGATTGTAGTTCTCTATTTCAAAAAGCACTTTGGATTTTAAAATAGAAAAACGTTCTATTTTTATGTTATTTTTTTGTTTAAAAAGTCAATATATAAGGTGGATGCATAAACATTTTATTTCAGTGTTAAATACTGTTTAAAGTAACGGATTGTAATAAAAAATGTGTCCGGACCTTTACTGGTTGTTGATTTTCTTTATTCGGACCCCGCTGATTTTTAATTAGTGACCCCTGGTATATACATATAGATGTTTCCCAGCTTTCACTGAACTCCACTACTTGGGAATATTAACGTTTTTCCAGCAGCTACAAAGAAAGGTGGACAGAACAAGGCATTTATGTCAGCTGTGCAACTTCCAACAGCAATAAGGTATGTGACTCTTCACCAAACTGAATCACTCACCTTAAGCAACGATAAGCTGAATGTTAACATCACTGGAAATAGAGAGAGAGGATGTACCATCCAATCAGTCAGAATAATCTCCATTGATGAGAGAGGATTTTCACAACAGCTGTTTATGCTGTATTCAGATACAGGGGAGGGGAGTGGTGACCTAGTGGTTAGAGCAGCACGCTTGCGCTCTGAGAAGGTTGCAAGTACCTGGTTTGATCCCCACTGCCTCCACTCTGGGTCCCTGAGAAAGACCCTTAACACCCGATTGCTCCCCAGGCGCCGCACAGTGGCAGCCCACTGCTCCCCAAGGGGATGGGTTAAGATGCAGAAGTGAATTTCTCCTTGTGAGATCAGTAAGGTTCTATTTATTTATTTTATTTACAGTTGAGATCCTGTGATGTCAAAAAATGTGATTTAAACTTTTTTTATTATCAAATGTTGGTACAATCCTCTTAAAAAATTTCAAATGTCAACATTGACCATTTCAAGTGGTTATATAATATTGTTATATAATCTATCTATACGGGTATTGGCTTTGCTACTTTATTAATTGAAAAAAATCCAACCACATCTTCAGTCAGTTCTATATTTTCCACTTTTTACGACATAATAAAATCTAAATAATTTTAGCAATGGAAAAAAAATGCTTTTCCTCTAATCCAAGTAAAAACTAAATTATGTATTCTAATTAGGGTTTCACAATATTACATTTTCTCACCCAATATTGATACTAAGAAAAATACTCAATACCATTTCGATGCCGCTGCAAAAATTTTTGAAGGTTCAGGTTAAGTGCAAAAAAAATTACAAATGACAAACTTAACTTTAATTTTCTTCATTAGGGCAAGATATTTTAACATCTAAAATTACATAAAGTTATTGCCATTTTTAAATGAATTAGTATTGGTTTATTTATTGGCAAATTTACATATTTTTGGTTTTATCTTCAATTCTGTTTGGTGCTTCATACTATTCAGCCCCCCATTAGAAAAACTATAATAACTAATAATTTAAGTGCCTCTTCCCTGTTTGGTAAAACAGTAGACCAGATAACACTAATAGTACAAGTGTTCATATCTTATATAGATGTTATGTGTCTTTGATTTAGTCATACAATTGTCTATTTTTATTATAATTATTGATCTTTGATCAAGAAGCTTTATTGCCATTATCTGTTAGCATAGTCAAATATTGATGAGGCAGACACTGGTTCAGAATGCACTTAAATACACATAACACACAGACACAACAAGACATAATCTTTTTCTTCTTTTTAACTGCTGACTGTGCTGGCCAACAAAAACACTCCCTGAGGGCCTTAAGCATGCTTAAGTCACAGTCTACAATACCGTGTAATATATTTAACAGGGGCAACAGTGGCAGGAGTTAGGGAGTTTGTCCTGCAATTGGTGGGTTGCCGGTTCGATCCTCTGCTTTGACTGTGTCAGTTGTTGTGTCCTTGGAAAAGACACTTCTACCGAATTACCTACTGGTGGTGGTCAGAGGATCCGGTGGTGCCGTTGTATGGCCCCAGGGCAGCTGTGGCTTCTAACATAGCTGCTATATTGTACCATCAGCAAATTGACAGGCACATTAAAGCACAGAGTGGCACATTTCCACCTGCCACCTGGTAAAGATGGGGCCCATCTTATTGGCCACGCACAGCACCCATTCACACCGTCAGGGTGTGAATGGGTGAATGACTGTAGTGTAAAGCGCTTTGGGGTCGTCAGACTTGAAAAAGCGCTATATAGGTACAAGCCATTTACAGCTCTGGGAAATTTTTTAAGTGTAATTTTTGATTTAATGTTTCTAAATCGTTTCCCTGATGGAAGCAGGACAAACAGTACATTGTCCGGGTGGGTGGGATCTGTGGCAATGCGTCTGGCCTTTTATCTGGACTCATGCACCATAGACCATGTATTATATCAGTTTTTGAGACGTTAATCAGCTGCTAGGTGCTTTATGGACGGTGGTGTTCATTCTTTAAAAATTTAAAGCGTTATATTTGATCTTTTTCCTCAGCCATGGCGGGGAGAACACTTTAACAGCTTAAAAGATTTTTAACCGCAGTGATATTATTTTTCGGTTTCATTTTGTGCTTACTACCAGGCTGTGGGTTGCTCTGTCAGCCGAGTGTGTCATGCTTTGGCTGAGCTGCTCCCCCTGGGTGCTCTGAGTCTTATTACAGAAAGACGGGCTGGCAGACACCTGCTGCCTTGTACCACCTGAGGTGGATGGATGGAGATCTCAGAGAAAAAAACATAACAGCTTTCAGTGTAAAATGAGAGAAAGCCTTGATAAATCCACAGATCTGATAAAGCACATCTGGGTATAGAAAGCTGAAGGGTCCCTTTTCCTTTTTTCCCCCTTCAGGCATGGTTCATGGTTTGTAAATAATAAATTTGTATTTCAGTTTGACCCACTCTGTTCGTAATGGTCCTTAATATTAATGTGTCACTCTTCAGTTTTTCTGGACTTCCTCTGAGAAAATCTTCTAATTTCTCCTCTTCCCTCGGCCAATCGTTGAAAAGAGGTGTGTTTACTCGAAACTCCTCTCGAGTCAGCTCGCTTTGGCCTTACTGCTCAGCAGACCCAGAGGAACCCGGGCTGGCCCTGAAAAAACTGCTCCTGAAACACTCAAAAGTGAGTGGAGCCGTGCGGTGCGTGGCCACTAAGAGCCTGTGGAACTGGGCCTCATCTCTTACAAGGTGGGAGGTGGAAATTGTCCACTCTGTGCTTTAATTCACCTGTCAGTTTGCTGATAGTACAAACATATTTTACTAAATAATCATACCATACCAAAAACAATCTGGCGCATATGAAATATATATTTTTAAAGTGTAACTAAGGATCTGGTTATTCAGCAGCAACCCTGTATAAGTTTTGCCTTTCTGGTCATTTTCCATAATATTTTCTTTGGTGATTAACTATAGCAGTTCATTGTTACAGGGTCCTACTTTTTGCTGCTGTAATTGTTAGTCTTAGTCTGGCTTCACCGTAACCTGTGTAATCACAGGTTTTGATTACACCTGTGTAATCACACGTTAACGTGGAGCCATATTCACCTCCTGTGCCTTTACAACAAAACAGCGGATCAATACAGGGAGGTGCACTGGTTTGTTTTGTTACTTGACTCTTTATTAGCTGACTGAGCTGGTTGATATTTTCCTGCATTGAGTTGTGCAAAGGAGCAATGTGTGGTGCAGCACTGCACAGATCTGAAGGGGAGCTCAGACCGACAGAACCATTTACATTGTATACATAGACGCCTTACTACATGCTGGAGCGCTCTCAGGGTCACCAACATTTTGGATGGGTCTCTCCTACTCTAAGCTAGCATAAGAGCCAACAAGAGTAAAGCAGAGGGATGCCCGTATTTTATGCAGCTTATGGTTGCAATGACCGGCACACTACTGAAAGTAGATCATGTGGTGCAGATCACCATTTCATTCGGGCTTAGATTGGTTCAGAAGATGTGTTTGTACTCGGTGAGCACATTGCAGAAACCCAATTCGGAATTGAGAAGCATCATTTCATGTGTATGTCATTTATTATCTCTTTATTTTTCGAGGGCCCTAAACTCCAACCCCAGTTGCAAGAAGGTTAGTGTAAGACATTGGAATGATCTGGAAATTTTAAAGATCACTTTTCCAGTCCAGTCCAGTCCAGGGTGCATGTGCATGCACAGCAAACAAAAATATGAAGAACTTATTGTTTCTTTATTTTTAAAAAGATAGATGTATTCATTTAAACGTTTATTAAAATCTCTTTGTACCACAATTCAAGAAAATTAAATCAAAACTTACTATACTTGAAAAAAAGCTTCATCCCCTGCTGAAAATTAAATAAACCACCAGCCCAGTTCATAGTTAGTACATATTTAAAGGGATCCACGATTAGCTGTAACAATAGAGTTTATTCAAGAAATATCTATTTTAGATAAACAATACAGTGAAAATACTGTAAACTGTTTAGTAAATTTTATTATTTATTTAAATAAAATAGTGTCATAAGAACATCGCCATGTTGTTTTTGCTTCAATGCAGTAATAATAATAATAATAATAATAATAATAATAATAATAATAATAAAATGAATGACACGTACCCCTCGTAGAACTGTGTGATACTGGCAAGTAGTGCTCTGTGTCAGGTTCAATAACACTTGCTTAAGATCTGATTGGTCCAGTCTTCGGTCTGTTAACACCTGTTTAGGATCTGGTCTTCGGTCCAGTGTCGGGTAGGTGATTTCATATATGTTATCGGTGGCAGTCGCAGTAGCAGTAGCTCCGTTATTTAAAAGAGCTTCTGGTGTTGCCTGTCTCTGATGTTTCACACAGCGCCTTTTGCCCACGTTCTTCCAACAACCTTTTCCCATTGCACTTTTCTTCATTTTTCATGTGGAAAGCAATGAAGACTCACCTCTATTTCTCTATTGTTTTGAAATTACAGCCAACAGGGACACAATGTGGCATTGTCTAAATTTATACCAGTCAAACGCAATGCGATGAAACAACTCGGGTAATGAGCCTTACTTTAACTCTGTAGGTTTCAATCCAGTAGGACCTAACCACTTCATTAACCCAGAATGCATTGTGCAGGTAAAAAAAAACGGCAACAAAGAGTTTATGTAATTGTGAGTTTTTTACGTATCACAAACAGCAATTTTTAAGTTAATAGGAAAATTACAACATATTGAGGCCAACATGTTCAAGTGATCGTGGATCCCTTCAAAAACATGCTGCTGGCTCCACAGGTTCTTGAGTCAATACAGAATTATTTATACTGTTTCTCACATGCTAATATATATTTCCACACTTTTAGCTTCCCATGGAGTGCTTGTTTGGACATCCCTGCAAATTACAATTTTTTTAAACTTGAACATTTCAATTTTTGCTGATTTGCACTCTTTTTAACTTATGGAGGACAATTTGTCTGGTACATCCAGGCAATTGTATAGTATTCTGCATCATCCTGTATTTTCTCTTGAACAGCAATTAACTTTTAACATTTCAAGTTTACTAATGTCTGTTTGCACACTTTTTAAATTCTCCAGGAATGTTTGCCTGATACATTCATGCAATTTCACAGTCTGTTACATCCACATATAAAGTGACTGCTAGATGTCTTTTTGACTTGAACGTTTAAATCTTATCAGAGGCTAAAGACTATTTTCACGCTCTTTAGCTTCTCAGGAGGTGTTGCAGGTGCATTCAACTTGAACATTATGTCTTGATTTTTGTCTCTGTGTTACATGTGAATTCTGAGCCGGTGTCTTACCAAGATTTCATTATGGTTACATAATGACAATAAAGACTCCTGATTCTTGATGCCATACCATGTGTTTGTCTTTGTTATCCATCCATCCATTTTCTAACCTGCTTAGTCCCTCATGAGGTCGCAGGGGTTGCTGGTGCCTATCTCCAGCGTTCACTGGGCGAGAGGCGGGGTCTGTCTTTGTTAAAGGGCATAAAACAAAGTATTCTAGCATAAAAGCGTATACTTTTAATATGTCACAGCATCCTGTATCATAACTACATCTGTGCCATTTGCAATAAAGCAAACAGTGTAAAAAACAGGTATTTTCCTCTATAATGTTTTATTTTCTTGTATTCTGTTCATGTAATTGTCTTGTTACTGAAATGTGTCACATAAATAAACTTATCTAAAAATTCAGGGTGTTATGAGTATTTTAGTTGAGCATGCAGGGATTGAACCGGGTATTTGCAGCCTTCTCAGAAAAACAAGCGTGCTGCCCCAACAACTAGGCCACCAGTTCCCAACATATCAAAGCAAACGGAGTGACGTGTGGTGCAGTACTGCGCAGCTTGAAGGGGAGCTCAAACCAACGGCCATTGGGCTTCTTGTCTCCTTCAGGCTAATAACAGCTAGCATTAGCTTATGTTGTCTGAAAGGTTTACTACTTTAGTGCCGGAGATACAGGAACTTTACCGGCCATTTTATGTTGCTCTCAAACATCCGTGTCGTACTGTTAGCTTAGCACCATTCAGCAATTTATTTTTTTTGTCTGTCTGGGAAAGTTCTTATGAAAATCACATGTTTTCTTTTGGCTGCTTGCCACATGTCAGCAGACATTAAGACTCCTTTCAGCAGCTCATGATTTGGGTCAGGTGTGCGGCTGCACGGAGGAGACGGGAATGTCTGGTTGGTGCTGCCAGAAAAAGTGCAACAGTTTGGGCAAATGTGAACGGGTCCTTTTAAATTGATTTTTCACACAAACCTGGATCTTTTCAAATAAATTTTTTGCATGGATTATATCGAGGCATTGAGTATTTTTGACAAATCTACTATATAACATCTTTGGCACCACTGTGTATAAAAAACGTATACATATAAACAAACGATGCTTCGCCTGGCGGGTAACCAGGTCTATAACACAGTGGGGAAAACCCTGCTATGTTCTTTTTTTCCTCTTGATTGAAGCATCATAATTTTTTCTTTACCTTTACACCCCAAGTAAATACTAATGGCAAAAGACTGTGTGGGTTAATGGATCGCTGGTGGCTGTCGATAGGGCCAAGAACAAAACCAAATGAGCAACAGCTTATGTTCAACATGTGCCAACAATCTCCTTTATTCTTGTAATGTTTGGATTAAAGATAGGGTTCACAAGAGAAGCCCAAGAAAATATCCACTTTCGCCTAAAACATTTTGTCAGGGAACGTGTTGAAATCTGATGAGTGCTGCATATCAGCAATACAACACCACATTTCACCCACCATGAAATGTTATAGGTGGCAGTGTGATCATCTGGGGTTTCTTTTATTTACATGGAGCCGGGGCTTGTGTCATGGTGGATGAAATTATAATGAGTTCAAAACACCAATAAGGTGAATATGAAGGAGGATTTCAATTTGTATGACAGGCAGTCCAAGCATACATCCAAATCAACAATAGTGTAATGACTACACTAGAAGAAGTTTTGGCTTGCGTTACCCAGAGTCCAGAACTGAACCTAACAGGTTGTCTGTGGAGTCTCCAGAAGAAGCCTGAAGACAAAAACAAACAAACCTCATCTAAACTGTTTAACGGGAACATTGGATCATTTGATCAGGTAATTTTACAGTAAAGACCAGATCATATAACATATTTTCAATCACCATGACAACTGATCTGAGAATGTTTGCACTTGATTAAGAATGATTCTCTTGCTCCATCTTGTGGCCAACTGCAGGGAATGCCACACAAGGAATTACGCTTCAGGGCTTTATTTTTCTATTCTAGTTCCAGGTTTCACCAGATATAGATAATCCGATGTTTAGTCAGTGGGTGCTACTTCCAGACAATAACACCTATACGTTATTTGTGGAGTTTATTTTTGATGAATAAAAAAGACAGAAAACAAAAACCTGAAAATACTAAAAAGAACAATTTGGTAATGACATAATAACATTATTCTGCAATTATTCATGTATATTTTTTTTGTTCACACCACACTAAACGGACACTGCATTAGGGTATTACTGCAAACTTCCCTTTTTCCTTTCATTTTATTGGGATGTTATGGATACACCAAGACTGCCCATTATCAAATGATATATAAGCACAGTATTTGACTTTGGTTATCATTCAAACTCCTTGTCAGCTTAGTTAATAAAGCTGATTGTCAATTCAGGTTCTGATTGTGATGTGGAAAGACATTTAAACATGCTTTTATTATTTATTTATTTATTTATTTATTTATTTATTTATTTATTTATTTATTTTACAAAGACATGAAAATTCTGCTGTGCATTTCTTTTCTGCTCCCTTACTCTGATACTCCTAATTTAATTTTAGCAATAATCCAACGGTCCTGTGAAGGCCTCTTAGGTTTGTCAGAGAACATTACATAAAAACGCATCATGAAGATTAAGGAACACAGCAGACGGGTCTGGATTGTGGAGATGTTTATATTAAGGTATGTTTTTTTTTTTTGAATTCACAAAATTTAAACATCTCACAGAGCTCTGGTAAATCTGTCACTCAAAAAGGGGAAGAGTATGGCATAGCTGCAATCCCACCCAGACATGGTCATCCATGTAAAAGCATGAAAAACTGCAGCCCAAGGTAGTTTTGGAAGAGCTGCAGAGATGCACAGCTAAGACTGTTCAGTCTGTTAACAGTGAACAGTGGTAAGTCTCTCGCTCCTCTAAATGAGCTTGTATGGAAGGGTGGAAGACTGCCATTGATGAGTGAAAGTCCCATTTAAAGTTCGCCACTAGCCATGTAGGGGACAGCAAGAAGCTTTGGCGATCATATTAGACCAAAATGGAGCTTTTTCACCTACATGGAACTGCATCTGGAGGAAGACTAACACCCTGAACACACAATCCCCACTGTGGAAACATGGTTGTGGCAGCATGATAATACGGGATTGCTTTTCTTTAGCAGGAACAGGGAAGCTTGTCAGAGTTGATGGGAAGATGGATTGAGCAAATATAGCACAATCCATGAAGAAAACCTGCTACAGGCTGGTAGAGATTTGAATTTAAGGTGCAGGTTCAAACCCATTCAGACTGTGTTGGGAAAAAGATTTGTACACAAACCGTCATTTACTTTCCATTTCTTTCTCTTGCTCTATCATTGCGAAAATGCCAATAACACGCAATAGAGTTTGTGGCTGCAACATGCCAAAAAGCAGAATGGTTTAAGGGGTATGAATACTTATTTAAGATACAGTGGCTGTCATCTTTTCAGCTAGTGATAGATACATTTGGTTGCTTGATGGTGTGCTCTGATTGGAGAATCTAAATTAAGCAGAAAGACCTGACCCTGACCATTTTTGAGCAAAGCAACAAAGCTGACTGCCCCTGAGCAGATCCTTTGGTTGTCACATTTGACATTCACACGGCCTCAGCGGTGAACAACAGATCATATTATACCCCCAAAACCTCAGGAAATTGTAATTTGTTGTCATGGCCCCTTTCACAAGCTACTGGCACAATTTTGGCTTGATATTTGACCCCTTTTCAAAGTTAGCAGAGTTCATTTAAACTGGCTGGTGTCCTGGAATGACCATTGCTGCATTCACGGTAGTATTGACGTGAGGGCAATTATAATGATCACCGTTGCATTAAAACACCCAGCTGTGTCCAAGTTTCAACCATCTGACTCAAACTATGAACCTTAGATTAATAACAGTTGGTTAGGGCACTCAATAACGATGCAGAGACCACCGTGTTTAAATGAAATATTAAACAGAGATGCTGGAACACCAGTTTCATGGTCTACAAAGAAGCTGGTTTATCAACATTGTGTGCTGAGAGCGGGCCAACTGAGAAAAAACAGCCAGCTCCAAAATATACACATTGAAGGACTTAGACAACCCTCACAGGCAGACAGCATCTAATCAGATACTGCTTAGGTAGAAGGTACAGAGGTTTCCTCTGTAAACACAACCATAAAAAAACATTTGTTCATCCCATCATTGGTTACGCTCATTAATAAGCACAGTACAAGAGGGACAAACAGCGAGAAAACCTGCAAAATCACGTATGATTCATTCAAACAGCTAATTTTGTTAGTGTTTTTTTTTTTGTGAATCGCTGCTTTTTCTCAAGGAATGGTTTCATCTATTTATTCATCTATGTGAAGGAGGGCAATGCATTAAAACTCTCTGTCCAAAGCAAATTTTGCCCAAGGGAGACAAATAAAGCTACTTTTACTAAAAAGCTTAACTAAATTTGCAGCTGCCCAAATGGACAAGTCAAAGAGAAAGATTGAACTAATATGAATGAGTGGATGGATCAGAATTTCCTCCAGCATAATGCAGAAAGGACAGAAGTTATTGTTCTCGCTCTCAAAAATGCAAGAATAGAGATGAGTGCATAACTACACTCAATGGGGCTAAAGAGCACACATCACGCAATCTGTTACTAGCTTCCTGTCAAAGAAACGCTGACATGCTTGAAACTTGGACACAACTTGGTGTTCCAGCACAATGATCCCAAATCAACATCAAAGCTAGTTTTAGATGGAATGAAACAGGCAAACATTTCCATAAAACTATTACGCTGTATAAGAAAGTTTAAAATTGGTAGCTCAACACTAGTGCAATTATATAGACCATTCTTTAAAAAGTAGCTCAACCAACTTAAACTTTCAGACTTTGCAATAGTGGTCAAATATGCAAACAGAATTACCTCAGAAGCTTGTTGATGGCTACTAAAAGTGTGTGGTTTCTCTGCAACTTTGCCATACAATAACCGGTGTTTGATACAAATGTATCTATGCTTTCTACGTCTCTGAGCCTGTATGTATAATTTGGAGCCTGTGTGGATTAGAGACAATCTTCAATAAATCTACACTTTGCCACCAAATTTAATCGTAACAAAAATAAAGTTGTGTGATAATAACTAGTGGCACAGCATAAACTTCTTGGCCTTAAGTATAAATAATCTAGATGGGCCCACAAGTTTTAATATCCTACAAATCATTTACATGGTCTATGACAATATAATACACATGACTTTAATTACATCTTTATATTGAGAAAATCCCTTATCACCAGCCTTGCTCAGCCTCTGCCTCTTTTCAGCATACTCCTCTCTACCTTCAGAACAACCTTCACCTTACCTATATTGTTTGTTCTCACCCTCTCACTCTATGCAACGCGGATGGCACACCCTATACAGACAAAAAGGATGCAGGATTATTGTAACCTTGTTATAGCCCGACTTCTAATAAAAAGCTGCATCTAATAACTGTTGCTAAAATGCTTTCAGTTCAGTAAGCCGCAGATAGTTTCTTATGAAGTGGACATTAACTGTCTACATGAGCTCTCCTCGTCTCACGCCCTCGGTGCGATCATCTGGGCATGACGAGGAACCTTGTGTAGCTGCTGTGTCTGAAACTGAGAGCCATGTGAGTCCATGATGTTCAGGTTTGATTCAAATGTTGAAATGGAACTGAAAGGTGAAATACAAATTGTTGGGCTCCAGCTTATCTATACCCCTGGCAGAATTAGATTCAAAATTATTCTAATTAAGTCAAGATGTTTGTTTCTGATTGGACATTTCACAGACATTTTCCACAGGATGCTTATTATTTCTCAAAACAGGTAAAGCTGTTTTCAATAACATTTGGACAAAATATGGCATGTTGAAGACATTGTTACTTTTCTCAATAATCAATGGAAAGGGATATATTGGCATTATAGCAATCAGAACGTTCTTATAGTTACTGACCAGCTTTTTCAAGTCTTCTCCTGATGTTTTTGACCATTAAGGCTTCCTTGCAACGCCCGTCATCTTAACATCGCATCTCAGATTCAACTTCCATTCCAATTCAGAAATCTGTCTGGGCCTGTAACGTTTCCGGCACTGGAGCTGCTGATTGCAATCAGCACACCTGTGCCCGTCTCCGCCCTGGCTGCTTAAAAGCTCTGCTCCTCGCAGCCTCCAGTGCCAGAACGTCTCTAGCCATACGGTGAGCGCTTCCAGCATTTTTTGAATTCCTGTCTGCCTGTCTGCCTCTCGACCTGTTCTGCCTCTGTCTTTTGGAAACCTGCCTGCCCCTTTGGATTTGTCTGCCTGCCTGGGTCCTGCCTGTCAGCCTCAGAGTATTGGACTGCCTCACCGTGATTCCGACCCCAGCCTGTCCGTGAGTAAACGAGTTCGCCTGCCCCCTGTTCTGTCTGTGCCTTCTGGATTGACCTGGACCTGGACCTGGACGCTCTATTGGATTCCCCCTTGGAGACCGCTGCCTGAGTTAAACGGATTTCCCCCTGACAAAGACCTGGACCGGACCTGGACAAAGAGCCCTGGACAACCCCCTCTCGGACGCCTTCGTAACAAGGAGTCAGAGTTCTGCCCTCAGCACGTCCAGGTTAGTGACCTCACTTCTCTCTAACAAGCCTGTTAATATCTGCTGGTCACTAACCTGCGACTCTGCCTTCAGGAGCGGCCAGTCGCAGAGTGCGAGCCGAACCAGGGACCGAGCCGCCAGCGTCAAAATAAAGACTGATATTATTGTTGTACTCACTTGTTTTCGGGTATTTCTTGGGTCCTCCTAAATTCATCACAGTACGTTCTGGCCAAACATGGACCCTGTACCCGAAACCCAGTGGCGCGCGGGGGTAGAGAAATCCATTTCTGAGTTAGAAGCCGGCGTCTCGGAGATTTTAGGCCATCTTCGTACTCAGGGAAGTACGCAGCCTTCACTTCCGCAAGCCGCTTCCTCTGGCCCTCCGTCACTTCCGGTGACGTCGTCCTCGTCAGAGCCCCGTCTCTCCCCGCCGGCAATGTTCTCCGGTGATCCAGAACATTGCAGGGCTTTTCTCACACAGTGTGAGATACATTTTGAATTGCAACCTTCCTCATTCCCTTCAGACCGGTCCAAAGTAGCGTACGTGATCTCACTGCTAGCCGGCAAAGCCAGGTTGTGGGGAACTTCCGAGTGGCAAAATAACTCACGCATCTGCCACTCATATCATGACTTCTCCACGGAGCTTGTAAGAGTTTTCAGTCCCTTGCTGCCCTGCCGGGAGTCCTCTAGGGGGCTTCTGACCCTGAGACAGGGGGATAGGTCTGTGGCAGATTATGTTATTGATTTTCATTTGTTGTCTGCCGACAGTCTCTGGAACGAGTTTGCCCTTATGGACGTTTTTATTTTTGGGCTCAACGATAAGATTAAGGATGAGCTCGCCACTCGAGAATACCCTAATTCCCTGAAGCAGCTCGAGGAGCTGGCTAACAGAGTGGACCTCCGCCTCATGGAACGGCGAAGGGAACGTCGTTCGACGTCATCTATCCCCCCTCGAGTGTCGGCCCCTTCCCCTGTTTCTTCACCGGTTTCGCCTAAGCTTTCAGAGCCAGAGCCCATGCAATTGGGTAAGGTGGGCCTAACCAAGGATGAGTACCAGCGCAGGCAACAGCAGAGACTTTGCCTTTACTGTGGAGGGGTGGGCCACCAAGTCCGGAACTGCCCGTTAAAAGACCAAGCTCAGTAGGGGGTGGGGCATATGGGGTGCCGAATGTAAAATTTCAGATAAAATTCTATAGCTGATATATTTTGATTATTTAGCTCACTTTTCTCATATTTAACTCCCTTTTCTCACATTTAAGACAGAAATTCACAATAAACAAGATCTTATATGCAATTGTCAACAATATGTTTATAAAGTAAAATAAATAGTTAAATGTTAAATCTAAATGTTAAATGTTAAATCTAAATGTTAAATCTATATCTAAATGTTAAATCTATATCTAAATGTTAAATTTAAATCTAAATGTTAAATCTATATCTAAATGTTAAATTTAAATCTAAATGCTAAATCTATATCTAAATGTTAAATTTAAATCTAAATGTTAAATCTATATCTAAATGTTAAATGTTAAATGTAAATGTTAAATCTATATCTAAATGTTAAATTTAAATCTAAATGTTAAATCTATATCTAAATGTTAAATCTATATCTAAATGTTAAATTTAAATCTAAATGTTAAATCTATATCTAAATGTTAAATGTTAAATGTAAATGTTAAATCTATATCTAAATGCTAAATCTATATCTAAATGTTAAATCTATATCTAAATGTTAAATGTTAAATCTAAATGTTAAATCTATATCTAAATGTTAAATTTAAATCTAAATGCTAAATCTATATCTAAATGTTAAATTTAAATCTAAATGTTAAATCTATATCTAAATGTTAAATCTATATCTAAATGTTAAATGTTAAATGTAAATGTTAAATCTATTTCTAAATGTTAAATTTAAATCTAAATGTTAAATGTTAAATGTAAATGTTAAATCTATATCTAAATGCTAAATCTATATCTAAATGTTAAATCTATATCTAAATGTTAAATGTTAAATGTAAATGTTAAATCTATATCTAAATGTTAAATTTAAATCTAAATGTTAAATCTATATCTAAATGTTAAATTTAAATCTAAATGTTAAATCTATATCTAAATGTTAAATGTTAAATGTAAATGTTAAATCTATATCTAAATGTTAAATCTATATCTAAATGTTAAATTTAAATCTAAATGTTAAATCTATATCTAAATGTTAAATTTAAATCTAAATGTTAAATCTATATCTAAATGTTAAATCTATATCTAAATGTTAAATGTTAAATGTAAATGTTAAATCTATATCTAAATGTTAAATTTAAATCTAAATGTTAAATGTTAAATGTAAATGTTAAATCTATATCTAAATGCTAAATCTATATCTAAATGTTAAATGTTAAATGTAAATGTTAAATCTATATCTAAATGTTAAATTTAAATCTAAATGTTAAATCTATATCTAAATGTTAAATCTATATCTAAATGTTAAATTTAAATCTAAATGTTAAATCTATATCTAAATGTTAAATGTTAAATGTAAATGTTAAATCTATATCTAAATGTTAAATCTATATCTAAATGTTGAATCTAAATCTAAATGTTAAATTTAAATCTAAATGTTAAATCTATATCTAAATGTTAAATGTTAAATCTAAATGCTAAATCTATATCTAAATGTTAAATTTAAATCTAAATGTTAAATCTATATCTAAATGTTAAATGTTAAATGTAAATGTTAAATCTATATCTAAATGTTAAATCTATATCTAAATGTTAAATCTAAATCTAAATGTTAAATGTTATATCTAAATGTTTCGAAAATATGCAAATTGCCCACGCCCCCTATCGGGTTCTCGCCCACCCCACCGACCTTGGATCAGCCATGAGATCCATCTGTGGAGGACACGGTAAACATGCCGCACAGACGGCTGACAAGGCAACTTCCTATAACTATATAACTTTCTCCCTTTAACGGCAAAGTTTCTTGTTTTAATGAGAGACTTATCTTGCTTAAACGACATAATTTTTGTCTCATAACAACGCAACATAACCCGGCATCAGCTCGCGGGATATTTGACTGTCATGGAGGAGAGGAGAGACGGAGGGGCACCTTTTATTACTTTTTAAGAAGTCGTCATTTTTCGGAGGAATGTATTTCTGCACTGAGGAGTGACAAGGTAAGTCATAAATATACAGCAAGTCCTCTACTTGAAATTTGACCAATTCGGCAGTTATTTATAGTTAACAACTCTGCTTTGGATACACTTGCATTACTGTAGTAGCTACAGTCTCTGGCTCTGTTTACACGGTGAAAACAGGTTTGCGTTGCCTTTGTACTCTCCATTTACACACTACAAGGTTTAACTGTTGCTTAGGGGGGGCTTTCAGCTATAGCTGTGGGTTTATTTACAACAGTTTGCAGCCGAAACAGTCCTCCGCCAGCCGCTGTTTTCTTCTTCTGGGCAATTTGACGCGGAGCTTCAGAAATCACAGCGCTACTAGTGGTGCGGCATGGGAATTGCACCGTTTAAGTACTCTGTAAACAGGGCCTGTGACTGCAAATGTTCTACATGGATGTTAATGAGATAGAGATAAGGATAAGCAGCTTAATATTTTTAAAAACATGTCATGCATTTAATCATAAATTCTGCTGTAAAGATTAATAATCATGTGCTTAAAAGAGTCTTTTTAGTTTTTTACGGTTTTTATATTAACCATAATTTCATTGTGCTTGTAGACTGACATATCAGCTATAGCAAGCATGGATGAGAGCTTGTTCCCACCTATGCTGACAGAATTGCCACCCAGAGATTTTGCTTCGAGTTCCAAGGAAAAGGTCAAAGAGATGTCCTTTGAAAAACTCTTTACATGCAAATCTTCATGGAAAAAGTCCAATTTGATCTAAAATGTTTTTGGTTTCAGGTAATATCACTATGTAATATATTTAAAAAGAAAGCTTACCATTTGACTCAAAATGTGTTTTCAATATGTTTTCAAGAACATATGGAAGTGAGCCACAATAGAGTCAATTAGCTTTTGTTTTTGCTGACAAAGATATAGAGCAAAAATACTGATTAAAAAGATTACTCCAACAACATTGTGAAATACAATTTTTTGAAGTGAAATTATTGCTGTTGCTATTAAGCTTCTTTAAGGTAAAAAAATTTAAAGCATGTGTTAAAACTGTACTTACTTTTCTTTCCATAGGGCATTATTTTTCTTTTATATTCTTTAAAGTTGATTGTAAAATAGATAAATGCTTTGAGCGCAATAGTGCCCAGATTTCTAACAACGACTTTTGTCATATGTGCGGCAAAAATGCTGCGGCAAGAGTCCTGATGAAAATCAACAAGAGGGATCATATTTCTCCAATTTTAGCTTCCCTTCATTGGCTTCCTGTTAAATCAAGAATAGAATTTAAAATTCTTCTTCTAACGTATAAAGCCCTTAATAACCAAGCTCCATCATATATCAGAGCTCTGATTACCCCGTATGTTCCTAACAGAGCACTTCGCTCTCAGACTGCAGGTCTGCTGGTGGTTCCTAGAGTCTCTAAAAGTAGAATGGGAGGCAGATCCTTTAGCTATCAGGCTCCTCTCCTGTGGAACCAACTCCCAGTTTTGGTCCGTGAGGCAGACACCCTATCTATTTTTAAGACTAATCTTAAAACTTTCCTTTTTGACAAAGCTTATAGTTAGAGTGGCTCATGTTACCCTGAGCTATCTCTATAGTTGTGCTGTGATAGGCCTAGGCTGCTGGAGGACATCAGGGTCTAATTTTCTCACTCTACTGATTTCTACTGTTCTTCATTCTACGGTTCTCCAGTTTTGCATTGTATTACATTGAAATGACTGTCGTCATTTCAGCTTTTAACTTTTTGCTCTCTCTCTTTTCTTCATAGTAGGTACACCTGGTCTGGCGTTCTGTTAACTTTGACATCATCCAGAGAAGACGGCTCACCCGTTACTACCATCTAATGTAGAACAGATTACTAGATCAATGTGTGCTTCTGTGCTTTTTGTCTCTCTTGTTGTGTCTCTGCTCTGTCTTCTGTAACCCCAGTCGGTCGAGGCAGATGACCGTTCATACTGAGCCCGGTTCTGCCGGAGGTTTTTTTTTCCCGTTAATGGGTGGTTTTTCTTCCCACTGTCGCTTCATGCTTGCTCAGTATGAGGGATTGCAGCAAAGCCATGTACAATGCAGACGACTCTCCCTGTGGCTCTACGGTTCCCCAGGAGTGAATGCTGCTTGTCGGGACTTTGATGCAATCAACTGGTTTCCTTATATAGGACATTTTGACCAATCTGTATAATCTGACCCAATCTGTATAATATGATTGAACTTGATTTTGTAAAGTGCCTTGAGATGACATGTTTCATGATTTGGCGCTATATAAATAAAATTGAATTGAATTGAATTGAATATGTAAAAGGATTTTCTCATGTTCAATTTTGAGATCCATGTATTCATCTTTTTAATACTCATAGATAATGTTCTAGTTAAGTCATTATCTGGAGGTAGAGAACTTCCTTTCAAAAGGATCTTTCAGAGAACTTGTTAAAGGTACTTTTAATGTATGTTCTTCTGTGAGTTGATGTAACATTGCAATATAATGTTATGTTTCTAAGGAAAGAATGAGTTGGTTTGATCACAAACCATTGCACTTTATTTTGTAATGGGTTTTTACCAAATATTCATTAAAAGTTTTCATGTTGCACATAAGCATAGGCACTTTATTTTTCATCTCATTTGACCATATCATCATTGTCAAACAGTACATAACTTGGGTCTCAGTGTTCAGTAACAGAGAACTATAAGAGTCTTGCTGTTATAAATATAAGAATTATGTCTTGAATATGAGGAGCAGTGGTGGGGTTTACAGAACATGTCATTTAAACATTTTTTGTCCTACATGACAGATTACAAGGCAAATGTGAAGTTAAATTTCTTGTTATTGTCCTAATATATTTAGTAGTGTATATTTGCTGTCACACACAACAAGAATCACACAAAATATAAAACCTGAAAACCTCTGTTTTCACTGACTCCCATGTACTTAAATGTTTCATCATGATGTACATAATAAAAATTATGTACATCATGATGAAACATTTAAGTACATGGGAGTCAGTGAAAACAGAGGTCTGTTTTTTTTTTCCTCCATCTGTATTTCTTTGACTGCTTGTCCTTTATTGGTTATGGGGTCTGCAGCTGCCTAATTCTGACTGTGTCGGAAAGTGATAGGTTCATTCTGGACAGGCTCACAAGGTCATTTGCTCCACAAACTCTTTTTTACAAGAAAATGTCACACGTGTCACAGGTTTGTGTGTATACAAGCTCTTAAAAATAAGCATAACTCCATTGTTTCATCATGTGTGGACGGTGCATGAAGAAAGTTTTCCGTCATCAGAAGGTATGATAGTTAGAACTGTCTCATCACATGTGAACGGTCCTCTGAAGACGTTGGACTGTGCAAGTTTCTGCCGCTTGCTTAGAAACCTGTTTGAGATGATCTTGTTCACCAAAACGCCGTGGAAGGGTTCACAGGTGTCAAAGTCCAGTCCTCAAGGGCCGGTGTCCTGAAACTTTTAGATATGTCACTGGTCCGACATGCCTGAGTCAAATAATCAGGTAATTACCAGGACTCTGAAGAACCTGACTGCATACTGAGGAGCTAATTGTGTCATTTGATTCAGGTGTGTGGGACCAAGGAAACCTCTAAAAGTTTCAGGACACCGGCCCTCGAGGACTGGAGCTTGACACCCCAGGTATACATCATGTAGGGCCGGCCACTTGGAGCCATTGCATCTCTAATCTTACAAATGATGTTCCATAAGTGAACCACTTTTTAGAGTTGTTCCTGAAAGACAAGAAAATAAACAAGATCTTAAAGTACATACTCCATATTTAAAAGCATGTATCATATAGTATTTATCTTTTACATTCAAACATACCTCAGTGATATTTAAACAGGTGAGCAGAATTGGCTGCTTATCCAAGAAGTCACCAGTAAAGTAATCTGTATTCTTCAGTTTTTGAAAAAGGTTCATCCAGTACTGTGCACGACGTTTCCTTAAGAAATCCCACCAGTTGTTGATGAGCTGGCTGTGGGTGCTGGATCCCACAATGAAGTAGTTTTCAGGATAGCTGTCATCAAGACGCAAAAATCTTTGAATGTCTTTCATTGTACCATTCTCTGTCTCCATGTCAATATGAATTCTGGCTGTGGTACCCCCTCTGTTACTGCTGGAAGAAAATATCCAGCAGTAACTTTTGGACAGCACCATCCATGTATTCAGCTTTAGAGATGCCAACCTGTAAACACAGCAGAGATTTTGTTATTGTTTTTTCAAGTTTTTTATTTTAAACAAAATGTAAAAATAACATAATTTATTCTTTCTAAAAATTGAGCACGTTACTTATGCTAAATGTGAGAAGCTAAATATTCCAAATTCAAAGTTTTTAAATATTTAAATTTTGAGTGTCAGATCAAATGCACAGGCATTCTAAGATGTAAAAGAGAACATTCATTTTCTGGCTGTATTTTTAATGTAGCTATCTTAATACTGGTCCTCCTACCTTAATGTTTTTGTTTATGGGAATTTTAAAAAGTACTTTTACAGAATTCCCATCAGAAGGAGAATAGCTGCTGTTTAAAATTGTGATTTAAGGTTAGACTGGATCAATGTTAAAATTGCTTAAACCTAGACTGCAATGGAACAATGTTGTTGATTAAGATTTGTTTTATTTTCTGAGTAAGTTTAAAGACATTAGAAAAAACAAATGGAACAACAAATAAACTGAGAACAATGGTGCCTTGCTGCCAGGAGCTTTCATTGATAAATTCTGATATTAACTTTTGAATTTGCAGCAATGATAATCGATTATCAGTTTTTGCTTTTCCCCTTATTAAAGCATGTCAGTAGTTGACTGGGTTTATTAATGAAGTTCATATAAATAGTTGTCCTTCACTGGCTTGTGAATTGTCCCATTAGAAAGCTCTGTATTCATATCTTTGTTTTGACACAATAAAATATGGATAAATGTAGCTTTATCTAGCCTCACTTTCATTGTGTAGAATACACATACTTTTAATTAGCCTTAGAAGTGTCGGATTAAAATTTATTTTAATCATATTTGATTAAAATACATAAGGGCGTAGATAGGTACATTTGCAGTCACAGGCCCTGTTTACAGAGTACTTAAACGGTGTAATTCCCATGCCGCACCACTAGTAGCGCTGTGATTTTTGAAGCTCCGGGTCAAATTGCCCAGAAGAAGAAAACAGCGGCTGGCGGAGGACTGTTTCGGCTGCAAACTGTTGTAAATACACCCACAGCTATAGCTGAAAGCCCCCCCTAAGCAACAGTTAAACCTTGTAGTGTGTAAATGGAGAGTACAAAGGCAACGCAAACCTGTTTTCACCGTGTAAACAGAGCCAGAGACTGTAGCTACTACAGTAATGCAAGTGTATCCAAAGCAGAGTTGTTAACTATAAATAACTGCCGAATTGGTCAAATTTCAAGTAGAGGACTTGCTGTATATTTATGACTTACCTTGTCACTCCTCAGTGCAGAAATACATTCCTCCGAAAAATGACGACTTCTTAAAAAGTAATAAAAGGTGCCCCTCCGTCTCTCCTCTCCTCCATGACAGTCAAATATCCCGCGAGCTGATGCCGGGTTATGTTGCGTTGTTATGAGACGAAAATTATGTCGTTTAAGCAAGATAAGTCTCTCATTAAAACAAGAAACTTTGCCGTTAAAGGGAGAAAGTTATATAGTTATAGGAAGTTGCCTTGTCAGCCGTCTGTGCGGCATGTTTACCGTGTCCTCCACAGATGGATCTCATGGCTGATCCAAGGTCGGTGGGGTGGGCGAGAACCCGATAGGGGGCGTGGGCAATTTGCATATTTTCGAAACATTTAGATATAACATTTAACATTTAGATTTAGATTTAACATTTAGATATAGATTTAACATTTAGATATAGATTTAACATTTACATTTAACATTTAACATTTAGATATAGATTTAACATTTAGATTTAAATTTAACATTTAGATATAGATTTAGCATTTAGATTTAACATTTAACATTTAGATATAGATTTAACATTTAGATTTAAATTTAACATTTAGATTTAGATTCAACATTTAGATATAGATTTAACATTTAGATATAGATTTAACATTTACATTTAACATTTAACATTTAGATATAGATTTAACATTTAGATTTAAATTTAACATTTAGATATAGATTTAACATTTAGATATAGATTTAACATTTAGATTTAAATTTAACATTTAGATATAGATTTAACATTTACATTTAACATTTAACATTTAGATATAGATTTAGCATTTAGATATAGATTTAACATTTACATTTAACATTTAACATTTAGATTTAAATTTAACATTTAGATATAGATTTAACATTTACATTTAACATTTAACATTTAGATATAGATTTAACATTTAGATATAGATTTAACATTTAGATTTAAATTTAACATTTAGATATAGATTTAACATTTAGATATAGATTTAACATTTACATTTAACATTTAGATATAGATTTAACATTTAGATTTAAATTTAACATTTAGATATAGATTTAACATTTAGATTTAAATTTAACATTTAGATATAGATTTAACATTTACATTTAACATTTAGATATAGATTTAACATTTAGATATAGATTTAGCATTTAGATATAGATTTAACATTTACATTTAACATTTAACATTTAGATTTAAATTTAACATTTAGAAATAGATTTAACATTTACATTTAACATTTAACATTTAGATATAGATTTAACATTTAGATATAGATTTAACATTTAGATTTAAATTTAACATTTAGATATAGATTTAGCATTTAGATTTAAATTTAACATTTAGATATAGATTTAACATTTAGATTTAACATTTAACATTTAGATATAGATTTAACATTTAGATATAGATTTAGCATTTAGATATAGATTTAACATTTACATTTAACATTTAACATTTAGATATAGATTTAACATTTAGATTTAAATTTAACATTTAGATATAGATTTAACATTTAGATATAGATTTAACATTTAGATTTAAATTTAACATTTAGATATAGATTTAACATTTACATTTAACATTTAACATTTAGATATAGATTTAACATTTAGATTTAAATTTAACATTTAGATATAGATTTAGCATTTAGATTTAAATTTAACATTTAGATATAGATTTAACATTTAGATTTAAATTTAACATTTAGATATAGATTTAACATTTAGATATAGATTTAACATTTAGATTTAACATTTAACATTTAGATTTAACATTTAACTATTTATTTTACTTTATAAACATATTGTTGACAATTGCATATAAGATCTTGTTTATTGTGAATTTCTGTCTTAAATGTGAGAAAAGGGAGTTAAATATGAGAAAAGTGAACTAAATAATCAAAATATATCAGCTATAGAATTTTATCTGAAATTTTACATTCGGCACCCCATAGGGGCATCCCTACTGAGCTACACCAAGCTTGCTGTCCCACCTAACCGTTTAATTCCTGCTACCTTGTCTTTCTCCTCACAGTCCCACAGGCTCTCGGTTTTCATTGATTCAGGAGCCGACACTGAGTTTCTGGATGAGGGTCTGGCCAGGAAGCTTAACATCCCACTACAGAACGCCTCTTCAGCCCGTAGTGTTCTCGCCCTGGATGGGCACGAGCTCAACCAATCACGCCTCGTCTCTGAGCCGGTGGAAATTACCTTGGGAGGTAATCATAAAGAGAGACTCACCTTTATGGTTATTGACTCCCCGCAGGTTCCAGTGATCCTGGGCGCTACCTGGCTCCGCAAACACAACCCCCAGATTGATTGGAGGCGTAACGAGATTACGGGTTGGGCCTCTTCGTGCTCCGAGTCCTGTCTGTCCTCTGCTCACCCTCCCCGCTCTCCCGAAGGTAAAGCAGACGAGTTTTACCCGGACCTGTCCAGAGTTCCTTCCGTATACCATGATTTAAAGGAGGTCTTTAATAAGGCCAAGGCCACGAGTTTACCTCCTCATCGCCCATACGATTGTGCGATCGACCTGTTGCCAGGCGCCGCCCCACCCAGAGGCCGCCTTTACTCATTATCCCCTCCAGAATCCCAGGCCATGCAGGACTACATTAGTGGGTCCCTAAGAGCAGGCATCATCCGCCCGTCGTCCTCTCCAGCTGGGGCGGGATTTTTCTTTGTTGAAAAGAAGGACGGCTCCCTCCGCCCTTGCATTGATTATAGGGGCCTAAATGACATATCGGTTAAAAACCGATATCCTATTCCCTTGATGAACTCTGCTTTTGACCAGGTCCAAGGGGCTAAAGTTTTTACCAAGTTGGACCTCCGCAACGCCTACCACTTAGTCCGGATTAGGGAGGGAGACGAGTGGAAGACCGCTTTTAACACCCCCACCGGCCATTACGAATACCTGGTGATGCCTTTTGGCCTAACTAATGCCCCAGCAGTTTTTCAGAACCTGGTTAATGAGGTTCTTGGGGACATGATCGGCCGGTTCGTCTTCGTTTATCTTGATGATATTCTCGTTTATTCCAAGGACCTGGCTTCTCATCAGCAACACGTCCGCTCTGTCCTCCTCCGCCTCCTTCAAAATCAACTTTACGTTAAGGCAGAAAAATGCGAGTTTCATACTACTTCTACCTCCTTCCTTGGGTTTATTCTGTCGCCTGGGCAGATTGCCATGGACCCAGCCAAGGTTCGGGCCGTAACGGAGTGGCCTACTCCGGTGGACCGTAAGCAACTCCAGAGATTTCTGGGATTTGCTAATTTTTATAGGAGGTTTATCAAAAACTACAGCCAGGTAGCCTCTCCTCTCCACGCCCTCACCTCTTGTAAAACTAAGTATATGTGGAATGAACAGGCAGACAAGGCTTTCAGGCGCCTTAAAGAGCTGTTCACTTCAGCCCCGGTCCTCGTTTCTCCTGACCCTGAGAAGCAGTTCATAGTAGAAGTGGATGCTTCTAGCTCTGGAGTCGGAGCCATCCTCAGCCAGCAGGGGGAGGATGGTCGTGTGCACCCCTGTGCCTTTTTTTCCAGGAGGTTATCCAGTTCTGAGCAGAACTACGATGTGGGCAACCGAGAACTTCTGGCAGTTAAACTGGCCCTTGAAGAGTGGCGGCATTGGCTCGAGGGCTCCAAGATACCATTTCTAGTCTGGACTGATCATCGCAACCTGGAGTACCTCAAGACAGCTAAAAGACTCAACCCCAGGCAGGCCAGGTGGGCACTATTTTTCAGTCGGTTCAGTTTCACCCTCTCTTACAGACCGGGGTCTAGAAACACCAAGCCGGATGCCTTGTCAAGGGTCTTCGAGGCTAACGAGGGGGATCCGGAGGTGGAACGGGGGTTCATCTTGCCGGATTCTGTGAGGTGTGCTGTCTCCTGCCTGGAACTTGAGAGGGAGGTAAGGGAATCCCTCGCCTCTGTCCAGATGCCCGAAGCCTGCCCCAAGGACAGGCTCTTTGTCTCTCCTGAACTCAGATCAAAGGTGTTAGAGTTCTGTCACAGCTCCCGGTTATACGGCCATCCAGGCGTGAGCAAGACCATTCGCCTCATCAGGTCTCAGTTCTGGTGGCCGTCTCTGGTCAGTGATGTCGGGGAGTTTGTTGCAGCCTGTTCCTCCTGCAGCCAGGCTAAGGTGTCTCGTCGTCCCCCTTCTGGCTTGCTTCATCCTCTCCCAGTCCCTCCTCGACCGTGGTCCAGCCTCTCAATGGACTTTATCACGGGTCTCCCCTCCTCTGACGGTCACTCGGTCATCCTCACGGTCGTTGACCGTTTTTCTAAGATGGTCCATCTGGTCCCCTTAAACAAGCTTCCCTCTGCCAAGGAGATGGGGTTCATCCTTGCCAGGGAGGTTTTCAGGCTGCACGGTCTGCCCTCTGACATTGTGTCAGATCGGGGTCCCCAGTTTGTGGCTCGTTATTGGAAAGAGTTCTGTGCGATGCTGGGGATTTCTGTAAATCTCTCCTCCGGTTTCCACCCCCAGTCAGATGGACAAACTGAACGGATGAACCAGGAGGTCGAGACGAAGATCCGCCTTTTCTGCCAGGCGGACCCCTCTAAATGGGCGCAGAACTTACCTTGGGTGGAACATGCGATAAACGCTACACCCTCCTCCTCTACTGGCCTCTCTCCCTTCTATGTGCATTACGGCTTCCAACCGCCAGTTTTTACCACAGAAGAGGTCGAGTCCAGAGTCCCGTCCGCCCGTCTTTCTGCTCTGAGGTGTCGGCGAGCCTGGAGAAGGGCCAGGAAGGCCATACTCGCCGCATCTCAGAATCAGTCCCGTGCAGCCAACCGTCGGCGGGTTCCTGCCCCAACCTATCGAGTGGGAGATAGGGTTTGGCTGTCCACCAGGGATCTCCCTCTGAGGGTGGACAGCAAGAAGCTGGCGCCACGCTTTATTGGACCATTTCCCATCTCTAGAATCATCAATCCAGTGGCGGTCCGTCTCCGTCTGCCTTCAACCATGAAGGTTCACCCCACCTTCCACGTATCCCGTATCAAGCCTGTCAACACCTCCAGTCTGTCTCCCTCCACCACGCCCCCACCTCCCCCCCGCCTGGTTGATGGCTCTCCGGTTTACACCGTGAAGAGGATCCTTAAGTCCCGTAAATGGGGTCGAGGCACCCAGTACCTCATCGACTGGGAGGGTTATGGTCCTGAGGAGCGGCAGTGGGTCCCGGCTCGCTACGTCCTGGACAAATCCCTCATTAGGGATTTCCACAGAGCCCATCCTGACCAACCTGGGGCGTCTGGAATCCGCCCTTGAGAGGGGGGCTCTGTAACGTTTCTGGCACTGGAGCTGCTGATTGCAATCAGCACACCTGTGCCCGTCTCCGCCCTGGCTGCTTAAAAGCTCTGCTCCTCGCAGCCTCCAGTGCCAGAACGTCTCTAGCCATACGGTGAGCGCTTCCAGCATTTTTTGAATTCCTGTCTGCCTGTCTGCCTCTCGACCTGTTCTGCCTCTGTCTTTTGGAAACCTGCCTGCCCCTTTGGATTTGTCTGCCTGCCTGGGTCCTGCCTGTCAGCCTCAGAGAATTGGACTGCCTCACCGTGATTCCGACCCCAGCCTGTCCGTGAGTAAACGAGTTCGCCTGCCCCCTGTTCTGTCTGTGCCTTCTGGATTGACCTGGACCTGGACCTGGACGCTCTATTGGATTCCCCCTTGGAGACCGCTGCCTGAGTTAAACGGATTTCCCCCTGACAAAGACCTGGACCGGACCTGGACAAAGAGCCCTGGACAACCCCCTCTCGGACGCCTTCGTAACAAGGAGTCAGAGTTCTGCCCTCAGCACGTCCAGGTTAGTGACCTCACTTCTCTCTAACAAGCCTGTTAATATCTGCTGGTCACTAACCTGCGACTCTGCCTTCAGGAGCGGCCAGTCGCAGAGTGCGAGCCGAACCAGGGACCGAGCCGCCAGCGTCAAAATAAAGACTGATATTATTGTTGTACTCACTTGTTTTCGGGTATTTCTTGGGTCCTCCTAAATTCATCACAGGGCCCATCCAAAATGTTATTATGATTATTATTATTATTATTATTATTATTATTATTATTATTATTATTATTATTATTATTATTATTATTATTATTTGATACAGTTAAAAAAAACATCCCTTTGTCCATTCACCTTTTTTCGGGCCTCACTTTACATCAAAGTCCTTACTTTTCTGGTAAAATGAGCAAAAAATGTTCTCGCTCAGCTGCAAGTTCAAGAACACACATACACACGGATGCCTCAGGACAATTGTGGACTTATTCTACTCTGTACTAGAAGCCCATGCAGGCTGGGCACCTTTCTGATGCAGGGCACTCCCTGAGACCTTTGTTCTAGTTAATGTACTGAATTAAGTAAGAGTTAGAAGACAGCCCCGTTTCAAAATCACATCGTTTTTATGAAGCATTAAACTGGACTGAAATGCACCAAGAATAGGTCATTAGACACTGACTTATTCATGTTTCATAATTAATCTAAGGTTGGAATAGTCACATCCTTTGTTTCATTTAACCCGTTTTAATACTATGTAAAATCATGCTAGATCATTTAGTATGAACATTAAAGACTTTGAGTTCTTTTGCACTCAAGTTTACAGAGAGCATGATGAAATCCTGAGATTACAAGGAATCAAATGGTCCCATAACATGATCAATCACTAGTAGAGGGCTAAAATAAAGTTTCTATCTGAGCAGATCTCTGTTGGTTCAACCAGGAGCAGGTAACTATTCATCTCTGCTGATGCAAAAAAAATAATTTCTCAACCCCTTTAAACAGTCGAGCATGAACTGTATTGTGATAATTATTCATTAAAATTGTAAAAAAGATTGAAACACATAAACTTTGTTATTCTAGGCCGAGACTGTCCAAACATTTTGTCACATGGACCAAAATTGTCAAGTCAGAACTACTCGAGGGCCAAAAAAAAAATAACTTAATAAATTAAATGATCGACAAACTATATTGTAATATTTGCTTTTCACCTACTTCCCAAACATATGAGCATGCAATATTTAAATAAAACACAGTCAGATTTTCTGCATGTGTAAATAAATGTTGATTCCAAACTCGAAAAGAGGATTGCATACTTGTGTTTTTAAAAGACAGTCATCCAGTCAGCAAATTGTTTTGGGCTCAATGAAAAAACGAAAAATCTAAAAAAATGTTTTTTATCTATTCTCAGCAGTAGGAACAGAATTTGGGCCTGCCATAACTAGGCCTACAAGTCATTGGATAGATGTTTCATGAAATGTGAACTGTGATTTTTTTTTAAAGACAAATTCTTTACTTTGTACCTAAGATTTTCCATTGTAAAAAGATTTTGTCTTTCTGTAATAATTTTGCTCAATTCAAAAATAAAAAAGTCTTCATCTCAATCAAGAATCATTCTTGAATTTCAGTTGGAGGCTGTACAAAATGAGTCCAGGTTCTTTTTTTTTTTTTTTCATATGTCTTCAGTCAACCCAGAAGATTGTAGTCCCATGACTGAAGCTCTGTACTTATATTAGCACAAAGTAGTATACCTGAAGTTAATTTTATTAAGTATAAGCTTAAATCTTAGTATTAATGTACTTAGTCTTAGACTTCTGTTTATATTTTTCAGTATAAGTCAAGTATACTTCACATTACTATACTATATATAGAACATACAGTTTATATAAAGTAAACTTCAAGTATACTGCCTCATTTTAAGTAGGTAAGTAAGTTTTGCTAAGGGTAGTCTACAAGTTCAAGTTGAGCAGTAGTAGCATCGTTACGCAACAGACAGGGGGCATTGTTTGAAAAAAAAAATAATCCAGTTAAAATATAAAGCAAAAGCAGATCAAATAGAATATAAATGTTTTTTGCTATAACTGCCCACTTTAAGTACACATCTGCCTGCAGTCGGGCAGCAGGTGTCGTCATCTCAGTCAGCAACTGCTAAGTTTTAAGACGCGATTCCAGTATTTCTTTGGGTCCAATCCCGACAAAGCATCAGACTTTGACAGCCAATCAACACGTAGATCAGCGTCGGGGGCGTTTCCTTGTCAAAGGAATGCAGTGCGGCGCTGCGGCGCATCCTCCCGGGCCGGTTAGAGTTCGGTTGAGAAGGTGCTGGATGGTGTGGGAGTACCACTGATGAGAGAGCGGCCGAAGGAGGGGAACGCTTCAGGACGCGCCAAAGGAACAGCAGGTTTATTCACTGGAAACTGAGCAGGAACGCCAGGGCAGAGTAAATCCATCTTCTGCGTGTGGTGAGTGGAGGAGGGAAGCCCGGGCCGGCGGTGGTTGTTTTCTGGGATGTAGCGGCTAGCAACAGCCTCCTCTACCGTTAGCTAGCGGATTATTGTGCCATGACTTTTTAATGATGGAGGACCTTCGGCTTTGCTAATGTTAGCTGGCAACGCAACGCCAGCGGACTGCTTCTAGCTGTCTGACCGGGGTCAAAGCTATGGTGTGGGTTTAAAGAAGAAGGTTATTCTTCAGGAGGCGGCGTGGAAACGACGCGGTCATTGTCCTGCTTGTATCCCGAGCCAGACGTCTTTGGGCCACCCACACCCATGATGGGATTGGCCAGAGGAGGCTGAATAATCCATCCTAGAACTCATATTTTCTTTCCAAAATATTGAACCTCATGGTCATTTTTATTTATTGGACGCTGAATTAAAGCGACAGCCACCACATCGGGACCGCGCGGCTGCGTTTAGCGGGCGGCCGGCGGAGTTGTGGCCGGCATCTTTACGCTAGCGAGCTAAATTAGCCGCTGCAGCTGTCTGGCCTGTCCGGAGGGCAGATCGGGCCGGGGAGGGATGTCTTCATAGCCAGAAGCTCTCACGTTGCTAGACGAGCTCCCGTTTAAACCTTTTTCCCCCTTTGGCGGGTGATAAACGGTGCACGTCGGAAGCAGAAGAGATGAGGGGATGCTGCGAGGAAATAACCAAGAGCCAAACTGATCCTCCACCCTGTGACCTGACCCAGATTAATGTCTGCCCACCGCCTCGTTTAAACCTGGGATCAGACAGCAGGGGGAAATGTCTCTGCTGACAGCCCCCTGTGTGCAGCTGGCTTTGTAGAGGCACATTGTTGCAATCAGTGCTGTATGTGGATCCATGGATGAATGGAAAAAATGAAAGTAGCCAGCCATTGGTGCGTCCGGTTATAGTCATTACTGATTAATGTGTTTATTAGATGCACCAATCAGAGATTTTTGTGGCCATTTTAACCGATTGGTGATTCTGGAAAGCTCTGGCCTGCCAGTTGCATTTCTCTCCAAGAACTGTAGATAACAACAAAATACAGCACTTTGAATCACTGCACACTGAAAACTGCTATATAAATAAACTTGCCTCGCCTTGCTAGAATAAAACACTATGTTCTCAAAAACAGCTCAAAGTTACAGGGCTGTCGTTCTCTGCATCACAAAAGAAATCTACAAATGCAGAGTTGAAGCACTCTGTGTTTGTGTTTAGCCAATTTTTAAAGCATTAGTATAAAACCTGCTATGAACTTATGGGATGTATTCCTGCTGTTGATGGGCTTTAAATGTAAAACCTGCAAAAAACAGAGACTCTAGGGAAGTAGATAGATGAATGGATGATATACAGGTAACTGGAGGGATGGTGGACAAACAGATTGATAGATGAATGGATACTAATAAGAGAATAAATGAGTTATAGACAACCAAACAGATGGGTGGATGAATAGATGGATAATAAATAAATAGATGGATAGATTGATTGATTAAGAATGGTTGGATAGATCTTTTAAAATTCTTTTAAAATTCTTCTTCTAACGTATAAAGCCCTTAATAATCAAGCTCCATCATATATCAGAGCTCTGATTACTCCGTATGTTCCTAACAGAGCACTTCGCTCTCAGACTGCAGGTCTGCTGGTGGTTCCTAGAGTCTCTAAAAGTAGAATGGGAGGCAGATCCTTTAGTTATCAGGCTCCTCTCCTGTGGAACCAACTCCCAGTTTTGGTCCGTGAAGCAGACACCCTGTCTACTTTTAAGACTAATCTTAAAACTTTCCTTTTTGACAAAGCTTATAACTAGAGTGGCTCATGTTACTCTGAGCTACCTTTATAGTTTTGCTGCTATAGGCTTAGGCTACTGGAGGACATCAGGGCCTACTTTTCTCACTCTACTGATTTTTACTGTTCTCCAGTCTACTGTTCTCCAGATTTGCATTGCATTACATTGAAATGACTGTTGTCATTTCAGCTTTTAACTTTTTGTTCTCTCTCTTTTTTCTTCATAGTAGGCACACCTGGTCTGACGTTCTGTTGACTGTGAAATCATCCAGGGAGGACAGATCACCGACTATTACCATCTAATGTAGAACAGATTACTAGATCAATGTGTGCTTCTGTGCTTTTTTGTCTCTCTTGTTGTGTCTCTGCTCTGTCTTCTGTAACCCCAGTCGGTCGAGGCAGATGACCGTTCATACTGAGCCCGGTTCTGCCGGAGGTTTTTTTTTCCCGTTAATGGGTGGTTTTTCTTCCCACTGTCGCTTCATGCTTGCTCAGTATGAGGGATTGCAGCAAAGCCATGTACAATGCAGACGACTCTCCCTGTGGCTCTACGGTCCCCCAGGAGTGAATGCTGCTTGTCGGGACTTTGATGCAATCAACTGGATTCCTTATATAGGACATTTTGACCAATCTGTATAATCTGACCCAATCTGTATAATATGATTGAACTTGATTTTGTAAAGTGCCTTGAGATGACATGTTTCATGATTTGGCGCTATATAAATAAAATTGAATTGAATTGAATTGAATAGATCAACTGCTGAATACAGCTTGTAGATGCAATGAAAATTCAAATAATTTGAGCCTCCATTTTCTTTTTTCCCTATGTAGTCAGACCTGAAATGAAATGTAAAGGAGTTCCCGACTTTCCCAGACTACATAGGAACCCCGTTTTCTTCTCTGAGAAGCCAATATTTTGCTTCTAAAGATGACTCTTAAACTGATCTGTGGCACATTTGCCCTAAATCAAAGTTGCGTCCTCTTTAGCCTGAATGGTTAACTGGAGAAGGTTCTTTTCTTCTTCCCTGCAGGCGCCCCAGATTGCTGTGCTTCTGGTTTTCCAGCAGCCATGCCACAGAGGAGTGGGCAGGATGACCCGGAGCGGTACCTCTTCGTGGACCGCGCCGTTGTGTACAACCCGGCCGCACAGGCCGACTGGACCGCCAAGAGGCTGGTATGGATCCCTTCGGAGCGTCACGGCTTCGAGGGGGCGAGCATCCGCGAGGAGCGCGGGGACGAGGTGGTGGTGGAGCTCGCCGAGAACGGAAAGAAGGCGGTGGTCAACAAGGACGACATCCAGAAAATGAATCCACCCAAGTTTACCAAGGTGGAAGATATGGCTGAACTCACCTGCTTGAATGAGGCGTCGGTGCTTCACAATCTCAAAGACCGATACTACTCGGGGCTCATCTATGTAAGTAGAACGAGTGCAAAATAAATAAAGACCTTAATGGAGTCATCAGTGGAACGTTTCATGCACTCAGTGCAAGCCACGGTGCCACACTTAGATAATAATTTCAGCTTGTCTCTGAGCTAGTATTGCTTCCAGCTATCGCTGCAGATAAAGTAGATATAAATTAAAAATGGATGGATTGTTTTTCTAAAGGCTTATGTAACAAGCTGTCATCTTCCTTATAGGGAGGCTTCCTGGATGCCTCTCTTTAGAAGTTTACAAAGACTGCTCTGGTAGACGGAGGCCCTGGGGGGGTGTTGGTGTTGCATCTCCCATCATTCCTTGGGACTGCATAAAAGTATATAGGGGGTCAGGACTGAGGCCGGGCAATATATCGACATTTTAAAAATATTGCGATTTTGATAAAAAGAGATATAAGATGAGATGATATTGTTTATATCAGGATGATCTATGTTGCGTTATAATTATATTTTTATGTATTCCAGTAGGTTATTTTTCAGCCTCATATTTATCTACAGGTGTTTGTTAAAAATGTGCCTGTGAGACATTTTGGATAAAGCTTTGATTCAGAGATGCCTTTTTGTAATTACTTTATGAAAAGAAAAACACATCGAGATGAATATCGTATATTTTCAGGCATTCAGCCTGAAAATATACGATATTTTATTTTTGGTCCATATCATCCAGCCCTAGTCAGGATATGTTTGCGTCCACTAGGGCTGGGCCTTTGTCGTATCGTTTTTATCGTTGTCGTGAAAAATTTCTTGTAATAAGAATTTGGGTTTATCTTGACGATGTGAAATTCCAATTAGTGGTGTCTGAAAACCCCAAAAACTGACAGTATTGTCAGGATTGTTGTTTTAGCTATTTTCTCCACTGTTGGTTTCTTCAGAGCATCAATAAATGTCAATAAATTAAAACTAGAATTACGTCGTTACCGTGTGCCGTTTGGTGATAAAAATGCCTTTTTTTTATTAAATGTGTTTTTTAAGGACAGTATTTGTATTTATGGGGCTATAATTGACAAGAAGTCACAGCCACATAGTTACCTAAAAAGACTTCATGAAGCCGGTAATAGTCTTATCACTTTTATCGTTATCGCAATAATACCACAATATATGTGATAGAATTGAATGTCCATATCGCCCACCCCTAGCTTCCACATCGTACGACATGCGTCTCTGCTCCTGTTTGCTGCTCCAGAACTAAGTTGCATTAAGTAGTTTGAATCGTGAGCAGATGGACTTGCTTGGGGAAGAGTTTGACAAATGTAGTTCTGTACCCCACAACAACAGCACATTTGTGATTTTTGGAGATGCATTAACTTCTTTGTCTACTGAAGCTTTTTTTGGAGGTTATCTCTTTTAGCTGACTTCACAGGGGATTTATACTACACTGTTACCTCGTCAGGACTCAGTAAGAGAGTGAAATGATGCGCTGTTTTCCAAAAGTATTTTTTGCTAATTTGATCTCTTTGGAATGGTTTTTCGGGTCAAGAGTTTCCCTGAGAACAAAATAAATAAGAATGTGACGATCAGTTAAATCAAGGCGGTGCCACTGGAATGTGGACTTTCTTGTATTTTATAACATCACTCGAGCAAAATGAACTGAACCAGTGAAATATTTATCTGAGTTCTTTATTTTGCTACTGAGTTGGGTGATGGAGTCAGTGCCTGATTTGCTGTATTCAGTAAAAAAGTTTTTTTTAGTAGTTTTCTGATATTCAGCTGAGGTAGAAAAAAGAGGAGCACCTGAGAGACCGTTAAGAGGGAGAATTTTCTTTCTTTTTATACTTTTATTACACGAGTTAAAAGGATCCAGTTTTTTTTACTCATCTTTAGGACATGACAGTATCAGGAAAGTATGCAATTGTGATGCCACGGCTGAAAATTGCATTTTTGATTATGATTGAGCCACATTTTAAGGCTGAAGTATCTCAGCTACCAAAAAATACATCAGATGTATTAATAAAGGGCAGCTAGTGTTTATCCAGCTGGGCCAATACTCTATCAGAAGGCCCAGTGCATAGGCATGGCACGTGAAAGATAGTATACCATAATGTTGCATCCAAGTGTTTCTTTACAGTTGTGATTAAGTAATGTTGCTACGATGATGTCTCAAGGCACTTTGAAACAGTTCAGATGTATTTTCAGTTCTACAGTCGCTCATGTCCGTCCACATAGACTGACTTAAAGTCAGCTGCTTACATCCCAGTTTGACTCTGCTTGTAAAACACAGAAGTGAAGTTTATTATTTATTTATTACAGGTAAAAGGTTTTCAGTATTAGCAAATCCAACTAACTGCACCGAGTCACTGTCTCTACAGCAATCCCTGCTGATCGAGCATGTGGCGACAGTGGCCGATAGTTGCTTAACGATCTTGGTTAATCCCAGTCCGTTCTTGCAGAACGCATAAGCTCTTTCTGCTTAGCTATTGATATGAAGCTGTCATGTCCCACGTAATCTGCTGATTTCCCCTGTGATCATGACCCACGAAATGCTTTCCTGGAATTGCCAATGACCTGGACAGCAAGCTTGTGTGTCATTTTCAGGTTGTACTCTAAATGCTTTTTTCTGTACTTGTAAAACAACTTTATATTCTAAAGAGATTATTGCTTAAGGGTTTTTGTTTGCAGCCTAAGGCCACTTCTATCATGACACTTCAAAGTCTAAAGAAAAGAAAATAGCCCACATTAAATGAATACTGACAAATAAAACGTTTTTCCAGTTCCAGACCATTTAATGTTTTTATGACGTGAGGCGCCTAAATAACTACCTGTCAGTCTTTTATTATATTGTGCCGTTACACACGGTTTTAAGTTATTTAATGTTTAATGAATAACTCTCGGCCTGTTAGGTATTGTCTGGCGAATATCAGCCCAAACACCTGATAGTAGGACAATAGTTGAAAGGGTGATTCGAGCACTAGCGATCTTTTAACAGCAAACTCTGCACACACATAGAATAAGGAGTGACAACTTCTCTTCAAGTTCAAGAATTTATTAACAGAAATAAAATTAACATCCAGAGAACATCACTATATAATGCTGTTTATCTGAATTAACACTATATTTCAATCAAAAGTCCTCTCTACGAGGCTAGTGAAAATTAACTAAACTACTGAGCAAAATGAAGATAAAAAGAAGCTAAAGAACTATGTACACACAAAATAACAAAAGGACCAATAAAGATAGTTGAAAATCATCATCAGAATGATTCAGTGAATCCTGCTTCACTGTAGACCCAAGTTAGAGAACCAAAGTTAATCTTAAAGAACGTAGAGTGAGATCAAATTAGCTTGACTAATTTAGAACATTTGGTGTTTCAACCAATTCACAAAGCAAATCCTGAGTTAAACAATATTATTTGATAAAATAAAATTTTAAAGAAAGATTTGCTAAGTAGTAATCAATAACCTTTAGGATACTTGATTTCTATTAATGTAATTATTTCTCCAGGAAATAATTAAGACTTGAATTGGTAACTTAGGAAGCTAGAGGGCGCTGTAAGCGGATGATCGACCGTAAATGACGTGTGTCAGAGCGCATCCTGGTCGTGTTTACATTACCTTGAGTTAATCCTAAAGTTACACAAACACCATTAAATCAACATTAATGTTCCCTATTAGTGCTGTACTAACACTCGTAGCACTATTGGACGATGGTGGAGCGAAATGAGAACAAGCATTATGTTTAAAACGTCGTAGTTATGTTTAACTAGGATAGTAGCAGTAAGTTATTAAGAAGCTAATAGCCCTAATGCTAGCAGGAGCTCGCCGCTCACTTAGACTTTTAAGCTATATTTTGTCGTAATGAGCGGACCAGAACACACGAACAAAAATGTTCCATCGGTCTATAAAACCCTTATGGAAATAAAGTTTGTTATAACCGTTAAACACACCCAAACATATCTGCAAAGCTTTGTTTCAAGAATGCTAGCGGGCAGTTTAGCTTGTTAGCTCGGTTTTTTACCTCGGTCAAACCTTTAAACGAAACAGTAAAACACATGAGTGAACCATTTTAAGCTGTCCCTGCTTATTCTGTGCCAAACCTCTGCCTTTCTCTGGTTGTGATGACGGGGCGGTCCGATTGGAAGACGTTGCTCCAGGCCAATTCTAGTTCAGAAACCCGATCTGGGTGAGCTTCCACAGGTCTCCTGTGGTCTGTGTTCGGGCCGTTGAAGGGGGGGTCGCAGCGTGGTGTCTCTGCACTCCTCCAGGGGCGTGGCTTGACTCCCGGGTCAGCTTTCTCAGCACTGCTTAGAAAGACCGCCGCTGCTTTGATTTTGATGTTGGTTTCATAGAAAATAGACTTTACTTTGTCTGGCTGTGTGCGGCACTATGAAGGGGAGGTGGGGTCCCAACGTGTTGTGGGCACCGTCCAGCCACGGGGGAATCTGCCTCGTGTAGTCTTGGCTTAGTTTCCTGCAAAAACTGAGAAGAAAATCACAAAAGCTGGTTTCTGTAGAGGCTGCTTACTCCGCCGTCTGATTACGCTGAACACAGACTTAGCTTCTATCCAGGCTGTATATGTGGCAGGTCTCCGAACTCCATTCGGTTCCCCCACAGAGGAAGATGAGATGCCTCCCCTATCCTGCTAAAGCAGCGGCCAATGGCGTTCCGCGAGCGAGCTATTTTTAGAACGTGACGTCATATCACGTGGTACGCGGTAGGGCAAACTTGCGTTGTCCTCCGCTCTTTCGCTGTAAAAGAGCTGTACGTTACCCTTGGTTTTACTCGGTAAAACGACTGCTTTTTCCAAGTCTAAGACGTCTCCTAACCGGTTTTTAAACATTGTTGTTTTGGAACGTGCAACAGCGACTCAAGGTACGCTGATAGGCCGCATATGAAGGATGTTTTCTTCATTAATTTCCCGAAATTCAAGACTGCCAAGGAGAAATGTGTGCACTGGGTACACTTGTGCGGTCGGCCTACACAACAGTTCAACCCGGAAAAAGCTAAATATACCGATTCCTGGACGGTGATTACAAACAGATAAAACGGCCGATGACGCCATGAACGCCGAGCAGGAGAAAAACATCGACTTACCGTTCTATCAACTCGGCCCGTTTTCCAGTCTTTCTAAGCCCTCGACACTCAAGCCATCGTTTGAGCTGAAGGTTGGTGTGTTGTTCCACAGTTCTACCAGTAAACTGGGCGCCTGGAACATCCTCTTGCGATAGTTTAACAGCTGAAAAGTCGGTCATATCGTTGTATCTGTTGCACGTGTAATGGCTGGTTGCTACGTGCGCTCTCAACCTGTTTGTCCTACCTTAGCAGCAAGGGGCGTTGCTCATGAGATGCCATGGGCTTTATACAGCGTCCCCCTGCTGTGAGAACAGTCACTTGAGAGGGGTGACTGCAGCAGTCCCTTATATTTATTGTGGCCTTAGATCAGCCTTAGAGTCTGATCTGATGTTGTTTTCCTGTTGGCTGATTTCACAACAATTAATAGCTGTAACTAATAACTGATCGAGTTATTCGTTTGGCAGGGAAATTACAGATATTTTAGTGTTTCTGCTGATGTGTTGTGAACAGAGATCATAATTAAAACATTGGCATATGGATGCATTACCAGAAACGGAAAAGCGTTTCCTCTTTTAAGGTTTTCACAAACTAGTGTCTTGCTTCTCCTGGTCACGGTAGCCAGTGGTGGGGTAGTAACAGGTTCCAGTTAGCTCTCTTCTCTCCGTGTTTGAGATCACGTGTGTCTTTGATCTGATTCCTCAGGTTGCCGTGAGTCCTTGCAGCGTCGGTCCGTTGCGTGCTGGCAAAACGTACAGGAAGGTTGTTCTTGTAATACATAGAAATGGTTCGGATCTCGTGCTCCAGCCGTAGCATTTTTCTGTGTGACCTCTACACCGCGGCTGCTCCTGTGGGGGAGAAATGAGCCCTGCCTAGAATGATCACATCACACAGGCAGGGAACCGCAGTCGGGGAAAGACGACGGAGAGTTTTGCCCGTGAACGTCACAAACTCTTTTTGATCCTTTTCCACACTTCACAAAGAGGAAAGTCTGCATTCCCTCCATCCGTGCACCTGTCAACAAATTAACAAAAAGTTTTTTTTGTCATTCTGCAGGCGATAATGTTCCTGCGACGCCGAGTAACGCAAGACGAAATGAGTGGATCAAGAGATTTAAGAGACTGTTTATTTTGACATGCCTCGGTGCAGCGTGAACCTTGTCTGGTCACAAAGCCTGGTCATGAACACGTTTGTTTTCAGAGCACAACTGTAAAAGGCAGTAAGCACCGACCCCAGCCACATGTCTTGGCGCAGGGAGGCCACTGCTGAGTCACATGGTAACTGAAGCGCCATAACAGAGCTCTTTGTGTTCACTGATAAGCAACATCTGTCTCCTCAAGTAACTGAATTTTCCTCCAGACCTGGTGTCAAAAAAACAACAGAAAAAAACCCTCCAAAAAACCTGATTAACAAGTTGATTCGTTTCAGCTTCTAAATGTTTTTCATCGTTCTGTACCGACACAAACGTACCTTTCTTCTGACACAAGGCATTTATTGCTACTTTGGTACATTTCAATTGATTCATCTGTTTCTCCTCGTCCCTAAGCCCACTGTCCCCTAGGGTTGAGTTTGAGAACAAGACGTTTTAATTAGAGGCATGCAGACATGCGTTGGTCAGCTGATGAAGTATTCCTGCATGTTGTCCTGTGACATTTGAGCATTAAAATTGGACAAATATTACATAACTCTGACCTGACTTTATAGTTGACCCTGGAGCGCTTATCTTTCCAGCATTTTGGCATCAGAAAAAAGGAGCGAATGAACAGAAAATTTGAAGGTAATGCTTTGGTTGATAGAATAACATCCCTCTCACTGATTACAAAAAAGGCAACCATTATAGTCATACCGTCTCTTTGATCTGTTAGGAAATGCAGGTTGTTTTATGCTCAGTCTGAGGAATCAGACAGGCTCAGTTTGCAGGGAGCTGAGATGGCAGCTCCACCTGACTGTAACTGTTTCCGCTAAGGTTGTCTGGTTTTTCTAAGGCTGCAGCTGTCAGCTTTTTTACTGAGACATGTTAGAAGCATCTAAGCAATTAATGAGGCAAATAGTTTGTTACGAGCTTGTCGTAATGAACCTTTCTATATGCTGACTGTTCTTTTTCTCCCGGATTCTGTGTCATTTAGGAATGGGCATTGGCTATATTTTGCATCCAATACTTTATTTCATCTCAGAAAATCCTGACCGTCCATGATGGTGCTGTCGCCAACCGTTTTTCTCCAAATTGATTTATTGGCAAGTGTTTTGATTAAAGGTATTGTTAAAATATTCACTTCCAACATGTTAGCAATCCCCCTTTGGTCTTTACTGCTTCCAGAAACAGTCCAAAGCGCAGCTCCTCCCATTTCACTTTTAGAAGAGGAGCACGTTTCCCGGTGTACGTGTTGCACAGTGGAAGGGACAGATGTTGTTGTTGGCTGCAATGAACATGTGTCCGTGCGCGCACATTCTCCCAGTCACGGAGAACAGAGATGCGTGGCTTCATTTTCTTTTTGATGGCCTTGTCCCAAGCAGGGACAGCTCAGGTATGGGGATAGCTGAGCACACTGCAGAGATACCAAACAATCAAAAGTAGCTTGATCAGGATCCTGATCCAGTCCCAAGTATCAGCTGGACATCCCTGGCTGAACTTCATACCACTTTTATTACCTTCCTGGAAGATATTCGTACGCTTGTTCCAGCAGATCCTGCTGCCTCCTACCGTTGCTGTTCGTCTGAAGGCAAAATCCCCTCATGACGAGGCGACAGAATGATCAGGAGCGTAAGAAGGTTGTCGGAGTGTACATGCGGCGAGATAATTGTAAAAGCAGCAGCCGTGTCATTCATACCTGCGCTTGTTACACTGACTGCAGTCATGTACTGCTGCTCCTGAGAAAATGACAGCTTAACAGCAGGGACGGCACCAGAAGGCATTGTGGGGGAAATGCAGCGTTTTAGAGCAAACTTAACTGCCCAGTTTCAGAGTATCAGCTTCACTTTTACACGTGTTTTAGGTTTTGCGTCATACCTAATTATTTTACACACTTTAGAGTTTCTTCAGCCGTACACACGCCTGTTTGCAGGTCATCTCCTCCTGCTGGTCTCTCTGCTCTACAAGGTGATAGAGGAGTCGTGGGCGTTTTTCACATCTTTTGGTTTGCTTTATTTCTTAAATATATGTTTTTAATTTTTTGTCCAGCTTCCGTTCGAGTGGATTATTTGATGAGTGTGTGATTGTGTTTAACTTTTCCTTTGTGTGTCCTCGCGGAACCTTTTATTCTAAATAAATTGAATGCAACATGCACAGGATTTTGTAGAACTGAACAGTGAACAATTTAGCTTTAAACTAATTCAGTTTTACACCAGAAAATATTTGTCTTTGTTCAAAGTTTTCCAAAATGTTTTTCTTTTCTTTTTTCGTGTCATAAAAGTATTTTTTCGTGTTGTGTAAATGATAATAACTGTAGTAGTTACACGTTCAAGTTATGAGACAAACTCAACAATAAATCATTTTAGCCAAAGCAGTTTTTTAAGTCCATAACAGAAATCTAAACAGAAGTACATGGGTTCTCTCTACTGAAGGTCTGCATGTCAGAAAGTAAATAACAGGATTGTCTTTGTTTCCATATTGGTAGGTAGTGCAAAGCCTGCTAAGCTGGAGCTACTAATCTTCACCTGCTTTGTTTACCGGTCCCTGAAGGCACAGCAGCACCAGTGGAAGACATCGTGTTATTTAAATCACTATCGGGCTGCTTGATTTTAAAACCAAATTCAGAAACACAATTGTTAATATTATCATTATGGTCAATATTTCAAGCAGAATCGTCTTGTTGAGCTTGGAAATGCACTCCACTAGAGTATATTTGGAAAGCAGAAGGAGTCCAAACCATTTTATTGTTTGTTGATAACTGTTGATAACTGTCTTTTGTGACTATTGATCATAATTCAAATTTAAATGCACGTTTGAATAATTGCACAGCTCAGGTTCATTTCATGTATAGTTTCTTTCCTGTATTCTTTCACATATTTTTATAATTATCGATATTCCTATTCGTTGATATTCCTTTGGATTTAGGGTGGGAATGTCCAACGTTTTTTGTCCCAGACACGGGGCGCAGTCATTTAATAAGAGCGGATATTTGTAGAGATTTGTGGCCCATTTCTGGATGTCTGGTTCTTATGCAGAAAACATGATACAGATTTTGTCTGATTCAGATTCGTGTTTGAGAAATGAAAACAGCGCTCCATCTGAGCTGAGAAATAGGGTCAGGTCATTACCCTTTCATGTTCAAGACCCTTGATAGGAAGTCTTGCTGCTGAATTTGGTCAAATGACCAAAATGATAAAAGCCCTAGGTGTGGCCCTAGGGAAGGCATTCAACACCGATGAATGTTAGTGAGTGCGATTGGCTCTAGTGTAAAGCTCTTTGAGGGGTCCGTATGACTGGAAAAGCGCGATAAGGTCCATTCGATATTTAACTAGCGGGGTCTTCTTCTCTCAGTGACAACTTCCACTCTGAAGAGCTTTGCACTGAAAATGAGTAGTAGAGCCTCAACATGTTGTTGGCTTACATTCCCCACAAAAAGCCTCTCCTTGGTTGTTGTTTTTTTACTCGTTAGGCTAACTCAGAAAGCATCCACTCGTATTAGCAGTCAGACTTGCTCCAATTATAGTTGGCTCCTTTTTCAAAAACATTTATTAAGCTGGAAAAAAACAACAACAATCCAAACAGTGGTAACATGTTTGTCAATTTAATCAAGTCCAAAGTAAGAGCGCCTTAAGATTTTGGGACGGAATTATTCTACGTCTGGGCATGAAAACAATCTTTAAATATGTTGTTAAATACGTCACCTGGTAATTTCCTTTAAAACCAGGTTGATCCTGTTAAATCAGAATAAAATGCACTCAGTCATAGCAGAATCACTTGGAAACATTACTTGTTTTCCCACTGAGGGAGGACCCCCCTTGCCCCGACTTCACAGATTTTTAACCAGATTTGTCTAGAGAAATATGAAGCAGTGCTAAAAATGTGGGCTGCTGATATTATTAAACCTGCTGGTACAAGCAGGGAGATTGTTGTAATGGCTGCTGACTGGTGTCTTGTTTTTCCCGGTGTAGACGGCCATCCCCCCCTTTACCTTCACAGACCAGCTAATCCTTCCAAATACGCCCCGGGGTCCAAAGTTAAGGACAGCCAGCTGAGTCATCCCCCTCCCCTCCTCCTGTGGTTCACACCAGTTCAGTAGCACAGATCTGTCTGCTTGGCATTGCGCCCGCCGTGAGGAGCACTCAGGAGGGGTTAGAATGGGACCATAAATCCCATCCTGAAAATCGCAAATGGATGCTTTCAGTCAATCATAGTCAGCAGGATGGATGGGTCTGCAGCAGGAAGACCAGAAAGCAGCAGAGGGGTGAAGTTTACTTGGCAGATTCTGTGGGAGGTTTCAGAATAACAAATCTGTATGAGCGGACAGCTGTACACAGCTAAGCATCCATGCCCACGGAAGAGGTGGGCGGGGAGGGGGGGGGGGGGGGGGGGGGGGGTCGATGGCCATCTGGGAACTTTACCCCGCCCTTTAAAAATATGAGCTTTAGCCCAGCGAGAACATTCTCATTGATGTCCTTTTATTTACACCTATTTAGTTTCTTTTCATTAGTTTCATTTAGATATCTAATGTTGCATCAGATTGTTCTGTTTTAACCTCATCAATGTTTCTGATCCACTGCTCAGTAATATTTAGGGTATGTTTGTTGTGAGGCGGTATCCTGAGGCCTGGTGACAGCTGAAATTTGTAAAATCTTTTTTTTTTTTTTACAATTTTCCTGGGTCATGCTTTATTTGAGTCAGAAATGTCCAGATGGGTTTATAGGCCCCTGGGCTTCCCAAGCTGTCTGACTGCCATGGACAAGATTAGTCAGGGAATGCGTCTTTGTAGCCAAGCCAAGCACGCACATCAGAAACGTAGAAAATGGGCGACGGTCTTGTGGAAAGAAAGAGTCTCAAGGCCAGAGACGAAAAAGCGTGCGCATCAGAACAACCTTTATTTGGAGTTCACTTTTAAAACAGAGAGAGCCCACAGAGAAAAGGACAAAGCAGATGTGTGGTCGCCTTACAGTCTTCAAGTTGCCTCGATTATGCGTCAAAAGCAATGTGTGAGCATCTGGGGCAGTGTGGGTTGGACTGTGAACCCATGAGCTGTCTCAAATTAACGTTTAAACAACAGCAGCTATCTCTGGGATTAACCCCATCCTGTTCTGTTGGCTGCTAGTTTGTTTGCACTACACAGCTGAAGGACACATTTACCCCACTGTATAAAAAAAAAATCTCAATCCCCTGCGTCCTGTTTTCATTGTCAAAGGTCAAACAAGCTTCAGTTTAATACAGTTAAACATTAGTACCTTAAATAAAACAGAGTAGTTGAGGGAATCCAGATTAAATTGCTGCATACATACAGCAGCATATCAGAATTTCATTGAGATCCTACAGGAATATTTAACCTAATAATCAACACAGCAGTCGTGAATATGCTCTGTGAAAGCTAAGAGATGTGGATATTTCCATGCTGGAACGTCACGTACCAGGAAAAAAACAGGATTTAGTAGGTTCATCTGTTTTATGGGACTCTGAAGTCTCTTCTGCTTCTTTACAGGTTTACATAAAATGTGATATATGCAAACCTGTAAAACACTCCCGAAATTCTCCGTGGTACTAGTAGCAGTGGTGGTGTCTGGACTTCATTCAGTAGTTCTCAGAAGAAATTCGGTTTTTAATATTTTTGCAAGGCAAATAGCAGAGTTTGCAATTAGCTTTTTGTTTTATTTTTGGGGTCTGTAAGGGGCAAGTCCTAGTCAAGTTCCAGTTTTCTTTTAGGGTTTAGTCCCAGTCAAATCCCAAGTCTTTAAGAATAAATAGTAAATGGCTTGTACTTGTAGAGCGCCTGATCAGTTCATGGGGGTTCAGAAGCGCTTTACATTATATTCAGTCATTCGCCCATTTATAAACTGACAGTGGTGAGCTACATCGTAGCAGCTGTGGCCACAATGTAGCCACCGACAGCAGACAAAGCAGGTCTTGCCAAAGTGTCTTGCCCAAGGAACGCATTAATTGAGATGGTCAGAGCGAAGGTTCAAACCAAGACGAACTCTTAGGCCCTGCGCCACCGTCACCCCACAAGTGTACTGGTGGTACCACTCCCCAGTGGTATCAGCGACTTACCACAGCCAAACAAATTCCCTGTCCAGAGGAGCTAATAAGCACCAACACGCAACGAAGAAGATCCGTTCAGCCGCGTTGATCTAAAGTGTAGTGGTGAGTAAACCATGTGTTGATGACCATTGACCTCCGAAGTTGGGAGCTGGATCTGCAAACGTCGTCTGATCCAACAGAACTGTTCTCCGGTTCCAAGTTGGAACAGTGGAGAAGCGGTGGGACCTGCTTCTAGATATTTTAGTGACCAGCTTTACTACCACTTAAAACAGTTCAGTCAAATTGTTCGTACTGCTGTCATTAAAGTCAACTTTTCATTTTAACATGATTCTTCTGACAAAGTGATATCAATCTTTTGCTTTGAGTAAATAGGAACAGATTCTTTATGTCATGGTGTACACTTTACAATAAGGCTCCCTGTGATGGTTGTGGATGTTTATAATGCAGTGATATAGTAGAATGTTACATGGTAAAGAATTATGTTTACAAATGCTTGTTGAGCTTACAAGGTCGTACTTTACACTGAAATATTTTGTATAGCAACTCTAGAAGAAATATGAAGAATTTGAAAAGTTTTAGCCAAATAGATATTTGGGTCACTATTCGGCAAAAAACCTGTCAGCTTTGTCTGTTTCTTGCCCTTTATTAATTCATAATAAATAGTTACTAATGATTTATAAAGTGTTTACAGATTAATTAACACAACTACAAACCATTTAAAGGCTCTATAAAGGAAGCCCTATTGTAAATTGGTACCAATTTATTTGTATAGATGAAACATTTGTTGATTAGCATGTGATTGTTGTGAAAGGTGTGATTTTTTTTTTCTTCTTTTTTTTTTTAATATGCTAAATCTTTGTTGATTTCTGTATCTATAACCACACATACAGATGTCTGTGGTTCTGCAACACAGGTCCTGGAAATGAATCCATCCACAAACTAAACTCAAAATGTAGCATTTAAGACAGTTCGGAAGAAACAGAAATTCATGTCATGCCATCACATTTAAAGCAAAAATACATTAGCTTCAAAAAGTGTATACATAGAGTTTTTTTTTAGAATAGGAGCGGCTTTGAGTTTAACGCCATGCATACATCTGGATTTAGATGTTCTTATCTATAAAAAAACACATTTAATCTGTAATTGTCCGTTGTTTTCCGCAATCCACGCCATGTCCTTGAAAGCTCTTATGGGACATTGTTCCTATGTACATATAAATAAATGATCCTGGGGTCTCTTTATGCTTAGTCTCTGGCCAGTTGCTCTTTAATGGAATCAATTCACATGAATATTAACCCAATAAGAACTACTAACTGTGACGATGAACCTACTCTGTGATCAATTAACAGTCTATCCTCTTACCTTTTCCCTAGACATACTCTGGCCTCTTCTGTGTGGTCATCAATCCCTACAAAAACCTGCCCATCTACTCGGAGAACATCATAGAGATGTATCGCGGCAAAAAGAGGCACGAAATGCCCCCTCACATATACGCCATCTCGGAGTCTGCATACAGGTGCATGCTACAAGGTAAGCCTGACTTCACCTATCTCAGTCCACCAGGCGCACAGGGGTCTCCATTTTAATGCGAGTTAAATGTCGTTGAATGTCAGGCGTTTTCAAAGGTTTGCAAAGTTAAAGATTAGTTTTCAGAACCATGTTTTCAGCTCAGGTTTGGGCTTATGTGGATCATCGGGATTCTTTTTTTTTTTTTTTTCTGACATTCAAAATGTACAAAAAGCATCCAATTTGCCCATCTGATATTAACGTCACGGTGTAGTTTTCAGCTGCTTGATTGATGTTTTGTTAGTAATGTCAGGAATGTGTGTTGCTGGGCCCCAGTTGTAGGGAGCTTAATTTACAGGATCCTTGAGATGAAGAACTACAAATATTAAAAACGAGTTGTTGCCAAATGCTTTGTCATCTTTTTTTCAGCATCTCTTTGAACTTAAAAAGTGATTGCGTTGTCCAAATGATGAAGCCTTTGTTTAAATTGCCAGGGAAAGAAAGTCTAAAGCGAGGGCAATCCAGGCTGAAGGATGTTTTCTAAGATCTTGGGCTGGCAGCTGGCAGCTGGCAGGGTTCCAGGCTCTATAAGCAGCGACTGACTAGGATCAGACCAGCAGGAACAGAGAGGGTGACCCCATTGTGCTCCACAATAGATCTTTTGTATGATTTTGAGGGCTTACCAGTGGGGGTGGAGACAAACTGGACAGTCCTGTCAGTCCTTTAAGGCTGTCTTTGCTTCATGTTGGTGTGCAGAAAAAGATTTTAGAAGTCTCGCTGTTGTAGTTTGATTGCATGTTTGCCAGCTGTAGCTACCTGAGATTATTTATCTATGACTTGTGGTGCAGCGATTTCTTTTTTTTGGCTGTAGATCTCTGGTTTTTGTACAACTTTAATCCGCCAAAGCAGATATTGAGTTGTCTTTTGCGTTTTACGTTAGCGATTAGCAGGATTAGCGTAGTTAGCATCATTAAATGTAAACAGCAGTTCCCAGGGAATCTAGACCCGTACCTTATCTTTACATAAGGCGGCCAACCTTCACCAGAACGACAAAATATTCTCATGGCAGGTTGGAATTTGATGTCCTGTGACTTCATTTTTTAACTTCTCACCGATACTGAGAGTAGCTGACGTCAGTCCTGTTTACACAGCAACCATTTTTAGTGCAAACAGAAAATATTTGTTGCATTTTTACTGTTCATCTGCATCACAACGTCGTATATCTTCTCTGAAAATGGCTGACTTTGAAAGCTGTTTCCATTAGCGTAATGTTTTGAAAACATCCGGTTTAATGGATTGCTGCCGTGTGAAAAGGGCCTTTGAGACTTCTTTTTTCAATACCAACATCCACATTGAAGAGTATTGATGCATACCTGCTTGCACTTTGATGTTTTTGTCTTTTACTGATTGGAAAAAGGCTTTCCAACTTGTCAGGGCCAGTTAAGCAGAAAATAGTCTGAATCGGCTTGGGCTAACTAATGAAACAATAACGATATATATCACCATACACATGTGATCAATATCGATAGAAAATACGTCCCATAGAATGGTCCATAATTTCACCGAACAAACCAGAACCTCACGGCATTCTGGGGGATGTGGGTGAAGTGTCTTGCCCAAGGACACAACGACGGAGACAGTCAGAGCAGGGGATCAAACTGGCAACCTGCCAATTGCAGGACAAACTCCCTAACCTCTGCGCCACTGTCGCCCATTTAGTGAAGTTCGTACTACCGCTCAGCACAGCTGAGAAGTCCGGATACCAGAGTCATAGTCACGTGCTTCACTGTCAAAAGCACTTTTCCTAGACGGCTGTTCCTAAGCTTTAACCAGTGGGCAGCGAATATTTTTGAAGGTTAAAGGTTATGTCTAAAATTAAAGCATAGAGTTGTTTTAATTAAGTATTTAAATTCAGCCTAATCAATAATGATGGATATCAAGTCATTTATTCAGCCATATTGCCCAGCCTTAGAGTCCGCTCACCAGCCAATTCTGTGTGCATTTCTACTTTTGGCCTTTTATGTAGACCTCTGTAGCTTTTGTGAGACATCACTAAAATTTAATCGTTATTTTAAAAAATTTTAGCGGCCCGCTTTAATCTGCATGCTGCGTCTATTAGTGCATGACACAACATATTTTTGTCGGTTATTTCAGTACACAGTCTTCTAAGTGCATTAAGTGAACGTCTCTGAGAAAACCCCACCGACTTGACTTGTCATTTTTAATACTTTTTCATCCTCTTTCTGCCTGTAGCAGAATTAACAGATGTGGTTTAAAAGGAGGTTTTTAGGTTAGAGATTAATGGAGACCAGCTGCGTTCAGTTGCGGCCCTGAGCCTTTCATCAGCCTGGTTAATAAAGGAGGATCTCCCGCTGTATGGATGAGCTTTGAGGGATTTTTTTTTACCCTTTTTCCATACTGGCAATCAAGTCTTTGAAAAGTTTCCTTTGACAGTTTCTGGGTTCCTGCTAGGAGTTGGAGATATTACTGTTGGTCATTTTTTTACCTCAGTATTGGCCGAATGCTGTACACTAGATTTTATAGAAACTAGTAAGGCTGCACGATATTAAAATACTGCAATGGCAATAATGCTGCTACATGTTACGATGGCAATATCAGCTGTAATGTACGGCTGTTATCCTCTTTCCTCTCTTTCTCATCTGGGCTTCATTCTGACCTTTAGCATTTTGGGCAGTGTCCTTTGTATCCGCTGTGAACATCCGCTGCCGCCAGACTGTCCGACTGGCTGAATATTACATTAGCATGGAAAATGCAAGCTTTAATTTACCGCACCCTAAGCAGTCCTCTGCTGGTCAACCCTTTTTCACCTTATTGCATGGCTGAATAGTTCATTACATTGCACACCTCATGTGAAAGCTTTAACAGAGTCAGTTTGTTGCTGAACCTTTATTTACTGAGTTGCGGGGCTAAAATCAGAGTAACAGAAGGGTGACTAAAGCTTGCAGGGATCTTATAATTACTGCAGCATTACAGAGACGCCTTCACTGCTCTGAAAGTTAAACAAGGTGTTGCCTAACAGAGAGGTGGTGTTCAAGGAGACCTCTAGAGCTCACAAGACGTCTGTTGTTGATTTTAGCTCCTGATACGGAACATAATTACCCTCAGAGTAGGGCTGGGCGATAAATCGATTTAATTGATTAATTTGAATTTACAATTTCTTAAGATTTAATTTTTGGGAAGTCGGGATTTGATTTTGCCAATGGACTCATTGGGCTTCCATGAAGAGAACAGCATGCAATGCTGAATATATGTTTAGGAAAAAATATTGTTAAAATATTGAAAATAGGAAACTTTTTACCATAAAGAAGAGGCACTTCAGTCTATTCATTTACTTTTTTAAAGTTAGTTTAAGTTACCTTGTGAAGTGAAGCCTGTTGTTTTCTCATTGCATAACACAACTAGCAGCAAACATTTATATTTTCATTGTTTACACCAGCAGGGCCGCCATCTTGTTCTAAAGCCTGTTTCACTGCTTGAATTTAGTTGCACTTTGAATTCAGGTCAACTCCCAGATGAAATGCTTAACATGAAAGAAAGTTTTTAGAATAATTTATTTTTCGTGAAATGAAAAGGAAGAAAATAAATCGATTAATCGGATTTGGTATAATAAAATCGGAGATTTTATTTTATTTTTTACGGCACTAGTGCCTCATTTTTTGTACAGTGGGCTGACAGGAAAGAGGGTAGAAGAGAGGGGGAGAGACATGCGGCAAAGGACCTCAGGTCGGATTCAAACCTGGGTCGGCCACGTCGAGGACTATGGACGCCCCGGAGATTTTATTTTTAAACCATATCGCCCAGTCCTACCTCAGAGTGCCAACAGTTTTCCTCTTTGGTGTATGGAAAGCGGACATTATAATTATTAAAATTGTAAGCAAATACTTGCTATAGGTTTGCATCAAAATAAGGGTCGTAGGAGTTTTCAATCCGAAGGATGGAAATGCTCCAGCAACGCTTAATTGTCCCAGGTGGACTTATGAAACAAGCTTTCTTTGTCTGGGTGAACGTGGAGTTGGCCTCCTTCTTCACATGTTCCCCTGATGATCAGTCGGGGTCAAGGCCGCTTGGATTCATCTTGGTTCCGTAAGAGCTTCTCCAAAGGAGAGATTTTCTTAATAAAGAAATTAACAGAGAAAGTTGGCATTAACTACACAATGTCTTTCATATGTTTGCAATTTCTGAGTGTTTCCAGCACACTAACAAATCTGGGCATAAACCGCCTCTGTAATGTTTAAATTGTGCAGGTTACACAACCTCACCTAACACATGGCAATAATTTACATCTGTTTGTAGGCAATTCAACTAAAGTTTAATAAAGCTCTCCTTTCAGCTCAAATCACCTACATAATCAATACAGGAAATACAAAAGTTATTAGCTGCTGGTCTCCTTAAGAAGTGATGCTGAACATTTAAGGTAATGGTCTACTGCAACACCTGCAAGTCACCATTGTTTTCATGATGTTTATTAGCAGACCTAGGGATCTTTCCACCTGGCTGAAGAACCGATCTGAAATAGTAAATGTAGGGCACACAGATAGAAAGTGGGGTTCTCCACAGAAAATCGATCATGTTAGTGGAGAGCAGAATCGCTGCCACGTCCAGCCAGCTCTGCTTCTGCTCTTCAGAAGGTCATCTAACAGCTAAACTAATGTTTGAAGAACTTTGAAAGGTTGTCAAAGCTGTCTTATTTTCCCTTTTGCTTTCACTAATTTACAGTTTTGTTCCTTCCACCATTTCTATTGTTGGCTGTGGTTCTGCTGATGTATTTGGCACCTAACGAGATTTTCAGTCCAAACTGCCTGAAAAAAATCAGAACTTCATGTTCAATGATTTTGCCATCAGAATAAATTACAGTCCTTCTCAAACCGACTGTATATCGGAGCATTGAGAGTTAGGCTTCAAGTTTTTTTTTTCTATTTCTAAATTATTGGATCAGAAGTCAGACATGGTAATCATAGCTTTCACTATGTTAGTCCTTAAATTTGTGTGTGTTTTTTTTTATAAAAGATATCAAAGGAGCCACTTATATCTGTAGTTTAATGGAAAGTCAAATGTATTCAGCCATTGCTAAATGCCTTTTTTTTATTCTAGGGTACAGACAGGCAGCGGACATATAGTGGTCTGTGCCACTGAAAGCAAACTAATAATCCTTTAACAGGCTGTAAAATCCTTCATAAGTATACCCGCTCTGAGGGGTTAAACTAATGAGCAGTCACAAGCCCCATTTCTGGCTCACAGGATCCCCTTTAATGCCAGAAAATACCTTCCTTGCCCAAAGTTCCTTAACGTCAGCAATACTTCATGTAACTAGGCCGGAGATTTCATAGTTCAGTTGTTGTGGCAATTCCTGCTTCTTTCCAAATGACTTTTTTTTAAATTGGAAAATAAAATATTTGTGGCTATCTGTGCATGGCAACACCATGATGATTGCAGATTATTAGTCAAAGATGTGAGGTGGCCTTGGGAAAAAAAACAGCATTGTAATATGGAAAAACCTCTTTTTAAACTTTACGGAAGTGAATAGTTCCATGCACTTTATTTAGTTTGTAATAGAAAAAAACAGACTGGTAATAGTGTTCACTGACAAGTTTGTGGCTCAGATTCACGTTCACACCTTTGGTCAGGGCATTTAGTTGTATAGACATGGTACAGGTATTACCCCGGGCTCACATTGAATGCGGTGCAGTTACGGTTGCAGCGCCTCAAGGAACCCAGATAATTAAAAATGAATGTGTCCTCTCGCATCAGTTTCATACAGTTGCGGGTTCGGTTACCGAGGCGGTGCGGCGCTGCGAAAAAATTCTGCAAGAAGGAAGTTTGACCGGACGGCACAGTGGTTACCGGATAAAGCTCCTGGATTTCACAAACTAAACAGGAAACGTCGGGCGCTAGACAGGATAAGGTTTCTGTGCATTTCAGAATAAAATCATTGGGCGACAGTGGCGCAGAGATTAGGGAGTTGGTCCTGCAATTGGTGGGTTGCCGGTTCGGCCCCCCATCTCAGTCGTTGTGTCCTTGGGCAAGACACTATCATGGTTTCACCCGCATTGTCTGCTGGCGGTGGTCAGAGGGTCCGGTGGTGCCGATGTATGGCAGCCTTGCCTCTCTCAGTCTGCCACAGGGCAGCTGTGGCTACTAACATAGCTCACCACCATCAGGGTGTGAATGACTGACTGTAGTGTGAAGCGCTAGTGAGAATAATTGTTAATAATAATAATAATAATAATTGTTACTTTGTTGTCTTAAATCAATCAAAGCAATCAGTTCAAGTTATTGTATGCATTTAATTTTGAAAACTGGACACTGAGGAAGCTTTGTTTGGTACATTCAACTTGGACATTTTATTCTTTCTCTGAATATGCCTTATTATCTATCAACAATTGCACAGTTGTTTTTCCCTTCTGATAAGTCTTTCTCTTCTGCTGTACAGCTTAACTTTAAATATAGCGTGTTCTTTTCATTGTGTGCTTTGCACTTTTGAGGGTCTTCTCTGTGAATGCTCATCCTTGTCTGTGTGAGCCGGTGTCTCACGAAAATGTCATTATGCAAGCACAATGACAATAAAGACTCTTGATTCTTGATTTTTGAACTGTGCGATTTTTACTTAAACCTATCATATTCTGAAAATCTGATCTGGGCCCATGCCTTCTGCACAATAAGCTTTTAAATCTTGTCTATATCACCTGGTACAACAAGGAGTCAGTGAGTTAGATTACATTGGAGATGTTAAATGTAAACTCTACAAAGATTTTAAATTGTTGACCAAATTGGGCCATATGATACGATATGGCCAAAACTTATATCACGATATATTTCTTAATTTTGGTCGGTATGATATATATACAATATCGATCTAAACAACTTAAAGCCTCGGAAAGACTGCCAAAAATGCCCACACCAGATGCCTGTACAAACTTATGACAATTATCTTGTCATGTTTATAAAACTCCTCTAATATAACTTTTATTTGATTTAGAAAATAAAACACACAAAGGTACATAAAAGCTGGATCGTCAGTGAGTGACAAATGCTGTAATCGTAGACTGTAATGTATATTGAAATTTTGGAAATGTCACACAGCCGTTATTGAATAAAATTATACTGTGATATCTATATTGATATTGAATTATTGTCCACCCCTAAGACCAAAACATGTTTCTACTGCCATTGGAGAAACCACTTTCTCTGATTTGTATGGTTCATTATCATGGTTTCCTGTTTTTCTTATCTAACATTCGTAGACCTATGGATTTAAAGATCTTGTATCTTTTTAAACCTTTTCTTATTTTTGCAATGTTTTTTCTTCCTCTCAGTATTAAATAGTCATAGCTTTTTCAGTCCCCCGCTTTAACTTTGGCTAATAATAGTATAAGCAGAGCAAAATGTTCCCTGCCTCCCTATTCCATAGTCATGTGAAGCTGGCAACAGCAATACCAATAAGGAGAAACCCACAAAACTGTTCTTATGACCTCTGACTAATGCCACTGAAATACCAGCTTCGGTTGCACAGACCATCAGTCTTTCAGCAGTCAGCCGCAGTGCCTGGATCATACCTTTCCACCATGTCTGGTAAAGAAGACAGCAGCTGTCTAAGGTTGGGAGGTCTAATGCTTGTATCAAACTTAAACAGGGAGGTCATTGTAGGAGGAGACTTGATGCAAGACTTCGGGTGAAAGGTAACTAAGCGTGTGCTAGGCCCATCCAAATACTGTATATGGTTGAAGTTCCCATTATCAAGCTTCCAAAAAGCCAGGATGACACAGTATCTGAAATGATACAATGCAGCACTGTTCACAGTAATATTGCCTGCAGGTAGTACAGTCTGCTGGGTCACCTCTGTCATAGTTTCACTGGAAACCTCTGGTCATGAGAGCAGGAAGCCTGTGTGATTCCTAATGAGTCATCCAGCTGTGTCCTCTGTCCAACATCTGTCCATCGGTTCGCCCCAAAGGAACACAGTCAGCACTTTAGAGGACATCGTCCCTGGCAGAACAGTGCAGCCTTGGACAGGACAAAACGATTGAACATATTTACAGCGCAGGTTGTTCAGCTCATCTCCCACAAGGCCTAAAGGACCTGTGAGCGGTCCGGTTAACGTTTGTTTTTCTTTCCCTTTCTTTGTTGCATTAATTCCAGTGCCTTGCAGAAGTAAGCCGGCGCGTCGAACCGTTAAACATTTTATCACGTTCCAACCACAAAGTTCATGGTTTCATTGGGGTTTTCACGTGGTAGAGCAACAGAAAGTAGTGAAGAGTTGTGACGTGGATGGGAAAGGGTGCATTGTTTGACAAAAATGTCTATGTCAAATTTTGTCAATGTCAAATTTATTTATATAGCACTTTAAAAACAGGTGTAAAACTGCACCAAAGTGCTGTACAAGAACGATAATAACACAAATCGATAAAAACAGAGTATCAAAACACTACTTCAAATAAATGCCAAAGAATAAAAATGAGTTTTGAGAAGCGATTTCAAATGATCCAGGCTGTGGGCAGATCTAATTTGGAAAGGTAAATTGTTCCACAGAATAGGAGCAACAACAGAGAAGGCCCGATCTCTAAAAGGTTTTCCGTGCCGTTTGGTTTACACAGCTTCCATCCGTCAACACTTGGCAGAAGCATTGTTGATATTATTTGTTATAGTTTGTGGTGTGTGTACAGTACGTCGAGCTAGCTTCCACTGCAGTGACAGATGAGATGTTTTGAAACCATGTTTTTGAAACTCACCGTGAAGTCCAGCGGATCTTACCTAGTTTCACGTCTCTTGCAGCATCTAATAGCTTCTCTTCCAGAATTGCACCGTTTTAGCTTCATCTACAGCTAAAACGATTGTTGATTTTTGAACTGTGCGATTTTTACCAGGATCCTCACCAGCATTTTTCTTTTAGCGTAACTGTGGACGGCTGGCGGTGACAGCGGGGTGCGTGTGGCGCGTTTGTGTGTCAGGAGGCTGGTGCGTGCGCTGATATGTCGTTCCGCTACTTCTCTGGATGCATTCCCACAGCGGAGCGTTGCGTTGTGCAACTTGAAGGGGGCTGTTCGTCAGTCTAACAACAGCTAGTGCTAGCTAATGTGGTTCAGTCTGCGTTGATGCACGTTCAAGAGCTTTATTGACTTTTTTTTTTACAAGGTTTTTACGGCACTAGTGGCACGTTTTTTGTACAGTAGGCTGACAGGAAAAGGGGTACGAGAGAGGGAGAGAGACATGCGGCAAAGGACCACAGGTCGGAGTCGAACTTCCGTCAGCCACGTCGAGGGCTAATGCCTCCATGCATGGGTCGTGTGCGCTAACCACTGCGCCACCAAAGCACGCCCCTTTATTGACTTTTCTATGTTGCTCTCAAACATCCGTGTCGTACTGACCGTTGTGCTCATTATGAGCGTAACGGTCTAATTTCAGCGTAACGGTCCATTACTCTGAAATGCGCTGACGAGAACCCTGATCTATGTTTTCATCAGTGCTGACCAGCTTCCCTGCCAGTGACAAAGTAAAGCATTCCCACAGCATGATGCTGCCACTACCAAATTTCCACGCTTACCGAGGGAAGTTGTTGTCAGCTGTTCTTTCTGCTGAACTTTCTGACCTGCTGCTTCGCATAAATCCATAGAAACCTTTGACCACCGCTACTTTCATTCATACCATCTGTGGCCAGTTTAAAATGTTCTCCCAAAAGTTAAAATGATGAACACCGATAAACCTCACACTGGCAATGTCTGCTTTGGAAAGACCCGCCCTGCTCTCTTTCTGATTGGCTAACGTCCCGGCTCTGCCAGGTTTGATTGGTTGAGAGCAGCTTGTGTTTAAAACCTTGAATAAAACATCTAGACGGGACTTTTAGCGCTCAATTTCCAAATGACGGAAATCCGTCGCAGCGACGGAGAACTTTAACCCCTGAGTTAGACACTGTCGTTGGACAACATGCAGTAATATATAAATGTTTTAAATGAGGTTGGGTCCGGATTAGGTAGCAGCTGGGTCCGGATCCGGACCGTGGTCCGCTAATCTGTGACCTCTGGTCTAGAGTGACCAAATGTAACAAAGTTCAAGTTCACTGTAGCTTTTCTGGAAGCCAACGGCAACACATTCATCTGTACTTTTCTTCTAGTAAATGTATTTTAAAGTGTCTGATCTCTGCCATGGTTGCTACAGGCTGAGGGAAAAGAAAAACATTTGAAATGTTCTTAGAGACTCCTTCAGACTGCTGTGAACATGTATCCTCTTTAATCCTATTGTGACCATGGCTGAATTCAGGGGGATGCCTACATTTCTCCTGATGCTGCCTACATAAGCCACATGTGTCGCAGCCTCCACTGGGCGAGTTTGTGCTGCCGTTTCCAGCCATCAGTGAGGAACTCCCCCTGCTGACAAATGTACAGACTTCACTTTAATCAGGAGATTCCCGGGTTAAGCCCACTGGGACAGGGCAACCTTGGATACTGGAAACAGTCTGGAGTAAACTGCAGTGACAAGCCGTCGATCACAATCTGGCAAATCAGCGTGTCTGTACAGACTTTTAGAAAATCCTTCTATTTATAGTAAATAGTTGGTGATTAAATAGTGGTGATTTCCACTGGGAAAGTGTAAATTTAATAGCCTTGTTCCCAGTTTTATATTAAATCTTGTGCAACCACTGTTAGTGATTATCTCTGATGGGGGGGAAAAAGAAAACAAATGAGTTAATTGAAGAAACTCGTCTTTTTTTCCCCCCCAGCCTTTGACTTCCTGCTAAGCCAAGCATGTGACGGGACAGCAGTCGCCTGTCCCTGTGGGAGCATTGATAATAAGCCAACACACAGTTTCCCCATGATAAAATCACCGTTCATTTTCCCGTTCAGTTCGCTACATACATGAATCTGACTCGTGCAGACTAGAAAAGGGACGTGTGGGTGTGCGCTGGGGCCCAGTGTAAACCTGTGCTCTCATCTTCTTCACTAATGGTTGGAAAAGAAGAGCTGGATGATGTTTTCAGATCTAAGGACAAACACCCAGTTCAAGTCTGACCCTCCTGTTCTTTGACCAGGGAAGCTGTTTGTTCGTACTTTGTGGGGTTTTTGTCTCATTAATATTGTCGTCTGTTTGGGCCAAGAGATGGTTGCAAAACAGAACTTTACTTCACTGCTTGCTTAGATAGTTCAAATTTAGCTAGTTTAGCATTTATGCATGAATTATAAATGTGTCATAAAATGGAGTTGTTAAATTGGTTTTCTGTTATTCATTTCTCTTACTTTTTTGTTACACACAGATCGAGAGGACCAGTCCATTCTTTGCACGTGAGTAAACAGTCAGCATAAACTTCTTATCATTATTAATAGTTTAAATTATTGCATTTATTGGCTAAATGTTATGTCCCCAAGGTTTATTTGATCAATTTCTGTGAATTTTCTGACTTAGAGTTGATTTTATTCGGTTTCACAGTCTATACCCTGTGAAATTATCCCAGGTTTATGGCTAGAACACCTGGTTTTAGTCCCGTCCACAGCTGTGTCTCCTCATCCCTCTCCTGAACACGGATCAGAACGCCGCTTTGGTGAAATCCCTTTAAACTTCGTGGAGTTTGTAGTGACTTTACACAAGTCCTAACTGCAGTCGAATCATCAGTTTTATGTAAAAAAAAAAGCTTGAATATTTTTAGTTAATCACTATTTAGTGTTTGACACGTAATTCTCTATACTTTTGAGCCATAGTTTTGACGTCTTCACAATGAATCTGCAATGTAGAAAGTCATAAAAATAAGGAAATGCCACTGAAGGACGAAGGTGAGTCCAAACTTTTAACAGGTAGTGCAGACACTTGTGGTTTTTCTCTACAGTTTTATAGACTAATATCAATTCCCCAATTCCTTACAGATCCAAAGTCTAATTACGTTTTAAAAATAAATTAGAGATTTGCAAACACACTTTACTGAGTATAAGACATTATCATATGCATCATGTACACAGCAGAGTTGAATTTAAAACAAAAGTACAGAGATGAAGACTTCCCCGCCAACATATAGAACCTGATACCAACCATCAGCCTCAGAGACTGAGAGCCGTTCAGCACTGCTGGTTTGTGAGGCAAGACTTTAGAAATGTAACAGTGAATATAGCACGGATGAGATCCTCCTATGATTACCCTCTCCTCTCACTGGCTAGCGGGACTCGCACCTCTCACACTCCCATTTTGGCCACCTCACGCGTGCCAAGTGAATCCAGCTCATATTTGCCGTATGCAGATGTGCACTGTCTGTAAAACCTCAGATATGCTGTAAGTCTAAGCTGTCTTGCCAAAGATCTGGGATTTGAAGACCTCGGGGAAAAAAAGAGTCTGTAGCCTTTTTCCTAAGCCAGTGGCAAAGCAGTAAGAAGCATGCGAGAAACCACAGCTGCATCCTTGGAAAATGTAGCAAATATACTGGCGTTAAAGACAGATGATCGCTGAGATCACTTCCCTGCTCCTGCTCTTTAAGGGAGGACAACGTGATTAACCATGAAGCCAGAGCTGTACACCTGAAACTGGAAAGAGCTGCAATGATTTACCGGTGTGGTGTGTGATTGTTGTGAAGAGTTCAGTGTTCTGGAGATCCCTGTTTTTTTTTTTTATCTCTTCTACTCATGTGCCTTGCAGAGGCGAGTCAGGAGCTGGTAAGACTGAAAACACAAAGAAGGTCATCCAGTACCTCGCGCATGTTGCTTCCTCCCACAAAGGAAGACGAGACCACAACATTCCTGTGAGTAGTCCAGCGAAGCTGCTAAACCTCCGCCACTTTGAGTTTCACTGCAACCAGTTTAATCCTAAAGCTCAGACTGCATGAAAAATGAGACGTTATCGTCACAGTAATACATCAGTGTTAGAACAGAGGAGCAGTGTTCTGACTGAAGATCACTGTAGATGATGGTGTAAGGATCTCATGATATAACATTAGAGATGGATAAAGGGGTACGCTCAACTGCTTTGTGTTCTGGATGTCTGTGCGCTTCATTTAACTATTTATATTTTTTGTTTATTTGCAACAAACAGCCTGAATCCCCCAAACCAGTGAAACTACAGGCAAGTTTCTGTTTTCTTTCTTATAAACCCTGTTCATTTGCATGCTGGCCTGACGTTGTCCTTCCAAATAATACGAATTGCTCTCTAACCTGGACTCCTTGAAAATCTCTTTTTATTTTGTTCACGTAGGAAATTAAGACTGATTACATTTTCTTGATGGTTTTAAATGCTTGGAGTAAAATCTGAAGTTTATTAGAATCTCTTCTGTGTGTCTTTGTCAGGCCCAAAATGCAGTTGTAAGTAAACGTTTAAAGCTGCATGATCGCTCTTGCTATTAGGCTGTGTCCTCCTGTGCTGTGCTAATGTGTCGCTTGCCATCTGTGTCGTGTGCCGCAAAATGATGTGCATGCCTTAGTTTGGGTCGCTAGCCACATGGAAAGCCTCGGCTGTCGTCTTGTGCTTTGGTGTTGCGATTAAACCTGTATTCATGTATCTGTTTGTAAGTGGTGAACACGCCGAGCTAGATTTAAGCACTGCTTGAAGTTACCACTTATGTCGGTGCCCCTGGTAAACGAGTAAAAAGTCTGTAAGTAATTACAGTATCTTTTATTGCTGCAGCATGATCTCACACTGAAAAACTTTCATTTGAGTACGTTTTGAAATTTTCTTGTGGAGTGAAGCAATTCTGTGTCTAGTGTTTTTTGGCCACATTTGGGTCGTTATCCTGTTGAAAGACTCAAAAACTTCCCATTTTCAGCTAAACAGAAGAGTCTACCTTATTTTATTATCAATCTCCTGGTGTTTCCAAGAGTTCACGATGACATGCGCTCTAAAACAAACACTAAACAAAAAAACACAGAAGATGTTCTGTCTTTGCAAACAATGGCAAACAATATATCGCATAATAATTTTGAGCTCTTTTAATGTTTCGAACAGAACGGTTGTATCGGGAGCAGAGAAGGTTTTGCTCCCCGACGTATTTCCGCCACTCAAATAAGTGACGTTTACGTCGGGCGCGCTCAGGTCAGTTTGCCACAATCAGAATAAGTTGATCCTGACAAGCGTTTACACACACGCTGATCTGATTATCAATCAGCATAACCCCCCCCCCCCCCCCCCCCCAATTCGGATTACAATTTAGTTCCGATTGAGCTTAATCCGATCACAATATTACGATTGGCTTGTTTACATGACACATTTTTATTCCGATCGGCCTGATTACCTTTGTCCACGTAAAGGTAGCTAGTTTTTCAAAATCTCCATCCTTTGTTTCACACCAAACTCACAAAGAGTGTTTTTTGCTACAAAAAAGCTCAACCTTAGTGTCGTCTGGCCTAAGCCCGCAGTTCCAGGCAATCATCACAATCCTCGGACAGACCAGATTTCTTTCCCGGCATCGCTCTGGAGGAACTCGTTGACCTTTGGATTTTGTCTGATTGTTGTGGAAACTGACCCCAGGATGGCACCCTGTGCTGCAGTTCTCTGACGGAGCTGTGGGGTTTTACCTTTACCGTCCTGCTCCCTGTGCATAGTGGCTAGATAAGTACGAGTCCTCCTCCAGCCCAGACTCTAGTAGCTGAAAGAAATCAACATTTGTATCATGTTTTACATCAGAGTTTTAAAGATGTCGTGCATTTCTCATTGAAAACCTTGAAACCCTCATCAACCTAAAAAAGGCAAAGTGTGTCTGTGCATATATTTAAAGAGATTGTTAGGAGGACCACTCTTCAGCGATATTATTAAAAACATACGTTCTTAATGTTGGCAACGTTTAGTTTACTTACTGAATAAATGGATTTTTCTAACATTTTCAGTGTGAGATTTGGCTTCTGTTATGAATCTTGAAGTGACTTAAAGGCTTTAACACATCTTTGCCAGAGGCACTCTAGCTGTAGTCTTTAATAATGAGCCTCTCAGCAGAGACTGACTTACAGTGAATGTGAGAGCCAGGGTACCATGCCTAGCTTCTGAGCCAGAACATGGTACCAGCTTCTAACTCCTACACCAGGCAGCCTGCAGGTGTCAAGAACCAGAATAACACGGCGCTTAGGTGTTCTCACTAAACCTGCGGCTAATTCCATTCCTAGACGGCTGTAGGTTGTGCATAGATGTTAATCTGTCATCAGAAATGTGCTGCTCTCTAACCACGGATTCACCGATGCCCACAACATAAATACATTTTTTCCATTTTTTATTAACAATTGAATCTTCTCATACCCTACAGAGTGGACCCCTCTTTTATGTGAGTAATACTTAGTTTTTCAGCTCTGTCAGAACATATGAAAGGGGTGCTTTCCTCACCCTGCTCCCGCCTGCTTGATTAAAAGATTCTTTATCAATTGTTAGAAAAGACTGGATGCTTTCTAGCCACACTACCTTCATCCACCTGCTGTGCATGCATTGCTTAAATCTTCCTTTTCACATCACTGGGGTGTCTTCTCTTCTAGAAACAAGCACAGAAGGGACTTTTGCTATTTTCTTGTAGATTTTCTTTAACCTTTTTATTTACTATTGATCGTTTGGTCATAGTAAGGATCACCATCTCATCCAGCATGATCACAAACTCTTTGGCTTATTCCTGAATACAATCTTACAGTTTTCTTCAGCGGTATTGTAGCATTTCTCACCCATTCGTTTACTAAACCTCCGTGACCCGGTTAGGGTCACTGGATCCCAGCTGTCCTGTGCTAACACAGACCCAGGACTAAACAACCACGGAGACACTTACAGCAGTTCAGTCATCAATTCAGCAACATACTTGTCTTTGGGCTGCTGAAGAAAGCAGGGAAATACAGACACAGATTTGGACCAGCAACTTTCTTACTGTGAAGAAACAGCACAAAGAGCTGCCTGAGGGCAATTTAACTAACATCTTTTTGGCTATTTTGACAAATTACAAAATAAATGATCATGTCGAGTGGTGAAATTATCTGCTGCTTGGTCAATCGTTTATTTAGGGCAGGCTCAACTCCAGCTAACAATGAAACCATAAACCATATTGGCTTTACCAGGAGACAAAATATTTGTGGTATTTTGGGGAAATTTATGAATACCAATATTCCTTTTTTTTTTTTTACAAATAGAGTAAAGGGACAACTCTACTCTGTAATCAGTGTAGAGTTATTCGATCTAGGATTAAAAATGGCCTTTTTTGTTTTCACAAATAGATTAAAGGTTTGAGAAATCTCAAACAGTTGTTAAAAAATCTCTGTTCAGCTTTAATCTGTTTTAGTTTTTTAGAAATTGAACTAGGAAAAAGTCAAATGCCGTTTATTCAACCTAATGGAAAAGTAAAAAATCAGCTTTCAGATCAGCGCCAATAGAAAGCTCTGAAACAAATTGTTTTAGCATCATTAGTGGCTAACAGTTAGCCAATGAGTCTATTCTCACATTGCTTCCGAGTAATTTACTTGTCTGTCACTCTATTACTGTTTATTTTTGTTTTATACCAAGTGCCAAAAATTACTATTTAAAAGTGATGAAGGCTTTTTTTTTTTAAAACCAAGCTTTGTCGCTCAGCCCAACAAGATGTTTTTATCCGTTAGCTTGGTCAGCACAGCTTACAGCACACACCATCTTATCCAGGTCTAATTTTAACAGTTAGCTCTTTGCAGGGCAAACTTCCTGCTGAATATGAATATGTGCAGTTGTACCGTTGCAGGACCTCAAGATGTTGTTAAACCGCTGCCTACAACTTTTAAAACTGTTTTAAAAAATTTGCTTTTTAAAGAAAATATTTTTTCTTTTTCATTTCTTCACAAACGTTTTGTAGCATGCACTGATGTTAAGGTAAGAGGTTCACTGGTTCTCACTTCAGCCCATTTTACTCACTCAACCAGCTAGCCCAAGCAGAACCTCTTTGGACCTCTCCTCCGCCTAAGAAGCTGCCCTAAATGAGTTTTCCACATGGCCAAGTTTCTGTCCGGTGTTCTTATTTTCCTTGCCTATGGAAAAAAAGAAAAATTTGAATATTTGTCGGGCCTGCGACCTCTGAAGCAGATGTTGAGCAGGGCAAAAGCAAACCCAACTGGGCCCTTGCTCAGAAGATTTACTGCGACAGTAAATTGTGACTGATCCTCTTGGAGTCTCCTAAATCTGTCCCAAAGTCCTTCTGCGCAGGCTGCCAAACAGCCGGCTTTTTAAAAAGAGCTCCACTTGTAGCAGTCCGGGGAGAAAAATGCATAAACTAGAAAGAAATGACAAGGCGTCTTATTTAGAGTGAATGTTTTTGTCATATCGACTGTTCAATGTAATTTTCCCGTGAAATTCAGCCCAACTCACGATGCTACCTGTGGAGACCCACTAGTGTTTTAAATGTGCCCTTTGTTTGGTCCAAACAGACGCATAGAGGTTTCCAGGGAAGGAACCATCAGGCTGAACCACAGGCCTGTGTTTATGTAAAAACCTAGTCCTTTGGCTTGAATTATCTGTCCCCTGTGGGCTGCACAGCTGCTCCAGTGGAGTGCTGCTACATTCCAGCTGCGCAAGATTTCACCCAAAAGCAGCCCGTCACACTCGTCGGCCAAAAATGGCATTAAATATCGCACATCCCAAGTGAGATGCTGAGTCCTAATTCCCCCCCTTCATGGAAAACGGCTTACTCAACCCTTCAGTGCGTGGAGGTATTTCAGTCGGAATGGGAAAATGCTTCTTTTGCCACAAGAAGAGAAATAATCTCACAGATGAAACTGTTGTTTTTTTTTCTCAGCCGTTTTGGATTCTCAGGCCATGATTAAGTCCGCAGCGAGGCTTGGATGGAAACGCAGAGGAAACACCTATCAAAACATCGCCTTTAAATCATTATTTATCTTCTCATCTTTTTTTAAGTGGACCACTTGAATAAAAAACTGAACTGTCTGCTGCTGTCTGTTTAATGTGGACTTAATCTGCTTTTATCACAGCAGATGGACTTTACATTTAGAGATTATTCTCTTTGATTAACCACAAAACGCTGTACCGCAAGAAGAGGGAAAAAATAATTTAGCCTTTTTTGATAATATATAGAAAACATTTGTTCCCACAATTGAGTGTATTGGTCTTAGGTAAGGATATCTTTTAATTATCTTTTTTCATGTACACATGTTTTCTACAACAGATGCTGTTTTATTTGATTTAGGGACATATTTTGTCTTAAATAGATTAGTTTGCCGACATCAGGGGCATTATATAGATTTTTTCTTGGAGTTCCCCATAACATTGATAAAAAGACGGCTCACATAAGAAATATAAGGCGTTTCATAAATTGCTATTGTTTGAAAATATTTTCTGAAAGACAAGTGAAGCTTAGACCAGCTTTGCCTTTGTTTCTGCTAAATAACATTTGTCTACCACTTTAAAACCTGTGTGATCCAAAGGCATGTTGATATTTTGAAAACATTTATGAAAAATTTGCAAGAAGTATCCTTTGAACTATTAATGTCATTCTGATAAAGACATTCTGTACAAATCTAAAATAATATTTTTATGTCATTATTGGTCAAATTCATTAAAAGCAACCACAGTTTAAAAGCCACATGAAGCTTTGAAGCCTCAGACTTAGACAGATCTATAAAAACTCAGAACCGGTATGAATTCATCCTGTAGCAGCAAGGAGAGGCTGCAAGTAAGGCTTGTAAAAGTTACTTTAGACAGTTGATTTTAACCTAATCATCTATTTAATAAGTAGTCCATCCTAGCGGCGAAATACATTTTGAATTTGATTCTTTATTTTAGCATATTGTTTTCTTTTTAGAATATCCTGACATGTCTTTTTCACGCGGTTTCTGGTTTTTGAGGGGAAAAGAGTTATTTGTGATGAGATCTGAACCTGACTAATCTTGTTAATTTGGCTTTTCGACCCACTGGACTGCAGTTTATTTAACAAGAGAGACACACAAACATCTTTCCAACCTAGACAGCGGAGGAAAATACGTTAAAAACAGTTTTATTACGTTTCCAGCTGTAGTTTAGTTCACATTTGTCATTCTATCTTACTAAGTTAGAAGGTTCTTTTTTTAGTTTTAAATTTAGTTTTAAGAAATGTACTTTTTTAGTTTATCTGTCGGCACTTTTTGTGGAAAACTGTTGGGAGGTTTTTGTCCTTCTCTGCGTAAGCTCTGGTCAGAACTGAAAAAGGGTTATAGGTATATAGCTTTGGACCTCTGTTGGTTTTTACTAAGTGTTTTTCTGCAGAAGTCTACCTGTGATGCTTGCCTCATCGTTTTCTCCCAGGCTTTGCTCACTACACCTACATTACTGCCCGGACCTCATCACCGCTGTCTCTGCATGTTTTGTTTCTGTGTGTCTGTGGAGCTCAGTTTGTCATCCTTCTCTGTGTACGTCACGCGGCCCCTGGTGACGCTGTATCGCTTGTGTGTGCTTTGTGTGCCTGTCAGGGTGAACTGGAACGGCAGCTTCTTCAGGCCAACCCCATCCTCGAGTCCTTTGGAAATGCAAAGACTGTGAAAAACGACAACTCGTCCCGTTTTGTGAGTTGAGCCAAGCAGAAACTGCAAAGTTTAATGTGATTGTCACAAGATCCACTGGTGCATTAGTGAAAGCCTCGTCTGTTGGGTTTCAGATTCATGCAGACGGTGCGGCCTGCATGTCAGTAAGGAGGCCTGCCATCTGTTAAGTGAAATAATAGTAATGCACTCAGAGAAAAACCATGTTAAGCACCCAGACAGAGTGGCAGGAATGAAAGGAAAGGGCTCATGGTGCAAGGTTATTGCATAGATGACTAAATGGGATCAAATAATGGCCTTAGCACTGACGGTCCTTAGCTAAAAGAAGTCGGCGTCAACTCGGCTGCAGATACCAGCAGTTCAATGTGGAGTCGAGTCAGGCAGCTGCATGTGACACTGACCCTCATGAGATCAAAACCGAGTCTGAATTGTTTTTCAAATCATCATCAATGATGACTTAAACTTGTACCCCATGGCTTTCCATCCCTTAACAACTTTAGCAGGTTTGGACCTTTTTATTGGGCTTGTGTGGTAAAACAGACCTTGTAGTATCATGTTTATTCCTGCACAGCCCACGCCTGCTGAGAGCATCGCCAGAGCAAACAGGACATGATTGGTCCCTGTCAATCAAATCAAGTTGCTTGTTTTGCTTGGTCCCCAAAATATCTCCAATCTGGAACAATTCTTTTGAGTGCATAAGCTTTTCGTCTGTAAATATATGTATGTGTTTTAATAAATTTTTGTGGCTGAAATCTTGAACAAACGCAAATGTATTCATTTGGTATTCTACTGGATAAGATGTTCTTTTAGGCCTATAGATGACCTGTACCAGTAATCGTGTTCACAAAAGGTTAATATTCAGACGCCGGATGTCCATCACACAGGGCACATGTTTCATGGTATTGGTGTCGTGTTCTGTTTTAACATGAATCCTGTGTTAATCTCTGCAGGGGAAATTCATTCGGATCAACTTTGACGTTGCCGGTTACATCGTGGGGGCCAACATTGAAACCTGTATCCTGTGTTGGAAGCAACCACGTCTTATCTAGCGTTCTTTGTCTTGGAGTTTATATGTTTATGTCTTAATAAAGGCCAGGTCTAACCTCATATCAAGTTGGGCACAGATCCTTTAGCTTTCTTTTGTTTTAAATTAGCATAGCCTGTCTCCTGGCACTTTACAGCTGGACGTAGAGCTATAAAGCTGTTCATGAGATCCAGTTTTCCTGACTCCTTTGCGTCAGACTTGCTGGAGAAATCCAGAGCGATCCGTCAAGCCAAAGATGAGCGCACCTTCCACGTCTTTTACCAGCTGCTGGCAGGAGCTGGCGAGCACCTCAGATGTGAGTAAGAATAGATTTAAATGATTAATAAAGAATTTCGGCTACTTGGTCCTATTATGGCTCAAAGCCCTAAGCTCTTGGGATGTCTGGTCTCATAAATAATTTGTGAACACTGCAGAGTGAATCCCAGAATTCACACAAGCTGTTACATCACTTTTCATTTTCTTTTTTTCCTTTTTGAAAAAACAATATAGCTTCTGAATTCAATTTATGCAAGGTTTATTATATATTTACTTGGCTAAACTAGTATGTTTGGAAGAAAAGAGGGAAAAGGTTTTGGAGGGGCAGTCAAAGCGTACATGCAGCTTAAACTGGATATTTAAAGAGAAATGTGCTAAATCCTGTTATTTTTCATACAAATAAATGGGTAAGTAACAGCAGATAGGTAACTCTATTTTAAATACTTCAAATAGGAAACAAAAAGCTCATAATATTGATAAACAAAATTAACTAAAGTAATTTAGCCCAAAGTATTGTGGGTTAGAATGTAGTTACGTATTTGTTGTACAGTCATATTCAATAGGGTAAAAATGTAACAGAAATAGAGGAGAGGCTTTAAAACATCATCAGTCTGTTTTAATCTATATAATGTATCTCCCATAGTAAATTGAGTTGGATAATTTTAATAATATTCTAATTTATTGAATGGCTATATTTGTAGTTGTACAAATATGTTTAAATATGGTGTGTGAGAAGTAGGAGGATGCGATCCTGTAACTAAATGTAATTTCCCATTTATATTTATTCACATAAATCTACAGAGGCACATATGGCAGCCGTAGTTGTTTCAGTCAGTGCTCATGGTTGGCCGGAGGAGGCGGAGCTTAGAGGAGGTGCCACTTTCAAATCTTCCTAGCTCTCCAACATTACCAACTATAGCTTAAAGTTCTCAGAAATCTCATTTATTTTGCCCAGATGTAAAGTTGCACAGCACGGGACTCAGGCCAATTCTAACATTTCTAAACATAGATGTTCACACTGGGATTTCAAGCCTAATTAATAATCATCTTTACATTTTTACTCAGGTGGTGAAAGTTAGAGAAGTCTGAAAACTGGAGCAGGGACGGGGGTTAGGTTTGGGTAGTGAACATTTCCATGTTTCTGTCCACAGCTGATCTGTTGTTGGAGGGCTTCAATAACTACAGATTCCTGTCGAACGGTAACATCCCAATTCCAGGCCAGCAGGACAAGGACAACTTCCATGAAACCATGGAGGCCATGCACATCATGAGCTTCGCACATGAAGAGATTCTGGGTAATGCATCTCTCAGTTCACTCTGACCTGTCTTTGTTCTTTTTACGCCCTGATTCCTGTTCAGGCTTAATGGTAAATAATAGAACACCAGATGCTTGCCTTTTTATGGAGTTCTTATCAAATTATTTAAAGTTGTTTGGCCACCATTCTGATATTTGCAGCTATGTTGAGGGTGGTGTCTTCGGTGCTGCAGTTTGGCAACATCATCTTCAAGAAGGAGAGGAACACAGACCAAGCCTCCATGCCTGATAATACTGGTAGGTACTCTAAAATCAGCTTCTGCTCTGTAGTTTCTATATAGGTGCAGACACTTCTCATCCGTTGGTTCAGTTTATTTCTATAAAGAGCCAATTTACAACAAATGTCTTCTTGAGGCACTTTAGAAGACCAACATGTCTACTAATTATCCAGTTATATAGAATGTAGTTCAGTCCAAATTCAATTCAGATCACTCCACATCAGTGCTGATCATAATACAATAACGTATATTTGTTTGATCATAAAATGACAGCTGGTGAAAAGTTGCCTATCTTAGGAAGCCAAGCTAATCACACTAAGCCATTGACTTTGCAGCAATCCCTTCTGAGCAAGCATATGGCGAGAGTGGAAAGGAATGATTTGCTTTTAACCAGACGAAAAAAATCCAGTTTGAATCAGGCTCATCTGCTGCTGTTCCACTCCTTGGACAACCAACCAGCGCTCCTTCACCGTTTTCAACCCTGTCAGGGTTCCCTAAATGGCTGGAAAAGCATGGGAGAAAAATGGAAATCGATTTAGGAACCTGACCCGATGAGAAAAAACGGAAAAAGAAGAGGATGGAAAATATTTGCTTTTCTAGACTTTATTCCATATTACATCTATCCAAACAGAGAGAAACAGGAAGATAAAGATCTGCCGCCGATGATGCAGCAAAGCCACATGTGCCTAAACGCAGCAACAGAAGGCCGCTGGGTTTTTTCTTTTCAGCAGTGAAACCTCTTTGAGATCAGATCCTGTTTTTTATACAAAACTCCACAAGCTTCAGCGCTGTAAAATGCTTTTATTAGTGATGTTTCATATTTGAGAAACCTTATTATAAATCAGGTAAAGCCAAGCTGTATTCCTGATCATTAATCTAAGACAAGGGAATCTGAGTTCTGCACATAAGATCAAATATCAGCTGTTGTTCGTTTTTCTTGCACATGTTCAAACAATCAAACAGATGTGAGCTACTTTTTGTAGAAATCTCTGTCTTTTTATAGTATTATTTTGTAAAAACCTGCTTTATTTGTACTTTTTCTCTCGTTGTTTCCCAGCTGCTCAGAAGCTGTGCCATCTGCTGGGCATGAATGTGATGGAGTTTACCAGAGCCATCCTGACGCCTAGAATCAAAGTGGGAAGAGACTATGTCCAGAAAGCCCAGACAAAGGAGCAGGTCACCACAGTCGTCTCTTGCACGTAGATCGCCCTGATTCTCCCTCGCTGCGTGGTCACGCTGCTTGCTTTTATTCCCGTGCCTCCCTTCAGGCTGACTTTGCTGTGGAGGCCCTGGCCAAGGCGACGTATGAGCGTCTGTTCCGCTGGTTGGTTCATCGTATTAATAAAGCTCTGGACAGAACCAAACGACAGGGCGCCTCCTTCATTGGTATTTTGGACATAGCCGGTTTTGAAATTTTCCAGGTTTGAATTTAATCCTTCTTTAAAATGTTTGATTGTTTTTTACATGCTATATATGAGGATTCACGTGCTCATGTATAGCTTTTCTAGTGGGGATTTTTGATTGATGGTCTCTTGTTTTATTTATTTTTTTGTCTGTCCTGCAGCTGAACTCGTTCGAGCAGCTCTGCATCAACTACACCAACGAGAAGCTGCAGCAGCTCTTCAACCACACCATGTTCATCCTGGAGCAGGAGGAGTACCAGAGGGAGGGCATCGAGTGGAGCTTCATCGACTTCGGCTTGGACCTGCAGCCCTGCATTGACCTCATCGAGAGGCCGGTTAGTGAGAAACAAAGCCTATTATTAATAACATTGGCAGAAGCTTTAAAAGATTAAAAACAATGTAGAATCTCTTTAAACACAGAGCCTTGCAAAAGTCTGCATACTTACCTTTAAACTGTGTTATATTTGATTCTGATTTTATGTGATAGACCAATACAATAGTGTATAATTATAAAGTTGAAAGAAAAATCTTGTACATTTAAATGGTGTGATATACATTTTTCGTCAGCCTGTCTGAGCCACTATTTTGTATATCCGCTTTCATCTTGAATTGAGAAGCAAATCCTTTCATCCATGCCTCTTATCTAATCTTTGATCATTCTTGTCTACAAACGTGCCCTAGCTCAGTCAGATTGGACGGAGAGCATCTTTTGACTAGAAATTTTGATCCTTGCTGCAGATTCGTAAGTGAATTGGGGTCTGTGCTGTGACTCGGCCATGACACATGAAGCTGGTGGGGTCCAAAGTCAGTTTGGACTTTAGATGTTTCCTTGGTTCAGCACAGCTGAGTCAGATGCACGGTTCATCGCCTGGTTCCTGCATGCTGATGGGGTAGACCAGCTGTTAAATCACCCGTGTTGGAACATCTAAAATATGCAGGACACTGGTCCTTGAGGAGAGGAGTAGGACAACCCTGATCTAAACCATTCCATTTTAGGTTTAGGGTTGTTGTCTCACCAGAAGAGGAACTTTTCCTTCCTCCAAAGTGTCCTGCCACGCCTTATAGTTTCTCTTCCAGGCATGTCCTGTATTAAGCTTCATCTATCTCACCATCAACACTGTTCAGCTTCCCTCTCTGTGCCAAAGAAAAACATCCCCCCAGCATTACGCTGCCATCACCATGGTGATGGTGTGTTCAGGGTTATATGTGCAACATTAGCTTCCTGCCTTCTGCCTCATGTAGATTTATGCCTGCTGGCCAACCGGTCCCATTCTGATCTCATGTGACCAGAGTACCATCTTCCACATGTTTTTGTTTTCTTTTCATGACCTGTGACAACCATCGAATGGCCTTCTGTCAACAATGTCTTTCTTCCTGCCCCTCTTCCCTAAAGGTCAGATCTGTGTACGACTGACAGATTCCCCCACCTGACCACCAGCCTCTTCATGGACCTCTGGGCTGGTTCTCTGATTAATGCTCCTTTTGCCGTCAGTTTAGGTGGATGGCCACGTCTTGGTAGCGCTGCCATTGTAACCTTCTGTTTCTCTTTTCACATGATGGACTGAGCAGTGCTCTGTGTGCTTTAAATGTCTCCAAAATCGTCTCACTGACCTCTCTGCATACTTTATTAAATGATGTTCTCTAACAAACCTCTGAGCCAATGTGTCAGTTTCCTTTCACGTAACAATTACTTTCTGATTTGTGTTGGTCCATCGCATAAAATCTCAATAAAATACCCTGAAGTTTGTGGTTGTATCGTGAAAAAAAGGAGGAAAACGTGTGAATCATTTTTGTAAGGCAGCACACGGAAGACAAACTTGTCACAGGAAAACAGAAATAGGGGTGAATGAAGTGCGGTGCTGAGACGGCTCCCTGTTCTGGGGTTGATGTGTTTCATTATTGGTCCAGGCGAACCCTCCAGGAGTGTTGGCTCTGTTGGACGAGGAGTGCTGGTTCCCTAAGGCCACGGACAAGACCTTTGTAGACAAACTGATCCAGGAGCAGGGAACTCACAGCAAGTTTCAGAGACCCCGTCAGCTCAAGGACAAGGCGGACTTCTGCATCATCCACTACGCTGGCAGGGTAAGGCCTTTTTGCTGCTTGCTTCTTTTGAAGCGCCACGTATCAGAAGGATGTTTTTAGAAGCAACTTTGTTAGAAAATTGAAGTTTCTATTACAGCACAGCTAAGGTTGCGTTTGGATGTTCCAGAACCGAGTCGTGTACCTCTCGCTGTGTGTTGATTCTGTGTTGGACCAGCTTCCTAACCTTTATCTACGGACACACCTTCCTAAATGTCTCGGTCTTCCATATTATTGAACTGCTTCAGGGCTTTAAACCGATTTTTTTTCCCAATCGGTTCGTTCCGAACCGAAACGGAATTATAACGTTTCTGGTTATGAGTTCCACCAATAAATTGACGTTCCCGAACCGGTTAGAACAAAAAAATACTGTTCCCGGAACGGTTAATTTCGTTTCTGTCAGCTGTTTGGAATGAGCGTTTTACTTAACGATGGATCGTAATCAGTGACGGACTGGGATTAAAAAACGGCCCTGGCATTTTCACCAACCAGCGGCCAACATGGGGACGCGCACGCACGCGCGTGCACGTGCCCGCAACACACAGATATAACTTCACATGCACGGAAATAACACGCAGGTTTGTAGCCCCATTGGTGTTGAACTCTAACTTTAATATGCATGAAAACTGAACCAAGAGGCATTTCAGTGTTTCCCGCAGGAATTTGCTTAGGCGAGGAGGTGCGTTGGGGGGGGGAGACGACAAGTTTTGTGCGGACCGAGGGGGGGGGGGGGGCGTATCCATGTGTTTTTTCCCTGCCATTCAGTATATGCACGCGCGAAAGCAGCAACAAAAAAACGCGTGTTAACGTCAAATAAATATGCAGCAAATCGAGTTCGTTCCTTTGTTTGTTTGTTTTGTGTTTTTTTTTTTTTTTTGGAATGTTGGCGAGGCGGTAGCGTGAGTTTGGCGAGGCGGCCATCTCACCAAGACAGCGCTGCGGGAAACCCTGCATTTGGCTTATTAGTGGGCCGAGAGATAATGTAGGCCTACAATGAACAGGGTGAAAGGGGCGGCGCGCACCCGACGATCATGCCGAATGCCAGACCGTCCAGTCCGTCACTGATCATAATTTACCTCTTATTTAAGATGTGTAGCTCTAGTGGAGACACCGCTCTCGCTCCATTCAGTCAGCGAATGTGTGATGTGATGTCATACAGGAAGTGAACCTCAGCCGTCATGGTAACGTGTGCAGGAATTTTATTTTTTTTTTAGTTAATTAGGCAACGAAAACTTTGAGGAACGAAATAAAACCGGTATTAACCGGTTACCATTATTTTTAAATAAGTGTTCCAGTTCCAGAACATAAAAAATAATAACATTTCCGGTTTCGTTCCTGTTCCCTGTAAAATACAAAAAGTTCCCGGTTTTCGTTTTCGTTCCTTGAACCGGTTCAAAGCCCTGAGCTGCTTTGAAGCATTAATGCAGCCTCTCTTCCTGTGGGATCTCAGGAAGATACTAAGGCCCGTCTGGACAGCGGTGTTTTGCAGTAAAGCCCAGCGTTGGTCCGACACACCGAGCTGCTGAGGTCCACATCTGTTCCTGTTTATGAGGCTGTGGGATTTTAAACAGCATGTTTCAGAACAAAGCCAAATGTTGTAAATGTTATCGGTGAAGCAATGGCAAAAAAAAAGGCCTCGGAGTGCAGCAGAGTTAGATTTCTGCTAAAGTCAAACTTCAGATACATATGAGGTAATGCTAAACACTTTAAGTGACATTTTATTGAGAATATAGAGAAGATGTTGGTCAGTTCACCCCTTGGGTCCTGCTGGTGTTTCGATCATGTCTGGTGCGGAAGCCGTCTGCTTCGAGGCGTTCTGAGGAAACCATGCATCAGCTGTACGCCGCCTTTAGGAGATTTCTACCTGAGAAAGATATTTTCATCAGATTATTCCCAGTACTGAATAGCTTGGTTACGTGAGTCCAGTAAGTATTCTCCACCTGTGGAGATGGCTCAGAGTTTGACATGGGTCATTATCTCTGACGTTACAACGGTTGTCCGGCCCAAATGGGGATCACAACCACTTCCAGCTGCAATAAGGTAAATGATAGCTTCTTCCTACCAAATGGGGCGGCAAATTGGCAAAGGGGTGACTTGACCCAGAGACATGTAGGAAGACATGTGGATGCCCACAATTTGGGCATCAGAGCACACCTCCAACTCATACACATGCTGTGTGATTATTTTTTTTCTTCTTTAAATAAAAAGACACTAAAACAGCTTCATTATCCTTCCTCTGTCTATCTCTTTGGGAATCAGCTTATTGCTTTTCATGTTCTATCCCCTGCTGTGGCTTTAGGGCGTTGGTTCTTTAGGAGTTCTCAGTGGCCACTGAGCACTTAACCTTTTTGAAACCACGTCCTTCACATATTTTTGCCATTTTATAGTATCCTTTACTGTCCATGTCAACATCATTTATAGAGCACTTTTAAAACAGTTGCAGCTGCACCAAAGAGCTATAAAACAATCAGCAAATCCCCTTAAAGAAAAGTAATCATATGACAACTTTTAACAATTACAATGAATCACAAGGACTTAAAAGCCAAGGAATGAAACTGGGTCTGAAGAACCCCTTAAAATGATCTAGCCATGAGCACACCTAATATGAGAAGGCACATTATTCCAAAGGCTAGGAGGCATGATCGCCTTTACTCTTGAGTCTGGATCGAGGAACATCTATTAAATTCTGAGTATCACTGTATATGTACTGTATATCATAATGAAATGTATAGTAACTTAATTTCTTTGTGTTTTACTAAATGAAAGCCTGTTTATTTTTTAGGTTGACTACAAGGCTGACGAGTGGCTAATGAAGAACATGGACCCTCTTAATGACAACGTAGCTACACTTCTTCATCAATCAACAGACAAATTTGTGGCTGAACTGTGGAAAGATGGTAATTTGCTTCCTATATGCTCTGTAGTACTTAAATCTTAATGTACATTAGACAGAATCCATTTAAATACTGTGCCCTGTTGGATTCATGCGCATGTGACTTTCTGCTTACTTACAGAACTGAGCAAAAGACCTTAAAGACTGCTTCTGTTTTTGTCTTTTGTCTCATTCAGATGTTTGAGATTATTTATTAAATATTTTTTAATAATTGACACAAATAACCTGAGTAAATAAAAAAAAAATAAGTTTTCAACTGATAAAAACACAATTCAAAACAACCCCTATGGAAAATGTAATGGCCCTTTAAATTTAGCAACAGGCTGTACAATCTTGGGAGTTAAACTGACGTCAAGTGTTTTGTGATAAGTGGTAATGACTGACCTTCAAGAGACGTTGATTTATGGAAAACAACAGCTAAGCCCTGTAGGTTTGGCTTGACGGCCAGGTTTAAATGTCCATCAGACAACAGATTGCTCTCCGGGTCGTGGATCAGACGCTCTGTCTTCTCTGGGTTCAGGTAAAGGGACTTTTTACCCAACTTTAAGATCTCTGAACTGTACAGCTAAATATAAAATAAAAATCACGGGAGATCCTCTAAAATCATGTAACGACCCTAGGTTGCGTTTATGAGATGTTTTAGCCTAATTGTCATCCTGACAGGTTCTGGTTAAAGGATTTTATTTTACATTTCATTCTACGGCTTGGAGCTTAATCAGTAATTCCTAATGTAACATGGGGGGATTGCATACGAGGGCCAAGATGCCTGTGATTACATTTTTCCCTTAGCAAATGAAATGATTATTTGAAAACCTTTTTATTTGCTTGGGTTATCTTTGCCTGGTATTAAAAATGTGTTTGATCTGAAACATTTCAGCGGGACAGAGCAGCAGAAGCAGAAAAACCTGTAAGAGGGAATTGCTATTTTCAGAACTGTAGCTTCCAGACACGTTATTGTCTTTAACATCTACTAAAAACTCTCTGTTATTGTTGACCTGTTGCACATTTCTGACACCTGAAAACTACCTGACACTCAACACTCCCCTCCTCGTCTTCTTCTCTGTGTTGTAGAGATTCAGACCATTCAAAGGGCCTCATTCTATGACAATGTCACATGTCTGGATGAGCCGGAAGGTGAATGACTGGGTTGCACCGTAGCAGACCTGGGCCAAAATACGAAATGCTCAGCAGAACCATTGCTACGTCATAATCCAGGGGCTGAACATAAGCGCTCATCAGGCCGGATCATTCGGAGCATGTTGGTGTATTTTTGCCCAGATCTGCCTGTAGCTGGTGCTGTGTTTCATTTTCGTATCTCCCATTTGCTTCCAGGCTGCATGGCTCCTTTGACCCAGCCAGAAGCAGCAGTGCCTAGTTGGGAGATAGGTCTAAGCTAGTATGGTGTGCTTCCCTTAGTCGAATTAGTCCGTTTAATTCGTAGTTCTGTGGGCTTAAATGTAAGTCATCCCAGATTGTTTAGAATCCTAATGAGTGAAACTGTCAGAACAAATGAAGAATATTTAATAGCATGAGCTCTCACCACAGTGGGGTCACAGAAAATGAAAACTACATGCAGGTTTTGGTGTTTCGCTTTGGCTCTGAGCTCATTATTAAAGGTCAGACCGCAGGCTATGGATCATACTTGCTCAGGTGCAGAACTTCCAGCAAGCTGTGACTTTTAATGTGGAGTCACCTGCTAAGGCATTCATATGTGACAACATTTCTGCTCAGCTAGCTGTGAACTGGACCGGCTCACTTTGTCATATATGTTCAGACAGTTTAAATGTGTTTGTTCGGTTAAGTTTGACTCTCATGTCTAAAACCTTTCATGTTACACAAGCGCATAAGGATCTCCTTCAAGAAATGTATTCTTGTTTTATTTATAGATTTTAAAAACCAGCTGTAGTCAAACAGTGGATCCACCAAGGGGTCCTTAGAGAAGCTTAGACCCAGGAAGGTTTAGCCAACCAAAACATCCTCCTTCTGTGAGCTCTTTACAACCTCCCCAGTTGTTGGTTTCTTTCAAATTCTTTGGTTTTTGTGCACGACAAGCAATTTTGTCTAAAGTTCTTGATTCAATTTTTTTTAATTGAATGAAAGATATAAATCTACAAACGTTAAATAGTTTAAACATACATGCTTTGCTTAGATCCGGCTTGTAAGCGTTTCTTCAGTCTGATCTGACCAGACTAATGAATCATCTTTTTTACACAGTGCCTAGAAAAAGTCTTCCTACCCCTTGAACGTTTTCATATTTTACCACCACAAACTTAAAATTCTGGAAAGTGTGGCATGCATCTGTATTTAGCAGTACAGTTGCAAGTTATTTGGGGTATGTTTTAACTAGCTTTGACATTTAAAGATGCACAAAATTGCAAAAATATCAAAATAGCTCCAGCTCTGCCGAATCTGATTGAGTGGTTTTGAACAGCAAATTTCATGTCCTGCCAACGACTCTGTTGGAGTTAGTCCTTGACTTTGACTGGGCCATTCTAACATGAATGTAGTTTGACCTAAACCTTTCCATTGTGGCTCTGGCTGTATGTTTAGGGCCAAATCCTGCAGCAAAGTGAACCTCTGCACATCCCCAGGATTTCCCTTTAATTAGATCCATCCATATTCCTATCACCTTTGACCAGATTTTTGGGCACAGTTTGTAGATTTTCATCCATTGTTGATTTTTCTTTTAATTTTTCTTCCACTTTATTATTATTCCCTATCTTACACTTTATTACACACGTTTTTCTAATAAAAGACTTTAAAGTTTGTGGTTATAATGTGACAAAATGTGGAAATGTTCGTTTCTGTAATTAGACTTTTTTTTTTTTTGCATAGCTCTGAAATTAGCTCTCCTGCTCTTGGAATAAGCTACGAACAAGTGTGAACAGTCATCGTTAATAAAGCTCAGTTTGAAGCTTTACCACTCTGAAACGTTTCCTGAACAGATGTTTGAGGCAACCATGAAAACGTTGAGAGCCTTAGCCGTTAGCGGGAACTTACCGCCAGCAGTGTTTGGATCTGAGCGCTTGTCTCCATGCAGCAGAATCCTGAGAGGATTCCCAGTAGATCCGGCAAACGCTTCACCTCCATCTGCAGAAGCTCTAGCTCTAGTCTTGACTGCTGGTGTTTTTACCTGTCTGCGCCTGCCTGGCCATTTAGCCGCCTCCTGTTCCCCCAGGAAGCCCCTGTTGCATGCTGGAAGCTGAACAGGCTGTCTGTCTGTGTGTCTCCACCAGTGGACCGAATCGTGGGCCTAGACCAGGTCGCAGGGATGAACGAAACAGCATTCGGTGCCACCTACAAGACCAAGAAGGGGATGTTTCGTACAGTGGGGCAGCTCTACAAAGAGTCGCTCACCAAGCTCATGGCCACACTGAGGAACACCAACCCAAACTTCGTTCGCTGCATCATCCCCAACCATGAGAAACGAGTGAATTCACACTTTTACTCTGAGAAAACGGGAACCCGTTCCACGGCTACATGTGTCCGTGGTTGCATTTTTCAGTTTAGCCCTTTGTTGTCCGGGACGCTAAACGCGTTTTGCTCCCACAGGCCGGCAAATTGGAACCACACCTGGTTCTGGACCAGCTGAGGTGTAACGGCGTCTTGGAGGGAATTCGCATCTGCAGACAGGGCTTCCCCAACCGCATCGTCTTCCAGGAGTTCAGACAGAGGTGAGGAGCTCTGGAGCTTTTTAAACTCTTTGTTTTCCACATGGAAGATTTTACTCAGGCAAACATTTGTCTCCCTTTATTTGCAGATATGAGATTCTTACGCCCAACGCTATCCCAAAGGGGTTCATGGATGGGAAACAAGCCTGTGAGAGAATGGTAACATCATCTCTGTTCTTAGTTTTGTATTTGTCTTTGAAAAGGGGGTCGCTCTCAACTACTTATTTCTCTCAGATTCAAGCTCTAGAGCTGGACCCCAACCTCTTCCGTATTGGTCAGAGTAAGATCTTCTTCAGGACTGGTGTTCTGGCCCATCTGGAGGAAGAGAGGGACCTGAAGATCACCGACATCATCATCTACTTCCAGTCCGTGTGCCGGGGATACTTGGCTCGCAAGTAAGGGTTGGATTTCTGGATTTACTTAGTTTTTTTTCCCCAGGAGCATATGTTGTTCGTACACATATGTGCTGCACTCGTTACATGCTGTAATATCACACCGTCTCTTTATTTATTTTCTACGGCGTTCAGAGCTTTGCCTGTGGACATCCTAGATGCAAATGATTTTAATGTCCCGGCCATTCAAACCAGCTTCAGAGGGATTTTGTGATTTTTCAAAACCTAGTTTTTGACGTTTTTTATGCTTTATTTGAGCAGAAAGATCCACAACTCAAAAATTATTTCCTTTTGAGTTTCTGCCCTACAATCGTGATAATGATAGTTATTTAAGACCAATGGTTGAAATCGCTGTTCACATAGCAGGTTGGCACATTCAGCCAACTGAGTATTTCACAGTTAAATGGACGCCTGTAGCACTATTCTACATAAAATTGATTATTGTAATTTTATGTGTTTGAATTATAAAGTGATTGACCGTCTCCTGCGAGTTCAAAATGATGCTGCGATCCTCTTAACCAACACAGGAAAGATAGAGAGCATCTCTTGACATTGGCCACTCATACATTTTAGAATTCACGTTCAAAGTCTTTACTTTCAGGGACCCGTGTGATCACGCTCCAGCCTGTATCTCTGACCGTCTAGAGCGCTGCAGCTCTTCTAGCAGCCTGAGATGTTGCTGTCAAAGGCTGATGGTGCTTCCTCCAACACTTTTTAAGACGAGGGATAAATCCTTTGGAGCTGTGGCCCCGTGATTGTGGAATGTTTCCTCCATCTTTGCCCTGTCTTGATTCTGTGGATTCTTTTGAGAAGCAGCTGAAGACTCATTTGTTCAGACTGGCCTTTAACTAGTTTTATGCTGCATGATGTTACATGTGTGCTGTTTTCATCTTCTGTATTTTTATGCTTGCTCCTATCGTAACGCACTCAGCGATTTCTGATCTATGAAATGTGCCATATAAATAAAATTTACTGGCATATATTGGGGGGGAATAAAAAGAAAAGATTTGAAGTTTCCGTCAGGTTACTGGAAATTTGTTGGCGGATCTCCTGAAAACATCGTCATTTGCCCTTGTGTGTTTCGTTCTTAGAGCGTTTGCTAAGAAGCAGCAGCAGCTGAGCGCGCTGAAGGTCCTCCAGAGAAACTGTGCCGCTTATCTCAAGCTGCGACACTGGCAGTGGTGGCGGCTCTTCACCAAGGTGGGACCCTGAACACCAGCATGTGCAGTTATACTGAGGAAGTCGAATGAAGCCGACTGAGTTGGATTTTTGGTGCGGCTGTAGGTGAAGCCGCTGCTTCAGGTCACCAGGCAGGAGGAGGAGCTCCAAGCCAAAGACGAGGAGCTGGTGAAGGTGAAGGAGCGACAGGTCAAGGTGGAAAATGAGCTGGTGGAGATGGAACGGAAACACCAGCAGGTAAGAGCGTCCGCTTACTGGACGGAAACAAAGCTCGTTCACAACAAAATGAAACATTTAGTTCTGTTTGAGTGAAACAATGTCGAGATCCTAAATCTACGGAAAGATTTGCATTTCCCAAACTGCTTGTTGTTTTCATTCAGCTCCTTGAGGAGAAGAATATTCTAGCAGAGCAACTCCACGCAGAGACAGAACTGTTTGCCGAGGCGGAAGAGATGAGAGTTCGCCTCCTCTCTCGGAAGCAAGAGCTTGAGGAAATCCTGCATGACCTGGAGTCCAGGGTGGAAGAGGAGGAGGAGAGGAACCAGAGCCTGCAGAACGAGAAGAAGAAGATGCAATCTCACATCCAGGTTTGTACTGTCTCTTCATAGTTTCTAGTAGACACGAGCTTGGCCCCGTCGCTTCAAGTCAGCGTTTGAGTTTCGCCCTCCACAGGACCTGGAGGAGCAGCTGGATGAGGAGGAAGCTGCGAGACAGAAGCTGCAGCTGGATAAAGTGACGGCCGAGGCCAAGATCAAGAAGATGGAGGAGGACATTCTGCTACTGGAAGACCAAAATTCAAAGTTTCTCAAGGTGAGGAGGAGGCTGTTCACACAGGAAACAGGAAGTTCATCACATTACCTCATTCAGTCTGGGAGGGGGCTTGGGAAAGATCGGCAGTGCGAGCCTCTGACTAATATTGAAGTATTTGTTATAGAGTCTGAGGCCTTTCTCTGTGAGCTTTAGATGAACTAATTCACAGTCTGTAATTCTTTTTTATATGTAGTGTAGTCAGCAGTATCCTTTGTTCATCCTTTTTTTCAAAGTATGAACAGAAATGGCAGCTTTATTAGCTTTATTTGTTTGTTGTTGCATCATTTTAACCTAAGATGAAGCTTATCCTGCTCACTAACTGCTTCTCTGTTGATTTATCGTTTCCTGTTCAGCAATTAACTCCAACATTACAAACTGTGCCAGAAGGCCTCCCGGCTAGCTGCTATCTGCCAGGTTGTCTTGGACTTCGTGATGTTTTGCAGGAGCTCCTTCCAGGGTAAAAGTTGTTTGTGTTCCTGGTCTGTGCGTCACAGGAGAAAAAGCTGGTGGAGGACAGGATTGCTGAGATGACCTCCCAGCTGGCGGAGGAAGAGGAGAAGGCAAAGAATCTTGGGAAAGTCAAAAACAAGCAGGAGATGATGATGGTCGATCTTGAGGGTAAATGTCCAATCACACGGCGATTACTGTCTGCATTTGGTGTCTAGGAGTCAGTGAAAACACAAACCAGGTTTCCAAGCAGGCGAGCCTCGTCAGAAATGATATTCTGATTTACTCAGTATGACTATAACATCAGTGGCGTTCGCATCTTAGTTGATTTGATGCGCGCAATTGTGACTGTCCTCAGAGCGCTTAAAAAAGGAAGAGAAAACGCGGCAGGAGCTGGAAAAGGCCAAACGCAAACTGGATGCTGAGACCACCGACCTGCAGGATCAGATCGCAGAGCTTCAGGCGCAGATCGAGGAGCTGAAGATGCAGCTGAGTAAAAAGGAAGAGGAGCTGCAGGCCCTGCTGGCCAGGTGGGTCATGGCCGGAATGGAAAAGACGAAAGTACGGTGGCCGGCATGTGCGACTGCACAGCTAACGGCTGAACAGGCTGCAAACAGCCAAACGCAGCGCGCACACGAATGATCATCGTCCTGTTGTCTCTGATTGCATCGTTTTCTCTTGCTTTTATGTTTTGTGTTTGTGTTTTGCCATCGTTCTCGTGTCTGCAGCACGTTCAGCCGTTTGCTGTGTCAGCCACCGTACAGAAGGGATTATAAAAACTATATTATTATGATATTATTACTATGAAGTCGTACAACCAGCCGTTATAGACCTCAAGATTCAATGAGTCACATTCAGTGAAGTAGTTGAGATATTTGTGTTTTATTTAATATCTCTGAAATCCCTAATCTGTATCATACATTTGGGAGGGAAGTGGGGGGGAAAAGTCTCATCTTTATTTGGTTTTGTTCACACTGACATTGGACTTTTGAAAGCAGACCAAAGTGCCTTATAAAGGTTAACTTAAACTTTATGTCTTAAACAGCTGGATTCCTAAAGGGGGATACGCAGCAGCAGCAGCAGCAACGCGCACACAGATTTAAAACAGTTAAACAGAATCAATTGCTGCTATAAATGAAGTTTACCGCTGAGTCAAAGGTAATGAGTTCATCAACCCAACGCATGGTTTGATGAATCAACCTGTTTTTGCAGTAATTCGGTGCGTGTTGCGTGTCAGCCACAGCAGGAGCCCAACGCCGCCTACCTGCTGGGTGGCTAAATATGATACCGCTCAGGTGTGCTGGCTAATCCACACCGGATCATGTGGTCACACCACAGTCTGGACAGTGCTCTAGCTGTGGGCTGTGCTCAGAAACCACACACGGTTTTGGTAAAATACAGAGGTCTGCCACAACACAGACAAAAATTGAAAGCTAAAAATCCCTAAGCCAGAAATCTCCCGTTCTGAACCAACCTCAACAGCGGTGTCAGTGAACCCTGAAGTGGGTCACCCAGAATCAGGAGGAGCTCTAAGGATCGTCACAGGGAGGAGGAGGAGGAGGAGGATAACAGGAGTGGCAAGCACCTGACTCGGTGGTCGTGGAGCCTTGATTAATAATCACGCCAGAAGGTGCGTCTCACAGTGAGATAGGGAGCCGGATTTGAAAGAGAAGAGCAAAGATAAATAAATGTGTACACTTTTTGCGCCTCTGTAGTCACAAAGTCGTGTTGTAATGTGGGCTGAACAGCCAGCTTCTCAACACACAGACGAAAGAAGAGAAACTGATTTTCAAAAGATCACATCTCGCCAGCCGCCAGCCGCATTAGTCCCACTGGTGCTCATTTCAGCATGAAGAGCACATCCTCGCGCACAGTCTACCTTCAGAGCAGGCTTACATGCTGTCTCCGTGGCAACAGCACTCCTGAGATGCAACAGTCATCCCAGAAATAGACGTCTGAACAGCAAAACGCACAACGGAGGCTGGACGCAGTCATCTCTCTCCCTCCGACTTACTCCAACAGCAATTTCCTCCAATCAGACATGCTGAGAGCTTTTACATTTAATTACAGCAAACAAATGTTGCTTGATGCTCATATTTTTGTTTAGTTTTTTTCCACATGAAGGAACTGAGAGCTGGCTGACTAATTCGCCTGAACTTGGAGCTGCAGGGGTCGTTAGGGAAAGAAATCAGATTTCATTATTTTCCATCCTGCAAACAGATGTTTAATGCTTTTTTTCTCATTTCCATCCTGATTTTCCAAACTGTAGCAAAGAGGTTCCACATTTTCTGTCGTTTCATTTTTAACATAAATGACAGATGAGCCCGACACGAGGTCTGACAGTAAGCTGTCGGTTTTTACACACAGCATTCCCGTTCAGCCCGAGCCGCACACGTCTACGGCTTCGTCAAACTCCGTGCGCCTCCTCTCCAACTTGGCGCCGTCTCTGAGAGTGATTGGCTGTCTTTGTGTGGAGATTGTGGGGCGCTGCATTTCTATGGAGGTCATTAGTGGCTTTAATCACATCAGCGGCATTCATGTGATCACATAACGGGATCATTATGACATTCTGTGTGTACACCAGGGGATATTTATAAGTCAGGAATCTGACAAAAGTGCTGCAGCCTCACATCCGGCTGCAGACAGATCCACCGTCTCCGTACGGTCAGTCCCCCGTCAGGGAGGCAGCCATGAACAGATCCCAGCACTGCCACCATGTGGTAACGTCAGCACAAAAAGAGAAAAAACAACATCCCTCCATATAACTTTAGCTACAGTGCCTTGGAAAAGCATTGGCTTTGCTTGAACTTTGACCCATTTCATCACACCACAACCTTTCAGTCTAGGCTGTTTGGGTTGTGTATATTCAGACTGTACGGTGTATATTTAGTCATGCTCTGACAGATTTAGCTTTACAGTCATCTTGTAATTTCACCAACACGTTTCTTCTGACTGGAAGTGCTGTAACGATTAGATTAGGGTGATGGCAAGGAGGCCTTCCAACCTTAAAGACTACCAGTGGACACCTGCAAAAACATGTCAGTATTTAAAAACTGATCTTTTCTCAGAATTATTGCTCCTCTTGAGTTATTTCTTTATCCTTTTAGACAAGCCTGTCCCATTTCCTGTCACAGTCAAACGTTTTGGTTGAGTGAAATTCTTTCTAAATCTCAATCTGCCAGGGGTGTGAATAATTTTGCCCTAACTGAAGTGATGGTTTGGAAAGGCCCTGAAGCCTGGTGTGGGTTTGTTCTTTTTACAGCCATCTTCACCTCAAATGGCTGCTCGTCTTTACCAGCGTTAGACGCTGAAACCTTTGTCCTTTCTTTGCAGCGTAGTTCAGGTTTGGCCTGATTGGATGCAGAGCAGCATTTAGGTGTAGAGTTTGTCGTTCTGAGAAATGAATATTTATTGGAGCTCTGGCTATTGCTGCTTCTAATGGCGCGTTCACACCGAACGCGAATGCAGCGACCTGAGCAGGTGATTTACATGTCCTCCCTATGCAAAAGGCGGAGCCAATCAGGGGCTGGGTGTTGGTGTGACATGGTGAAGGAGCACAGTGGAGACAAAGGTTTTTTTTTCAATCAAAATGGAAGATAGAAACATTCATGTTGACATAGAATAAAGTAAGGAACGCTCTTTAGGGGTTTGTGGGTGGCTTTGAAAAAAGCTGTTTTAGTTTAAGTCATTCTTCCTCTTGCAGCTCCACAACTGGCCCGACTTAGTTTGCTCTCTAACCAAAACTACCAGCATTCAAAACATTTCTGGCCTGGCATCCAGCCTTGAAACTCAGAGATTATTTAAATTAGCAGAGGCAACATAAATCTTTCATAAATTTTATGTTATTTAAAACGAAACTACAAATAAGTAGAATTTTCTTGAAATGAGTGTATTTGTCCTTGATTTGAGCACATAAATAAGATGATTTGCCAATGGAATAAGATTTTTGCACTCAAAATAGGAACAACTCATCTCCATCATCTTATTTAGAGGACAGTGTATCTAATTATCTTATTTTAGGGGTCAAAATACTCATTCCATTGGCAGGTCATCTCATTTACCTGCTCAAATCAAGGACAAATACACTCATTTTAATAAAATGTGACTTATTTTTAGTTCGGTTTTTGCAGTGTAGCATCTTATTTTAGCCCGTGATGGACTGGCAGCCTGTCCAGGGTGACCCTGTGTCTCGCCCAATGACCAATAATTTAGTTTGAAGACATTTAGCCGTCCTGTTATCTTCTGAAGTCAGATTCAGGTGCATTTACCCCAGGAATGACTTAAAGTCCTGTTACAGATAACTTCTTTTCATTTTGAGTCTTCTCCCTTCAGTAACAACTTTTAAAGTGAAGAGTTATTAGAGAGATCTGGTAGCTTAGGAATGGTTTATTCACTGCTTGGAAAAATAACCTGATCGTTGTGCTTCTTACCCGCTGGTGGCCAGTCGAGCTGAAAATGTCTTCATGTGTAGACGTTGACGTGATAAAGGATATACGGCTAAAAACCGTGTGCACGTGTGTTTGTAAACCCAGGAGTGACGAGGAAGCAGCACAGAAGAACAACGCCTTAAAGCAGGTCCGTGAGCTGCAGGCACAGCTGGCCGAGCTCCAGGAGGACCTGGAATCGGAGAGAATCTGTCGAAGCAAAGCTGAGAAACTAAAGCGGGATCTGAGCGAGGAGCTGGAGGCGCTGAAGACGGAGCTGGAGGACACGCTGGACACCACGGCTGCCCAGCAGGAACTCAGGTGCAAGAGTAGAGAGGAATGCTGGTCGTGGAGACGGGTTTTAATGTTTTGTTGCCCCAAACGAAGCTAACATTCATTCCCATGCTCTCCAACCAAAGGCCCCTAGCCCAGTGTGCAGTATGTGACGTTAAGGTCTTATGTAGAATTGAGTGGATTTCACAGATTCTGCTCCGCTCCAGTCTGTCCTCCTTCAGTCCCTCCCCTGTGCCTGATATCCAGGTCGAAGCGAGAGCAGGAGGTGGCAGAGCTGAAGAAAGCCATTGAAGACGAGTCCAAAAACCACGAGGCCCAGATCCAGGACATGAGACAGAGGCACGCCCAGGTGCTGGAGGAGCTGTCCGACCAGCTGGAGCAGGCCAAGAGGGTGAGTTAGTCGTACCAGGCGGCTCTCGCTGGGCAGAGCCGTGTCTGAGAGGTGCCATTATGTGCAGTTCAAGGCCAACCTGGAGAAGAACAAGCAGTGTTTGGAGACGGACAACAAAGAGCTGGCCTGCGAGGTGAAGAGCCTGCAGCAGACCAAGACGGAGTCAGAGTACAAGAGGAAGAAAGTGGAGGCCCAGCTGCAGGAGTTCATGGCTAGAGCCACTGAGATGGAGCGGGCCAAAGGAGAGCTGACCGAGCGCTCCCTCAGACTGCAGGTAGAGATACCTGCGCTGTCAGAAGGCCGCTGCAGTTACCTTTCAGCCGCCCGATCACCTAAACCCGGCTCTCACCACATCTGCTTGTCCGACAGACGGAGCTGGACAACACCTCTGCCTTACTGGAGGAGGCCGAGAAAAAGGGCGTCAAACTGGCCAAAGAGGTGGACAACCTGAACAGCAAACTGCAGGACTCTGAGGTTGGCTTTTTTCCGTTTGACTCACAGCTGGAAACGTCTCTCCCCAGGCAGACCTCCAGCATAAAGACAACACACAATGTGTTCATGCCCTTTGAGCTTTTAAATGGTTTTTTCCGACGCCTGATCCTAGATTACACACAAATAGACTCTTTTTACTAATTTGTTTACTTCTGATGGCAACTGGTTGCACAGGATTGAATTCAAGGGTAGCAGAGAAAAGAGACGAGCACACAGCTCAGATTTATTATTTGTTAAAAAGGAACAATCCTTTTTCCTCCCTCTTCACAGTCGTTATGAAATACGTTCAGGTTTTTAGTGTCCCACCGCTTCTACATCGTATATCATGTTAAACTATGAAGAAAATGACACATTTATCTATCTGGCCCAAACAATAAAAAGCTCTTACTATAGTATTAGACACATTTCTCCCTTCCTGCGTTTCCCTGAATCCTTCTTTCTGGTGCTGTCCCCGTGGCTAGGAGTTGCTCCAGGAGGAGACGCGTCAGAAACTCAATCTGAGCGGCCAGATCCGCCAGCTGGAGGCGGAGAGGAGCAACTTGCTGGAGCAGCAGGAGGAGGACGAGGAGGCACGCCGCGGTCTGGAGAAACAGCTGCAGACGGTGCAGGCTCAGGTACAGAAACCTTTCAGGCGCCACATTGGACGGCCAGCCTGACGCTGCCAGCTGTGAGCATCTGTTGTTGAAGCAAGACACCCGGAAGCCAGACAGGATTTGCAACCATTCAAACGCCGACTGTAGAGAGTCTGAGGGAATCGTTATTCTGGCAGCACTGAGATCAGAGAGCTGTGAAGAAGAAGACAGCGGCGGCGGGGAGGAAAACACGACTTAGTGCACAGGTTTCAAACCAACGTGTTTGGTTTCATTCCTTTCAGGTCTGTAGAAGACAAATCACTAACAAACCTGGTCAATCAGCTGTAGTCTGCCTACTGACTATTTCAGTTTTTCTCTTCTCTACATGCGTAGAAGCTACAAAACATTTAGAAATCCATCAGATCAGCAGAAACACCACATTTGTTTCTGGGGAGGTGATTCACAAAGAGTCCTTACATTCAAGTATACGAGTCATGATAACAGAATAAAATATTGGATTTACCGTTGCTTTAAAAAAATCATTGATTTTTTTGGTTCCCCTTAACCAATCGGAGTAATTTGAGAAAAGACATCTGGTGCGTTAAAGTCAACGGCATTTATTTGTTTTTAAAGCTTGCATTTTGAACAGTAAAATAACACTTCCTGTCGTCAGGATGGTCCAGATTAGTGGTGTGGTTGTGTCCACTCATCCCAGCTCGGACGGCTGGAATCCTGCAGAGTCTCCGTCAGTTTTTCTTGACGGCAGCAGCTATTCTGTCCCGATAGGAGACTCTGCAGGTCATGGAGGTTAAGATAGTGGAGTTTTCTCATTTGTTTTGAACCATATTTCTGTAATAGCGCATACAGCAAGTCGTCAATTAACTCCCCCGCTTACTTCTGACGTTTGTAGATAAAGAAAAAAGAAAAGTGGCTCTCTGGCTTCAGAAACCTATTGATTTCTCTGGAGGTCATCACCATTATTGACCAGCGTCTCGGCTGCTCTCTGCGTAGCTTCTTCCTACACCTGAGCAAAGAGCAGGTCACTGTTTGCTTCATTGTAAAGGGTAAAAACAAATCCTTAATCGTTATAGAAAACCTTTTTTCCTCAGACAAACAAACTCGTAATACAGCTTTGACAGTGGCACATGAAAACAGGAGGCAGAGGACCTGCTGGGAGTTTTTGTCAAGGCTGATCATTTAAAAAAGGGCCTCAGTCAGGAACCCTGATCTGGACCTTATCAGGACATCCCTAGGCGTTTCCTTACCTGAAAATGTTCTCTCCGCAGCTGTTTGACACCAAGAAAAAGCTAGACGAGGATGTGGGCGTTATTGAGGGTCTGGAGGAGGCCAAGAGGAAACTCCAGAAGGACGTGGAGCTCAGCAACCAGCGCCTGGAGGAGAAGACCATGGCCTTGGACAAGATGGAGAAGACCAAGAACAGACTGCAGCAAGAGCTGGACGACCAGATAGTGGACCTGGACCACCAGAGGCAGATCGTCTCTAGCCTGGAAAAGAAGCAGAAGAAGTTTGACCAGGTACAGCCCAGGAGGACGCTTGAAGCAAAGCGCTAAGGTTGCATGTTTGTCATTGACTTTTTCATTGTAACGTCTGCATTAGTTGCTGGCTGAGGAGAAGACCATCTCGGCTCGCTATGCTGAGGAGCGGGACCGGGCCGAGGCGGAGGCCCGGGAGAAGGAGACCAAGGCTCTGTCTTTGGCCAAAGCTCTGGAGGAGGCCTTGGAGAGCAAAGAGGAGCTGGAGAGGTTTAACAAGCAGCTCCGGGCTGAAATGGAGGATCTGATGAGCTCCAAAGATGACGTGGGAAAGAACGTGAGCCACTTTTACCTGGTTCCTTCTGAGCAGGCAGCTCTTTCTCCTAGACGTCTTCAGATCTGTTAATGCCAGGGAAAGGCTGAAGTATTGCTTCCCTACAATGTTTTGACATTTTCTCTCTATTTTAAGAACTTATTTCCCGCATTTTTAAATCATGTTTAGTCAAAACTACCTGTATGTCCCCACGGACCTATATTTTCTCACACTACTGAGGAAGAAACAGCTAAATGTGATTTTATTAGGTGTCAAAGTCAAATGAAAGCTTTGATTTAGTCATCCAGCGCAGGCTTTTTAGTCCCACGCTGATTGTTCCGTCTCTGCACACAGGTCCACGAGCTGGAGAAGTCCAAGCGGACCCTGGAGCAACAAGTGGCGGAGATGAGAACCCAGCTGGAGGAGCTGGAGGACGAGCTGCAGGCCACAGAGGATGCCAAGCTGCGTCTGGAAGTCAACATGCAGGCCATGAAGGCTCAGTTTGACCGAGACCTGCAGTCAAAGGACGAGCAGGGAGAGGAGATTAAGAGAGCGCTGGTCAAACAGGTTGAAAACCCCCACATGAGATCGTTTTGAGCTGAAAACATTGGCTTCGACTCGGACATTTAGAGACGTGTGTTTTTCTCCTCCAGGTTCGGGAGATGGAGGCTGAACTGGAGGATGAGAGGAAGCAGAGGTCTCTGGCTGTTGCTGCCAAGAAGAAGCTGGAGGTGGACCTGAATGAGCTGGAGGGTCAGATTGAAGCCGCCAACAAAGGCCGGGATGAAGCAGTCAAGCAGCTCAAAAAGCTCCAGGTACGCAGACCACCGCTGCATCTCTCCATACTCTAGGCTGCTAAAGTACCAAATATACGTTTCCATAGACGTTGTATACGCAGACGCCTCGCTATGAGCTGGAGCGCGTTCTGCGTCGCGCCATAGTAGATCATTTCTGGCTGAGATTGGGTCTGAAAATACGGTTTTACTTGGTGAGAACATTGCAGAAACCCAACAGATGGACCATAATTTAATGCTTATTCATTTGTTATCTCTGTATTTCACAAACTAAGGCTGAACCACGTTGCCAAATTAAGTACGCTGGACTTACAGAGTGCATCACATGCAAGAAGTTCAGCTAAACCGTTCTTTTTCAAGGCTCTTAAGCTCCAGCCATAGTTGTAAGCAGGGTAGTGTTAGACGCTGGAATAACCTGGAAACTTTAAAGAACACTTTCCCTGGCCTTTAAAACACTGTGTTCATGCACAGCACGCAGAAATATGAAGATATTATTGTGTGTAGAGAAGAAGGACTGTACATGTGAGAGAGAGTGAAATAAATGTAAATGAACAATCCAGCCTGTTTCTTTATCAAAATATGAAATGTATTCATTTATACATTTATTAATACATTTCTCTTTGTTTAAGAGCATAAAACAAGCAGGAAAGCACATATTTATTTACATATTTAATCATATGCCGTACCATGTCTGTCTTTGTTAAATAACAAACCAAACCGTGTGAAAATCAGGTAAAAATTTGGTAAGTGAAGATTTATATTAGCTGGGCAAACAGCTTCATACAAATAAATGCACTGAGGGCACGAGAGAGACCCAACCAAGATGGCTGCCGTGCTGCAACGTCACCTCTAATATGCAGGCCAGTCCATGGGCCGTCTGCCTAAATGCTCCTAAAAGACCAACGCCAAGGAGTGGATGATCGTAATGTGGAAGAAAAAGATGAATATTTAAAAAAAAAAAAAATTAATTTAAGTCTTGCCACAGATTTCCGGCATCTGGGTTTAGCTCTGGACTTTGAGTAATTCTAACACAAGAATATACTTTGACCCAAAGCCATTTAACGGAGCTCTGGCTGTATGTTTAGCACCGTTGTCTTGACTCCTTTGCAGCCTCTGAAAGGGTTTCTTCCAACGTTACCCTGGATTTAGCTCCATCCACCCTCCCATCAACTCTAACCAGCTTCTCTGTCCCTGCTGAAGACAAGCCTCCCAGAGCATGATGCCGCCACCACCTTGTCTCACGGCGGGGATGCTGTGTTTTGGGGGTGAAGTGAGGTGTTAAAGCACTTCATGTCATCTGATGCACATCTTTACTTTGTCCCGCACAGAACTTCGTCTCCTTATGGCTTGTTTTCTTCGTGCTACTCTTCCATAAAGGCCGGATTCATGAAGTGTGTGAATCATAGCCCCGTCAACAGATTACCACACCTGAGCAGCAGATCTCTGCAGCTCCTCCAGAGTTACCATCTCTCCTGCTCAGGTCGATGGCCGTTTCCTTTTAGGTTTGCAGTTCTCTGCGAGATGTTCACAGCTGGTAGATTGTTTTCTAGCCTAAACTTTGACCCGTCCGCTGGGTTCACTGGTCTGCTCCTTTTATTGGAAGGTATCAGAGTAAAGAGTGTTGCCCCTGAAACCTTTTGGTTTTTATGAGGAAAACATCTAACAAATCACGATACATTTTCTTCCACTTTACAATTATGCAGCGCTTTACGTTGGCGTTTGGCATAAAACCTGAGGATTGTTCCGAGGCACGTTGTGTGAATAAAGCTCTCGCTTTTAACTAAACTCTTGGCCCTGCAGGCTCAGATGAAAGACTATCAGAGAGAGCTGGAGGAGGCGAGAGCCGCTAGAGACGAGATCTTCACCCAGTCCAAGGAGAACGAGAAGAAATTCAAGAACTTAGAGGCCGAGATCCTGCAGCTTCACGAGGTACGAGGCGTGTTTCTGTTGAACAAGTCTGTGGAGGTGTAGCTGGAGCAAACTGAGCGCCCCTGTGGCCGTGTGCCTAGGACTATGCAGCGGCAGAGAGAGCCCGGCGACATGCAGAGCAGGAGAGGGACGAGCTGGCTGATGAGATCTCCAACAGTGCTGCTGGAAAGTCAGTATCTCTACATGATGGAAACCCCAGGAGAAGATTTTATTCAGCTTCCAGCCTTCAGCTGCTCTGCTGTCCGATCGACTCAGAGAGAAAATGTGCTTGTGTGCGTCAGGTCGTCGCTGCTGGAGGAGAAGAGGCGGCTGGAGGCCCGCATTGCCCAGCTGGAAGAGGAGCTGGAGGAGGAGCAAGGCAACATGGAGCTGCTCAACGACCGCTTCAGGAAGAGCAGCACGCAGGTGAGCGATCACAATCACCGCCAGACGTGAGCGTCTGTCTAAAGGCGACGCAACGTGAAACGCTCCTTTGCCTCCTCCTTTGTCTCCGTCAGGTGGACAGCCTGAATGCTGAGCTGGCTGCTGAACGCAGCACGGCGCAGAAGAGTGAGAACGCCCGGCAGCAGATGGAGCGACAAAACAAGGTCCGGCTCAAATGAATCCACTCAGACCAACACACCCATTTAAATTCATAGAGAGGTCCTCGTGGTTTTACTAAAAGCTAAAATGAGTCAAACACAACCTATGACGGTTAGTCTTTTCTGAGCGAGCTAAATGCATAAAACACATCATGAGGACAACATGGTCCCTCTTCCTGCTTCCTGTGACTCTAAGACAGAGGCAGCCTCGTGGCATTTTTAAAAGAGATAGAAGATGATCATTTATATTGAGATGATCTATGTTAGGTTCTAATTATACTTTTATGTATTCCAGTAGGTTATTTTTCAGCCGTTTCTCATATTTATCTACAGCTGTTTATTAAAAATGTGCCTGTGAGACATTTGGGATAAAGCTTTGATTCAGAGATGCCTTTTTGTAATTACTTTATGAAAAGAAAAACACATCGTAGATAGATATCGCGTATCGGCATTCAGCCTAAAAATATTAAGATATTATCTTTGGTCCGTATCATCCTGCCCCATTGATGAGTGAGTGGACGTTTTGTCAGTTTCCCCCTGTTGTGTGTTAACGCTGCACCGAGAAGGACATGGATGTAAGAAGCCGGTTTCATAGCTATGTTTCATAGCTACATGAACAAATTGTGTGGGTTGTTGTCATTTCTAAAATGTTTCATCATGAACTCTAAATGGGAGGTTTTAGGTCGGGTACTTCAACTGTAGCTAAAGAGAAGAGTCGAAGCTGCATCGTGTTTTTGTACAGAACTACAGGCTGCCGTCTCTGGAAAATCCAACTCTGTCACGTTGAAGCGTCTTTTGGTGGCATCAGGGACCCTAATGATCATCCTAACAGAGACTTATACGCCTCATAAGTGTAAACGTGAAAAGAGGAACCTGCTTTCTGTCCAACAGATTGATTATTGCCGTGTTTTCTAAAATCCTTCAGCCTAAACGTCTGTTCATGAATGCAGGAGCTTAAAGCTAAGCTGGTCGAACTAGAGGGAGCGGTGAAGTCGAAGTTTAAGGCATCCATCACTGCGCTGGAGGCCAAGATCGTGCAGCTGGAGGAGCAGCTGGAGCAGGAAGCCAAGTAAGACTCCACCTCCGTCGGCGCGCGCAGGCTGTGGCTGTAAGCCCACACGTCGTTTGTCTCACTGTTGCCTGTGCTAAACGCCCAGGGAGCGAGCGGCAGCCAACAAAGTCGTCAGACGCACGGAGAAGAAGCTGAAGGAGGTGATGATGCAGGTGGAGGATGAGCGTCGCCATGCCGACCAGTTCAAGGAACAGGTAAAGACAGACAAGAAGTGGAGCAGAGTCAGTTCAGCTGCTCGCCCACGCTATAACGTTATTTGGCCTCGTCAGATGGAGAAGGCCAACTCTCGAATGAAGCAGCTGAAGCGTCAGCTGGAGGAGGCAGAAGAAGAGGCGACAAGAGCCAACGCCTCCCGCAGGAAGCTGCAGAGGGAGCTGGATGACGCCACCGAGGCCAGCGAGGGCCTCACCAGAGAGGTCAACTCCCTGAAGAACCGTCTCAGGTATGACGGGATGGTTAAAACCTCTATTACAGACCTCCTTGCATCTCTTTCTGCTCTTCCTGTATTTCACATTAGCTCAGCAATTTGAAAGACAAGTGATCGTCATGCTGAATAAGGGGTCCGAGCCAGCCGAAGGAGACCAGAACCCAGCAGAACTTGGGGATGAACTTGGGGACGCTGCTTTTATATATATACAAAAAGAGAAAAAAAAAGTAGGAGACTTGATTTGTAACCTAGGCGAAATACATGCAATGCTAATCGATTAGAAGATTCACCGCCAGTTACCAGTAGGTGGTGCTATGGCAGAGATTGCCGAGTTATGTCTGCCACATCATCAAAATACTTTGCATCAAGTCTTGACAAGCAGCATTCACTCCTCCTGGAGAAGCGTAGAGCCGCAGGGAGAGTCGTCTGCATTGTCCATGGCTTTGCAGCAATCCCTCATACCGAGCAAGCATGAAGTGACAGTGGAGAGGAAAACTCCCCTTTAACAGGGAGGAAAACCTCTAGCAGAACCAGGCTCAGTGTGCCAAGTCTGATTCTAGAGTTGAGGCTAAATGGTCTAGGTAGTGTACCAAATTCAGCAAGGATTCAACACTAGGGGGCGCTACTGTGTGGGGAGGTTTAGTTTGCAGACACCACTGAACAGATCAGCTGCAGACCTTGTAGGTTCCTTAGACCACCGTCTTTAACATCACGACGACTTGGACACATTTCATGACTGTTTTGCTTGTCTCACCATAAACACTGTATGAAGTTATTTTATTTTTAAAGAGGGGCTTATTTGTGTTGTGTGTTTGTTCCGAGCAGGCGTGGCGGCCCGGTCAGCAGTTTCTCTTCCAACCGCTCAGGCCGCCGCAATCTCAACCTGGACGGCGCCTCCGGGGACATGTCTGACGACGACGCCGACAGCCGGTCCAACGACTTCAACGACACGCAAACTTTCAACGCCGAGTAAACACTTTTTATTCAGCTCCCCCTGCACCCAGTTCTCTTCTCCAACATCCTCACCGTTCCCACAGCCCTACTTTAAGTCTTTGAACCGTTGACCGGCCCCCGGAGCCGTTCTGGTCCACTCTGCCGTCTCTTTGGATCCACTAACACAGCAGGAGGAATCCATGGCCCTTTTTGAGAAAAATCCTCTGGTCCCAGAGTCACAGGAGCAAACGGACACCTCTGCCTTACTCTGCCCCCCGCTGGGTTGGGTCCATCTATCAGTCACGTCATATTGTAAACCCGCCTCATCACCTCCCATCAGGCCTGAAATTATCAGCTCAGCCTAATGACAACGTACACATGAAGGTACAAAGTGCTTTTTTTAACAAGTTGAGCTGAGTGTGCGTTCACATCAGGTGTGGAAAACCAGGACTATAAGGATCAGATTTTCATTTCTGGTACCGGACACACCCCCTCCCCCCAATGCTCGCCTCTCTGAGGACGCTGCTTCATGTCGGGCCGGTCCACCGTCTCGCACCGCAGGAACTTCTCGGGACTCGCAATAGAAAAACATGAAACCTGAAGTGGCGCGTATGTTACTGTGAAAAATAAGTAGGTATTTTATTTACCTGTTGCTTCATCTCAGCGTTAGAGAAGGAACGTGTTGCTTGGGCTTAAAGCTCGTAGCCGCTGTGCAGGGTCTGCCATCAGGGATGCCGGCCTCAAGCTGGAAAAAGATGCTGGAAAAATGCACAGGACTGCACAGAACATCTGAAACCTGCAGAAAGAAACGCTTAACTGGAAAAGCACTGCGGTGCCGCTAAATGGCTCATTAACGCTTTTTCTGACGATACACCTGGTCGCTGCATTTCAGTGCTTGTGCTCGGCTTCACTTCGGTTTATCATTAAATCTGAGACAAGCATGGTCTTTTCTTTGGAAGCCCCACTTTACTGCTGTTCTGCAGGATGTCAGAAAAATCATCACACTCAGTTGCAAGCTGGATTATCCTTTCCTGGTATTTATTTTTTAAATTAGCCTCGTTTGGATAGAAAGTCTGATCTGGATGTTTCTATTGCAACTTGTAAGGCATCTCCACAGGCCGGAACGGCAGACGTTTGCTTTAATCCTTTCCAGGTCCGCATTAGTGTGGGAAAGGAAAACTGAGCAGGGAAGAATGTTTGCACTTCCAGACTTTATTCCTTGATGAGTTTTCTAAACATGAAAAAACTTCAGTGACATAGTACCCGGTCTGAATAAATGGGCATTTCATTGATTTTTTGGCCTCCTAATCGCTTCAAGTCTGGGTTTTAAGCTGGACCTGTGGTTCTGATGCTTTTGTACATTTTTAACTAATAGGGTTAGAGGTGCCACAGATCAGTAATTGGGCTTTAAAGAATCTGTTAATGTTCGATAATCCAGTTCTGAATGGCGTTTCCAAACCTTTTCAAGGTGCCCTTATTTGATGAATTCTGAAACATACAAATAATCAAACCTAAGTTCTCTACCACTTAACGTAAATGAAAATTCGGTAAAGAAAAAGGTGTCCGCACCATGTGTTCAGGTTTTATTTTAAAACCCCAGGTAATAAAGGATATCTTCAGTGCCTGGGTTGATTGTCCTGCAGAAAGGTGAGGTTATTCCACCAGTAGGTGGAGCCGTAGAGTCAGGATGAAGTGGCACTGAGGGACCTCTGCAGTCTGCTCATGTAGGATTTCACCCAGAAAGAAAAGAAAGGCTGCAAAGTTTAAGCAGAGTCCTCGGCTAAGCCTTAGGATGGCTCCAACGCAATAAACCTAAAGAACAAACTCAGAGTTCTCCTCCAGCTTGTTTCTAGAGTCTCTGGTGATTTAAGAGATGCCCTGAGAACAGCATGAATGTCGCTCTGGCTCGTTTAAACCTCAGCTTATGTAAATTTCTAGCTCTGTGACTGGAATGTACTTGGTGCCATTATTTAGTGAGATAAATCCCCACTCTTCAGACCTCCCACAGATCTTATCGGGCACTTAGCATTGTAGGCGTAGAGTTGTTAGTCGTCGATCCTCCAACAGACCTTTGTTTTAGCGCAGCTTTAAATACAGCATCCGCCCCCGCAGCTGAACCACTCCAGTGTAGAAAAAGCCCCCCGCTGGGGTCCTCCGCTCTGCTCCGACTCCGTTTCCTCCGGACGCGTGGAGCAGCTGCAGAGACTTCGGCTCCTCCTCCGCTCATTGAACAGATCACCGTATGTTTCTTTAAAAGTGCCTTAGACACTAGATAAGAACATAAACAGGCAGCGAGTTCTTTCCACAGAAAAAGGATGAAAGCATTGAGAAAATGCTAAACACAGCTCTTTTGCGTTTTTGCTGTGCTTTGAATCATATCACGGTACCATTGTTCATTATAACCTAGCTAGTGTTGTGTCGACGCTAGTATCAACCAACACGAGAACCAAACTCTGCCTGTTCTCGGATGTTCTCCCCTGTCGGCCCTCGGACGAAGGTTTGTTACTTGTCTCAGTCGGAGAAGCGGGGCGCTGCGCAGGATTTCCTTTGGTTGGAAGCTTTAACATCCACCTGTAGTTGACTTCTTATTTCTCTTTCCATTATTATTCTGTTCATTCAACTGCAAATACTCCCATCATGTTTCTTCTTGTTCTTATCCCTATTTCTAGATGGTAATTTTGCCCCCTTTCTGTTTCGTTTTGTAAAAGGAAAATAAAGCATATTCATTGTAACTGTGAGTCTCTTCTGGCTTTTCTCCTACTAGCAAAGTTGGGCTTTCAGGGTGTGAATGGGTGAATGACTAAACTGTAGTGCGAAGTGCTTTGGAGGTCGTCAAGACTAGTTAAAGCGCTATACAAGTACAAGCCTTTTACCATCAAACATTTAGTCAACCACCTGAGGGCCTGATAAATACTTATTCATCTCAAACCTTGGTTTTCTTGTTGTTTCATTCATCGGGATCATTAAATAACCCTTTTATACAGAAAATAACACATTGTTGTGATGTCTTCATGGTGCTGAAAACAGAAGTGATACAGGGCCAGGGGAATGATTTCTGTGGAAAAAAACTCCAAAGAGTCAAACTTTACCAACGCCAGTTAGGCCGTAATGGCTAGTAGAAGCTAACGCCTGCTAGCATTGCTGAACACTAGCATCCACTGAGGGACCAAGGCCACTGCATCATCTAACAGAGAAACTCTTCAAAGCAGGTCTCCTTAGTTCAGGTCTTTCAAGTCGTGTAAAGGGAGAGTTCAGGATTTCTGAGGTACGCTCTGTTAAGAGCAGTGTGCGTCTTATTTGGCATCTGTATTAAAAGAAATCCGCATTAACTGGCCCTGGAAGCTGACAGCTAGTCACTACTCTAAAATATCAGAGTGCTTTATGAGAAGACTTATGAAACTCGACACCAAATAAACTGAAATATTAACACAGAAAATGGAGGTAGGAGGTGGTACACTGTCTGTGATCTTCCTCTGAGAAACAACCTGAGAGGAGAAAAGGGTGAACGTTCCTATTTAGAGTAACTGCCTGATGTAAGAGGCAATGTAAAAATCTCTTAACTAGTGTTCACTGAAACAACTTTACTTTCATTTCACTAAAAGGTTCTGTCCTCAGTATGGTTCTCCAACTAATTTCAATTTGTTGAATAATTTCAAACTTGTAAACATCCACCCATTGTCTACACATGGATATCCATGCAGGGTCACAGGTGGACTGGTACCCATCTCCAGCAGTCATTGGGAGAAGGAAAGGTTACAACCTAGTGGTCGCCAGGCTGATACCATTTGGAGAACAATTAACCACTCATGTTTCTGGACTGTGGGAGGAAACGAGTATCAAGAGAACCCACAGATGCACAGGGAGAACATGCAGAAAGAACCCAGGACCATCTTGCTGTCTGCAGATGTAGACATGAAAATATCGAAAACGTATTTAGGGGGAACAAGTACAAAAAAAATTTATGCAAAAACGTAAAACAAAAATTGGGCATAAAAATCCCCAACTTGTTTGATTCAGTGTTCCTATCTAAAAAAGAAATGGGGAAAAAATATGGTGTTATCTAATGTGTGGTTGGTTTTACTGCTGCAATGCCTCTTAACAGTTTTACTGTGATTTCCTGCTAAATTTGGAATCCTAGAAGTTTTTTATTGACATCATCAATATCAACCCTATTTGAACCGTTGCATTTTTAATACTTTTGCAAATAAAAGTTAGTTTTATACAGATTTGAGTTTGTTTTTAGATTTTTTCCTTTCCTCCAGTCATCTTTTCATCTCGTAAGGCAAACTGTGACCAGTGCAGAAAATATTTAGATCAGGGAGGACAAGACACCTTGTCCTCCTTGTGTGAAGTGTCAATGGTCGTCATGGACAACTGTCAAGTCAGCAGTCTTCCCCATGATTGTGTCGATTACAGAACTAGACTGAGACCATTTAAAGGCCTTTGTAGGTGTTTTAAGTTAATTAGCTGATTAGTCTGGCACCAGGTGTCTTCAATATTGGACTTTTTTTCACAATGTTTTAATTTTCTGAGATACTGAATTTGGGGTTTTCATTAGTTGTTAGTTATAATCGTCAAAATTAAAAGAAATAAACACTTGAAATATAGCTGTATATGTGATGAATGAATATAATATACAAGTTTCACTTTTTAATTGGAATTACTGAAAAATATTTTTTTTTCATATTCTAATTAAATGACCAGCACCTGTAAATATCGAAAACTGTCCGGATCAGTGAATTCTTCGGTTACTGAGGGAAGAACCATTTCTAAACACGTATTTTTAAAATGGTGAATACAAACGAAGCAATACGATTTAATAAAATTATTTACAAGGAACTGTATATTCCACAATATGTCTATAGTTCCTTCAAGCTGTGAGAAAAGACTTTGGTAGAAAACAGGAAGGCTGAAAGGAGTCCAGCAAAGGATCCATTTTATCCTGCTGAACATGCTGGGTTTAGAAATTTTAGCAGCTTTTAGAAATCTCATTTAAAGGATCTAATATTTCTAGAATAAAGTTACAAAGATGTGTTGAATGTTATACTAGCTGCCCTAATTGCTAATAGAAGATGCTGAAAGCTGTTTAACATGTCAGCTCTACTCATTTTGTCTCTTTTTAAATGTTAGTAAAACCTCATTTTACAGAAATTCTTTTTTTTTTTAAACAATGAAAATGAAAACATGAATTTAGTGTTAATGTGCAGTACATGCATGTTTGGTAATCACCTGAACATCCAGCGGTGCCTTTCATCCAGGGTTACTCACAATGGATCTCATGAGCTTGGATTCATCTTCTAAGATAAACACCGTAATGAAGTGCTGGTGTTCTACCCGTGGTGTGAAGACAGCTGAAAGTTTTTAATAAGAGCCCCGCCATTTCATGAAAACCATCTGTTTTAATTTCATCATAGACACACAAAAATAAGCTACAAAAGACTAAATTAAGTTACCAGATAGCCACAAAATGCCGTTCTTTTCCTCCCACTCCTCCGAAGAAAGCACAATTTAGAAGAACGTCCCCCACTGCTCCAGTCACATGACTTCACAAAGACATCCCGAAGGGCCGCGCTGACACTCGGGGGTTAACGTGTTGGTGCAAATGAGAGAACAGTGGCAGAAATACACTCGGACCAGCAGCACCCCATCACAAGGAGATACAACAACAATCTTTGGCGTCTTTCTTGGCGCAGCCGGTCAGACACACACACACACACACACACACACACACAATGGCCAGGGTGGGAAAGTACAGTTTCTGTAAACGGAGATATTCAGCTGAGGGAAGGTTTTGCTACCAGTGTTCAGAGAAAGCAAAGTGAAGTTTAACCTGTTGAGTGTCTGATGGCAGCCAGCCATCTCTGCTCGATCCAAATCAACGGACAGAAAAATGCTAATTAGACAATAAAACAAATCCATATTTTAGCTTTCAGGGTTGGCCACTAAATATGTGTAAGAAGCTTTAAATATAATCATTTTGTTGCAACAGCACTGAAAATATTTGAGACCTAACCCAACATGTGCAATCAAATCAGATGGTAGAGAAAAACTTGTCTTAACTAAATCTGTGGTGGGTGAATTATTGGTATCCAAACAATTTCTATAAAATGTAACTGGAGCCATTTTCTCCTTCCTTTAACATTAGCTTGTTGAGTTTCCAGGAACTTCTCCCCGCACTGCAAAAAGGGAACTAAAAGTAAATAAACTTTTCTTGAAATTAGTGTATTTTTCCTTGATTTCAGTGGGTAACTAAGACTATTTGCCAATGGAATAGGATTTCTGCACTTAAAATAAGAACAAATCTTGTCCATCTGATTTCAAGTGCAGGATATCTAATTATCTTATTTCTAGGGGTAAAATACTAATTCCACTGGCAAATAGTCTTATTTAGCTGCTCAAATAAAGCAAAAATATACTAATTCCAAGAAAACCGTACTTACTTTTAGTTCCCTTTTTGCAGTGCGGGGTATAAACATGACGTAACACAGAGGCTCACTGTATTTCAACCACTGGTCATGAGGCTGGAGGCACAGTGACCAGGAAGGTAAAGGATAAAACATCTAAAAGTCTCACTGTTGGAGAACTGCAGGAAGGAGTGGCACCTAGCAGTCCTCGGGTGTAATAATAGAATAACCAGTAGATGCCATTTGTCTACACCAGGCTGATTGAGAGGAAGGCTTTTCAGTCCACAAGAGACGATCTGTGATGCTGTGGGTCAGGAAACCTACACAGTGCTTGGCATCACTTAATATTTGAAATACTAGAACCTTGTAAACAAAAACCTGGCGGACCATATAGATGAAATGGCGTCACTTGACAGGATACGCATGCAAACCAGATGACAACCCAAAATCCACTTTCTTCCATGTGAAACTCAGTGCCCTGACCTAAATCATACAGAAACCTGTAGGGGGAGCTAGAGACACCATCAGAGAGGACTCAGGAAGATCTGGAAAGATTGTGCAAAGAGGAGAGCTCCAGGATCTCTCTGTAGGCTCCAACCTGGTTAAAGAGGTTAAACTAAATAACTCCATGGACACGACTTTTCTCACTGATTAAATGTGCTTAAATCAAAGGTTGGATTCTTCTACACTGGTCAATGTGAGATCACACTACTGTACTAAAAGATGGAGTCTTTATAAGGCTTCGTGACCAGGGCTGACATGAAGTGGTGGGGTGACTCCACTGTATTCTAAGTATTGTTAGCCTCATGCTTGTTTCAGCCCCAACAAATAACAGAAAGTGTGTGTTGTGTGACGGAGTTTAGCAGCTCAGTGATAACCAGCAGCGTACAGCACCATTACGGCTCGCTAGAGCAACTGGACTCTATAGGACAATCTGCCACACTTATCATGAAACGCCACTTTTGTTTCATCAGTTTCCTTAGTCTGAGCCAGGTCTTATTACTGCCAGACCTAAAATCCAAGAAACAACATAAATAAAACCTGTCTGACAACACGAAGTAGGCTATGAGATTTCAAAAAGCAACACAATGATTCAACCTACAGAACTTGAAAACCAAATGGAAAAAAAGTCACTGACCTCTGGAAACAGTGGCGTCTTCCACAAAAGCAGAAAACATGAACAGTGGTGAACCTTCCCAGGAGTAGCCAGGCTACCATAATTCCACCATCATCAACTCATTCAGGACGCCACTAAAAACCCAGACAACATCTAACGCTCTGCAAGCCTCACTTGTCTCAGCTAAGGTCAGAGGTCATGTTTCAACAAGACACCAGGCAAAAAAGACACGTTCCAAGAGCAAAACCACAGCTGAGCTTGGAGAACCGAAGGGCCCATCTTGATGATCCCAAAGACTTCTAAGAAATTCCTTTGTGGACCAACGAGACCAAATCAGAACTTCCTGAAAGGCGTGTGAGCATTAAAAACAATAAAATCTAAAATAGTGAAACCCGTTGGTTGTAGTTTGCTGGTTTGACCTTTGCAGCTTCAGGACCTGGACAACCTTTGATAAGTTTGGTTCTCGACCAGAGAATCCTGAAGCAGGAAATCTGCTTTAAATGACCTGCGCTTATTCAGTAGGGCAATGACCCAAAACCCACCTGTCCCCCTTCTGAGTGGCTGAAAAATAAAACGGCTGTTTGTTCTGGCGATAGTCTGGACTTGAGTCTTCTTGAGATGTTAAAGGGTGACCTTGAACTGTTGTGGTCTAATTCAGCCACAACAGCGTAAAAGACTCATTAGCCGGTATCGCTGGTGCTGGATGGCAGGCGTCATCACTGAGGGTGGGACAAGCTTTTCTTTCCCCTAATAAATGACAACCTGCATTTTAGATTTACTCAGAGAATCTCGTCTGACATAATTAGTGTAATGATCTGAAACACGTATCTGTGACAAAAAGGCCTTTGCACGCCGCTAGTGTCATAAACATGTATCAGCGGTGTGCATTCCAGCGAGGCTAGCAGCGCTGAGAAGTTACGTATAAAAACTTCACTTTGCTTTCCATCTGAACTCACCATGAAAAAAACAAACAAGGAGTGTCGTCGTGTTAAACAATCCCACCTCCAGAGAAGTGCCAACAGGCTCAGAAGAGGTGGAATAACAACTTGCACTTTGCATTGAGCTTTTTTCAGTCCTGCATAGATCTTTTTTCATACTTATTCGATACAAACTAAGGCGTTTTGTTAATATTAAGTCGGTTTGAGTAAGTAAGCAGTGAAACGTTAAAAAGAAAATATTCAAGTAGGCTACAATCCTGTCCCTTCTTCCCCGCTCGCACAGGAGAAAGGGTTCCTCTGCTCACAAGAGGATCGCTAAACTTTTTCAATTCAAGTCTTTTTTTTTTCTTCTCCTCTTTAAATATCCAGGAAAAAAGGTCCAGTGTGATTAAACAGCACCAAAAACAAGCTGAGCAAGACACGGCCGTCCAACTTATGCTTGCTCGTTATTGTGAAAGGGGGACGAGTCCTTAGAGAATCATCTGGAAAGAACTTAACAGTATAATATGCTCTGCTATGTACATACACACATTCAAGTCAACCGCAGCACTCACTCCTGGTTTGTCCCTGTGTAAAAAATAATTTATCAGTATTAATTTAAGCTACTATTTAACAGTCATCAGTGGGAGCAGAGGTGACCCACAATAAACGTCTACAGACACGACGATTCCCACGTTTGAGACGAATAAGAGACAGAAAAACTAAACTTATATAACCATATTCTGTTTTGCCTTTTTTCCCTCTGTTTCTATGTACTGCAATAAGGAGCAGCCTTTTATACCACAGACTCTTAAATACAACTTTTATAATGGAGCGTACCGCCGCTCTCCACCGTACCGCCACCTCGCTCGCACCCATTCCACAGTGATCGAGGTCAGCCATATGTAAACATGTCGACGAAAAGAAAACGAAGCCGGACAGAAGGAAGCGCTCTGCTCTTTCACGCCGTCCTGTTCTCGTACCCGGGTCGTTGTACAAAACAGGATTCAGGTAAGTCGTTGCCACTTGTAGGGAGGAGAAAAGTCGAGCTCCTTCAGGTCCGTCGGAGCCCCGCCCCATTCCCTGTGACGTCACGGCAGCCAACCAGAGCGGGGGGTTCCTATTGGTGAGCGGGTCCAGGAGGGTATGACGTCTCTCATGGTCTCCTGCGCTCTTATTGGTCAGTGGGGCTTCCTCTTCATGTCTCCACCCTGGCTTTGGTTGGCATCTGAGAGGAAGGGACAGTGGTTTAACCAGCCAGAAGACCCAAACATGTCCTCAGCATTAAAGAAGCAGCAACTCTTAGTGGATGTCTGGATGCAAGAAGCTAAAACCTCCAGCCTCCTCAAGCTCACTCACGCGCTTTATGTTCAAGACCAACACACAGTAGTGCATAAATGTAAAGTGGAAAGACGGATCTTATTAAACATGTTTAATAGATTAAATCACCTTTTGCTGAGTCCATCTCTAACTGCAGTCACAGCTGACAGTCTTCTGGGTTGTTTCTGCCAGCTCTGCACACGTACAGACTAAACGCGTTTTCTCGCCTTTATTAATAAGAAACCTCCAACTTGGGCTACGTTCACACTGCAGGGGAATGCGGCCCAGTTCCGATCTATTCACCCCCCCCCCCCAAAAAAAAAAAAAAAAAAATCACATCTGTGCCACTTTCAAATGTGGTACTAATTCAGATGTGTATCAGATATTTGTCAAAGCGTCTGCAGTCTGAACGGTCATTTCTCATTTTTTCTGTCTTTCACGTCACTCTCCTGTCTTCATCCACACATGGTAGCAGTTCTGCTGGACCTCCATGCCTTGGTAGATTGGTTTGAAGTGGTGCCATACTCTGTCCATGTCCAGACAATGGGTTCAACAGAGCTCTAAAAGATGTTGTTGTATAAACTTTAAACTTCTGCACAACTTTCTCCCCGACCGGTCTGCTAAGTTCTTTGGTTTCCATGATGCTCTTTATTATCAGGCTACGTTCACACAGCAGCAAATGCAACCCAAAGCGATCTTTTTGCCCATATACGTCTTTTTCATGGCAGTGTGAACGGCCCAGGGTTTCTTTTTTCATTCCCTGAAAGAATGGCCAGAAATGTCAATGTTGGATATGAGCTTGTAACCGGGAGGACTTTACTCTGGAAACTCTGACCAAAGACACCTATGTGTCTCTACATTTTGTTGGTGGTAAGGAGCCAACACTGGATGTCCAGACCTGATACCAGCGACTGCAGCGTCTCTGCAGGCACGTTTGTTTGGCTTTTTCTCGGCAGAATGAAAACATCATACAATCCATGACATCCATCATCATTGTGCTCGTTAACACACTGCACACTTGGTCTGACACGGTCTATGAAATGGGATGGTGGTCTCTTTGATTGTCAGCAGGGGCCCCCCACCACCACCACAGACATATAATAGTTGTCAGTTAATCAAAAAGCCAAATTGTTCAAAGTGGCAAAAATTGTTGTTTTTTTCTTTTTTTTCAATTAGGAAAATGCTGTTGTGTTCAGGCACTGAATAAAAAGCTTTCAATATCATTACTCAATTTGTGCCTTTATTGAGATATATTAAATTGTAAAACGAATGTCCAACATATGTGGACATTACTTGTAAAAAGATAATTCTTTGTTTTTGCACTTATCAGGTTCCAATCAGCCCAAATAGCAAAGAGAAATGAAAAATGTATGTGATACAAAGGTTTGGATCTTAGGAGGTTAAGAAAAGCAAATACAAAGAACAGAAATTTTAAACCATTTCCCTTCCACTTTATAACCGTGCACTACTCTGTGTTGGTCTGTCACAGGAAATGCCACTAAAATCCGCTGAAGTTTGCTGCTATAAAGAGACACGGTGTGGGACTGTCCGAGCAGTACCAGTACCTGTGTCAGGTTCTACATACTGAGTAACAACAGCAGGTTGATAAAAGGGAGGAGGCATGCAGATTACCTGAAAAAGCAAGCTGCAAGTGAGGAGGTAGGGCAGCCTGCGACCCTGACTGGAGGCTCTTATACAGATCTGAGGAGGGAAGTGAGGACAAATGAGAGGAAAGACCGCAACAAGAGCCACAACGAGTGAAAGATGAAACACATTAAACCTGAGAAGAGCAACAACATAAAGCAGTGGCTCAGAGCCAGATGCTGCTCAGGGGAGCGCCTTCAAAGGGTTGACATGATCAGACAGGGAGAGAAGATGGAGGCTGCTAGGGAGAGAAGATGGAGCTGGCACGTCCAGTAGAAGCCCTTTTCTAGAAAATACATCATAGCATATTCTCTAGTTCTTATAAGTTCTTGTAGGAATAAAGCCTCACAGTGGGCGAAACAATGAATACAACCTGAAAAAAATAGTTTGATGCTATACTTTTAAACATGACTGAATGTGTGAACAAAGGCCGAAGCTGCGTGTTGTCAACAACGGTTCTGATCTTGAACCTGTCCTTCAACCAAGACGCACGTCTTTGTTTATCTTCCTACTCAGCAGCAGCAGACTACACCAGGAGACGGTTGTGTCTGCAGGAAGTCCAGCATCCAACATCTGGGCTGCTTGTTCAGCAACGCTAATCAGTCCCAATTATACGCAACCTTTGAATGAGAGTTATTCGCCCTGTCCTATAAAAGTAGAATGTACATATTTAGTTTCACAGCTCCATTATCAGACTAGTGTTTTTCTGACCCAACCCATCCCTTGAGACAATAAAAAAAGAAACACCTAAAACAAGGAGCAAGACAAAAGGATGCGGTGGTCAATTAAAGGCTTGAAAGATACCGGCAGGTGGCCATGTGACCACAGCTAAACAGAGTACGGACGTTTCTGCATCGTGATGTGCCTCTGCACTCATTTTTATTTGGACTCAAGCAAAACAAATTCATATTTTAGAATAACACGACATCTGCTCTGTGAGCACAGAGCTATACAAAAATATTCACACAACTTGAACTTTGCCAGATTTTGGAGCGTTGCATTTTAACCTGGATTTTATCTGGGTTTTCATGCGACTGACCTACACAGAGTGAAGGGGAAGGAAAGCTGATCTGAGGACATCAATTGTCCTCAGATCAGGTTCTCCTTCAAATGTAGGTCTGGACTTTGACTGGGCCGTCCTCGCACGTGAATCTGCTTTGATCTAAACTCTTCCAGGGAGGCTGTGGCTGTGTTTAGGCTGAACGTCTGCTGGACGGTGAAGCTCCTCCTCAGACTCTAACCTGTTACAGCCTCTAACAGGTTGTTTCTACGCCAGCTTCCCAGTCGGGCTGAAGACAAGCATCCCAACAGCATGACGCTGCCACCACCGTGCTTCACCGTGGAGATGGGATGCTCAGGGTATTCGTTTTCATATTATTTTAGATTCAAGTAAACCAGAGCACGTTCTAACACATGGCTGCAGACTGTTTTATTCCTAAAGGATCTTTCTTGCCAATTTACCCTACAGGCCAGACTCGTGGCGTGCTTAACCAAAAACTGTCTAGTAGACAGATTGTCCCACAAGAAGTGCTCCAGGATAACCACGGGCCTCCATGATCAATGCTCTCCTTGCTAAGGTGGGATATGTCGTTTTTAGAAGATGAACTGAACAGTAGTCTGAAAGATTTTAAAAAACCCCTGACCCTACGATTCTCCCACTTTGCAGTCATGAGCTACATTGTGTTGGCCTACCACGTAACATCCCAGTAAAATACAGTGAAGTTTGTGGTTGTAAGGAGGAACGTAAAAAGGTTGATGGGTTGTCAGACTTGTCAAGAGAACAAAAATAAAAGTACAAAACTTCCTCCCTTTAGAGTCCGTTTAGTAATAAATGACTTATTGAACGTACTTTAGCTGAGAGTTCACTCACCCATTAGGTCGCTCTGTGCTAGCGGATATCCTGAGTTGGAGCTGGGGGTTGAGCCCACGCTGGCTGCCCCTGCAGCTCCGCGGGCGCTGAAACTGAGTAACGGCGGAAACTGGAAGGGGAGTGAGACGGGCACCAGACCTCCTAACATCCCAAAGCCCAGAGGAAGAGCAGAGTGGTTGCTCAGGAGAGCAGAGCCTGCAGCTGATACCTGACAGGTACAGAAAGAAAGACAAGGTTTCAGCTCTAAAATTATAATTAATGCATTTCTTTTTGTCATTTTAATCTTTTTACCGGTATAACATCTGACCTGTGAGAGGTGCGACGTTGTAGCAGATGTAGCCAGAGTACCTGAAGGTGCCCAGCCATTTCCAGCCTTCGAGCCCTGAATGACCCCGCCCACTACCCTCTGCCGCTGATTGGCTGAGACTGAAGTTGTGGAAGAGGGCGGAGTTTTCTCTAGTGAAACTCCGCCCTTATTGTTGGGGTTGCTGCTGCTGCTGGGTGTGGGCTGAGCCTTCTGGACGCCTGCAAAGCTGCAGCTGCCCTGCGTCGGCTTCACTTGCCCGCTGCCCGATACGCTGAAGGGGGCCCGAAACGTTTTGGGGGTTTTGGAAGAAAACTGGTGTTGCTGTTGTTGGCCAGAGATCATCTGATGGGAGAGCTGGTGTGACGGTGAGGAGGACGGGGATGGGGAGGAGGACGGGGGCGGGGTGGGCGCAGGGGGCCGAGGGGTGAGCTTAATGATGGGGGAGGAGTTGTTGCTATGGGAGGACTTGGTAAGGGTGGCCTGCATGGGGGTGATGAAGTTGGCCTGGTGGTGATGGTGTGTTTGGGATTTATTTTGAGAGGGGTGTGCTGTGTGCGAGGTAGGGGACGGCGAGGAGGTTGCTGGGGAAGGGGGGCAGAAAGACTGCGGGCCGCTGTGGGAGATAGAGTTGGAGCGGGAGTGCGATGAAGGGGAAGAGGAAGGTGGGATGGGACTGTTCAGGGCGCTGCCATTGCTGCTAATGCCACTGGCTTTAACGATGCTCTTGGACACGACTTGAGTGGCTGCCATCGTTCCAAGCATCCCCCCCGGGCAGGTGAAAACTTTCTGATGGGGGGGCAGCAGGGGAGAAGCAGTGGGTGGAGGTCGCTGCTTCGGAGGGGAAGGGGAGGGGTGTGGATGCATCTTCCCAATCACCAAACTTGGCCTGTGACTGGGTGTAGCCATTGTAACATGTCTCTGAGTCAGGGTTTGGCCAACAGTACTCGAGGCTTTAATCTGTCCATAGTGACCATCTACAGTCCTAGAAGGTAAAGACAGGCCAGAGGTGTGCACGCGAGCCATGGAGGTGACAACAGGAGAGGAAGAGGAGGAGGAGGTAGTGGAAAGAGTTGCTAGAGTTGTTCCTGATAGTTTCACAGCAGAGGCAGCGGCAGGAGGAGCCGCCTCCACCTTAGACAGGGAATGTTGTTGTAATGCGGATGAAACCGAGGTCGACAGCTGAGAGGCAGCGGGGTAGTGGGGGGCAACGGGCGGAGGGGAGGAAGTGGGCATCTGAAGAGGGGGAGGTGACATGGGGCTGTCTGCGGGACCCAGGCCCTTAGAAGCATTGCTGAGGAGGGCCAGAGCATGGGAGATGGAGTCCAGAGAGGGAGCGGTCAAATCCTCATCCAGAGAGTCCGACAGACAGATGGGCTCCGGGGGAGAGGCCAGGGGGAGGGGCTGGCGGCTGGAGGTCAGAGCAGGTGTGGAGGTCATGGTGAGAGGGAGTTTGTTGATCCACAAACCCTCCTAAAAGGACAGAAAACACCCCGATCAGTACATCCTGCAGCATCCAGTGAGGCAAGCAGCCATCCAGTCTTTGAACGCTTTCTTTAGTGAAAGAACAGTTCAGGATCTTTGAAGCGACGGTAAAACCTTAGCAGCAGAAAATAACTCTCGTGGCGTTTTCAATCAGCGTAAATTCAGTCAGATGGTTCTGGAGGTTCAACGTGACTGCTTATATACTGCTGAGTCTTTAGGTGTCTGTACTGAATAGGGTAGGCAAATACAAGCCTTGGCTTCAGCCTATTCCCTTTTTTTGTAAATGATTGGTTTATAGAGTTGTGTTTCATCTGGGTTTCTTTTTGTAATGTTAAAATTTACCAAAATAAATAAATAAATCAAAAATCGAATCAAACTGCAGGAACTTCTAATCTGGACTTATTCTAAATGAAGACACCAGGACCATCATCTCCTACAAGGAAGATATTTACTGCTTAATAATGTTTAACACAAACTCACTTCAAAAAATCTTGAACTATCACTTTATTGACCGTGTTCGTTTAAACAAATTTACTATTAAGATCCCCAATTCGATCAGCGCAGTATAATCAGAGTATCTGGGGTTATGCCACGCCACATATGAAGATTGTGACTTTTATACCCTTGCTTTAGGCGTTCAGGATTCACTGTTGTTCCTACCTTAAACTAAGGTTGTCTGCAGATCAGATCTGCCTGCATTCAACAACAGAGCAGCAGGTAGCAGAGGAGGAATCTATGTAGGCAGTGCTTTTCTAGCTGCCATCTATAAATAGTAACTTTGACCCTACAAGTGTTACTTTTAGGCCTTTTTAGAAATGCATGTAATATTTCAAAATAAATATTCCCTCTGTGCTTATATTTAACCATGCATATGACGACTTTCACTCTCCACCCTACTGCTCTTCTTGCTTGGCGAGCTCCGCTCCCACTGCTCGCAGTACGTTACAAAAACTGGGATGTGCGATTTGGCGCAACGACAGAACACGCCCCTCCATACGATGCTCGTGAGCATCGTATGGAGGGGCTATTAGAGGGGCTATTAGAACAAAGACTGCCAGTACGGACTAGGTGTTACCCTTCCCTTGAGCTTTGTAACTTATACAAAAACTCTTTAGTGTACAACGACCTTTTTTATTCTCCGAATCAGCAGGTATGGCAGCGCTTTACACCACAGAGTAATTAGAGTCCAGCATTTCTAAATTTCCTCAGGAGCGTTTCTGATACGAGGCAAACAGCAGAGTCATCACTCACCTTGGCTTTGGCTTTGGGTCCAGGCACCACCCTCCTTCGGACTCTAAATGGGACAGAACCACCACAGAACATCTGAGAAGCCGTCACATTGTCGCTCACACCCAGTCTCAGGTAAGAGTGACTCAGTGAATACTTACAGGTTTCCTGTGAGGTGACCATGAACAGCAAGACTTTCTTTGAACAAAATTCTGGGGGAAAAAAAACAAAATTGGAAAAATAAAGTGCAAAAGAAAATTAGTTTAATAATTCATTAATTCGAGTAAAGAACTTGACACAGGAGTTAATTTTATTAGTTAAAGGGAACTTCAATTTGCAACTAAAACAACATATAATCGAAATAAACGACTGAAGTGAACATTTGAGCAGGGATGTTAAAATTTAAACACTTGGATTTCAGTTGTTTGTTTCGGCTGTGATTCCAACATCTAGTAATTTCATCTGGTATTCCCCACCCTTTACATTTAATTAATGTGGTGCACTGAAGCACATCAACATTTGCATTGGAATTAGAGAGCTAATGTTTACAAGCTCATTTCTTTCTGCGACACATCTCTGAACTGTCGGCTAAGTGGGTGTTAGCACCCATTGTTGTCTTTTCATGCGTTATCTTAGCATACTGTTAACTTGGCAACAACTGGTATCCAAAATAGTCCTAATTATGCCTTCCAATCTGCACTCATGCAAGCATAAGGTTCATTGTGCTTTGAATGGAGAAAAACAATAACAAAGCAACTATAAGGACCAAACACTTTCTTTATAACTCATGTTTAAAGTTTTGTTAGAGCCCAAATAAAAGACTTCAAATTCAGCACTGCAAAAATGGAGCTGAAAATAAGTCACATTTTCTTGAAATTAGTGTATTTGTGCTGGATTTGAGCAGGTAAATAATCTTATCTGCCAATGGATTGAGTATTTTTACCCCTAGAATAAGATAATTAGATATACTGCACTTGAAATAAGACAATGGAGAGGACTTGTTCCTGTTTTAAGTGTAGAAATCCCATTCCATTGGCAGATAATGTTATTTACCTGCTCGGATCAAGGACAAATACACTAATTTCAAGAAAATTGTATTTATTTTTAGTTCCATTTTTGCAGTGAGAAAAAAGCCCAAAAAACTGCAACCCACGAATCAAGGAATTTGTTAGCAACTTTAGATTAAAAAAAGCCCAAAGTCACTTATAATAACCGGAGTTGGAACAGTGTCAAAAACCATTTCACACGATGACCGCAGCTATTAGCTATTAGCAGTAGCTTGGTACCAAATACACAGAGAACATACTTGTTGACATTGTCACATTTCTGATATACTACACAGTATAAGTAGTAGTTATTACGCGCTTAATGGTGAGGTCGTTTGTAATTGATTTAGCGCACCAGTTAAGGAGTTTAAAGACATATCCATGGCAAAAAAAATAACTTTAATGTTGTATTAGTTGGACAGTTGGCTAAGGGCAAATGTCTTTATTGCTTCAGATCAACAGAGACAAATAAATGGACTACTCTTCCCACTGAGCTACATGGTGTGACTGCAACTCCATGGGAAAAGAAGTTATCTTTAAAGTTGTTGGTTCGATTCCATCTTCCTCCTATCACATGTCAATGTGTCCCTGGACAAGTGTTTTGAGTGGTTAATATGTGTATATTCAGCTAAAACTGGTTGAGATATCCTTACTATGCCCTGCGATAGACTGCCGACCTGTCCAGGGTGTACCCCGCCTCTCGCCCATGGACAGCTGGAGAGGCACCAGCACCCCTCGCAACCCAATGAGGGAAAAGCGTGACGCAAAATGGATGGATGGATGTCCTTACTACAACTCAACATCAGTATTATTCAGCTCAGATTGAGCTAAAATAGAATAAACTACGCGGCACTAAAATCACCAGAGTTATAATTTGCGTACTTTTTAAATAATTCATAAAAGCATCAGTAAATCAGTAGAACATTTACCCCCTTAAGGAGTTTTCTGAGTTAAAGATGCAATAAAACATTCATATTAACCAACACGGACTGACAGACCTGGTCTGCATCCAGCCCTTGGGCCACAGTGGTTTGACCTCGTTCTCCAAGAAGGCCTTGAGGTAGTCCTCCACAGACAGAGCGCACTGGTTCTCCATCTCATAGCAGCTCAGCTTCACACGGACCAGGTTACACAGCAACGTTCTGCACAAACAAAATGGTCAGATCCAGATCCAAAATTTTTGTTTTAATGTGATTGCAGGTACAGCGCACACACTGGCACAAGTATTTTCAATAAGGCCAAGGTGTGTGTGTACAAAATCAAATATAACATTAAAGACATAAAAATGGGTCAAATTCCATCTCTTTTCCAACTTCTCCTTCTCTCACACATCCCAAAATCAAAGATTTCGGGTTTATATTGACTACGGCTTTAGATCCTTAAAGTTTACTATAAGAGTTCAGGCAGCAGCTGGTGTCCAGTCCCTACCTTAGCTTGTCGTCCCAGATAAACTTCTTTCTCGGCCCCATCACTCTTTTTCCAGGTTTGTCATCATCCTCCTCCTCTGAGCCGTTCTTATCTCCCTCTTCTGACTGCTGCCTATAAAACAGAGACAGGACCGATTCTTAGCACGTTGGTTTCTAAAAGGTCCACCCGGTGGTGCTGATGATGTGTTCGGTTTCCGTCTGAGCCGTTTGTTCTCCCGTTGTGCTACCCTGAAAGTTTATCCACCGGACGTTAACCTGAAGCCTCCTCTCCCCTGTGCTGTCTGTCGTTTCTGCAACTTATGTCTGCTGTCACTGATCCGGTCACTCCACTGTCTGCCTGCATCTATTTTGCTGCCTCAGACAACAAAATAACCAAGAGCTGCTCATGACCTCCAAGTGTAACGGATAAATAGCTGTTAATGATGGAAAACAATTTTTAAAATCAGCCTTTAGTGCAGCAGAAGTGAGCTGAGCAGCTGAACCACTGGGACCGGTCCAGAAACAGGAGAAACCGCTTCAGTATGGAGGCAGAAAACAATGAAATCAGATGAATAAAGTATTAATTTCAGATAGCATCATAATGGAAACAGTCTGAAACACTACAAATAAAGACATGTTGTTGAATTCTGTAAGTGTGATAAATTTTAAATGAATGCACACGTGCTGCTCAGAAAAAAAAGCTTCCTTTTGCAATCATAAAATACAAGGAATTTCAGCAAAACAACAAAAAATAAAGTCAACCTATTATTCTTAAACTCTTTACAAAAGTGATACTGTTAAAGGTTTTATGCTCTTTATGGTTTTCAATAATTTGCACAGGCGATGTACCTTCAGTGCATTTGTTCTGTTTTGTTTGCTCTGAAAGGTAAACTGTTCAGTGTTTCTTAAGACAAACATTTCCTTCTCTTTCTTTTACATCTGTTTAAACTCAGAGAAGTAAATTAAAAGGAGTCTATGTTTTATTACTTCGATGATGGACGACTGTAATATCTCATCAGCAGGAAGAACAAAGTTCAGTAAAAAGCCTTCTGCTGATGCAAGACCAGAGTTCTGATGAGACTTAAGAGAAATCATATTTTACAAGTTTAACTTCTCTTTGTTGATTCCTGTTAAACTAAAAATAGAATTCAATAATGTCGACCAAACATATAAAACCCTTAAAAATTATAATATATCAACGATCTGACAGTTCTGATGTTCCCAACAGAACCTCTCTCTCTCCTTAATGCACGTGTACTAATGGGTCCTAAAGTTTCTACAAGCAGAACGGATGGCAGATCTTAGGAGTCACGCGGTTCTCCTGAGGAACCAGCTCCCAGTTCTCATCAGGGAGGAACCCCCTGTCTGTCCTACAAATTCAAACGTTATGTTCTCTCTGTTTTTTTCTCTATGAAGCTTAGCAGGAGGAGCCATTACTGCCACTGACTTAATGTTCTCTCTCTAGAAAGGAAACCGTTTGCCTCCTCCATCTGTGTTCAATCCTCTTTTTCATGGACGGAGCCACTGAAGGAGCGTCTGCTGCCACTAACCATATGTGCTCCGTTTTCCACCCCACAGATGTGAATACTGGCTCAGAGCCTCTGTTTAGCTGTGTTTCCCTCCTAGATGAAGCCGCTATCTCTACTCTAACACAGAAGGTCGTCCTGGTGCTTCTGCGTGTTTTTGTGCATCTGCTCTAGTTGTTTCTACGAACGACACACACTGCTAGGTTCGGTTGGAGGTTTCTTTCTGTTAAAAGGGAGTCCTTCCTTTCCACTGTCGCCATATGCATGTTGAGTATGAGGGACAGTTGGAACGTTATCAACTCGACTAGGAAACCTTTTACCAACCAGAATGTGACGGCATTTTATTGTAACCAGAATCCAATTTGAATGTACGTAAGTGAAACTGAATCTGCCAATAAGACTGGACTGATTACCTACATCCAATGGGTTCGTCTTGTTTAATGTCTTGAAAGGACATTTGTTGTGAACTAAAGTATGTAAATAAATCAAACTGATTTGAATTATAATCCCTTCAAACTAAGAGAAAAAGTATATCACCAGAGACTGAACAAATAGAACCCCCTTGGTTCAGAGTGGCTGCAGGTGCCTCATTTTCTATGCTTAAAACCTGTTAATGATCCTCTCATCAGTGGCTTGTAGTTGTTGTTTTTTTTGTTTTATTCTATACATTTTTTAAACTCAGATTTTACTTTCAGTAGAAATTGTGCCTTTTCTGTGGATAAACACCATATTTTAAAATCTAATAATGTTCAATCTGGTTGAAAATGAGATGTGGAGGAGTTTTAACTAAGATTAAAAAAACATATTTTATGAATTATAAATGTTTGGAAACCTCAAAACTCAAAGTTCAACTTAAAAAAACTACCTTCCTACATCATCCTTTTTGTGGGGTAAATTTCTACTGAAGCAGATCAGTAATATCCTGGTAGCAGGGTTGGGCGATAAATAGATTTAATCGATTAATTTAAACCTTGAATTTATTAAGATTTAGTTTTGGAAAAACAGGATTTTATTTTGCAAATGCACTCATTGGGCTTCCATGAAGAGAAAAGCATGCAACGCTGAATATATGTTTAGGAAACTATATTCTAAATATTGCAAAGAAACTTTTTTACCATAAGACGAGACACTTTAATTCATTAATTTACTTTTTAAAGTTAGTTTGAAGCTATACAAGTGAAGTGAAGCCTGTTCTTAGCGCATTGTGTAATACCACTAGCAGCAAACCTTTAGTTCAATCCAATCCACTTTATTTACATAGCACATTTAACAACAGAAAAAGTTTCCAATGTGCTGTGCATAACAAAAAAAATTAAAAAATAAACTAAAAAGGACACAGAGGACCACACAACTACGCGGTGTTAAAAGCCAAAGAATAAAAGTGGGTCTTAGTTATATTTTCATTGTTTACAACGGCATTGTTTTACAAGCCTGTTTCACAGCTTGTATTTAGTTGCACTTGAATTCAGGTCAACTCCCAGATGAAATGCTTGACATAAAAAGCAAGTTTTTAAAATAATTTATTTAATTTCTTTTTAATGAAACCAATAGAATAATCGGATTTGGTAAAATTAAATCGGAGATTTTAAGCCATCTCGCCCAGCCCTATACCCTGTATCTGGTAGATACAGTGAAAATGAAGTGGTATAAAGAATTCCACTAGAAAACTATCCTGGTTGGAGAGAAGGCTTCCTTTAGTGACAACAACCCAATGACTGGGATTTCCTATGATTGCAGAGTGAATAAAATATGACTCATGAAATTGGGACGGCTCATCATCTGAAATCAGAGAGATTTACTTACTTTGCAACCTTGGCCATGCAATCCATGTTATATCTTGCGATCTGTTCAGGCATCACGCTGCAAACGGCCAACTTCAGCTTCAACAGAGGCGCCCGCAGCCGGTCATCCTGACAGACAGAGAGGCAGAGAAACATGGACGGCAGAAGAAGACAAAGAAGAATGTAGATGGAGGGAGGAGAAGGAAAGAGAAGGAGAAGATAAGTAAAAGGGGCCGATAAAGGAGGAGTTTTTGCATTTATATTGTCAACACTACTAATGATGCGTGAGGAAAGCCATTAGGGAGCCTGGTTTCAGGAGCAGTTCCTGCTGCCCACACTGAACCTTACACACGTACAACTGAAGCGAGGAACGTGGCTGGGGAGCAGGAAGTTGCACAAAACAGCAAAAATGATGTGGAGAACCAAGAAGATGGGAATTAATAAAACACAGAAATATAACTGTGATCATAAGGAAGTAATTCCTTTATCTGTCACTGAGGGAAAAACCTACAAGTAGGGAACGTTTTGTGGATTGCAGATGAAGATTTTGATCTTGAATCCACAACGAACCTGGATCTAGCTACTCTGAGATGCTTCAGTTAAACGCGTTAAAACCTGACCAGCATCGACCAATACCAGCCGAGACTTTAGGTTTAATACTTTGGAAAAACACTCCGTTTAAGTAGTTGCACCACGACTTTTAACTATACTTGTTTTTTACGTTGTAATGACAGAGCTGGTTTCTTTAAGAATCAGACAAGAACATGTAATCAGTTCATATGCCAATTTGTTTTAAGATACTTTAAGTCTGTTACATCTAAGGCTTTTGTTAAGCACGTTGGGATTTTCACTGAGCCGCATCAGATCTAATGGTATCCAAGTAAAATGTATTAAATTCTCATGTAAGTAGTTGCAAACCTTTCTCACTCCAGTTTTTAGACAAAGCAGACAAAGGCTGCAGCATGAACAGCAGATTTGTCTTCACACTCTGGATCAGTAAATGTCCGGGGATTTTCCACATCCTCCTCCAATCTGCCTTTCTGCTTACCTGGATGTTAAGGCTGAGCTTCTTCAGACGCTTGAGGAGGGCCTCTTTGTTGCACGGCACAAATGCTTCCATGTGCGAATAGATGTCTGAGCGCATCTCAGAGGGCTGCTCCTGGACCTGCAGCTCAATACTGACAGAAAGTCAAGATAGTTAGAAAAAGAGGAAAAACAGAGGAGCAGAATAAAACAGCCAGATGGGAGAGTGAAGAGGTGGATGGGGGAAGAGCAGCTGGAGGTGGTAGAGGAGGGAGGCCAGGACGGATGGAAAGAAGTTATGTGTCATTACCACAGACAATAGGAGAAAGAGAGAAAACAAAACACTTCAAGACAGCAGCAGAGGTGACTGGGGAAATCTGCTGAAAATAACCGAGGGAGGCTGATAACAGGAGAAGACGAGAGAGCTGCAATTGGACTTGACGGTGATTTAAAAGCTGTCCTACTCACTCCAGTAGAATGTTATTCATGTCCAGGGTGAAAAATTTCTTTCTGCCCTCCTGATCAAACTGCCGCGAGGCCTGTGGTAGAAAAGCTTGAGTCAGCACACAACACTGTTGTTTAAACTGCAAACAGACCTGGAAACATATTCACGTGAATCACTTTAAATAATGAACCGTAAACCCTAAAACCGAAACCCCCCATCAGATCAATAAATGCTCAGGTGACATAAAGAAGCTCCCTTTAGCTACTTTTGGAAAAATGTAGCATGGAAATAAGCAGAGTTCTGACAGCAGATCAAGTTTAAGAAAAGAAAAATAACAGAAAGAAAGCACCACTGAGTTGGAATATCAGCAATTACCTGGTCTGATTTTAAATATAGTTTTTTTTCTTCTGGATATCACTCAGTGAGTAATCTTTATCAGGACAGGAGAAGACTAAAAGGCTTCTACAATCATCCCATCTATATGAGAAATGTATTGCAAGCTTAAGCATAAAATACTTGTATAAGCAAAACAACGCAGCGAATTAAATAAAACAAATGAACTAAATTAAGGATAATTAAATTCTATTGATTGGCTTTTTCTCTGCGGTATGAAAAGAATACACGCCTTAGCTGTTTTTATCCGTCTTCCTCTCACCATTTCCTTTTTCACTTCTGTCCCGTTTCTCTGTAATTCCTTTACCTACATCTAAAGAAATGATCTGAGACTCTGTAAGAGCTATGAGAACGTGACTCCTCCATGAAGCAGAAAGAGTCCTAATTTAGTAGCATAAAACCCCAAAGGACTTCAGCTCTAAGCCCCATTTTCCTCATTCTTCCCTCTAGAATAAACAGTAGCAAACATTGGGAGCCTCTCAGTGAGCTGAGTGGCATTTGTGTTTAACTTTAGAGAAGAAGCTTCGCTGGTAATTGCAACCACCCACTAGAAGACCGTAGCTGACTCACCGCCCGCAGGTCCTCGATGCGTTTAATTAGAGGAGCAGGCAGTCCATCGGGCAGCGGCGGTGGTGAAAACAGTCCGCCGGAAGACCCCAGGCTCCGGCCTTGGCCGCTTCCTCCCACCGCTTTTTGGGACGGGACACCAATACCCAGAATGCCATTCTCCCTGGCCGTTACCACTGCGTGCTGCTGGTCGGTGTCCAACAAGTTAAAGTCTAGGTCTCCCAGGAGATCCTGCAGCTCCTTCTCGTTGGCGGAGCCCAGCAGGGACATAACGGCGGGGTCCGAAGAGAGGTCTGCGAGCGAGAGGTCGCCGGCAGACGTGCCGCCCTGAAGCTGGGGGGAATTAGAGGCTAACGGGAGGGTTTTGGCGTTTCCGGGGTGGGGTTTGCCGGCAGTACCAGCTGCCAGACGAAGGTGATCCACGTTGGGATTTCTCTTCTTCATCTCTTCTTTTTCCCGGGTGAAGCGGCGGAGCATGGCCGCCAGGTACAACGAGTCCTTCATCAGTTTCTTTCTCTTCTTCTTCTCTGGTCGGTGGAGGTTGAGAGCCGTCACTCTGTTGAAAAGAAAAATGAGTAAAAAGTTGCTTTTAGCACTACAATAGACACCTTACTTACAAATACAAACAGGGATTTTTTCCTTTATTCATTATGACAAGACGTTTGCCTTATAGTCATTGTTTTATAAATAAAATTATGCTTAAAAGAAATGCTCTCCTCAACATCTCCAGCAATCATTGGAGGCCAATCATTCCTAAACTGTCATAAAGGTAGAAAACTGAGCGCTGGGAAGTGGAATTTACTGCAGATTTGAGAGCTTGTGTTGGAAAATATGTTGCTATAATCTCCTGTTGTCTTTATTTTACTAATCAATTATTAATCATTAATGTCTGTTTAGGAGCTGCTGACTGTAATTAATTATAAAGCGCATTTTAAAAAACAGCTGCTGACCAAAGGTCTGTGCATAAGAACAGCAAAACACAAAAGATCACAAAATTAAACAAGATAGTTAAGTAAGAAAAACAAGATTAAAATCATGAAAAGAACATTAAAATGTACACACTAAAACTGAACTTAAAGCTAGTGAATACAGAAACAGCGATGGATCCTGCCTAATATAGCAAAGTATTTGGTTCTGTAATTTAGGGGCCACAACGGTGGAGGCAGTCTGGGATACAATCAGTGTTTTTACAGAAAAATATGACTCTGCTTCAGTTGCAAATAGCACATCACCAGTGTAGCCATGAGAAATTATTTTATGTTTTATTAAACTAATACTGTGCCTACAGAAAGCAAATAAATGGAGAAGACAACTGGCTCAAGAATGGAACCTTGGGGACCTCCACAAGAGGCGAGGCGCGATGGAGAAACAGTCATGAAGGGTAACAGAAGCAATAATCAGAAAGGGAAGATCTAAACCAGGGGTGTCAAACTCATTTTGGTTTAGGGGCCGCATTCAGCTTAATCTGATCTCAAGAGGGCCACACGAGTAAACTCATTGCAAGATTAAATAGAAGTAATAAAAGTGAACTTGTTGTTGATTTTTATATTAAATGAATTTCACTTTTACACAATATATTATGAATAACCTCAGCGTTTTTAAGAAAAGTATGTGCAATTTCAACAATACTTTTACTCAGTTAAACATTTACTTAAGTGCATTATGCATAAGAACTGATCACAGTGATTGTACGATGTTGAAAAACATTTATTCACATTTTTTGGAACCTGCATGACAAAATACATCAAACAGATAAAAATTCAGAAATTATTTAAAATCAATTTTCCACATCTGAAGCTCAGTGCTACCATAGGCTGATTAAAACACAGCGCCCCTCGTGGGCAATATAGGAACTGCAGATTTTCAATTAAACGAAGTACATGTTTTTTTTCAATAATTGTTTTATCATTCTCTTCCATTTATCTCCTCTTTCTTTCACCTTTTCTTTTTTCTTCTTGCTCTTCCTTTCCCCTCCTACTTTCCCATTGTAGTGTCCATATCATTTGAGATATTCCCCGCATGAATCATAATACAACTATTCACATTCATAAATCAACCGGAGCACAATGGCAAAAGCAGTACTGCTTTGCCATTGTGGAGATCAATACGGGCTTCTTTTGCACCTGATAAACCATTAGATGACAAATCTGACAAATAGATTAGACAAATTGTCCTGTTTGGCTGCAAAATACCAGAAAGCTAGGCAACCGCAAAAGCCTTTCTGAAAACTGTAATGACCACAGAGATTACAATTAACCTAGAATTTCCAGACCACTGTAAGACCCAAAATGTTCCCTCCTAAATTTAATTTCCTGAAACTTTGCTATGCCCCGTCAGCTTATATGAGCTTTTCCACCATTGAGTTTACACGACAGCGTCATGCATGTAAGTGATATCGACAGATGCTGAGGAGTAACCCCTCCCACTGCAGCAGTGCTGACCGAGGTCTCCCTCAGACAGCTGAGAGGAGCGATGCTCCCGCTTCGAGAGGAGAAACCACGATTTTCAGGAAGAAAACTGTCGCTGCTTGTTCTGACACGTGACCTTCACTTTAAAACGTAAAACATGAAGTCACTACAAACTCCATGGAGAGGTGTGACCGACTAAGCAATTTCACCGGCGTGGACTTTCATGTTCCACCGCTTCTGATGCGAAAGAGGAGCACCGTGGGTGGCAGGCAGGATTAAAGAAACCCGAGATCATCTTGCTAAATTATAGTCACTGCAAAGTCAGAGGAAGTTTAGAGGCGATCCTAATAAATAAATAAATAAATGGAGCCTGGGACACTTGTCTCAAAGGAACATAACACAGTGCCACTTCTCTTACAAAGAGAACTTGTGCCTCCAAGCATTAAATGCTTTAATCCAACTGTAAACAAATACTGATGATTTAAGATCTTTTAGAGTCTTTTAAAGTTTCCAGAAGGCATGATCTTCATAATCCAGTCAGTTTAAAACGGTGTAATGCAGAAAACAGTGTACACGGGGGGCTCAAAATGGCCCCCAGAAAAGTACACTGGATCCCAGAAAAGATTCCCGCCTAATCTCTCCACCAGTCTTCATGACCTTTAGCATCTCAGCCGCTATAAATAATCATCGGGTGTGAGCGTTAAAGGCGGTAAGAGTTCTTCCAACTCACTAAATATATGTAGAGCATGAAGGCCTGGCAGTTGAAATATAATGTCAAATACCTCGTCCAGATTTTGGACCCAGTGATACTGTGAGGACGATTGTAGCTTGATGGCAATATACTGTGCAGCTCTACTGTCCAGTACTAAAAGGCTTGACCCAAACAGAAACGGATCCCCATTAAACACAAAAAGAAAACAGCCGAGTTGTTCTCTGGGTGATGCTAACATACGGACACCAAGCTGAATGTAGTGAGAACCCAAGAGCTGTAAACAAAAGTCGAAAAGCCTCAACGCCATGAAGCGATCCAGAAACGTTGGGCTACGTCGGATTCTGATCGGGTCGTACCGATGCTGCTAAAGGAAGTTCTGGGAGCTGGTGAAAAATGGAGTTTATTTAGCTTATTTGCATCTTGAGTTAGTTTAACACAAACAAAAACATATAAATGCTGAATTTTGTTCTTCTGTGTTTAGCAAATCGATGTTCAACCAAGCAACAGTTGATTGGTTCATTTGCTCTCATGTGGTAATAGCCATATATGAAAGGCAGAAAGCTGGCAGAGCTGTCGTCTCAACTTAGTCTACTGCTGAAAACACCCGTAGATGAGCAACGCTACAACCTTTTTCCATCCTCGAGCAAACCTGGGTGGCCATTGTGAGGTCTGACAACAGAGCTACTGCAGTTTTCCATGACAAATTTAACACATCCACCCGCTGACCTTAGACGTCTTGATAAGAAATGACTTGTGTTTGTACCGAGACATCATCACATGCCGACAAAGGCTGCTTGAGAAGCCTGGAGAAAGTGAGGAGCCACTGGGAATGCTGGGGGCTTGCTTTCAAAGATTAGTCTCTCCGACATGCACATATATAATATCATCCGTTTCATAATGGTGCAATCACAGTGGCTGCTGCTATTTTTAGAAGATGATTTCAGAGTGTTGGCGTCTCCGAGTATTCAGCATATTAGAGCATGGATAATAGAGCATTTTCTTGAAGGTGGCTGGCTTGTCACAGCAGCTCAGAGCAAGCCTCAGTCAGCATCCCTGCCTCAGCAGAGATTTATGAGAGGCTCCATACAGAAGCAGAGGACCGAGTCAGAGAGTGTTGGCTTATTAGAACCAGCCCAAGGAGCTGCGCATATCTGCAGTGGCCCACATGACACCCAGTGGGATGACAGGGACAAATTGTTGTTCTTAATATACAACATAACCGACTGTGACATAATGTCAAAAAGCCTCAGTTTTCTAGTAATTAACTTTATTTAGACAAGCTGCACCACAACTAGGAACAGGTTTTAGCTAAACTACAAATGCTTTCTGCACACTAGGCCTGGGCTTCATAATGCTCCTACTGATTTTCTCTGACTGCATGTAGCATGAAAGCAGCTTTATGTCTCTCTTAAGGTTTCTTTATACTTGACACATCCGTGAGGCCTGCACGGCCAATGACGTAATTTTGCCTTCCACACCCTCCACGCGGCCGAAAGTTTCCGCAACGCGCACCTGGGGAAAATTTCTAACTACGCAGACAGTACCGTGAGGAAAACACGGCGGACGAGCAAGCAGGGGCCAGGGCCCCTGCAGAATTGGTCCTGGCCCCTGTTATGGCCCCTGTGCTAAAGACATAACATTGAACACACTTCTTACGATTATATGCACTGTTGAAGAAACCATAACCGATTGGTCACTTTGACCAATTTAATATTTTCACCTATACAGTTTAACTCTAACAAGGATTTAAAAATTAAGGTGTTTCACCGTTTAGCTTCAGCCGTATTGAGCGGAATTCAGTTTTCATCTGCTAGATCAGGGCTCTGAAACCTGCAGTTACAGAGCCACGAGATGCTCACTTAATATTATTAAACCATTAAATATTTAATTCTTTTGTTCTGTGCCCCTATGAAAAGACACTGGCCCCACGTTGGCCCCCCCAGGTAACCTTGGTCTTGATCCGCCACTGCAAGCAAGCGCTCCTTCTGGCTGGAGGTTCGTAAATATTGACATCTTTATGATTCAGCCCAAAAAGATCACAGTGATCAACAAATTGTTAATAATTCCTGGACAGAAATCGCTGTTACTCTTGCGAGAAGGTAAGAGGCTTAAATGTTGGAAACAACTGTGTTTTCTACTTCACAGTGTTGTGAGGTGTAGTACGCTTGGCGTAGCAGCGCGACGCTGCCCTCTAGAGTCCAGGAGAATAGTGCTACTTCAGAGGAAGAGCTGCACGGAGCAGAACTGCTGCAGACGTTATGTCCGCACGTCTCATTTCTGCGCGGAACCCATGCGCGTCAAGCAGAAAGCAACCCTTAGCCATTGCTGAACACAGCCAGTCAGCTGGATGAAAGACAGGTACTATACTTTTAGCGCCCTTACAAGACAGAGCAGTGCAGCAGTCTGAAAATTATTCCAGTGTGAAAAATTCAGCATTTCTGGTGAAGGAATTAAATCATCCATCACTCTTATTAAGTTCCTGATGTTTGTAACCCACGGTTAGTGAGCTACAAGCAGCATTAGCTGTGGCCTGACAGACATGTCAGCTTGTTACACTTTGGTACTCTTAAAGCAGATGACTGGGCACATTTATTTTTCCCCTACTTCGCTCCTCCATAGTCAGGTACCCACGTACATACTTCATCGAGGATGTAGAGGCTTTCTAGCGTCACCTTGTCTAGATAAATTAGAAAGAACTCCACGCCTTAAAATATTTCCATAGTTTTGAAAATGGTATAAAATATCAGTAGCTTGAGTTTGAAATTTAATAAGCAGATATAGGAAAAGTCTTACTTTCATTTTACATAAAAGCAATTACACATTTTGCTTTATTTCTTGGGGAAAATCGCCTGTCGATCTTTGGAAGAACACACGTCAGGAAGTAAAACTTCGACTTTTATAAGCATTGCTGTTAAAGTGATGTGTGATGGATGCATTAAGACAGCCACAGCTCTTACCCCTGTTTAGGTACTCTATTCTTCTTCTGGTTCTTCTCTTCCAGACAGTTCACATCATTCTTCTTGCTCTTCTTAATTGCCTGCTCTTTATCATTGTTCTGCTTCTGGAAAAAGAACAAATACAGAATCAATTTATGTATTTCGAACACAAGGAAGCCTCCAGTAAAGTCTCCACCATCGTTTTCTATGACCCGGTAACGACTTATATGCTAAACATCGCTTAAAGATTTAAAAACATCAGAAAGACAGCTGAGAATGAGAGAAGGGAGAAAACTGATCATCACAATATTGGCCACAAAAGATGGCAAAGTGAATTATTTCTTAATATTGTGCAGCTCTGTCGTAACCAGGTTAAAATGATTTAAATGTAACTTCAGGTGCAGAGAAGAGCACAACAGATTCCCCACGGTCATTATTTATTAAACAAAGATGAAACTGTGACGAACAGGAGTTGTTTGTTAAAGCACTGGATGAACTGAAGGTCTGTTTGCTGCAGTGGAGCATAATCGTGTGTTAAAAAACACCAAGAAGCAAAGATATCAGCCCGGACCCATCAAAAGGAACGTGGTAACGGCTTTGGACCCGGGACTTCTTCTAGAACAATGTCTGGACAGCTTGCCTTCACTGACTCAACTCCACATACAAACAGCTTCTACAGTCAGATTTGAGGCCATCTGTGCAACAGCCAAGACAGCATCATCAACAGGACAATAAAATATCCTTTTGGCCTCATATTTTTATTAAATATTAATCGGGGTGGATTCTGTTGTAGGTTTTTGTGCACTTCAAGGTAAATGCAGAACCCTTCGTAAGACTAGAGGGTTTTATAATGTTCTGATAAGTGAAATCATCCATCCATCAGAGGTCGGGTCACGGGGTCAACAGGTCCAGGAGTGAAACCCAGACATCCCTGTCCCCAGAAACATCCTGCAGCTCATTCTGGGGGAGCCAAGGCGACATATAGTCCCTCCAGTGAGTTCTGGGCCTTCCCCGGGATCTCTTCCCAGTGGGAAGCGCCCAGAGAACCTCAGAAGGGAGGCGCCCAGGTGGTTTGGACATCTCCCGATGAGATGCCCAAACCACCTAAACTGACTCCTTTCCATGCGGCGAAGCAGCAGCTCTACTTTGAGCTCCCCTCAGATAACTTCTCATCCCATCTCTAAGGCTAAGGCATGATCCATACCTCATGACCATAGGTGAGGGTCGGAACGTAGACGGACCACTAAATCAAGAGCTATACTTTTTGGCTCAGCTCTTTCTTTCCCACAACAGCCCACCTGCATTTCTGCAGACGAAGCCCAGATCCATCTTTCTCCCACTCCATCCCGCCTTAACTCATGAACAAATCACAGATGCTCCTCCGCTTGAGGCAGAGACCGACCCCCGACTCAGATGGGGCAATCCACCTTTTTCTGATCGAGCAGCATACATTCAGACTTAGAGGATCAGACCCTCATACCGACAGCTTCACGCTCAGCAGTGGACCGGCCTGAAGAAGCCCACAGAACCAGATCCTGAGCTTCCCCAACCAGACAGCCTCCTCTCATCTCCATGATCCGGTCCATGAACACAACAAAACTGGTGACAAGAGGCAGACCTGACGGAGTCCAAAATGCACTGGGAACATGCCTTACTTCGGAGGCGATATTTAAAGGCGATCCAACAAGGATTGGATCGCCTTTAAAAGCTACCCAGATCCCCCATACTCCTGAAGCACCGACCTCCCACAAAATACCCCCGGGGACACGGTCATAAACCTTCTCCAAATCCACAAAACACATGCAAACTGGAGGAGCATACCGGGTTTCCTCCTAATCCCCCAGGACCCTGAAAGAGATGATTAAATTGTATATAGGACTATTTTTTGTACCTGCTTTTAGGGATATTTAAATACTAATTATTCTAATAATATTATTAATATGCAGCACAAAGTGTTGGGTTTCATTATGACTACTATTTTCTGTTTTACATTATCTTTGCTTTTTATTAAAATTTTGAGCCTTAAATTTATACTGCGATATATACCGTTATGGTGAAAGGATTTGATTTATACTGTGATATGAATTTTAGGTCATACCGCCCAGCCCTAGTGCTTTTGTAGTTATGTGTCATCAGTGTAAGCATGAATAACAGCGGTTTTGAATGCTAATAATGAAGTCGATCTATGATTAAAGTCTGATGTGGAGGGAAACTGAACGTCTGAGAGGAATCATGATGCAGTGTGGCTGCAATTCACCACTTCACCAACTTCCCCTGTTTCCAGAATGAGTGTACGCATGGGTAAGAGTTGCCGTGAGGACCTCACATTTTCCCGTTTTTTTATAAGTCCCAACCTTTGTGTGAAACAGACGTACGCAGGTTTCAGGCCCCATTTCGTGTGTACGCAAGCTTTATAAATGAGACCCCTGGTCCAGTGTTCTACAGGAAGCAACATTGCTCCTTCTGGATCCAAGGTTTGATCGTCGGTCGGAGCCTCCTCTGCCTTCTCTGCCTCCTCTCCAACAGCCCAGAGTAAGTTTCCCAGGGAGGCTGAGAAGTCTGATCCCTTCTCCCAATGTACGAGTTTCCTGGTAACTTTTTAACATCTGCCACAGTGACGCAATCGCATTCTCCAATAAACCCTACAATTAAAATAGGATGTACTTTCTTTTTACCATGATTTTATCTTCCTTTTCCATGCTTGTCACATAAACAAACAGGGTTTTCTAAACCGTTCTTTGAATTCTTTATGCACAGCACAGCAAGTGTTTTAGCCGTCTCACCTTGTCCTCCTCTCCCTCTGAGTCAGAGGCCGCTCTGAACTGCAACGTGCCCGTGTTGATGTAAAATCCCCCGAGCTTTGTGGTCAGAGACGCAGGCACCAGCTCATCATACTGGGGAGAATAACAATGGAAGACAGTTTGTGGTGTTAAGTTCACAGGCCTGTAGAAAACAATAACTCCACTTACACAACAAAACCAGGAACAGGAACGCTGCTCGCAGATTTTAAAAACACCTGAGTAACTGATAATGTGTTTTGTTAACATTTCACAAAAGCTGCTCTGCTGCTGGTCAGCGAAAACGAATGGCTTATGGAGCACCAGAGCAAATAAATATCTGGGATGGATTTGAACTTCTCCAGGCTACAGATAAAAGCATTTTCCTCCTCATCGCGTATCAAAACAAAGAAAATCAGAGGCAAAAACGGTGCTGCCGATTTGTGACAGCGGAGAAGACAGCCATCAACACCAAAGCAAATCTCATAAAAAAAAAAGCCACAGACTCGACGCACGCAACGTAACGCGAGCTAATGCAGCCGAACACTGAGTAATCACAGCCCAATTCTGAGCAACATCCTCTTGTGAAATACCATAAAGCACTTAGATCTACGCGAGTCATGAGGACTGCTTTCAACTTCAGTCTCAGGTTGGTTGGAACCGGGACACTCGTCTATCTTTAGGACCGACCGTCAGTGAAGGCAACGTTGTTAAACTTCAGGGCAGCAGATGCATATTTCATAGGAAACAGGAGGCGGTATAACTCAACACAGCAACACATGAATGCAGCCGAATATCATAAATACTAAGAAATGGCAAACGCAGCCCTGTTTTTGTAGATCCAAATGCATAAATAAAAAAAAACCTGACTTTGTTTTCTCATTGACTTTTCAACGAAGGCCTTACTGAAGATCATTAATACAGTTGAGCAGAGCCGGCCCAAGATTGTACATTATACCTCATCCAAAGCCATGACTATTGTGAATTTTAATGGGAAATACTGGATTGTGGACCGAGGGTGATGCAGTGATGACAGCAGCACGAGTCCACGGGGGGAAACGGAGCAAATAGACACTCCAGTGTCCGCCCAGTCTGGGAAATATGTTGATAGTTTATAAATTGAACAAACAGGGGCCCCAGTAGTGCGTGAGAAAACCATACACAACAACCAGCGACAGCCTGGTAACGGCTTCCTCATGCCGTTACCCAGCTTGGTCACACGCAGCTGAGAGATGGTATCCTATTCTTCCAGCAGCATTTGTTGTGGTTCCGTTGGTCACTCTGGCAAACAGCATGCTGAGCCCACATGTGTTACTTGGGTTGCGGTCAGGACTGCAGGCAGGCCATTCCATGATCTCCACTCCCAAACTCTGGGGGTAGCCTCTGAGAACCTGCTCTGTGGGAGCGCACTGACCTCCTCAATGATAGTTTGGTCACCAGGAATTGAGCCATGGGATTACCGCTGGTTGCTGAATCTCGTCTTGGTATGTCTATGCACTGAGATTACCTCCAGTGATGATAACATCCTGTTTGTCCAGTGTGGGAAATGCAACCCCACACCCTCATGCCTGCACCAAAGGCTGCTTAGGATGGTCAAGGACATAACTTACATACTCAACTGTACTGCTCAACCTACAAATGCTTTTTCCTAATAAATGTGGCATCAGTAAAGGAAAAACAAGTAATTTAAGGATCTACAGGGTTTACCCCAGAAGATTAGTCCTGGCTGTAGCTGTCTTGGCCCCCGTAGCGAGCTTGACGCTAATAACAGCTAGCGTGTTACTTATGGAGGTTTGCAACCAGACAGGAACTTTACTGAACATTTTATGTTGTTGTCAAACATCGAGCATTTAAAATAAACCAACGATGTTCATTTTAAATTACTGCACATTGGAAAGCTAACAACTGGACATCGCTTACAGCCAGAAAAGGAACAATTAATTTTTTTTGGCCGTACGTGTTGATTAAATCCCAGTAGTCAATGTGATCGCAATTGACAAACGTGTTATTTTGTCAGCATATAAAAATTTTTTTTTGTTGCCATTAGGCTTCTAGCCCTTATATATATATATATATATATATATATATATATATATATATATATATATATATATATATATATATATATATATATATATATATATATATATATAAAAAAGCAGTGGATGAACGTAATCAAACTAAATACTGCCTCTCCATAAATGATAATATGTTCCACATGCATTTCTAAATCTAACTTGATAATCAGAGTGCTCCTGGGTGTCCTTTGTTGGCGCGCATACCCTAAGTAGTTGTTTAAAGCTGCAGAAGGTAACTTTTATATGAATGTATTTTTTTACGTTTGTCACTATGTCTTGACAGCAAAATATGAGACAGATAATCTGTGGGTGAAAAACATAGATAAATCAAGCTCCTCTGGCTCCTCCCAGAGGTCCTACTGCTATTTGCGGAAATACACCGCTCCCAGTCAGAAACAGCCAATGAGAGCCAGGAAGAATGGCTGGCTCTGATTGGCTGTTAGCAGTGTCACTCACTCTTGTGTATGGGCTGCTAGCACCACCTTCACAGCGCTACCATCCTTCAAGCTCAAGATTGCCAATGGGCTGCAGCTGTGTGGAGAAAATCTGCTTTACAGGAAAACAGCCAATTTCTGGAGTGCCACCTGCTCAGAAAACAAAGACGGGTAAACATCGAAGCAGCATGGCGGGCTTGCTTTGGGAGAGGCGCTGTGGAGGGAGGGCTGCAGCGCAGCAAAGAGCAAAGGGGAGGGACCTGTAACGTGTGCTTGTTTAAATTTTAGGTCCACATTTTTCTCAAAACGCCCTACTGCAGCTTTAATTTACTTAGCCTTGGCCCGGTTCTGAAGTTTAGGGTACTTACAGCTTCAGAGTTGTCTATAAATGGGTCCGTCTCATCATACCCAAACCCAATATCAATCAGATCTTGCATCCGGTCCTTTTTCTTTTTCATACCCGTGTTACCCTAAAAATGCAATATGAAAAATAAAGATTAATCAGGCATTACGCTGCTTTGTATTTAAAAGGAGCAATAAGCTCATATTTTAGATAGAAAGAACTAAAACGTTGTTCAGTGAAGATCTAAATGTATCATATATATATATATAAAAAGAAAGAAAATACAAGCAGTAGTTGCAGTAAAAAGCATTAAGCCTGAACTATTCAACAATTATTCAACTAAAGCTGTTGCTTTCCTTATGAGCATCTGTTGCTAAGCAACAACCTAAGTGCTAAAAGACTATTCACAACACTGGAAATGTTTGAAAAGTTAGACATCAAAACATTTCTAACTTTGAAAACAGACGGGTTATGCTGGTTAAAAACACGTGGTTTCTAGCTCACTTTGTCTTTTAGGAGTCCGGCCACAACAAACATAATCGGCGAGATTATGAGTAGTTTTGAATCCATCAAAAAATAAAGGAATTTAAATATTAACTCCGTTTATTAATTAAGTATATAAGCAAGACTATTACAAGTTTAATGAAGTGTAAAAGGTGCATGAAAGTACACGCAGATTGGTGCATTTAAAGGCAGATAATGGTGGCAGTTCTTAATTTTGATGCATTTAATGATTAAGTTTTTTTTTCCTTCTGTATTTCATCTGCCAACCAGCAATCAGAGCCAATCTGCAAAAATAAAAACTGACTGATTCTGGTCTCTGGTGGAATAACTGGTGCATCTCTGAATAATAACTAAAAACTCACATATTTATTTTCAAACTTCTTTGCCAGGGCTTCGACCTCAAGCCGCTCACGCTCCTCATCATTGAAGGGATTGAGGGAAGGAGTCAAACTTGGAGGATTGCTTTTCGTCTGAAATAAAGATTGAAAAACGAATTAATGAGACTTAAGACAGGAAAGATTAAAGGAATGCTGAACAATGTCCAAATATAAGTCCATAGAAGCAGTTTGCAAAGAGTTGGGGTGAGTTTTATATTTCAACTCTCATATAAACTAAACTTTATCGTCCAGATGCGCGTGTGGTTAAAACATGTTCTGCTTTCCCTGCTCTCTTGTGCCCCATCCCGGGTCCTCCATCAACGATGCTCCCTCATCTCTCTCCCTCGTCGCTGCCAGAGGGCCGAGCTGCATGTGGCATTTCCAAGTGCCATAATGGCCGAGTGACTGGGCTGTTGCTGGGCAAGCCTGACTGAAAGGGACACAGGTAGCAACCTGACACATTGCTGTGTGTGGACAGGGGGGGAAAGGGAGGCTGCGCCGCGGTAACCAACACCGGAATCTGCAGAGCGCTGCTAAAGTTGAAAAGCTGCGCAGAGGAGACAGCTGCTGCCTTTGTGCTGGGCTGCACTAATGGTCACTCTCGGCCACGGAAGGACAAGGTGCACTTCCCCCATTTAACTTACTCTGACACGTCCATATAAGCACTTCCAAGAGGCGCAAAATAACTCCGGCGGTAGTTTCCCACGGTCCGCCAAAGAGTCGAAGCGGAGGCACATACCTGGAGGCTCTGGATGAGTTCGCCATAATTAAACTCGGCGGAGGTGCGCTCGTCGGGCTCGGACAGGGACAGGTTCAGCCGCACGGTCGCCCTCTTGTCGGCGGCAGCCTTGTCCCTGTCGCCGTTTCTACCGAGGCGACCGTCGCTGGCGCTGCCTCCTGCCCCGCCGCCTGCCTCAGCCTCCCCGGCTCTCTCCGAGTTCGCAGCGACCTCGTCCTCCTCCAGCCGGCGTTTCCTAGACTCCGGGGCTGTCCCTCCCGCGAAGGCCGACAGGGTGACAAACTGCACTTTTCTCGGTTCGGCCATTTGGATGAGCTGCCCGACTGCCTGCCTGAACCTCGCTCCGGACAGACGGCGACACCGAGAAGAGCTACTTCGCGAAACTACTCCAAATTGGTGGGTTGAGGAAGGCTCCGCGGAGCTCCGACGGCTACTCGGGGCCTAGGCGGATGTTAGAGCCTCCTCCGCAGCATGCGGGCTGAACTCCAGGGGATGCGACGGTCGAGGGAAAGTTGTTTTTTCAGCAGCTACTCTCATCCTCGCTTTGCTATGGGGCTGAGACATTCACAGGAGCCATCTTGGGTTTCGGGAGTAAATAAAATATCAGCGGAGAGGGGTCGCTGCGCATGCGCGTACACACAAAACGGAACCATGTGCCACAGGGGAGAGCATCACGTCCAATCAGCGCTCACCGGATCGTAAGCCCGCCCCCTTCACAACAGGCGATAATAACAACACTCTGAGCACTAATCTGACCTTTATAAAGTGTCTGCAGGAAGGCCAGGCTGTGGTTGTTAATGCCTGGATCAGCTGCCTTCATTTGATGCTTTTCGTTTCGTCTGTCCTAAAAAAATGCTGACTGGGTTATTTCTGTATAACCTCTAAACTCATTCTGATGGAAAGAACTAGTAAAGTGTATTATAGTAACCTGCTGATAAACACCCCTAATGATGCAACACAACCGAATTTACATTTGGAAATAAAAAAAAAATTCTAGCTAGAAACAATGACAAGAGGAATCTGTTGTAAATTCCTTAAATGAAGCTATGCTCCTAGTTTCTAGTTTAATGTCCATTTAATCCCCCTTGAAAAGGTGGCAAATCCTCCCAGACTCAATTTGCAATTCTCCTTCTTAGTTTCAGATTTGGACGTATCTGCAGGCACATCAGAAAACTAATGTGATCAATGTCTGTGTTGATACATTTATAAAAAACAAAACAAAAACAATGCTTTATATAAACATTGCACTAAATGTAAAATAAAGCTGTGTGCAGGGCTCTGATATGCTCCTGGCACGTTCAGATAATGTTTTATGTGATTGGTCACACTCAGAAGTAGAGTGCCTTATGTGCCCTGGAAGTTATAAAATCACATCTGGCTACTGCAGAAACTCAGTGGTTGCATGAGGGTTTCACCATCTTGACTTGGGCTGAAAGGTATCTGACATTTAAATTTTTAGTTCTCACTGATGTTTTAAAGTTTCTCTAAACTTGCTCAGTTGTTAAAACACCACAACTGCCAAAATAAATCATGTAAGAGTTGTCATCTTCTTGTGTTTGAACCCAAGACATCAGACTTTAGATATTTACTCTTCAACTTCATCATATACAGTCGCTTGAAAGATTTTGGGTATCACTTGGAATATTCTTTATTAAGAAATGAGCACGTTATTTTCAGTCTATTATTTTTTGTTTATATATGGAAAAAAAACTGACTTGATTGCACGTAAACAACAGAAATAAGCTTGTTTTACTCATGAAAAAGATAAGCAAAAATGTGCATTCTAGGTGAGACAAAGGACACCCTAGCCATCTACATGTCCCTGACATCCATTTGAGGAAGGTTTGCTTCTCTCCTCAGTTTCACTTGTGAGATATTTTAGTTTTCTTGTATGTTTTTCTAAAATTAAATTAGAGCAAAAATATTACAGACAAAAAAATACATTAAAATAGTCAGATTTTATTACAAATGATATTACACAGAGGAAAAAAAAACAATTAAAATGTGCATGTGTTTGATACAAATCACTACATTATAGCAAACAAAAGACCATTTTTCTTTTCGTGGTGTAGATCCATTCAGGTGACACACTTAGCCTTCTGTCTGTGTCATGAGAGGAGGACTCTGTTGTCTTTGGCCCACTTTCTCAGAATCCGGATAATGTATTCAACCTGAGGGTTTCCTGAACTTCGCAGGAGGGCCAAAACCTCTTTGAGCGTCTCCCTGGAGAACAAACAGGATATGTAAGGAACCAAGATATGATCAAAAATGCATCATTTGTCATGTTTATTTTAAATGACGAAACCCCGCATTCCAGCAAGAGAATGGCAGATGATAAAATCACGTTCCAAATCACTGCACAGAAGGAAGAGAAAAACATACTTGGGCTCCTTGTTTGCCAGTATGAGCTGAAAGATGCCGACACATGCCCCTCTTTTTCCCTCCCAGTAATTGGAGCCTGGGTCCAGCTTCTCCAGAGCATCAAATGCTTTGGCAGCATAGTAGAACTGGCCCATCTGAAACAACACATGGTCACCATCAGTTGGTCTACAAACTCTTTGATTACAAGCATGGGAACTTAAATATACAACAGAATGCAAACTTTGGAGTCATCCATCAGTTCATCCTAATTATCTTCAAACAAGAAATGCTTTCTTTTTTTTTAAGTCTTCTAGGGTGAACATAATACTGATCAAGGGTTAGTGGAAGTTTTCAAGGTTTCCTCTTGGGTTTTGACTCCCTTTTCTCTAGTTTTAAATCCAGTACCACTGTGAGCAAGTACCTCTCCCATTCCTTCTGTTTAAGCTCCTTTGTCACATCTAAACCTCCCTTTTTTCCTTCCTCTACATAAATAAAAATAAAACAAAAACAGTTTAAATATGTACACCAAACGTATGTACGTTGTGAGTGCTGTAACCGAAGTCTAATTCCTTCATTGTAAATACAATCATGGCCGAATCAAAGATGATTCTGATTAAATGTTTCAGCTGATAAAACAGATTTTACTATCAAAGAAAGATAATCTGCATAAATACAAGATTCAGCTTTCTACTCAACCTGGCCCTGTGTGAAATTGACCCCCCTTGTTGAATCAAGAATTGTATGTGACAAGCCAGTTTTTGGAAATCTAAGTTTCATTTCACGAGCCACGCCCAGACCTGGTTACAGCCAGACCTGGAGGAGGAAGAAATCACTTACACAATTTCTACAGGTAAGAATCACTGACATCTATCAGTCTAGAAAGGTTTGCAAAGCCATTTCTAAGGCTTCCAGTGAACCACAGAGGGAGACGTTATCAACAAATGGAGAAAACATGACACAGCGGTAAACCTTCCCAGGAAGGGCGGACCTATTATGATTACTCCAAGAGGATTGGAGCCTGGGTCCTTTGGTCATAAAAGAACCCAGAAGAACATTTAAAACACAGCAGGACTCACTTGCCTCAGTATTCATGATTCAACAATAAGAAAGAGACTGAGCAAAAATGGCAACTGTGGCGGAATTTCAAGGCAAAACCCACAGCTGACCAAGACGAAAAAAAAAGTCCAAATGTGAGCTGTAGCGCGTGCGCACACACCATAAAAACTATCGCTAACACTTTTGGGAAAATATTCTGTGGTACGGATAGATAAAAGTGTAACTATTTGAAAGGTCTGCACCCTGCCGTGACTAATGGAACCACAAATTCTGCGCTCCTCCAGAACATCCTAAAGAAGAATGTCCAGTGATCAGTTCATGGCCATAACCTATACACACTTGGCTATGAAGCAGGACATTGATCCGAAGCACATTATAAAGGCCACCTCTGTATCACTAAAATAACAAAATTAAAGTTTTGGAGTCTGATTGCTGTGGCAGGACCTTAAAAAAGGTCATTCATACTCCAAACCCTCCAATGTGGCTGAAACAATTCTTCAAAGAAGAGCTGGCCTAAGGTCCTCCACAGTGATGTTAAAGACTCATGGCAGTTGTTGCAAATTATTGATGGCAACTGTTCCTGCTAAGAGTGAAACAAGCAGTCATTAGGTTAGCTTGGATAGTTTTTTCTCCCTTAATTAATAAAATCACCAGTTAAAAGCAGCATTTTGTATTTATTTAGGTCATTTTTGATATTAAAATTAGTTTGATGATCTGAAACATTTTAGTATGACAAAGAAACAACTCAAAGGGGAACAAATTCCTTCTCACAACACTGTGCATTGGTTAAGAAGAATTGGTCAACAAATATGTATTTGTTGCCATGCCAAGGAAATCAGTTTTCAGGAAAATAATGGACCGCTCCCCAAAGCAAAAGGCGTGTCATCAGGAAATCAAGCTCTACATGGTGATACACTCCACAAACACTCTGGATTTTAATGTGATTAGAATTTTACAGTGGTGGAAAAAACTGAAGCTCTTCTCCCCGGCAGAGCTGATCTGCCAACTTGTTTTATGAGAACGTATCAAAAAAATGAGTCAATGTAAAATCCAGTGGAAATATAATAAAGTAATAATTGTAATTGATCAAATCATGAAACGATTTGTTTGCGTCTGTTTGAGCTGGAAAAGGAAAGGTACACCTTTAATTACAACAATATCTTTTGACATTTTAAGGTATTTTTTACCGTTTTGTGTTCTATTTCAGGTTTTTTTTTCTACCAAAGTAAAATGACTGAATGAGTGGTGATTCTGTTTGTTCATGGATTGTAAAAACACAACGCAGTTGTACATAGTCCTGTCACAGATTAAAAGGAAAAGGACAGAAAATGAGCCAAAGCCTTTAGAAAAACTACTAGTAATCAAAAAATCCTAGAAAGATTACAATCCAGCCTGGGACTTTGGAAGCACAACAGAGAAATTAGGTCTGGTGTAACATTACTGAAATGAAAACAAGCCGCAGGGGAACTGATCCACGAATGCTTTCAAGAACACGCAACCATGCAACAAGAGCTAAAACACCGGTAGGAGTTTACCTGTCAGGTAGAGTTCTTCGATGCCATTTTTTTGGCCCTTCCTGTTTTTCGTTCTAGCACCTTGATCACATTAGTCTGAATATTTTTACAGTAGTCTTTCAATTTTATACCTTTTCTTTTAATACCTTGGTCTCGTTGGATGGACTTTCACTGTTTCCTGCCAACACCTGGAGCAAATACTAACGCTAACCAAGATGCTAAAGCTCAGCTAAAACAGTGGCTGACCTTGCAGTAAGGAGAACTTGAAGAGTATCTCTGATGAGGCTCTCATTAATTACAAGAGGCAAAGAAAAGGTAGAGGACAGAGGAGGATGTTACCTTGTAGCAGTCGTTGGCAATCAGCTGCAGCAGACTGAAGGAATCCGAAGAGGTGCCCATCTTCAGATAAAGCTCCCAGGCAAGCTGGCCCTTCTGGTTCATTATGTCTGACAGGAACAAGATCAGCGAGTTCAACATTCCCATCGCTCACAGACATCCTCAGCTTACAAAGATTCATATTTGGGAAACATTGGAGGCCATGAGGAGCTTTTACTGCGGTAAATTAGACCAAAAGGGGAAAAAAAGTGCTTCAGTGAAGATATCCCTTCCTGCTGCTGAGTGTAACATCAGCAGAGTGAAAGACAGCCTAAATTCGATGCAGGCCTGAGGCTAGAAACCTGGCAGCGGCGTTAGATTCAGATCCAAGCCACAGTGAACAAGCATAAAGGAGCTCTCAGTTGTGATTCCCCATTCAGTTAAGGTATCTGAGTCAGGTCTCGCATACATGGGGTCATTTTACCGTGTTTGCAGGCAACGGGCCAAACCGCTTGACTCTTGTGTTATAAAGGGGAGTTTAAAAAGAAAAAAAAAAGACTTATAAAAATGGTTATTATAAAGATAGGGGTGCTGCACCAAAAAATTATTAACATGGGCAAACATCTGACAGACAACTAAATAAGGCATGACAGGTCTTTCTGAAAAGACGTGTTAAACATTGATTTTGCTGGCAGCCCAACTTTCATGTTACATCAATAAAATGCTTTTACGATCTGGTTCCACAGCCGCATCGTGCTGGTAATTAAACTCACAAAGTTGCCCAGTTATTACATTTCCAATCCAATCACAGCTTTTGAACAGTGTGACATTTCTGTACAGGATTTACTGTACGCACACAGCAATGTTCTGCTCAGGACGGGTTCTGGTCCCCGATAGTGGGAGGGTTAAAAGCCTCAGGGTGCTTCTTTATCAGCGCAGTTGTGCTGACGCTGATACTAAAGGATCACCGATCATGTATTTCCTACCTTCACTTCCCTCTTTTTCACTTAAATGTTTATTAGAAAAAAACGCAATTCAACCAAATCAAAAGTGAACTGATATCCTATTGTTAAAAATTATGTTGTTTTTTTTACTAGACAAAATTAATACTTCTTTTCTGATCTTCAGCTCCTACTGAGCCTTCACATTGGTTCGTATCCATTAAAATTCTTCACATCTTTTCATACCTGCAAACTTTAGTGCATTTTACAGGGATTTTATGTGACAAACACACTCCAAGTAGGACATGAAATTGTGAAGCAGGAGAAAAAGCATACAAGGTTTTCAGAATGGTCTGCAGTCAGCCCGTCTGAGTCCAAACGGTCTAGAACCAAATTTGCTGGAATTACAGCTCAGAGGCTTTTTGCGTGTGTCTCTGACAGCTTTGGCGACAGCTTTGAATTTTTGCAACTTTTTCTTCTTTGTAAAACATCCCAAGCTCAGTGAGCTTGGATGGGGAATGTCAGAGAACATCAATTTGCAAGTCTATCCACAGATTCTCAAATGTATTTACATCTGGACTTTGACTGGACCATTTTGACACATTCATACATTTTCATGTAGACCAGTGGTGTCCAGAAATTTCATGATTCTCGCCTGAACTGTCAAATCAAAAGTATCTGTGGGCCAAACAAATTATAATTAAAACTGAAATCAAACAAATATATGTGCTTTTCATTTTCTGCTCAAAAATAAACTCTGCATGCGATGCTTTAATTAAACAATTAAAGTAGTGATATTTTTCTGTAGAAATGGGCGTAAACCATTATAGATCCAAAACTTAAAAGGGGTTTTGCGCGATTGCCTCATTAAAGGAAAGGCGTCCGCTTTGCAAACGACTTTTGGCTAGACGTGGTTTTATTGACTGTGAAATCAAAGACAGCAGAGAAAGCGTAGTTATTAAAAGACGAGTACTTTGTGTCGTTTCTAATATTTTCCATTTTAAGAAGATTTAAGTTTGTCGGTAATATCTTTTGCTCTTATTAAAGATTGAAAATTTCCATCTATGTCAACCGGCTGTGCTGGCGGGCCAAATTTGCATCATTCTCATAATGCAGCTAGGGGACGCACAAAATCTATCTATGTTGAGGGTCCCTGCTGTAGAAGAGCATCCCTACAGCGTGATGCTGCCACTATCATGTTTCACCAGGGGGCGGTGCGTTCAGGCTCCTGTGACGTGTTAGTTTTCTGCCACACAGAGTTCTGCAGGCAAGCCTAAATAATGATTTATTTATTTTTTTGTCTCATTTGACCAGGGCTCCTTCTTACCAACGTTTGCCGTTTTCCCTACATAGTCTAAAATTTGCTTACATAAAAGCTTTAATTTAAGTTCATGTTTTTTATGTGAAAAAGTTCAAGGGGCTTGAATACTTTTGCAAAGCTCTGCATTTTTCAGATCAAGTGTACCATCATCAACATTTCTTCTATACGTACAGCATCGAGCCAGCCAGCTGAGGTAAACATAGTCGTTCTTGATCTTTTCATTCTGGATGAGCAGAAAAACCTGAAAGGAAACACCAAATAAGTACGGAACGTGCAGCAACGTCAATCAGCCGGGGCAAAAGGTTGAATCACAGTACCTCCTCTGCTTCTTTGTAGTTTCCCAGCACTGCTTTAGCCTGAGCGTAGTTGAAGTTGAACGTATCATCATTGTAGAAGTAGCCCTGAAAAAAGGACCGCTTATACAACTGTCTAAACACGCACAACAAAGAGTCGCAGGTAAAATTGTGTAAAAAAGGAAACCAGACATGAATAAATGTGCTTCTCAAGGTGATACTTCATCATCAGTAATTTTTTTCTCCCGCTTATCGCCACAGCACAACAGCTACACAGACACTGTACCAACCTTGACAGAGTTGAGATATATGAGAACGTCTTCAAACTGTCTCAGGAGAAAAAAGCAGGAGGCCATGCACTGTCTGCCAGGGATAGTATCTGCAAAGGAGGGCAAAAATCTACTCGCACATCCCGGCTTTCAAAAATAATACTGGAGACAATTTCATCTGGCTTACCGCACTCGCTGGCTGAGCCGCCGACCAACTGGAAAAACTGCTGGGCAATCTTTAGGTGATCCCTCTGCAAGATGCAAGTGCGGGAACTCACAGTCGTTTCACACGCAAAGCGGTCACATGTACTGACAGGTAACTCTTTGGGAATGATCAGAAGTACTGACCGATCCAATTTCTTGTCCAAGAGCAGCGTTTACCACTCCTTTTAAGATGTATTCCTGTAACACGAAACCACAATCAGTGAGAATTATATAATCTATCATTTGAAAGAGGCTTCAGAGCTATGAAAAGAAAAACTATCCCTTTGGGCTTTTACTGATGCATTGAAACTATTTTTAAGGGTGGACAGATATTAAAATTCACTCACGTTTTATTAACAAGAATTAAATGCACGTTTTGACTCGGCTGCTGATTGTCCTTCAATCCCCACAGGGCTGACATTACACATACAGGATGAAAATATATACATACATCCCGACTAATGTTTGCAGAAAACCCCGAGCTTTTTGAAGCAATCAACAAGGTCCTGGTATTATTCTAACTAGGCATTGGACCACGCTTGCTGGCACAATTGTTAAGAGCTCATATCAACTGATTGTTAGCTGGCAGGGAAGCAATGTCCACGCATTTTCAATAAGGTTGAGGTTGGAAGCTTGATGTTACTCTGCTTTATCTTTTCCCAAACCAGTTTAGGATGCGTGCTTGGGGTCACTGCCTGGTTGGAACGCCCGACAGCCTTTCAACCATCTGACCCAAACTTCCCCCTCAGACAAAAGGGAATTGCATTCCAGAGGAAAGCTTTATGGTCATAACACATGCTTGGAAGAGTCACACCAAAGAATACCGCTCCAGCTGTCTGGCATGGTGGTGGCAGTATCATGTTAAGGGGCTAACCCAAGTACGTGGAAAAACAAACGAGAAGCCAGACGGTGGAAACTTGGGAACACCATCACGATGTTCCAACAGGTCAGTTATCAAAAAGACCTTTCAGCACAGGTTTTGAAATGGATATAGCAGGATAACACTGAGCTTCTTTACCGGCCACAGTCTGAAACACATGGAATGTTTGTGGATTTGGGTTCAAATTCATGTCTAGAAGTTCAAAGGAGCCCTGTCGTTTCTGTTCAGAAGAGGGGTCGAATATTCAGCTAAGAATGATGCCAGAAGCATGAAGTTCAGGTGCAACTTGCTAAGAAACATGTAGCCAAATGTTATTCATGGATTATATTCATATTTCAGCCTGTATGTATAGTTTTCCCCTGTGTGCATTAGACAAGGTCCATAATAAATGAATCATTGCAGCTGAATGTTGCATAACAGTAGCATCCTGAAGTAAAAATGGTTCAAATATATAAATAAAGCTCAAAATAAGACATCCTGATGATGTCAACTTCCGGTCGTCACTCAGATACATTCAGACCTAACCGACAAGAGAGTTTTTGACAATTAAAATGACAGGGGACAGGTACCCTGCAAAAAGGGAAGGGATGTAACATTTTCTTGAAAATAGTGTATTTGTCCTAGATTTGAGCAGATAAATAAGTGTATCTGCCAATGGAACATTTTGACCCCCAAAATAAGATAATTGCTGCACTTGAAATAAGATGATGGAGATGAGTTGTCCCCATTTTAAATGCAAACATCTTATTCCATTGGTAGATGATTTAAACTTGCTGTTCAAATCAAGGACAAATGCACTCATTTCAAGAAAATGTGACTTCATTTTTGTTCCCTTTTTGCAGTGAAGGACATTATTTCAGAAACTCTTAGGGATGATGTTCATCCCTGACTGTATTAACTGTGTTTATCATTTGTTCAGTGGGTTTAATTTATGCATTCCTGACTATAAGAGAGGCGCAAACAATTAGAAATGAACGCTGCCATCATTTCTAAGAGATTTGTCACCTGAGGAGTGATGGGAACCAGGTCTTGGATGAGGTTGTAAGCTTCCTGGACATCATCTGCAAATATAAAACAGATGAATGTCGGTGCCCACGTTTTCTCTTCTGTTCCAACAACTTCATGTCTAATCAATGCACGTGATGGCTGACGATAGTTATAGATGATAGGATATACCCTTCAGATAATAAATGAATCATTGCAGCTGAATGTTGCACAACAGTAGCATCCTGAAGTAAAAATGGTTCAAATACATAAGTAAAGTGAGTACTGAGTGGCCTTTGTAAAGTGCCTTGAGATGACATGTTTCATGAATTGGCGCTATATAAATAAAATTGAAAATTGAATGTAATGTTTTTTGCAACATAAAAAGAAACAAGAGAAAAGGATAACATTTGAAGAGCAGTTTGGCAGAGATGGTTTATAATAAAAACTAATATTCCAAATGTTTCATAATTCCAGTGGAGATGCACCAATTGTTTGGCTGTCTTGAAACAACGATCCCCTCTGCGTGTTGATTTTAAGGTGAACTACTGAGAAATCTGGGGAAAATGATGACAAATCAAACTCAGATTTACCACCAATTTCAGTCCTGAATCAAGCAAAAGCATGTATTTTGACACCATTTTGTATTTCATAAGGGTTAGACAAAAAAGTTTAAAACGACTGCATTGATGCATAAATAGGGGTTTATCTTGTAATTCATTTACTAAGGCCCAAGCAGCGAAAACGCTGCGAAGACCTGGTGTGATCGCAGGACTTATTATTCTCCTCTCAAATGAATTAGGCTTTAGGCAGCCTGCATATGCTTAAAAAAAATCACCAAACTTTGCAGAAAATTCAGCCCTTTCTGAAACTTTGTATTTGTCACCATGGGTCGACTCGCTCTACGTTGGTACTAGTGGAAAAGGACATATGTAGCATCTCAAGACCTACAAGAAAGTCTCTTGCAGTTCTGATCTAAACCCCACAGGAAGTCAGCCATTTTGGACTAAAGCCACCATTTTGTGTCTTTCACACTTTATATCTGGGCCAACTTCTCTTACAGCTTTTGACTTATACACTTCTAAATTACTACACGATGAGTATAGTTTTAAGCCACTGAAAGTCAAAAGTTCTAAATAGCTTTTTGCTGCGTTAAAGCATGTGGGCGTGGCCAAGCTTTATAACCTTTAACTTCCACACACACTCCGAATTGTACCAGTCTTTCTGGGTGTCATCACAGACTAGTGCTCAACACAACCGCATGGTCGTTTGTTGACATTGCTTAGCTCCGCCCACGTAGAACAGGGCGTGGCTTGTTTCACTGGTGAATGTCCTCCTTTTAGAATCTGACTCATATAAGCTTCAAAATGTTTATGATGATACGGAACAAGGTGATGTTGAATCCTACTCTGAACAGTGACTGTTGGCTGAAGCATTTGGTGTGGCAGAGTGGCAAATTTTTTAATCTCACAGTTTTCATATGGTTGGCTCTGAATCACACATACATGATCCGATTGGCTCCAAAATTAATATGAATGGTCTTTGTCAACCAACAAACAGGTCAAATGGATCACACTGGAATTTAAGGGCAACTTGTCCACTAGAATAATTTAACAGCTGTATCTCCCTGATGCATCATCAGATCCAGCCAGAATGTTTTGTGCTTTCTCGTGGACAACTGTTCAACACATTGGTATGGTACATCGAAGACATCACTATAGCCCCGCTCACTGAGAACAAAGTCACAGGTTTCTGTGCTAAATGACCCTCCATGAGTCTGTAGAAGTTTTCAAACTTCGTCTAATAACAGATCATTTCACATGACATTTTCAAAATACCACAGGAAATCTTCATTAACCCTTCGCCACCAAACAAAGAGTGACCACAACTTCCATCAGGAAAGCTGGATTTTAGCCAAATCTTTCTTTTCGCCAGAGCTGGACTGACCTAACCTGACAACAGCCAGATGCAAGTCTTGCTCCGCCTAGCTCCACTCACATACATCTGGGACATCTCCCATAGAGAGTGATTTCTCCAACCAATTTTATGGTCTGGCCAATCAGGACGCAGGGCTGGAGTTTCATAGATGTGACGTAGTGGAGACGCGACCATGACGTGAGACTGTTTTGATAGCAATGGCGGCTCGTCGAGGAAGCAAGCGTTAACATTGATGCTGCTATTTCTTCCGTGTTGTCCAATCTACCTAATATTGTTTCATTAAAAGAACATCAGAGAACGGCTCTGAAGGCTTTTGTTGGTGGAAACCATGTTTTCGCCCTTCTCCCGACCGGATTTGGCAAGTTTTGTTTTCCGGGGCGCGTCCGCGGCGGACGCGGAAGCGCCCCGGAGCGGTTAGCGGTTAGCGCGAACCATATTAGGAGGCCTTTAGTCCTCAACGCGGTCGGCCCGGGATCGACTCCGACCCGCGGCGCTTTGCCGCCTGTCTTCCCCCCTCTTCCTGTCAGCTCACTGTCAATAAAACGCATGCCACTAGAGCCGCAAACACATAAAAAAAAAAGTTGTTTTTTTTTCTGCGTCGCTCTCATCAGCGTCACGGATTAGCTTCGGTGTGAGTGGTTGAAATAGCACGTCGATAAAGATGACAGACAAGTGGCTTATCCAATCATATGCAAGGATTTTTGATAAGGCCCAGCCTTCAATAAAGGCAATTCCTATGGCGGTGTCCCAGATGTACGTGAGTGGAGCTAGGCGGAGCGAGACATGCGTCTGGCTGTTGTCAGGTTAGGACTGACCAAACTGAACCTAAAATCAAGGCTCGTTTACAGTACCGCCTAGTGGCGATGTGCGGGACTGAGTGGCCGGCTCGCTGGGGGCACCGAGGTGGCGATGAAAAACGCCTGTGATCGCAACACAAGCCAGAGCGGCGCTGAGGAGCGAAGCCCGCCCAATGCTGCTTGCAGCTTTAATTTACTGTTGGATTCAAAACAACTACTGCTATCGAATAACCTGCAGCACATTTTCCTCTTCTGTGTGTTACTGTGCTCAGAAATAAAACCTTAAAATCAGTCAAATTCTGAATTGGCAGGTTGAAACTGAAAGAAAACTAGGAATTATAAGTCAGCATTGAAGACAGCTGCTTTGTTACAAAGACAGCCGCATCCTGGGTTAAAATGGATGTGGAGCCAGATGCCAGCACCTTTTTGACATTTTACCTCCTGTACCGTTTGTTTCACGTTCTTTTTTTTTTTAATGGCTATATCACATTTTTTCTTCTCCAGCCAACATACCCAAACAACCAAATCCACTATCCAGCATCTTCTTTCAACATGGCAATGACTTGTGTGCACACCTTGTCTCAGATAGTAGATGACCAGGTTGAGTCTAGCCTCCGGAATCACATCGATCAAAGGAGGCAGCACCTGCAACGCACCCTCCCCGCCACGAAACACCACCTGCAGCACACGGGGATTCAGAGGGAGGAAGTGCAGGCCCTGCTGCATGCATCCGCACAGTCCTCCACGCTCACAGCCGGAGGTAATGGGAGGCTTACCAGGTTGTGTCGGATAAGCTCCTTAGCAAACTCAAAGGAGCAGGAGGAGATATCGATTAGGTTCTTCAGCTCAGCCTAAGAGAGAAAACATAACAGAAAATAAAACCGGCCATAACCATTTCAAAGGAACAGCTACTGATTTAGCTGTGGCTAGGACTGATTACTTTACCTTACTTACAATAACCATTCATTTTAATAAAAGCTATATAAAGCACTGATAAGGGTTTGTGTTTAAATATTGTTAGATTAAGAGACAACAGCTAATAAATCTAGAAAAAAAGGTAAGGACATTTTTGTTTGGTCGATTTATTTCTTTGCAGTGTCAATTCTTCTTGGCCATAAATCTTGTTTAGCTGGAAAGCCTGTTGAGTTCCCTTTAAGTGGTGCCACATTCACTAAGAAAATTAATAAGTAGCAAAGCTGAGCGTGTGGGTTACATCCAGAAAAACCTGACAACACCGATCTGTCAATGCTAAACAGCTTTTGGTGGAGGCAGTGTCATGGTGTGGGGCAAAATCTCCCTAACTGGTAAAAACCAGGCTTGCCTTCTCTGATACAGCAAAGAAATAATCCCCCCAAACACACTTTTGTTTTACTTCTTTTGCCAGGTTTAGCTGCACCTCAAAGCGTCTTCAAAAGTTAATAGATAAAAGATCGTCCCATTCGCACCTCAGCTGCCTTGCCATTGTAAAGCCTGAAGTGGTTGCAGGCCTTGAGGTTGAGAGCTATGGTTGAATCCGGGATGTTCTGCAGGTACACGGCCAGCACCTCCTGAGACACGTCATAGTAGTCCAGCTTGTAGTAACACAGAGCCACGTACACCTTCAGCGCCAGGAAATCTCTGTAATCACAACGTGCAGTCAGGGGGAAGGAATCCGGTGTTTAGGGAAAACAAGAGATTAAATGTTGATTAAACTGATTTATGTCAGGTTTAGAAATTCTAACATGAATTAACACAACTGACATGTTTAGGGTATTTTTTTAATAACATTAAGAAGATTTAAAAAAAAAAATCCTTCCATAATCCTGCGATCATTGGGCGAGAGGCTGAGTCCACCATGGACAGGTCTCCAGTCCATCACAGAGCAACACAGGTCAAACAACCATGAACACACACACAGACTCCTGATGGCCATTTGGAGAAGCCGGCTAACCTAAAATGCATATTTTTGGAACATGCAAGGAAGCTGGAGTCTCTGGGGAGAACCCAGGACCTTATTGCTTGAAGGTAGCAGTGCAAAGAACTGCACCACCGTCTATCCCTGAAAGCATAGACTCCTTTCTAAGAAAATAAGAAAAATAAGAAAAATCTGAAAAGTCTGGCCCATATGTGTCGGTTTGTACTGCAAAAAGGGAACTACGGGTAAGTAAAATGTTCTTGAAATTACTGTATTTGTCCTTGATTTGACCAGGCAAGTTTAAAAGTTCTGCCAATAGAATAAGATTAAAATAGACAACTCAACAACTCATCTCCATCATTATTTCATGTGCAGTATGTCTAATCATCTCATTTTAGGGATCAAAATACTTATTCCATTGGCAGATAATCGTATTTACCTACTCTAATCAAGGACAAATACACTAATTTCAAGACAATTTTACTTACTTTTAGTTCCCTTTTTGCAGTCTGGTTCCAATTTAATTCAATGCCCCTAAATAAAATCCAGTGCGACCGACTGCCTACAGAAGTCAGTTTCCTGATACTTCAAAGATTGCCACTAGTCGGCGTTGGTCTGGCGCGTTGAGGTTTGTGGCTGTGAGGTAACAAAGACAGAAAAGGTCTAAGTGGTGTGAATACCAAACCACTGTGGACACAAACCCCTGACGGAGCAGATACCGTGTCTGCCTGTTAGACAAAGCCTATTCAACAGCTCCCATGTATTACTGTTTTTGTCCAAGATGTGCAAAGTACATGACGTCTAACACTAGAGCATTAAAACTCTCACCCGCCATGATGATTTTTGGAGCCCCGCAGGACTGTGAAGCTAATCTCAGAGCAAGAGGACAGCAAAAGTACAGACCTGTTCTGCAGCAGAAGGCGTTTATAGATGTCTATGGCCTCCTGGTAGTGTGAGCGCATGTAGTGGATGGAGGCCAGGCTCAGCTGGTCCTCTGTCACGTCCTCCAGGTTCTGGTGGAAGCCCATCAGTCTCTTTTCGTCGTTAAACTGAGACGCGGCGTAACAGAACGGATCACACAAATGCTTGGGTAAAGGAAAAAACTACTCTAATCATACTGGATCTAAAACTGAATAAATGACAAGAGTTATAAAACCAATCAGGAACAAGTAAGGAAAATTTGTTGTGGGAATTGTCAGACCTTGTGGGCCAGGTGAAACAACAGCCGGTTTTGGAGCGGGGACATCGGTGCTACGGAGAACGAGAGGGGACATTTTAAGCAACACGGCGGTCTTCACAGGGATAAAGGCAGGACTCATCAACAGGCATCCCTCCCTTGTTTGCAGTAGTCACATTAGGTGACTGAGAAGCATTTTCAAATAGGTCTTAAACAGAAATTACATCACCGCTGGCAGGTCTTTTACCAGAGCTGCTTATTTATATCCCAGAGGAAACAAATTCAGCAACTTAACTCGACACGATTATCATAACTAAACATATCAAACAGTAACTGGTGAAGAACAGGGGATATGGACTGAAACTGCGTTTAGTCAGACGAGTAGGTTTAGATTAACTGGTGCAGACGAAAGGAACACTTGCTGACATCTAGTGATCAACCCGGAGATAGCGGCTATCCGACCATCAACAAGATGGCAGATCTGTTTTGGTTTTGCTTTTCTGTCACACATAATTGTTTCAGATCATCGAACAAATTTTCATATCAAAGGCAAAAAAAAACAAAAAACAATTGTACACTGTCATCCAAACCCCCCATAGATGTGGTAGAGGAGAGTACCAAGATGGTGTGTATATATATATATATATATATATATATATATATATATATATATATATATAGTGAATAACCTAGCAAAACGATGAGTGGTGCAAAGATCAGGACAATACCAAGCTCTAGTTTTCATCGCCGTCGTAGCTGCTGAGTCTAATTTTGACAGATTCAGATTCCTTTTTTTTTTTTTTTAAAGGCTCTCTAACTAACAAACAAAAGTGACCGTTCTTAGACAGAGGTAACTATGGCTGCAATAGAAAATGAAGATCAAAACGTTTTCAACTACAACTGCAGTCATGTTCTTGTTTTTTTCATCCTTTTTTGGAATAGAAAATAAAGGATTTTTTTAAACTATTAAACCTCTATTTAATCAGATAACAGACCCATTGAGATCAAGACCTCTTTCACAAGGGTGACTTGGCCAAGAAAGGCAGCAGCACACATCAGAGAATTATAAGATAATCCCCTTTAACAGTGGCATGGCAAAAGTACTAACCTGACAGGCAGGTCTCGGCTGAACAAGAGGACAATGTGGGCGGCAAAGTAAAGAAAGAGCTGAAGGAGCTTAG